>OX392540.1:20192575-21455909 GCA_947623455.1 Mimachlamys varia
AGAGTGACTACAAACCACTTATTGGACTTCCCATGGATGAAAACACGTAACATTTGACTTCCCAAGGGTGACAACAAAACAGATTGGACTTCCCATGGATGAAAACACGAAACATTTGACTTCCAAAGGGTGACAACAAAACAGATTTGACTTCCCAAAGGTGACAACAAACCACTGATTGGACTTCCCAAGGGTGACAACAAACCAATTATTGGACTTCCCAAGGGTGACAACAAACCAATTATTGAACTTCCCAAGGGTGACAACAAACCACGTATTGGACTTACCAATGGTGACAACAAACCACGTATTGGACTTCCCAAGGGTGACAACAAACCACTTATTTGACTTCCCAAGGGTGACAACAAACCACTTATTAGACTTCCCAAGGGTGACAACAAACCACTTATTGGACTTCCTAAGGGTGACAACAAACCACTGATTGGACTTCCCATGGATGAAAACACTAAACATTTGACTTCCCAAGGGTGACAACAAACCATTTATTGGACTTCCCATAGATGAAAACACGAGACATTTTACTTCCCAAGAGTGACTACAAACCACTTATTGGACTTCCCATGGATGAAAACACGTAACATTTGACTTCCAAAGGGTGACAACAAACCAGATTGGACTTCCCAAAGGTGACAACAAACCACTGATTGGACTTCCCAAGGGTGACAACAAACCAATTATTGGACTTCCCAAGGGTGACAACAAACCAACAATTGAACTTCCCAAGGGTGACAACAAACCACGTATTGGACTTACCAATGGTGACAACAAACCACGTATTGGACTTCCCAAGGGTGACAAAAAACCACTGACTGGACTTCCCAAGGGTGACAACAAACCACGTATTGGACTTCCCAAGGGTGACAACAAACCACTTATTTGACTTCCCAAGGGTGACAACAAACCACTTATTAGACTTCCCAAGGGTGACAACAAACCACTTATTGGACTTCCTAAGGGTGACAACAAACCACTTATTGGACTTCCCAAGGGTGACACAAAACCACTGATTGGACTTTCCAAGGGTGACAACAAACCAATTATTGAACTTCCCAAGGGCGATAACAAACCACTGATTGTTTACGCCTCTTATGCAATATTTACAAATTATCTGCATTGTTTTTAATTTGGAACTACGTGTATATTTAAGGATGTATTCTTCTGAGAAGTCAACATTTTCCTGCATTAAACTTTTTTTCTCATAAAAAAGGAAGTTCATGGCATGACAGAAAATGCAAAGATAATGACAAGTGTGCTCGTTTTTGTGCTATGATCGGTCAAAGACCAATATGAAATAATACGTCATTTATTTAAGTTTTGATAACGTTTTGACCAGTTGCGGGACATTTTCATAAAACATCTTTCAAATGTCAATCCGGAGTGTATGAATGTTCGCAGAATTAACAAAAACAGTATTTTCTTTTAAGTCATGAAAGTAACATTTCTATTACTTACCATTTTAACCCAGGAAAGCAATTCGAGTTACCCCTTCTACAGAAAAAATCCTCATTTCCCCTCATTTTTGCAGATTTAACGCTTAATAGCAAAAGTTCTGCTTTTTATTTTTCTTTTAATATTTAGTAGCTTTTATAGATGAAAAGAAAATTTCGAGTTCCAAAATAAAAGTGCTCCAGTTAAATTAAATATATGAAACAAAATACTAAAATTGTATGATTATCCACTTTGTTGCATATTTCTATAATATATATAGAGCATTATAAAGTTGTACAGGAAATATGAGCTTGCTTTGATTAAAAACAGCTAAACACTGGTGGTTTTAAGAAATCGATCTAGCACCAAAAAGGTGAAATCTCGGCCTTTCGCGAAGTGCAAAAAAAAATACACAGAAAAATACACATTTTCAACGTCCCTGGTTGAAGCTATAATATCCCACAAATTTTCGGCTTATTTGCCTCTTGTAGACATCGAATCACGTATGAAGGGAGGTAACTCGTTGAGAGAGAAAATTACAATTTTCTTGGCGAATGTCCGCGGGAATATTGATTGTAACAAGTACCTGTGTCTACAACAAACTCGCATGACTGACCATGATGATAATATATTCTACGGCAAGTGCCATTTGTTAATCGTATTTATTATGCAGAATTTATCTAATTTCAAATTAAGAAATAATATCCTAGATTTATCGATGCGTATGAGCTTATAAATATCACAGGGACCCGATAATTTGTTACAGCTAATTTTGGACCTGAAATAGGGGGTTAAGAGTAATTTTACACGTTTTGGGGGTTTAGACCAATTTTTGATGACCATTGAGGGGGACATTATTGATCTAAATCCCCCAAACGTGTAAAATTACTCTAAACACCCTATTTTAGGTACAAAACTACATGTAGCTGTAACAAATTCTCAGGTCCCTGTGACTGAAACAGGTAAACCGCTACTTTTCCTTTCGCTTTGGCCTGATCGGAGACGTGGACACGATAATAACAACGTCTATTTTTCAGTGTTACAGTATATATAAACATGTTTTAAGTTGCCTCGCAATTTTACACTAATCAAACTATTCAAAACATACTGTAAACGTGTTTGAGTCCGTTACCAAGTTATTCCCTGGGTTGGGGATAGTGCGGTAGCAAATATGTAAAGAGAAACCGTTGGCCTACCTTGACCAAACATAAAACAACCGCGTTCACAAGACAACGTGTTACACTGAGAAAAGAGATTAGACACTGTGTACCTCACAATGACCTTTTATATACAACTACCTATGTGCTACATGTATCTGTAACATACACTCAGTACTAGTATATATACAAGCTATAGTCTCCAGTACCCCGTACTATGCTTTAGTACTCCGTACCCTGTACTGTGTAACAGCACCCCGTACAATGCACCCTGTACACCTGTGCCCCTGTACCATGTACTGTGTAACAACATCCTGTACAATGAACCCTGTCACAGAAATATTTCCCTAGAGGGGTAGGAGAAGTCTTGCAGAACTATTCTTTTATTACTTACTGTATTCAGTTTGTTATACTACTGTTATGAAGTTGTCTCTTCAAAAGCCAGAGCAGGAATGATACTGAAGAGTTAGTTACTTAGTTAGTTAGTTACGAGTTTAACGCCTATGCAGACAACGATTTACATCGGAGTTTCGCCCGGCGTGAGGGAAGTTGCCTTCCCTCAGGGGGGGGGGGGGGGGGGGGGGGGGGGGGGGACGAAGTCGCTTATATACTCCTATATATCTTGTTCTGTTGGATAATTTCAGAGCGACTTCGAGTAAACGCTGTTAATTTTAATAATTGTAATAAAAATTCGAGGTTCTTATATACCACTTTATCACGACCTTTAAGCCACCTCAAAGCGGTTCACAAATTATTATCAGTGGTTATAGGGCCTTAGCAACCAGCCAATATTGTTCTCAACTCCCTGGGGAGCATAAATCCGGTGCTGCCATTTCGGCGCTCACAGCTAACATTCCACAATTCTAGCACTACCCAACCACGTACTCATTTACAGCTGAGTAGACTGGAACAAGCAGAGTAAAGTATCTTGCTCAAGGATGCAACACAAGTGCCGTGACCGGGACTCGCAACCCTTCGATCTCGAGCCCGGCGTCCTACCACTTATAGACCACCTCGCCTCATCAAGTTTGTTACCTACATTGATGTATAGCTACATATAGTACCTGACAAATCTGGTCTGCATTAAGGTTTAATGATGAATTATATGATCTTATTGATCTTTCCTTACCGAGGTTTTTATTTGTTATATCATGTATGTTAGTTCCCAAGGCACAATGCAAGATGTCTTGTTAGAAGTACTTCAAAGAGGTATGGCGCATATTGGCCCGTTTCAACCTAAAGTTGGCCGTTTTCTTATATATCTACAATGCGTATACAATTTCTCAATGGTGGTATCACTTTGAAAGTCTCATAAAGATAATAATAAAACAATCTGATTAAAACAATATCTCTATCTCTGCGCTGTTCCGTAAACCTCTCTTTGCTGTGTCAAAAAGCAACATGATGAAACTACTTTACGGAACGGAGCGGAGGTCAATAGTAATCTAACTCAAAGGGTTATGATGACCTACAGACATCGTGATTCGTCTGTCGTCGTACACCGTTCGTCGTGTGTAAACTTTTCCTTCAAACGACTTCTTCTCAATAACCGAAAGGCCCAATGTGCCGATATTATGCATGAAGCATGCTGGAATGATATGGGCTATCAAGTTTGTTAAAATGGGTCACCTACTGTCAAGGTAACATGTCTTTAAATCTTCAAGCAACTTATTCCCAATAACCGAAAGGTCCAGGGTACCAATATTTGGCCTGTAGCATGCTTGGATGAAGGGCTTCCAAATTTGTTCAAATGAATGACATTGAACCACTTTCAAGGTCTCAGGGGTAGATGTGTTTAAAATCTTTCAAACAACTTCTTCTAAGTAACTAAATTGCCTAAGGTGCTGATAATTGGCTGATAGCATACTGGGATTAAGGGCTACCAAATTTGTAAAAATGAAAAATCTGAACCTATACTTTCAATGTCACGGGGGTCAAATGTCTTAAAATCTTCAAGAAACTTCTTCTCAATAACTGAAAGGCCTGGAGTACTGAATTTGGCAAGTGGCATGCTGGGATGAAGCCTATCAAGTTTGTTCAAATGAATGACCTTGACCAACTTTCAAGGTCGCAGGGGTCAATGTGTTAAAAAAACTTCTCAATAATTAAAAGGCCTGGGGTACTGTTGCATGCTTGAACAAAGGGCTACCAAGTTTTTTCAAATGAACGTTCAAGGTCAGAGGGGTCAAATGTGCTAAAAATGTTCTAGCAGTTTATTCTCAATAACAGAAAGGATGAAGGCCGGGCTGCAAAGTTTGTTCAAATGAATGACCTTAGCCCACTTTCAAAGTCACAGGAGGTAAATGTGGTTAACATTCTCAATAACCAAAGGGAAATCTGGGTACTGATATTTGGCCTGTAGCATGCATGGATGAAGGGCTACAAAGTTTGTTCAAATGATCGATACATAATACTCGACAGGGGTTTAGCAGATTATCATCAATGCCCCATGTTCATGAGTGTAATGCATTCCTCAATTCTTACTACAAGTACTCTAAGGATATTCTGATGATTGAGGTTTTCTTAATTGAGCAAATTCAGATTACTTCCTCAAATGACCATTGTTATTAGCTCACCTGGTCCAAAGTGCCAAGTGAGTTTATGTGATGGTGCAGCATCCGTCCTTCCTGTGTCCGTCAACTTTTCCTTTAAACGACTTCTTCTTAATACCGAAAGGCCCAGTGACATGAAATTTGGATGGCTGCTTTCTATGGAAGGAGCTGAGCGAAATTTTCGAAAAATAATATCTGGTCACACTCTGTCTTCATATATATTGAAACCTTCAAATGACATCTTCTTAAATACCGTCAGGCAAAGAGACCTTATATTTGACTGATAGCTTTCTTGGATGAAGGGGAACAAAGTTTGCAAAAAAAATGACCTTGACCCATAATCAAGGTTGCAGGGGTCAAACTTGTTAAAACATTTTTAAAAATTCTCCTGATCAACCAAAATGCCTAGAAGCATGATATTTGGCTGAAATAATTAAATTTTAACATGTTCTCCTGAAAGTCTTAGCTTACAGCAACAAATTTTAGGCAACTTTAGGGTAACAAGTAAGAGATTGATATCAGGTGAGTGATGCAGGCCAATTGGGCCTCTTGTTAGCTCACCTGGTCCAAAGGACCAAGGTGAGCTTATGTGATACCGTGGCGTGCGTCGTCCGTCGTCCGTCCATCGTCCGTCGTCCGTCCGTCAACAATTGACTTCTTCTTTATAACCACTGATCGGAATATGACCAAATTTGGTCAGAAGCATCCCTATGGGGTGGGGACTCAAAATTGTACAAATGGTTGGGCTGACCCCCCAGGGGCCTGGGGGGCGGGGCCAAAAGGGGTCAATTTGGCTATTTGATATAAACGACTTCTTCTCTGAAACCGAGCAATGTATATTGCTCATATTTGGCTGGTAGTATTACTATGGGTTGGGGATTCAAAATTGTACAAATGGTGGGGCTGACCCCCCAGGGGCCTGGGGGGCGGGGCCAAAAGGGTAAGTTGGCTATATTGATATAAACGACTTCTTCTCTGAAACCCAGTAATATATATCGCTCATATTTGGCTGGTAGCATCACTATTGAGTGGGGATTCAAAATTGTACAAATGGTGGGGCTGACCCCCAAGGGGCCTGGGGGGCGGGGTCAAAAGGGGTCAATTTGGCTATATTGATATAAACGATTTCTTCTCTGAAACCCAGTAATGTATATCGCTTATATTTGCCTGGTAGCATTACCATGGGGTGTGGATTCAAAATTGTACTAATGGTGGGACTGACCCCCTAGGGGGCTGAGGGGCTGGGCCAAAAAGGGTTATTTAGCTATATTGGTTTAAGCGACTTCTTCTCCATAACCACTGATTGGAAATCAGCCTTATTTGGCAGAAAGTATCCCTAGATGCTTAGGATTCAAAATTGTACTCAAGGTGGGACTGAACCCCTAGGGGGCTGAGGGGTGGGGCCATAAAAAATTATTTACCTATATTGATATTAGCGACTTCTTCTTCATAACCACTGATTGGAAATCAGCCTTATTTGGCAGGAAGCATGCTTAGGTGCCCAGGATTCAAAATTGTACTAATGGTGGGACTGACCCCCTAGGGGGCTGAGGGGCGGGGTCAAAAAGGGTTATTTAGCTATATTGGTTTAATCGACTTCTTCTCCATAACCACTGATTGGTAATCAGCCTTATTTGGCAGGAAGCATGCTTAGGTGCCCAGGATTCAAAATTGTACTAATGGTGGGACTGACCCCCTAGGGGGCTGAGGGGCGGGGTCAAAAAGGGTAATTTAGCTATATTAGTTTAATCGACTTCTTCTCCATAACCACTAATTGATAATCAGCCTTATTTGGCAGGAAGCATGCTTAGGTGCCCAGGATTCAAAATTGTACTAATGGTGGGACTGACCCCCTAGGGGGCTGAGGGGCGGGGCCAAAAAGGGTTATTAAATCTATATTGGTTTAATTAACTTCTTCTCCATAACCATTGATTCGAAATCAGCCTTATTTGTCAGGAAGCATCCCTAGCTGCTCAGGATTCAAAATGGTACTCATGGTGGGACTGACCCCCAAGGGAGCTGAGGGGCGGGGCAAAAAGAATTATTTAGCTATATTGATATTAGCGACTTCTTCTTCATAACCACTGATTGGAAATCAGCCTTATTTGGCAGAAAGTATCCCTAGGTGCTCAGGATTCAAAATTGTATGCATGGTGGGACTGACCCCCTAGGGGGCTGAGGGGTGGGGGCCATAAAAAAGTATTAAGCTATATTGATATAAGTGACTTTTTCTTCATAACCACTGATTGGTAATCAACCTTATTTGGCAGGAAGCATGCTTAGGTGCCCAGGATTCAAAATTGTACTCATGGTGGGACTGATCCCCTAGGGGGCTGAGGGGCGGGGCCAAAAAGGGTTATTTAGCTATATTGGTTTAATCGACTTCTTCTCCATAACCATTGATTGGAAATTAGCCTTATTTGGCAGGAGCATCCCTAGCTGCTCAACATTCAAAATTGTACTAATGGTGGTACTGACACCCTAGGGGGCTGAGGGGCGAGCCAAAAAGAAAATTTTGTCATGATTACTTAGATACCAATGTATCCAGGTGAGCGATACAGGCCCTCTGGGCCTCTTGTTTCATTACCCTTGTGTCATTCATTCCTCCACTGAAAAGGAAAATTTTAACAATAATACAGTTTGAACATCACCTTCCTCTCTGAATAATTATCTTGACAGGAGATCTCAGCCGATCTGTTTTTATCTTTGGACACGTATCATCACGACATTAAGTTGTGTTTTCCTGAAAGTCTGTTTGATTCAACTATATTTGTAAGAGTTATAACTTACTGTTCTTTGTAATTTCATATTTCACAATCTAAATCCTGTTTGGAGATCTCTTTCGTGCCAAGGTTTAAGTGTGACCCTCCCATCATAGAGTGTGACCCTCCCATCATAGAGTGTGACCTTCCCGTCATAGAGTGTGCCCTTCCCGTCATAGAGTGTGCCCTTCCAGTCATAGAGTGTGACCCTCCCGTCATAGAGTGTGACCCTCCCATCATAGAGTGTAACCCTCCTGTCATAGAGTGTGACCTTCCCGTCATAGAGTGTGACCCTCCCATCATAGAGTGTGACCCTCCAGTCATAGAGTGTGACCTTCCCATCATAGAGTGTGACCCTCCCGTCATAGAGTGTGACCCTCCCGTCATAGAGTGTAACCCTCCCGTCATAGAGTGTGACCTTCCCATCATAGAGTGTGACCCTCCCATGATAGAGAGTGACCCTCCCATGACAGAGTGACCCTGGGTATAGAGTGTGACCCTCCCGTGATAGAGTGTGACCCTCCCATGACAGAGTGACCCTGTGGTATAGAGTGTGACCCTCCCGTGATAGAGTGTGACCCTCCCGTGATAAAGTGACCCTGTGGTATAGAGTGTGACCCTCCCATGATAGGGTGACCCTGTGGTATAGAGTGTGACCCTCCCGTGATAAAGTGACCCTATGGTATAGAGTGTGACCCTCCCATGATAGGGTGACCCTGTGGTATAGAGTGTGACCCTCCCGTGATAGAGTGACCCTGTGGTATAGAGTGTGACCCTCCCATGATAGAGTGACCCTGTGGTATAAAGTGTGACCCTCTCGTGATAGTGTGACCCTGTGGTATAGAGTGTAACTCTCCTGTGATAGAGTGACCCTGTGGTATATAGTGTGACCCTCCCGTGATAGAGTGACCCTGTGGTATAGAGTGTGACCCTCCCCTGATAGAGTGACCCTGTGGTATAGAGTGTGACCCTCCTGTGAATGAGTGTCCCTGTGGTATATAGTGTGACCCTCCCGTGATAGTGTGACCCTGTGGTATAGAGTGGGACCCTCCCGTGATAGAGTGACCCTGTGGTATAGAGTGTGGTTCTCCTGTGATAGAGTGACCCTGTGGTATAGAGTGGGACCCTCCCGTGATAGAGTGACCCTGTGGTATAGAGTGTAACTCTCCTGTGATAGAGTGACCCTGTGGTATAGAGTGTGACCCTCCTGTGATAAAGTGACCCTGTGGTATAGAGTGTGACCCTCCCTTCTTAGAGGGTGACCTTCCCTTCATAGAGTTTGAACCTCCCATGGCAGATTACATGCATGATCCTATTGTTGTAGAGTGTGACCCTCCCGTGATAGAGTGACCCTGTGGTATAGAGTGTGACTCTCCCGTGATAGAGTGACCCTGTGGTATAGGGTGTGACTCTCCCGTGATAGAGTGACCCTGTGGTAAAGAGTGTGACACTCCTCTGAAAGAGTGACCCTGTGGTATAGAGTGGGACCCTCCCGTGATAGAGTGAACCTGTGGTATAGAGTGTGACCCTCCTACGATAGAGTGACCCTGTGGTATAGATTGTGACCCTCCTGTGATAGAGTGTCCCTGTGGTATAGAGTGTGACTCTCCTGTGAAAGAGTGACCCTGTGGTATATAGTGTGACCCTCCTGTGATAGAGTGACCCTGTGGTATAGAGTGTGACCCTCCCGTGATAGAGTGACCCTGTGGTATAGAGTGGGACCCTCCCGTGATAGAGTGACCCTGTGGTATATAGTGTGACCCTCCCGTGATAGAGTGACCCTGTGGTATATAGTGTGACCCTCCCGTGATAGAGTGACCCTGTGGTATATAGTGTGACCCTCCCGTGAGAGAGTGACCCGGTGGTATAGAGTGTGATTCTCCCGTGATAGAGTGACCCTGTGGTATAGAGTGTGGTTCTCCTGTTATAGAGTGACCCTGTGGTATAAAGTGTGACTCTCCCCTGATAGAGTGACCCTGTGGTATAGAGTGGGACCCTCCCGTGATAGAGTGACCCTGTGGTATAGAGTATGACTCTCCTGTGATAGAGTGACCCTGTGGTATAGAGTGTGGTTCTCCTTTGATAGAGTGACCCTGTGGTATAGGGTGTGACTCTCCCGTGATAGAGTGACCCTGTGGTAAAGAGTGTGACACTCCTCTGAAAGAGTGACCCTGTGGTATAGAGTGGGACCCTCCCGTGATAGAGTGAACCTGTGGTATAGAGTGTGACCCTCCTACGATAGAGTGACCCTGTGGTATAGATTGTGACCCTCCTGTGATAGAGTGTCCCTGTGGTATAGAGTGTGACTCTCCTGTGAAAGAGTGACCCTGTGGTATATAGTGTGACCCTCCTGTGATAGAGTGACCCTGTGGTATAGAGTGTGACCCTCCCGTGATAGAGTGACCCTGTGGTATAGAGTGGGACCCTCCCGTGATAGAGTGACCCTGTGGTATATAGTGTGACCCTCCTGTGATAGAGTGACCCTGTGGTATATAGTGTGACCCTCCCGTGATAGAGTGACCCTGTGGTATATAGTGTGACCCTCCCGTGAGAGAGTGACCCGGTGGTATAGAGTGTGATTCTCCCGTGATAGAGTGACCCTGTGGTATAGAGTGTGGTTCTCCTGTTATAGAGTGACCCTGTGGTATAAAGTGTGACTCTCCCCTGATAGAGTGACCCTGTGGTATAGAGTGGGACCCTCCCGTGATAGAGTGACCCTGTGGTATAGAGTGGGACCCTCCTGTGATAGAGTGACCCTGTGGTATAGAGTGTGGTTCTCCTTTGATAGAGTGACCCTGTGGTATAGAGTGTGACTCTCCTGTGATAGAGTGACCCTGTGGTATAGAGTGTGACCCTCCCGTGATAGAGTGACCCTGTGGTATAGAGTGTGACCCTCCCGTGATAGAGTGACCCTGTGGTATAGAGTGGGACCCTCCCGTGATAGAGTGACCCTGTGGTATATAGTGTGACCCTCCTGTGATAGAGTGACCCTGTGGTATATAGTGTGACCCTCCCGTGATAGAGTGACCCTGTGGTATATAGTGTGACCCTCCCGTGAGAGAGTGACCCGGTGGTATAGAGTGTGATTCTCCCGTGATAGAGTGACCCTGTGGTATAGAGTGTGGTTCTCCTGTTATAGAGTGACCCTGTGGTATAAAGTGTGACTCTCCCCTGATAGAGTGACCCTGTGGTATAGAGTGGGACCCTCCCGTGATAGAGTGACCCTGTGGTATAGAGTATGACTCTCCTGTGATAGAGTGACCCTGTGGTATAGAGTGTGGTTCTCCTTTGATAGAGTGACCCTGTGGTATAGAGTGTGACTCTCCTGTGATAGAGTGACCCTGTGGTATAGAGTGTGACCCTCCCGTGATAGAGTGACCCTGTGGTATAGAGTGTGATCCTCCCATTATATACACTTTAACTTTACAACAGGAGGTCACACTCTACAACGAGAAGGTGTCACTCTATAACAAGAGGGTGACACTCTACACAGGAAGGTTACACTCAATAAAGGGGGAGGGGGGCACACTCCATAAAGGGGGGTACACACCATAAAGGGGGGCACACTCCATAAAGGGGGGCACACACCATAAAGGGGGGTACACTCCATAAAGGGGGGCACACACCATAAAGGGGGGTACACTCCATTTTGGATAAGAAACCAAAATTGAAAATGTAGGTGATCCATAATTGAGCAGAAACTTATTTTCTGTTTATATCACATGTACATTATAAATTTTGGTTCAGTGAACCTTGAGTCCTCGTAGTTGTGTGAGGATTCATTCAGGAAACTTTGTCAAATCCATAACCATCGTCGTATTAAATTTATTAATTGAATTACAGTGGACTCCACTTAATATCACTCCTGTTAATATCACATTCCTCTTTATATCATGTTTTCCCCAAGCACAATTTTTCTCTCTATATAATCTATGTAATTCTATTTGGTTAATATCATGTATTTTGGGGTGAATTCCTCTTAATATCATGTTTTTTTAACCAATCACATAAAATATCCAGAAAATGATGTCATTTCCATTGATTTCAGATACAACTTGTACAAAATGTTGCATAGAGATTAAAAAGTAACCCCAAAAATGATTTCTAATTGAAATAATGTTATCTATATATTGAAACATCTTCATATATACATTGAATAGCTTACTTGTATGGTTATGCACTAGATTTAGTGGAAAAACAAGTTTCTCTTAAAGGGGCATCCCGTGAAAGCCTAAATGTCTGTTCTTGAATATACATAGCGTCTGCACTACTAATTATACTTTCCTGTTATTCCCATATTCAAAGTGGACTCAAAATGTCTATTATGACCACTTGCAAAATCGCATTCCTCGGGAAAGCCCAGATAAAAATAACGGGAATGACGCAACGTGACAGGTGTGCCGCATGTTCCCTGATCGGTTTGACGGAAGGGGCCACACGGGAGGGGACGCGTAATGTATACGGCTGATGGAACAGAGATAGAGACCGTGTATAAACTTATTGAATCACATTCACATTAAAAATAGACATCAATTGCACACATACCGATATTCAAATGAAGAATAATTGTCGGCATATCGGCACCATATATCGACACCAGGAATTATCTATATTATATTTACCTGACCGAGGCCGGTACACATGGGTACGGAATACGGCCATAGTTATGTAAAAGGTAATATTCACGAACCCAACTTTTCAGATGATTTCATGAAATGTACGTAGCATGCATTGAAAAGTACGAAATAAAATGACATGAAATATTTGCGATTTTTTTTACAACTCAATGTCTTCAGGATTTTTTTCGAACTTTCTATATATATACAAGATACATTCATATTCATTTAAAATCTATCCAACTTTCAGCGTCTTCACACGTTAACACGTATCACGGAATGCGAACATTTAAGTCCATACACTCATATAACGCACCACACACTAAGCATGACTACATACATTGTATATCAGATTTGGAACTGTTAAAACACTTAAAACTAACCGTTATGAATATGTTATGATAATTCCGCTTTCTTTTTACGTCTTTTTTTGTCGTCTTGTAAAGGGACGGTGACCTGTTTAAAAAAAAACTGCAGGAATGGAATATACATAAAGGTATATGTTGTATAACTTTGTTTTTTTTTTAAATTTTTTTCCCCGTTATGTATATATTTTCGTATCAAATTCAATACCGGGGTCGCAACCCAATAATTTTTTTACCTTGACTGATTTATAGATTAAGTATGAATATCACCTTTATTAAGCGTGAAAACATATTTTTTTTATTCCTTTTGTCCAAATTGAAGCCGTATGTACTTCGGTCGCACGTCCCGTTTTACAACGTAATCAAACGACTTTTTCTGTTATGGTATATATTGTATTTGAAAATGTCTTTCTATCCAGCAATATAATTGGATCATACTGTTTTACTGGAACATAAGATTTTATAAAGGGAATATTATAAACACACTTTTAAGTTTCATATTACACACGCATTTTATGCAACAGAAGACTGAAACAGTTTCCCCTTGGGTAGCCTCAAAACCAAATCAAAGCTTTATTTGTGCAAGTTACCGTTACTCAGAAGAAATATGTTACATACACACAAAAGAGCAGGTAGTTTCTCCTTTAAATACTTCCCATCTCTCAATATGATTCCGTAACGCAGTCTTGCGTCATATTTTGACCATTCGGTAACTTTCCGCTTAGTAGTTAGGCCTTATCGTGGTGTAACGGTAATAGCAGATAGAGTGTTTACAATGGAAGCGGCGCTCGCTGCGCATGCGTTGGTAGGTGGAAATCCCAAACCAAACCGTCTAGCCAGACGTTCTGAAATTCCACTAGTTATTTTGAAATTATTGATTTTATGAATACATATATGCAAAATCCGATCATCGCAGTCCATAAGAATACCCACTCGATATGTGTATGTAATATTTTGAAAAAAAAATATAAAAAAAAATTGACTTTCGCGGGATGCCCCTTTAATGTCACATTCCTGTTAATATCATGTTTTGTCTGAAAAATGCAACATGATATAAAGACGAGGCCACTGTATTTTGAATAATGGTTATTTCTATTTGTTTCACTTGTAAGTCACTATCACCATACATAATACTGATTAAGATTTGCATCAGTTACATATGATTATTACTCTTCATACACAATTCAGTCTATGAGGCCATTTTTGGAAAAATTGCTTGAAAAAAGATTAAACAAGAAGTCCAATGGGCCTGCATCGCTCACCTGGAATTAATCTCTGACTTGTAACCCTAAAGTCGCCAAAATGGTCCCTTAGGGGTCAGAGTCACCATTTATGCAAAATCTGTTCCACTTCCCCCAAGGAGGTTTCTGACCAAATTTGGTTAAAATCCAATAGGGACTTTTTGACAAGAAGAGATTTAAAGGAATTACCTCTATTTTCCCTATTGGGCCATGCCCCTCTAGCCCCTTGGGGGTCAGAGTCACCATTTATGCAAAATCTGTTCCTCTTCCCCAAAGGATGATTCTGACCAAATTGGACAAAATCTATTCATAACTTTATGACAAGAAGATATTTAAAGGAATTACCTCTATTTCCCTTATTGGGCCATGCCCCTCTGGCCCCTTAGGGGTCAGAGTCACAATTTTTGCAAAATTTGTTCTCCTTCCCCCAAGGATGTTTCTAACCAAATTTGGGCCAAATCCATTCATAACTTTATGACAAGAAGAGATTTAAAGGAATGACCTCTATTTCCCCTATTGGGCCCCGTGCCTCTGGGCCCTTTGGGGTCAGAGTCACCATTTATGCAAAATCTGTTTCCCTTCCCCCAACAATGTTTCTAACTAAATTTGGTCAAAATCCAATCAGGACTTTTTGACAAGAAGAGATTTAAAGGAATTACCTCTATTCCCCTATTGGGCCCTGCCCCTCTGGCCCCTTTGGGATCAAAGTCACCATTTATGCAAAATCTGTTCCCCTTCCCCCAAGGATGTTTCTGACCAAATTTGGGCCAAATCCATTCATAACTTTATGACAAGAAGAGATTTAAAGGAATGACCTCTATTTCCCCTATTGGGCCCCGTGCCTCTGGGCCCTTTGGGGTCAGAGTCACCATTTATGCAAAATCTGTTCCCCTTCCCCAAACGATGTTTCTGACCAAATTTTGACAAAATCTATTTATAACTTTATGACAAGAAGAGATTTAAAGGAATTACCTCTATTTCCCCTATTAAGCCCCGCCCCTCTGGCCCATTTGGGGTTAGAGTCACCATTTCTGCAAAATCTGTTTCTCTTCCCCCAAGGATGTTTCTGGTCAAATTTGGACAAAATCTATTCATAACTTTACGACAAGAAGAGATTTAAAGGAATTACCTCTATTTCCCTTATTTGGCCACGCCCCTCTGGCCCCTTAGGGTTCAGAGTCACAATTTATGCACAATTTGTTCCCCTTCCCCCAAGGATGTTTCTGACCAAATTTGGGCCAAATCCATTCATAACTTTATGACAAGAAGAGATTTAAAGGAATGACCTCTATTTCCCCTATTGGGCCCTGTGCCTCTGGGCCCTTTGGGGTCAGAGTTACCATTTATGCAAAATCTGTTCCCCTTCCCCTAAGGATGTTTCTGACCAAATTTGGTCAAAATCCAATCAGGACTTTTTGACTAGTAGTGATTTGAAGCAAATGTTGACAGACGACGGACGGACGACGGATGCTGCGCCATGGCATAAGCTCACCGGACCTTCAGTCCAGGTGAGCTAAAAAGGATTAAATTAAAAAAAAATAATAATAAAAAAAAATTTACAAAAAATTTCAATTTCAAATTAGCTATAATTATCCTTTGTTATCCTTAATTATTCAGATGTGGCCTACAAAAAGTCCAAATTGCAGCTGTATAAGACATAAGACAATATATTGATATGAAAGGTTGAAGGAAACACAGACAAATTAAGATAGAGACATGACATGAGTTATGTCCATGAAATGGCAGTCATTAGGATTTTATTACATACAATAAGTCCTTTAATCATATACGCCAAACAATATTTAAAAAAAAATACCAATGCTTATGTTCAACAAATTATCCATTGACTAAGACCACAATTAATTTCACCATATGTTTCATTGAAACATTTAATTTTATAACAAATTCCCAAAATCCAATAGCCAACTTTCTTTTCTAACCTGTCAAGAGCGACATCTTGGGAGTAAAATATTAAAATTTCAACATAGCATGTTGACCTTTTTCTTGAAATAATCGTCTGCATGTGTCATCAACGTCAAATATAAACTTCCGGGTCAGGGGGTAGGGGTACTCCTATAACATAAGAGGCCGCTGGTCGGCCTTTTTATTATCGATTTATTATGATTTTGCCGACGGCGCCTGTCAAAAGATATCTCGCCGTGTTAAACCTCTAACATTGTTGGAGTAGGGGTAGGGGTAAAAACAGGACTTGTCATACAGAAGCCTGTGCCAAAATAACATGCACAGTATCAACAATTTACACAGTAAATGTTAGAATGATATCTTTAGAATATTTCAACAACAAACTTGTACACAAATACCAAGTTCTAATAGACATAGTATAGTTTTTACTAAAACACCTAGATTTCTAAGGGACTTCATTCTTGTGTACTGAACCCGGAGCATTTAATTGTGGTCTAAGTCCTATTATAGGACTTAACTTTTTTTGATTTTGAAAAGTTAATATTTCCTTTAACTGTAAGAAATTTGAAACTTTTTGGTGAAAACCGCATCAATTTAGGACATATAAGACAAAAGTTATGACAAATTAAATAATCCCTATCATTCTGTAATTTTGTGCTAAGATGGACAGACATTTCCGTCACAAATTTCTTTCTACAAGGGTCAGGAAAAATGTCTTATCTTTTGAAAAAAAGATGATATTTTAATACTGTACAGTGATTTATGATGTAGAATAATATTTTCACATCCTCAAATAAAGTGTTTACATCACAATATTTAACTTCAATTGTGTAGTCTCCATGACTACACAAAATGCTCTTGAACCTGTAATCACATAGACAACTGACCACTAAAACTGTATGACCACTCATGGACACACCCAAGGCTTGCTGCTCCTGTGCTGTCAAGGTGACCTCAAGGATAGTTGACATCATAGCTTTTTCCTCTCAGCTAAGCACTAGTTCAGCACCACTTGTTTTTGAATGTGCGTGCTAGTATCCACTTCCTAGGGGCTGCTTTCTTGACACCCACACTCATTCTCTGTAAGGCATTCATACTTAGTGTCTTAGCACTCCCAAATAATGTGCTGTTATACCATTCACCCAGCAATTCAGATGGTGCCCGGATCAGCATTCCCATTCAGGTGGTTAACTTCCACTACCATTCTTGTCTTCCAGCCATGTCATTTTTGTTGGGTGATGTTAACTCCTTGGACACTAGTTGCCTTGTCACAAAACTCCACTTAATGCTCAAGCTCCAGCAGGTATGTTAAAGTGTCCGAGAAGAAGCCTGGGTCCTTGGTGCTGACAGCCTATCCAAACAAATCTGATGACAGCTATCCGTCTATAAGTGCTGGGTCCTTTGGTCCAGACTTATCTGTGTCCACTTCTCTGTAATGTATTTAAAAGTATATGCCTCTGACCCCAAGCAGTGAAAACTTTAACTGTTGGTTAAACAGCACTGAGACAGCACACACAAAGGCCGCAAAGTCCAACTTCAAGAAAGGTGAGCTTGGTCCATCACACTGCATCGGGTCAGGGTAGGGGAGACAATCAACCTCAAGACCATCTGTATTGATGTAGCGTAGGTTCAGTAATAACATACTACCAGTTATAGTTGCTCGTTTATTCGCTTGAGTAGCAAAGTGACCTATTAAAATATAAATATGAAACGACATAACCATTCGCACATCATTCACACTATGTAATAATGGACATAATATATATGATGAGATATAACGGATAATTATACGTTTACAAATATAGTTATACATTATATTAATGAGCCTTTCATACATAAGATACTTACCAGGAACATCCAGAGCGGGACTGTGACTCAGAGTTGTTGATGGTAACATGCGTTACCATCAAGAGGTATAGTCAGAGTGAGGTGGGGAGATGGCGGTGACTGGGATATGGACGAGTGGTCCGTGCGGCACGTGCACATACATACATTCCTACAAGTTGGCATTACGCGCGATGATTTGAATGTAGTATTTGAACACCTGGCTACATACTCCCCCACTTTGTTAAATGTCTCCTGGCATTTCTAATACATTTATTACCCATAAAATATATTTTATTAAGGGTTATAATTAGAGACTATTGCTCTAGAAACAATAGTGTTCCTTAAATTGATGGTTACATGACCTCATATTTAATAGCTAAGAATCATAAGCACCAACAACTTAAACAAAGCACAGGAATAAATCAAGAACTATCTTTGCAGAAAGAACTTGTTAAGCTCTGCTCATATACAGAGTTATTTGCCCTTGGTAAACAAACTATTACTTGTCTACAGTAAAGGACTCACACAACTAAATCATTTACTATATGTTATTACCAAATATTTTAGCTAATAACTTTAATATTTGAAGTTCAACACTAGTGACAACTGTCTAGATTCATAGATACTTACCTTACAAAGACTACAAAGTGAGTTTTTGGAGAAGTTTCGTGGCATATTGGTCTGTCACAGTGTCAAGAAGTTGACAACCGGAAGTTTACAGGCAAAACCGGTGACCCTAAACAGAAACGGCCCCATCCTTTTTGACCCTGTATAAATCCGCACATACACATGCAAACATATTAAAAGTATACATTTTTCAAAAGTTAAGTATTTGTACATTTCATTCATGCAGAAATCTAACATCAGTTCCTCATTAAACTTCCATAGTGGCCCAGTAATTAGCCAGAACACATTTTACATAGGCACTACAAACGTATGAAACACATTTTGATTGGTTGATTTAGTTGTGTGATTCCTTTAAAGGGGCTTAAACTGTTTGAAATGTAAAATTAAAGTTATTTTCAGAAAGTATATTCAATATTTAGTATAATTGTGAAGTGTGGTTGGTATACAACTCTTTGTTATGGAGATATGGCAAGTTATGTCCCCTGGTGTCCAAATGCTCTTTGCACTCAAAGACAAGAAATGTTCAAATTCAGGTGCTGGTTAATGACCTGTCATAAATCAATTAATTTACAACTATAGACCTCCATATTTTGCATGTATATAAAACACACATGTATCTCATAGACTGTGATCTTCAAATTGAAATATATGAACTTCTGTGTTCTCTACAGCATTTTAACTAATTAGTTTATTAAATTAATTAAATTTTGTTTAAAAAAGTGTAGTTTGACAATCTTATAGTGTACAATACTGTTCAAGATTTCTAACATGACCTTGGCCATAAATGGTCAGTTGATATATACCTAAACCAATTAGCTTCTACTTAGACAAGCTTAGTGGCAGGCCCTCAAACACCCCTAGGGAGCCATCACACCACTGGGAGAGCTATGGGGGTAGGGGACAGATAATGCCATAAACTGTCAATAGTCTGAGTAAACAATCAACAATAACAAACTTCTCCATCAGCACAGATGTATATCTAGTGGTATATAATGACAAAACATTTCAATACCCACCATTCATTTCAAAAAATGGGCAGAAATCAAGTAAAAATCAACAAAACAAATGGATTTCAGAGAGGGAATGTTCCACACAACAAGGGAATTACACAGGCACCTTTTTCCACACCAGTGCCAGGACCAATCAACAGGCTAGCCCAGGATGTATTTGGATCCAGGGTGGAGACTGACATCACAGGAAGAATGACAATCTCTAATGCTGAGGGAGTGCTGTCCAACATGAAACTTCTTCGTCCCAAACCAACAGCAGCAGCTATAGATACCTGCATTGATTCCAAGGTACAGCACCCAGACAGCTTCACATACAAGCTATACCGGCCCATAGATTTGGAAAGGCTATGGAATTCAGCGGTCCATCAGCACAATCATCAGCACAAGCACTGCAAAGGTTATCTGCGGTTTGACTCGAAGAACTCAAGACAATGGGGTTGGGGATGGACTGAGCGGCTTTACTGTGAAACATGTGGATATGTTAGTGAAAGCTGCAAGCTGTATGAGGACGAAAAGACAGACAACACCCCTAAGAGAGGCCGGCGACGGAGCCAACTGAACTTGGGTATGCAAACAGCACTCATGGCTGCATCAATATCCAATTCGGCAATGATTGAAATATGCCTTACTGCTAACATCATCCCCCCATCTTATACCGGATTACAGAAAACAGCAAATCATGTTGGGGAGAAAATTGTCACCATGAGCAAGGCCAGTATGGAAAGTCTGAGAGAGAAAATTGTTGCAGATAATACAAGTTGTGGACTTGAGAAGCCTGACCTCATCAATGCAGAGATGGATGGGAGGTACAACAATCCACTTTTCAGTGGAGACCGGACACCCTATCAAGGAGCCACCCAGGTCACCATGACTCTTTGTGAGCAAATGACGTCAGGTAAAAAAATCCTTAGTGTATTCACAGGCAACAAACTATGCAAGCGTGCTGAGTACCTGAGATGGTGTGGGGTAAACACCACCTGTCCTAACCACACAGGGACCTGTATAGCTAATGTGGCCGAGGAGGCTGCAATGGGAAATGAAGAAGCCTGGGCCACCATTATTGGAGAGGAGATTGTAAACAATTTCAGAGTCAACTACCTTACCACAGATGGAGACAGCAAAACAAATACCGGTATGAAGAAGTCTCATCCAGCATGTAAAAATCTGAAAGACCCTCGACACCTAGTGAAATCAGTGAAGAAAGAGTTTGCAAAGTGCAAATTCAGTGCAGGCCTGTTTCAGAAAGCCCAAGGTCTATCGCTTGGAATGATGAAGTCACGACTGGCCACCGATGTAAGAAACAGGTGTGTTACAGAGTTAGAAAGGGCACACATTGTGCACAGAGGAAACATTGACCAGATAAAGAAGAACATGCCTATGGTAATAGGGGCCATGCTACAGTGCTACAGAGGAAACTGCGGAGAAATGTGTGCTGAGTACAGCTACTGCTGTCAAGGGCTACCAGACAATCATTGGAAGAAGACATTTCTACCAAAGGGGACAGAACTATACCTCAGTGCTGAAGATGAACACCACTTCAAACAATGTGTGCTGAAATACCTCAGCACCGAGTGTCTGGACAGCACCAAACTACTAACAAGCACTCAGAAATCTGAATCTTTTAACAGAGTGCTTCAGAAAACAAATCCGAAGATGATGACTTGTTACCGGAACTTCCCAGCCAGAATTCACACTGCTGTTCACCTGTGCAACTTCGGTATAGCAGACTCTACTGTGATGAGGCTACGTGCTGTCGGCAGTCCTTTGGTGAGTGGCTCGCCTGTTGTTAGTCGCATCACATACCTACGAAAGAGACAATTATATCATCAGCAACGTCAAAGACAACTCAAGTTCAAACTAAGGTGAGGATATCACAGAATCAGAGGATATAGTATGCACGCAAAGGCACGTGCAAGCGCAGTGACATATAAAACTGGAGTGGACCACCCAAATACATTGTGCTAAGAAGATGTGCTAAAACCAGACTGTGTTAAAACAAACTGTGATAAAAAAAGTGAATTCAGATGACTTGTGTGAAAATGTGTGCTAAGTTTGTTCTTGCTATGAATTTTATTATAAATTATTGTTTGATTATTAAAATTTTAAAACTTACATCAATTGCTTTTTATCTTTACTTTACTAAAAAGGATGAGGGCTATGGCCTAAACAAGTCTGAGGCTGCCTCAGCCTGCAGGATTGTCTATTATTATTGATGTAACCTGGCTCAAGATTCAGGTATTCAAACTTTGTACAGAGGCCACTCTGGCTCAAATGAGACACCTGCAGTGTACAAGACAAGGTAAATTGTCTTTTAGAAATCATAATATTTTAATCGATCGACATATAGTGTCCGATACTTACCTGGTGCAGCCAGGAAACTTAACACGGTCAAGTCCATAATCAACCCCTACAGCCACCCCTTATATCAAGCAATACTACACCTGTAGAGAGTCCAATTTCAGAATTTTTTTTCTAATTTTGCATGATAAAGATCTAGCAAAGTGTTAAAAGACATGACAATAGCACTGTCACTCGAAAATAAGGCCATAAACAACAGAAAATCAATAAAAGGTGAGGTCACCTGTGCACGTGCTAGTTCTCCCTTAAAGGACTCACACAACTAAATCATTTACTATATGTTATTACCAAATATTTTAGCTAATAACTTTAATATTTGAAGTTCAACACTAGTGACAACTGTCTAGATTCATAGATACTTACCTTACAAAGACTACAAAGTGAGTTTTTGGAGAAGTTTCGTGGCATATTGGTCTGTCACAGTGTCAAGAAGTTGACAACCGGAAGTTTACAGGCAAAACCGGTGACCCTAAACAGAAACGGCCCCATCCTTTTTGACCCTGTATAAATCCGCACATGCACATGCAAACATATTAAAAGTATACATTTTTCAAAAGTTAAGTATTTGTACATTTCATTCATGCAGAAATCTAACATCAGTTCCTCATTAAACTTCCATAGTGGCCCAGTAATTAGCCAGAACACATTTTACATAGGCACTACAAACGTATGAAACACATTTTGATTGGTTGATTTAGTTGTGTGATTCCTTTAAAGGGGCTTAAACTGTTTGAAATGTAAAATTAAAGTTATTTTCAGAAAGTATATTCAATATTTAGTATAATTGTGAAGTGTGGTTGGTATACAACTCTTTGTTATGGAGATATGGCAAGTTATGTCCCCTGGTGTCCAAATGCTCTTTGCACTCAAAGACAAGAAATGTTCAAATTCAGGTGCTGGTTAATGACCTGTCATAAATCAATTAATTTACAACTATAGACCTCCATATTTTGCATGTATATAAAACACACATGTATCTCATAGACTGTGATCTTCAAATTGAAATATATGAACTTCTGTGTTCTCTACAGCATTTTAACTAATTAGTTTATTAAATTAATTAAATTTTGTTTAAAAAAGTGTAGTTTGACAATCTTATAGTGTACAATACTGTTCAAGATTTCTAACATGACCTTGGCCATAAATGGTCAGTTGATATATACCTAAACCAATTAGCTTCTACTTAGACAAGCTTAGTGGCAGGCCCTCAAACACCCCTAGGGAGCCATCACACCACTGGGAGAGCTATGGGGGTAGGGGACAGATAATGCCATAAACTGTCAATAGTCTGAGTAAACAATCAACAATAACAAACTTCTCCATCAGCACAGATGTATATCTAGTGGTATATAATGACAAAACATTTCAATACCCACCATTCATTTCAAAAAATGGGCAGAAATCAAGTAAAAATCAACAAAACAAATGGATTTCAGAGAGGGAATGTTCCACACAACAAGGGAATTACACAGGCACCTTTTTCCACACCAGTGCCAGGACCAATCAACAGGCTAGCCCAGGATGTATTTGGATCCAGGGTGGAGACTGACATCACAGGAAGAATGACAATCTCTAATGCTGAGGGAGTGCTGTCCAACATGAAACTTCTTCGTCCCAAACCAACAGCAGCAGCTATAGATACCTGCATTGATTCCAAGGTACAGCACCCAGACAGCTTCACATACAAGCTATACCGGCCCATAGATTTGGAAAGGCTATGGAATTCAGCGGTCCATCAGCACAATCATCAGCACAAGCACTGCAAAGGTTATCTGCGGTTTGACTCGAAGAACTCAAGACAATGGGGTTGGGGATGGACTGAGCGGCTTTACTGTGAAACATGTGGATATGTTAGTGAAAGCTGCAAGCTGTATGAGGACGAAAAGACAGACAACACCCCTAAGAGAGGCCGGCGACGGAGCCAACTGAACTTGGGTATGCAAACAGCACTCATGGCTGCATCAATATCCAATTCGGCAATGATTGAAATATGCCTTACTGCTAACATCATCCCCCCATCTTATACCGGATTACAGAAAACAGCAAATCATGTTGGGGAGAAAATTGTCACCATGAGCAAGGCCAGTATGGAAAGTCTGAGAGAGAAAATTGTTGCAGATAATACAAGTTGTGGACTTGAGAAGCCTGACCTCATCAATGCAGAGATGGATGGGAGGTACAACAATCCACTTTTCAGTGGAGACCGGACACCCTATCAAGGAGCCACCCAGGTCACCATGACTCTTTGTGAGCAAATGACGTCAGGTAAAAAAATCCTTAGTGTATTCACAGGCAACAAACTATGCAAGCGTGCTGAGTACCTGAGATGGTGTGGGGTAAACACCACCTGTCCTAACCACACAGGGACCTGTATAGCTAATGTGGCCGAGGAGGCTGCAATGGGAAATGAAGAAGCCTGGGCCACCATTATTGGAGAGGAGATTGTAAACAATTTCAGAGTCAACTACCTTACCACAGATGGAGACAGCAAAACAAATACCGGTATGAAGAAGTCTCATCCAGCATGTAAAAATCTGAAAGACCCTCGACACCTAGTGAAATCAGTGAAGAAAGAGTTTGCAAAGTGCAAATTCAGTGCAGGCCTGTTTCAGAAAGCCCAAGGTCTATCGCTTGGAATGATGAAGTCACGACTGGCCACCGATGTAAGAAACAGGTGTGTTACAGAGTTAGAAAGGGCACACATTGTGCACAGAGGAAACATTGACCAGATAAAGAAGAACATGCCTATGGTAATAGGGGCCATGCTACAGTGCTACAGAGGAAACTGCGGAGAAATGTGTGCTGAGTACAGCTACTGCTGTCAAGGGCTACCAGACAATCATTGGAAGAAGACATTTCTACCAAAGGGGACAGAACTATACCTCAGTGCTGAAGATGAACACCACTTCAAACAATGTGTGCTGAAATACCTCAGCACCGAGTGTCTGGACAGCACCAAACTACTAACAAGCACTCAGAAATCTGAATCTTTTAACAGAGTGCTTCAGAAAACAAATCCGAAGATGATGACTTGTTACCGGAACTTCCCAGCCAGAATTCACACTGCTGTTCACCTGTGCAACTTCGGTATAGCAGACTCTACTGTGATGAGGCTACGTGCTGTCGGCAGTCCTTTGGTGAGTGGCTCGCCTGTTGTTAGTCGCATCACATACCTACGAAAGAGACAATTATATCATCAGCAACGTCAAAGACAACTCAAGTTCAAACTAAGGTGAGGATATCACAGAATCAGAGGATATAGTATGCACGCAAAGGCACGTGCAAGCGCAGTGACATATAAAACTGGAGTGGACCACCCAAATACATTGTGCTAAGAAGATGTGCTAAAACCAGACTGTGTTAAAACAAACTGTGATAAAAAAAGTGAATTCAGATGACTTGTGTGAAAATGTGTGCTAAGTTTGTTCTTGCTATGAATTTTATTATAAATTATTGTTTGATTATTAAAATTTTAAAACTTACATCAATTGTTTTTTATCTTTACTTTACTAAAAAGGATGAGGGCTATGGCCTAAACAAGTCTGAGGCTGCCTCAGCCTGCAGGATTGTCTATTATTATTGATGTAACCTGGCTCAAGATTCAGGTATTCAAACTTTGTACAGAGGCCACTCTGGCTCAAATGAGACACCTGCAGTGTACAAGACAAGGTAAATTGTCTTTTAGAAATCATAATATTTTAATCGATCGACATATAGTGTCCGATACTTACCTGGTGCAGCCAGGAAACTTAACACGGTCAAGTCCATAATCAACCCCTACAGCCACCCCTTATATCAAGCAATACTACACCTGTAGAGAGTCCAATTTCAGAATTTTTTTTCTAATTTTGCATGATAAAGATCTAGCAAAGTGTTAAAAGACATGACAATAGCACTGTCACTCGAAAATAAGGCCATAAACAACAGAAAATCAATAAAAGGTGAGGTCACCTGTGCACGTGCTAGTTCTCCCTTAAAGGACTCACACAACTAAATCATTTACTATATGTTATTACCAAATATTTTAGCTAATAACTTTAATATTTGAAGTTCAACACTAGTGACAACTGTCTAGATTCATAGATACTTACCTTACAAAGACTACAAAGTGAGTTTTTGGAGAAGTTTCGTGGCATATTGGTCTGTCACAGTGTCAAGAAGTTGACAACCGGAAGTTTACAGGCAAAACCGGTGACCCTAAACAGAAACGGCCCCATCCTTTTTGACCCTGTATAAATCCGCACATGCACATGCAAACATATTAAAAGTATACATTTTTCAAAAGTTAAGTATTTGTACATTTCATTCATGCAGAAATCTAACATCAGTTCCTCATTAAACTTCCATAGTGGCCCAGTAATTAGCCAGAACACATTTTACATAGGCACTACAAACGTATGAAACACATTTTGATTGGTTGATTTAGTTGTGTGATTCCTTTAAAGGGGCTTAAACTGTTTGAAATGTAAAATTAAAGTTATTTTCAGAAAGTATATTCAATATTTAGTATAATTGTGAAGTGTGGTTGGTATACAACTCTTTGTTATGGAGATATGGCAAGTTATGTCCCCTGGTGTCCAAATGCTCTTTGCACTCAAAGACAAGAAATGTTCAAATTCAGGTGCTGGTTAATGACCTGTCATAAATCAATTAATTTACAACTATAGACCTCCATATTTTGCATGTATATAAAACACACATGTATCTCATAGACTGTGATCTTCAAATTGAAATATATGAACTTCTGTGTTCTCTACAGCATTTTAACTAATTAGTTTATTAAATTAATTAAATTTTGTTTAAAAAAGTGTAGTTTGACAATCTTATAGTGTACAATACTGTTCAAGATTTCTAACATGACCTTGGCCATAAATGGTCAGTTGATATATACCTAAACCAATTAGCTTCTACTTAGACAAGCTTAGTGGCAGGCCCTCAAACACCCCTAGGGAGCCATCACACCACTGGGAGAGCTATGGGGGTAGGGGACAGATAATGCCATAAACTGTCAATAGTCTGAGTAAACAATCAACAATAACAAACTTCTCCATCAGCACAGATGTATATCTAGTGGTATATAATGACAAAACATTTCAATACCCACCATTCATTTCAAAAAATGGGCAGAAATCAAGTAAAAATCAACAAAACAAATGGATTTCAGAGAGGGAATGTTCCACACAACAAGGGAATTACACAGGCACCTTTTTCCACACCAGTGCCAGGACCAATCAACAGGCTAGCCCAGGATGTATTTGGATCCAGGGTGGAGACTGACATCACAGGAAGAATGACAATCTCTAATGCTGAGGGAGTGCTGTCCAACATGAAACTTCTTCGTCCCAAACCAACAGCAGCAGCTATAGATACCTGCATTGATTCCAAGGTACAGCACCCAGACAGCTTCACATACAAGCTATACCGGCCCATAGATTTGGAAAGGCTATGGAATTCAGCGGTCCATCAGCACAATCATCAGCACAAGCACTGCAAAGGTTATCTGCGGTTTGACTCGAAGAACTCAAGACAATGGGGTTGGGGATGGACTGAGCGGCTTTACTGTGAAACATGTGGATATGTTAGTGAAAGCTGCAAGCTGTATGAGGACGAAAAGACAGACAACACCCCTAAGAGAGGCCGGCGACGGAGCCAACTGAACTTGGGTATGCAAACAGCACTCATGGCTGCATCAATATCCAATTCGGCAATGATTGAAATATGCCTTACTGCTAACATCATCCCCCCATCTTATACCGGATTACAGAAAACAGCAAATCATGTTGGGGAGAAAATTGTCACCATGAGCAAGGCCAGTATGGAAAGTCTGAGAGAGAAAATTGTTGCAGATAATACAAGTTGTGGACTTGAGAAGCCTGACCTCATCAATGCAGAGATGGATGGGAGGTACAACAATCCACTTTTCAGTGGAGACCGGACACCCTATCAAGGAGCCACCCAGGTCACCATGACTCTTTGTGAGCAAATGACGTCAGGTAAAAAAATCCTTAGTGTATTCACAGGCAACAAACTATGCAAGCGTGCTGAGTACCTGAGATGGTGTGGGGTAAACACCACCTGTCCTAACCACACAGGGACCTGTATAGCTAATGTGGCCGAGGAGGCTGCAATGGGAAATGAAGAAGCCTGGGCCACCATTATTGGAGAGGAGATTGTAAACAATTTCAGAGTCAACTACCTTACCACAGATGGAGACAGCAAAACAAATACCGGTATGAAGAAGTCTCATCCAGCATGTAAAAATCTGAAAGACCCTCGACACCTAGTGAAATCAGTGAAGAAAGAGTTTGCAAAGTGCAAATTCAGTGCAGGCCTGTTTCAGAAAGCCCAAGGTCTATCGCTTGGAATGATGAAGTCACGACTGGCCACCGATGTAAGAAACAGGTGTGTTACAGAGTTAGAAAGGGCACACATTGTGCACAGAGGAAACATTGACCAGATAAAGAAGAACATGCCTATGGTAATAGGGGCCATGCTACAGTGCTACAGAGGAAACTGCGGAGAAATGTGTGCTGAGTACAGCTACTGCTGTCAAGGGCTACCAGACAATCATTGGAAGAAGACATTTCTACCAAAGGGGACAGAACTATACCTCAGTGCTGAAGATGAACACCACTTCAAACAATGTGTGCTGAAATACCTCAGCACTGAGTGTCTGGACAGCACCAAACTACTAACAAGCACTCAGAAATCTGAATCTTTTAACAGAGTGCTTCAGAAAACAAATCCGAAGATGATGACTTGTTACCGGAACTTCCCAGCCAGAATTCACACTGCTGTTCACCTGTGCAACTTCGGTATAGCAGACTCTACTGTGATGAGGCTACGTGCTGTCGGCAGTCCTTTGGTGAGTGGCTCGCCTGTTGTTAGTCGCATCACATACCTACGAAAGAGACAATTATATCATCAGCAACGTCAAAGACAACTCAAGTTCAAACTAAGGCGAGGATATCACAGAATCAGAGGATATAGTATGCACGCAAAGGCACGTGCAAGCGCAGTGACATATAAAACTGGAGTGGACCACCCAAATACATTGTGCTAAGAAGATGTGCTAAAACCAGACTGTGTTAAAACAAACTGTGATAAAAAAAGTGAATTCAGATGACTTGTGTGAAAATGTGTGCTAAGTTTGTTCTTGCTATGAATTTTATTATAAATTATTGTTTGATTATTAAAATTTTAAAACTTACATCAATTGTTTTTTATCTTTACTTTACTAAAAAGGATGAGGGCTATGGCCTAAACAAGTCTGAGGCTGCCTCAGCCTGCAGGATTGTCTATTATTATTGATGTAACCTGGCTCAAGATTCAGGTATTCAAACTTTGTACAGAGGCCACTCTGGCTCAAATGAGACACCTGCAGTATACAAGACAAGGTAAATTGTCTTTTAGAAATCATAATATTTTAATCGATCGACATATAGTGTCCGATACTTACCTGGTGCAGCCAGGAAACTTAACACGGTCAAGTCCATAATCAACCCCTACAGCCACCCCTTATATCAAGCAATACTACACCTGTAGAGAGTCCAATTTCAGAATTTTTTTTCTAATTTTGCATGATAAAGATCTAGCAAAGTGTTAAAAGACATGACAATAGCACTGTCACTCGAAAATAAGGCCATAAACAACAGAAAATCAATAAAAGGTGAGGTCACCTGTGCACGTGCTAGTTCTCCCTTAAAGGACTCACACAACTAAATCATTTACTATATGTTATTACCAAATATTTTAGCTAATAACTTTAATATTTGAAGTTCAACACTAGTGACAACTGTCTAGATTCATAGATACTTACCTTACAAAGACTACAAAGTGAGTTTTTGGAGAAGTTTCGTGGCATATTGGTCTGTCACAGTGTCAAGAAGTTGACAACCGGAAGTTTACAGGCAAAACCGGTGACCCTAAACAGAAACGGCCCCATCCTTTTTGACCCTGTATAAATCCGCACATACACATGCAAACATATTAAAAGTATACATTTTTCAAAAGTTAAGTATTTGTACATTTCATTCATGCAGAAATCTAACATCAGTTCCTCATTAAACTTCCATAGTGGCCCAGTAATTAGCCAGAACACATTTTACATAGGCACTACAAACGTATGAAACACATTTTGATTGGTTGATTTAGTTGTGTGATTCCTTTAAAGGGGCTTAAACTGTTTGAAATGTAAAATTAAAGTTATTTTCAGAAAGTATATTCAATATTTAGTATAATTGTGAAGTGTGGTTGGTATACAACTCTTTGTTATGGAGATATGGCAAGTTATGTCCCCTGGTGTCCAAATGCTCTTTGCACTCAAAGACAAGAAATGTTCAAATTCAGGTGCTGGTTAATGACCTGTCATAAATCAATTAATTTACAACTATAGACCTCCATATTTTGCATGTATATAAAACACACATGTATCTCATAGACTGTGATCTTCAAATTGAAATATATGAACTTCTGTGTTCTCTACAGCATTTTAACTAATTAGTTTATTAAATTAATTAAATTTTGTTTAAAAAAGTGTAGTTTGACAATCTTATAGTGTACAATACTGTTCAAGATTTCTAACAGGACCTTGGCCATAAATGGTCAGTTGATATATACCTAAACCAATTAGCTTCTACTTAGACAAGCTTAGTGGCAGGCCCTCAAACACCCCTAGGGAGCCATCACACCACTGGGAGAGCTATGGGGGTAGGGGACAGATAATGCCATAAACTGTCAATAGTCTGAGTAAACAATCAACAATAACAAACTTCTCCATCAGCACAGATGTATATCTAGTGGTATATAATGACAAAACATTTCAATACCCACCATTCATTTCAAAAAATGGGCAGAAATCAAGTAAAAATCAACAAAACAAATGGATTTCAGAGAGGGAATGTTCCACACAACAAGGGAATTACACAGGCACCTTTTTCCACACCAGTGCCAGGACCAATCAACAGGCTAGCCCAGGATGTATTTGGATCCAGGGTGGAGACTGACATCACAGGAAGAATGACAATCTCTAATGCTGAGGGAGTGCTGTCCAACATGAAACTTCTTCGTCCCAAACCAACAGCAGCAGCTATAGATACCTGCATTGATTCCAAGGTACAGCACCCAGACAGCTTCACATACAAGCTATACCGGCCCATAGATTTGGAAAGGCTATGGAATTCAGCGGTCCATCAGCACAATCATCAGCACAAGCACTGCAAAGGTTATCTGCGGTTTGACTCGAAGAACTCAAGACAATGGGGTTGGGGATGGACTGAGCGGCTTTACTGTGAAACATGTGGATATGTTAGTGAAAGCTGCAAGCTGTATGAGGACGAAAAGACAGACAACACCCCTAAGAGAGGCCGGCGACGGAGCCAACTGAACTTGGGTATGCAAACAGCACTCATGGCTGCATCAATATCCAATTCGGCAATGATTGAAATATGCCTTACTGCTAACATCATCCCCCCATCTTATACCGGATTACAGAAAACAGCAAATCATGTTGGGGAGAAAATTGTCACCATGAGCAAGGCCAGTATGGAAAGTCTGAGAGAGAAAATTGTTGCAGATAATACAAGTTGTGGACTTGAGAAGCCTGACCTCATCAATGCAGAGATGGATGGGAGGTACAACAATCCACTTTTCAGTGGAGACCGGACACCCTATCAAGGAGCCACCCAGGTCACCATGACTCTTTGTGAGCAAATGACGTCAGGTAAAAAAATCCTTAGTGTATTCACAGGCAACAAACTATGCAAGCGTGCTGAGTACCTGAGATGGTGTGGGGTAAACACCACCTGTCCTAACCACACAGGGACCTGTATAGCTAATGTGGCCGAGGAGGCTGCAATGGGAAATGAAGAAGCCTGGGCCACCATTATTGGAGAGGAGATTGTAAACAATTTCAGAGTCAACTACCTTACCACAGATGGAGACAGCAAAACAAATACCGGTATGAAGAAGTCTCATCCAGCATGTAAAAATCTGAAAGACCCTCGACACCTAGTGAAATCAGTGAAGAAAGAGTTTGCAAAGTGCAAATTCAGTGCAGGCCTGTTTCAGAAAGCCCAAGGTCTATCGCTTGGAATGATGAAGTCACGACTGGCCACCGATGTAAGAAACAGGTGTGTTACAGAGTTAGAAAGGGCACACATTGTGCACAGAGGAAACATTGACCAGATAAAGAAGAACATGCCTATGGTAATAGGGGCCATGCTACAGTGCTACAGAGGAAACTGCGGAGAAATGTGTGCTGAGTACAGCTACTGCTGTCAAGGGCTACCAGACAATCATTGGAAGAAGACATTTCTACCAAAGGGGACAGAACTATACCTCAGTGCTGAAGATGAACACCACTTCAAACAATGTGTGCTGAAATACCTCAGCACCGAGTGTCTGGACAGCACCAAACTACTAACAAGCACTCAGAAATCTGAATCTTTTAACAGAGTGCTTCAGAAAACAAATCCGAAGATGATGACTTGTTACCGGAACTTCCCAGCCAGAATTCACACTGCTGTTCACCTGTGCAACTTCGGTATAGCAGACTCTACTGTGATGAGGCTACGTGCTGTCGGCAGTCCTTTGGTGAGTGGCTCGCCTGTTGTTAGTCGCATCACATACCTACGAAAGAGACAATTATATCATCAGCAACGTCAAAGACAACTCAAGTTCAAACTAAGGTGAGGATATCACAGAATCAGAGGATATAGTATGCACGCAAAGGCACGTGCAAGCGCAGTGACATATAAAACTGGAGTGGACCACCCAAATACATTGTGCTAAGAAGATGTGCTAAAACCAGACTGTGTTAAAACAAACTGTGATAAAAAAAGTGAATTCAGATGACTTGTGTGAAAATGTGTGCTAAGTTTGTTCTTGCTATGAATTTTATTATAAATTATTGTTTGATTATTAAAATTTTAAAACTTACATCAATTGTTTTTTATCTTTACTTTACTAAAAAGGATGAGGGCTATGGCCTAAACAAGTCTGAGGCTGCCTCAGCCTGCAGGATTGTCTATTATTATTGATGTAACCTGGCTCAAGATTCAGGTATTCAAACTTTGTACAGAGGCCACTCTGGCTCAAATGAGACACCTGCAGTGTACAAGACAAGGTAAATTGTCTTTTAGAAATCATAATATTTTAATCGATTGACATATAGTGTCCGATACTTACCTGGTGCAGCCAGGAAACTTAACACGGTCAAGTCCATAATCAACCCCTACAGCCACCCCTTATATCAAGCAATACTACACCTGTAGAGAGTCCAATTTCAGAATTTTTTTTCTAATTTTGCATGATAAAGATCTAGCAAAGTGTTAAAAGACATGACAATAGCACTGTCACTCGAAAATAAGGCCATAAACAACAGAAAATCAATAAAAGGTGAGGTCACCTGTGCACGTGCTAGTTCTCCCTTAAAGGACTCACACAACTAAATCATTTACTATATGTTATTACCAAATATTTTAGCTAATAACTTTAATATTTGAAGTTCAACACTAGTGACAACTGTCTAGATTCATAGATACTTACCTTACAAAGACTACAAAGTGAGTTTTTGGAGAAGTTTCGTGGCATATTGGTCTGTCACAGTGTCAAGAAGTTGACAACCGGAAGTTTACAGGCAAAACCGGTGACCCTAAACAGAAACGGCCCCATCCTTTTTGACCCTGTATAAATCCGCACATACACATGCAAACATATTAAAAGTATACATTTTTCAAAAGTTAAGTATTTGTACATTTCATTCATGCAGAAATCTAACATCAGTTCCTCATTAAACTTCCATAGTGGCCCAGTAATTAGCCAGAACACATTTTACATAGGCACTACAAACGTATGAAACACATTTTGATTGGTTGATTTAGTTGTGTGATTCCTTTAAAGGGGCTTAAACTGTTTGAAATGTAAAATTAAAGTTATTTTCAGAAAGTATATTCAATATTTAGTATAATTGTGAAGTGTGGTTGGTATACAACTCTTTGTTATGGAGATATGGCAAGTTATGTCCCCTGGTGTCCAAATGCTCTTTGCACTCAAAGACAAGAAATGTTCAAATTCAGGTGCTGGTTAATGACCTGTCATAAATCAATTAATTTACAACTATAGACCTCCATATTTTGCATGTATATAAAACACACATGTATCTCATAGACTGTGATCTTCAAATTGAAATATATGAACTTCTGTGTTCTCTACAGCATTTTAACTAATTAGTTTATTAAATTAATTAAATTTTGTTTAAAAAAGTGTAGTTTGACAATCTTATAGTGTACAATACTGTTCAAGATTTCTAACAGGACCTTGGCCATAAATGGTCAGTTGATATATACCTAAACCAATTAGCTTCTACTTAGACAAGCTTAGTGGCAGGCCCTCAAACACCCCTAGGGAGCCATCACACCACTGGGAGAGCTATGGGGGTAGGGGACAGATAATGCCATAAACTGTCAATAGTCTGAGTAAACAATCAACAATAACAAACTTCTCCATCAGCACAGATGTATATCTAGTGGTATATAATGACAAAACATTTCAATACCCACCATTCATTTCAAAAAATGGGCAGAAATCAAGTAAAAATCAACAAAACAAATGGATTTCAGAGAGGGAATGTTCCACACAACAAGGGAATTACACAGGCACCTTTTTCCACACCAGTGCCAGGACCAATCAACAGGCTAGCCCAGGATGTATTTGGATCCAGGGTGGAGACTGACATCACAGGAAGAATGACAATCTCTAATGCTGAGGGAGTGCTGTCCAACATGAAACTTCTTCGTCCCAAACCAACAGCAGCAGCTATAGATACCTGCATTGATTCCAAGGTACAGCACCCAGACAGCTTCACATACAAGCTATACCGGCCCATAGATTTGGAAAGGCTATGGAATTCAGCGGTCCATCAGCACAATCATCAGCACAAGCACTGCAAAGGTTATCTGCGGTTTGACTCGAAGAACTCAAGACAATGGGGTTGGGGATGGACTGAGCGGCTTTACTGTGAAACATGTGGATATGTTAGTGAAAGCTGCAAGCTGTATGAGGACGAAAAGACAGACAACACCCCTAAGAGAGGCCGGCGACGGAGCCAACTGAACTTGGGTATGCAAACAGCACTCATGGCTGCATCAATATCCAATTCGGCAATGATTGAAATATGCCTTACTGCTAACATCATCCCCCCATCTTATACCGGATTACAGAAAACAGCAAATCATGTTGGGGAGAAAATTGTCACCATGAGCAAGGCCAGTATGGAAAGTCTGAGAGAGAAAATTGTTGCAGATAATACAAGTTGTGGACTTGAGAAGCCTGACCTCATCAATGCAGAGATGGATGGGAGGTACAACAATCCACTTTTCAGTGGAGACCGGACACCCTATCAAGGAGCCACCCAGGTCACCATGACTCTTTGTGAGCAAATGACGTCAGGTAAAAAAATCCTTAGTGTATTCACAGGCAACAAACTATGCAAGCGTGCTGAGTACCTGAGATGGTGTGGGGTAAACACCACCTGTCCTAACCACACAGGGACCTGTATAGCTAATGTGGCCGAGGAGGCTGCAATGGGAAATGAAGAAGCCTGGGCCACCATTATTGGAGAGGAGATTGTAAACAATTTCAGAGTCAACTACCTTACCACAGATGGAGACAGCAAAACAAATACCGGTATGAAGAAGTCTCATCCAGCATGTAAAAATCTGAAAGACCCTCGACACCTAGTGAAATCAGTGAAGAAAGAGTTTGCAAAGTGCAAATTCAGTGCAGGCCTGTTTCAGAAAGCCCAAGGTCTATCGCTTGGAATGATGAAGTCACGACTGGCCACCGATGTAAGAAACAGGTGTGTTACAGAGTTAGAAAGGGCACACATTGTGCACAGAGGAAACATTGACCAGATAAAGAAGAACATGCCTATGGTAATAGGGGCCATGCTACAGTGCTACAGAGGAAACTGCGGAGAAATGTGTGCTGAGTACAGCTACTGCTGTCAAGGGCTACCAGACAATCATTGGAAGAAGACATTTCTACCAAAGGGGACAGAACTATACCTCAGTGCTGAAGATGAACACCACTTCAAACAATGTGTGCTGAAATACCTCAGCACCGAGTGTCTGGACAGCACCAAACTACTAACAAGCACTCAGAAATCTGAATCTTTTAACAGAGTGCTTCAGAAAACAAATCCGAAGATGATGACTTGTTACCGGAACTTCCCAGCCAGAATTCACACTGCTGTTCACCTGTGCAACTTCGGTATAGCAGACTCTACTGTGATGAGGCTACGTGCTGTCGGCAGTCCTTTGGTGAGTGGCTCGCCTATTGTTAGTCGCATCACATACCTACGAAAGAGACAATTATATCATCAGCAACGTCAAAGACAACTCAAGTTCAAACTAAGGTGAGGATATCACAGAATCAGAGGATATAGTATGCACGCAAAGGCACGTGCAAGCGCAGTGACATATAAAACTGGAGTGGACCACCCAAATACATTGTGCTAAGAAGATGTGCTAAAACCAGACTGTGTTAAAACAAACTGTGATAAAAAAAGTGAATTCAGATGACTTGTGTGAAAATGTGTGCTAAGTTTGTTCTTGCTATGAATTTTATTATAAATTATTGTTTGATTATTAAAATTTTAAAACTTACATCAATTGTTTTTTATCTTTACTTTACTAAAAAGGATGAGGGCTATGGCCTAAACAAGTCTGAGGCTGCCTCAGCCTGCAGGATTGTCTATTATTATTGATGTAACCTGGCTCAAGATTCAGGTATTCAAACTTTGTACAGAGGCCACTCTGGCTCAAATGAGACACCTGCAGTGTACAAGACAAGGTAAATTGTCTTTTAGAAATCATAATATTTTAATCGATTGACATATAGTGTCCGATACTTACCTGGTGCAGCCAGGAAACTTAACACGGTCAAGTCCATAATCAACCCCTACAGCCACCCCTTATATCAAGCAATACTACACCTGTAGAGAGTCCAATTTCAGAATTTTTTTTCTAATTTTGCATGATAAAGATCTAGCAAAGTGTTAAAAGACATGACAATAGCACTGTCACTCGAAAATAAGGCCATAAACAACAGAAAATCAATAAAAGGTGAGGTCACCTGTGCACGTGCTAGTTCTCCCTTAAAGGACTCACACAACTAAATCATTTACTATATGTTATTACCAAATATTTTAGCTAATAACTTTAATATTTGAAGTTCAACACTAGTGACAACTGTCTAGATTCATAGATACTTACCTTACAAAGACTACAAAGTGAGTTTTTGGAGAAGTTTCGTGGCATATTGGTCTGTCACAGTGTCAAGAAGTTGACAACCGGAAGTTTACAGGCAAAACCGGTGACCCTAAACAGAAACGGCCCCATCCTTTTTGACCCTGTATAAATCCGCACATACACATGCAAACATATTAAAAGTATACATTTTTCAAAAGTTAAGTATTTGTACATTTCATTCATGCAGAAATCTAACATCAGTTCCTCATTAAACTTCCATAGTGGCCCAGTAATTAGCCAGAACACATTTTACATAGGCACTACAAACGTATGAAACACATTTTGATTGGTTGATTTAGTTGTGTGATTCCTTTAAAGGGGCTTAAACTGTTTGAAATGTAAAATTAAAGTTATTTTCAGAAAGTATATTCAATATTTAGTATAATTGTGAAGTGTGGTTGGTATACAACTCTTTGTTATGGAGATATGGCAAGTTATGTCCCCTGGTGTCCAAATGCTCTTTGCACTCAAAGACAAGAAATGTTCAAATTCAGGTGCTGGTTAATGACCTGTCATAAATCAATTAATTTACAACTATAGACCTCCATATTTTGCATGTATATAAAACACACATGTATCTCATAGACTGTGATCTTCAAATTGAAATATATGAACTTCTGTGTTCTCTACAGCATTTTAACTAATTAGTTTATTAAATTAATTAAATTTTGTTTAAAAAAGTGTAGTTTGACAATCTTATAGTGTACAATACTGTTCAAGATTTCTAACAGGACCTTGGCCATAAATGGTCAGTTGATATATACCTAAACCAATTAGCTTCTACTTAGACAAGCTTAGTGGCAGGCCCTCAAACACCCCTAGGGAGCCATCACACCACTGGGAGAGCTATGGGGGTAGGGGACAGATAATGCCATAAACTGTCAATAGTCTGAGTAAACAATCAACAATAACAAACTTCTCCATCAGCACAGATGTATATCTAGTGGTATATAATGACAAAACATTTCAATACCCACCATTCATTTCAAAAAATGGGCAGAAATCAAGTAAAAATCAACAAAACAAATGGATTTCAGAGAGGGAATGTTCCACACAACAAGGGAATTACACAGGCACCTTTTTCCACACCAGTGCCAGGACCAATCAACAGGCTAGCCCAGGATGTATTTGGATCCAGGGTGGAGACTGACATCACAGGAAGAATGACAATCTCTAATGCTGAGGGAGTGCTGTCCAACATGAAACTTCTTCGTCCCAAACCAACAGCAGCAGCTATAGATACCTGCATTGATTCCAAGGTACAGCACCCAGACAGCTTCACATACAAGCTATACCGGCCCATAGATTTGGAAAGGCTATGGAATTCAGCGGTCCATCAGCACAATCATCAGCACAAGCACTGCAAAGGTTATCTGCGGTTTGACTCGAAGAACTCAAGACAATGGGGTTGGGGATGGACTGAGCGGCTTTACTGTGAAACATGTGGATATGTTAGTGAAAGCTGCAAGCTGTATGAGGACGAAAAGACAGACAACACCCCTAAGAGAGGCCGGCGACGGAGCCAACTGAACTTGGGTATGCAAACAGCACTCATGGCTGCATCAATATCCAATTCGGCAATGATTGAAATATGCCTTACTGCTAACATCATCCCCCCATCTTATACCGGATTACAGAAAACAGCAAATCATGTTGGGGAGAAAATTGTCACCATGAGCAAGGCCAGTATGGAAAGTCTGAGAGAGAAAATTGTTGCAGATAATACAAGTTGTGGACTTGAGAAGCCTGACCTCATCAATGCAGAGATGGATGGGAGGTACAACAATCCACTTTTCAGTGGAGACCGGACACCCTATCAAGGAGCCACCCAGGTCACCATGACTCTTTGTGAGCAAATGACGTCAGGTAAAAAAATCCTTAGTGTATTCACAGGCAACAAACTATGCAAGCGTGCTGAGTACCTGAGATGGTGTGGGGTAAACACCACCTGTCCTAACCACACAGGGACCTGTATAGCTAATGTGGCCGAGGAGGCTGCAATGGGAAATGAAGAAGCCTGGGCCACCATTATTGGAGAGGAGATTGTAAACAATTTCAGAGTCAACTACCTTACCACAGATGGAGACAGCAAAACAAATACCGGTATGAAGAAGTCTCATCCAGCATGTAAAAATCTGAAAGACCCTCGACACCTAGTGAAATCAGTGAAGAAAGAGTTTGCAAAGTGCAAATTCAGTGCAGGCCTGTTTCAGAAAGCCCAAGGTCTATCGCTTGGAATGATGAAGTCACGACTGGCCACCGATGTAAGAAACAGGTGTGTTACAGAGTTAGAAAGGGCACACATTGTGCACAGAGGAAACATTGACCAGATAAAGAAGAACATGCCTATGGTAATAGGGGCCATGCTACAGTGCTACAGAGGAAACTGCGGAGAAATGTGTGCTGAGTACAGCTACTGCTGTCAAGGGCTACCAGACAATCATTGGAAGAAGACATTTCTACCAAAGGGGACAGAACTATACCTCAGTGCTGAAGATGAACACCACTTCAAACAATGTGTGCTGAAATACCTCAGCACCGAGTGTCTGGACAGCACCAAACTACTAACAAGCACTCAGAAATCTGAATCTTTTAACAGAGTGCTTCAGAAAACAAATCCGAAGATGATGACTTGTTACCGGAACTTCCCAGCCAGAATTCACACTGCTGTTCACCTGTGCAACTTCGGTATAGCAGACTCTACTGTGATGAGGCTACGTGCTGTCGGCAGTCCTTTGGTGAGTGGCTCGCCTGTTGTTAGTCGCATCACATACCTACGAAAGAGACAATTATATCATCAGCAACGTCAAAGACAACTCAAGTTCAAACTAAGGTGAGGATATCACAGAATCAGAGGATATAGTATGCACGCAAAGGCACGTGCAAGCGCAGTGACATATAAAACTGGAGTGGACCACCCAAATACATTGTGCTAAGAAGATGTGCTAAAACCAGACTGTGTTAAAACAAACTGTGATAAAAAAAGTGAATTCAGATGACTTGTGTGAAAATGTGTGCTAAGTTTGTTCTTGCTATGAATTTTATTATAAATTATTGTTTGATTATTAAAATTTTAAAACTTACATCAATTGTTTTTTATCTTTACTTTACTAAAAAGGATGAGGGCTATGGCCTAAACAAGTCTGAGGCTGCCTCAGCCTGCAGGATTGTCTATTATTATTGATGTAACCTGGCTCAAGATTCAGATATTCAAACTTTGTACAGAGGCCACTCTGGCTCAAATGAGACACCTGCAGTGTACAAGACAAGGTAAATTGTCTTTTAGAAATCATAATATTTTAATCGATCGACATATAGTGTCCGATACTTACCTGGTGCAGCCAGGAAACTTAACACGGTCAAGTCCATAATCAACCCCTACAGCCACCCCTTATATCAAGCAATACTACACCTGTAGAGAGTCCAATTTCAGAATTTTTTTTTCTAATTTTGCATGATAAAGATCTAGCAAAGTGTTAAAAGACATGACAATAGCACTGTCACTCGAAAATAAGGCCATAAACAACAGAAAATCAATAAAAGGTGAGGTCACCTGTGCACGTGCTAGTTCTCCCTTAAAGGACTCACACAACTAAATCATTTACTATATGTTATTACCAAATATTTTAGCTAATAACTTTAATATTTGAAGTTCAACACTAGTGACAACTGTCTAGATTCATAGATACTTACCTTACAAAGACTACAAAGTGAGTTTTTGGAGAAGTTTCGTGGCATATTGGTCTGTCACAGTGTCAAGAAGTTGACAACCGGAAGTTTACAGGCAAAACCGGTGACCCTAAACAGAAACGGCCCCATCCTTTTTGACCCTGTATAAATCCGCACATACACATGCAAACATATTAAAAGTATACATTTTTCAAAAGTTAAGTATTTGTACATTTCATTCATGCAGAAATCTAACATCAGTTCCTCATTAAACTTCCATAGTGGCCCAGTAATTAGCCAGAACACATTTTACATAGGCACTACAAACGTATGAAACACATTTTGATTGGTTGATTTAGTTGTGTGATTCCTTTAAAGGGGCTTAAACTGTTTGAAATGTAAAATTAAAGTTATTTTCAGAAAGTATATTCAATATTTAGTATAATTGTGAAGTGTGGTTGGTATACAACTCTTTGTTATGGAGATATGGCAAGTTATGTCCCCTGGTGTCCAAATGCTCTTTGCACTCAAAGACAAGAAATGTTCAAATTCAGGTGCTGGTTAATGACCTGTCATAAATCAATTAATTTACAACTATAGACCTCCATATTTTGCATGTATATAAAACACACATGTATCTCATAGACTGTGATCTTCAAATTGAAATATATGAACTTCTGTGTTCTCTACAGCATTTTAACTAATTAGTTTATTAAATTAATTAAATTTTGTTTAAAAAAGTGTAGTTTGACAATCTTATAGTGTACAATACTGTTCAAGATTTCTAACAGGACCTTGGCCATAAATGGTCAGTTGATATATACCTAAACCAATTAGCTTCTACTTAGACAAGCTTAGTGGCAGGCCCTCAAACACCCCTAGGGAGCCATCACACCACTGGGAGAGCTATGGGGGTAGGGGACAGATAATGCCATAAACTGTCAATAGTCTGAGTAAACAATCAACAATAACAAACTTCTCCATCAGCACAGATGTATATCTAGTGGTATATAATGACAAAACATTTCAATACCCACCATTCATTTCAAAAAATGGGCAGAAATCAAGTAAAAATCAACAAAACAAATGGATTTCAGAGAGGGAATGTTCCACACAACAAGGGAATTACACAGGCACCTTTTTCCACACCAGTGCCAGGACCAATCAACAGGCTAGCCCAGGATGTATTTGGATCCAGGGTGGAGACTGACATCACAGGAAGAATGACAATCTCTAATGCTGAGGGAGTGCTGTCCAACATGAAACTTCTTCGTCCCAAACCAACAGCAGCAGCTATAGATACCTGCATTGATTCCAAGGTACAGCACCCAGACAGCTTCACATACAAGCTATACCGGCCCATAGATTTGGAAAGGCTATGGAATTCAGCGGTCCATCAGCACAATCATCAGCACAAGCACTGCAAAGGTTATCTGCGGTTTGACTCGAAGAACTCAAGACAATGGGGTTGGGGATGGACTGAGCGGCTTTACTGTGAAACATGTGGATATGTTAGTGAAAGCTGCAAGCTGTATGAGGACGAAAAGACAGACAACACCCCTAAGAGAGGCCGGCGACGGAGCCAACTGAACTTGGGTATGCAAACAGCACTCATGGCTGCATCAATATCCAATTCGGCAATGATTGAAATATGCCTTACTGCTAACATCATCCCCCCATCTTATACCGGATTACAGAAAACAGCAAATCATGTTGGGGAGAAAATTGTCACCATGAGCAAGGCCAGTATGGAAAGTCTGAGAGAGAAAATTGTTGCAGATAATACAAGTTGTGGACTTGAGAAGCCTGACCTCATCAATGCAGAGATGGATGGGAGGTACAACAATCCACTTTTCAGTGGAGACCGGACACCCTATCAAGGAGCCACCCAGGTCACCATGACTCTTTGTGAGCAAATGACGTCAGGTAAAAAAATCCTTAGTGTATTCACAGGCAACAAACTATGCAAGCGTGCTGAGTACCTGAGATGGTGTGGGGTAAACACCACCTGTCCTAACCACACAGGGACCTGTATAGCTAATGTGGCCGAGGAGGCTGCAATGGGAAATGAAGAAGCCTGGGCCACCATTATTGGAGAGGAGATTGTAAACAATTTCAGAGTCAACTACCTTACCACAGATGGAGACAGCAAAACAAATACCGGTATGAAGAAGTCTCATCCAGCATGTAAAAATCTGAAAGACCCTCGACACCTAGTGAAATCAGTGAAGAAAGAGCTTGCAAAGTGCAAATTCAGTGCAGGCCTGTTTCAGAAAGCCCAAGGTCTATCGCTTGGAATGATGAAGTCACGACTGGCCACCGATGTAAGAAACAGGTGTGTTACAGAGTTAGAAAGGGCACACATTGTGCACAGAGGAAACATTGACCAGATAAAGAAGAACATGCCTATGGTAATAGGGGCCATGCTACAGTGCTACAGAGGAAACTGCGGAGAAATGTGTGCTGAGTACAGCTACTGCTGTCAAGGGCTACCAGACAATCATTGGAAGAAGACATTTCTACCAAAGGGGACAGAACTATACCTCAGTGCTGAAGATGAACACCACTTCAAACAATGTGTGCTGAAATACCTCAGCACCGAGTGTCTGGACAGCACCAAACTACTAACAAGCACTCAGAAATCTGAATCTTTTAACAGAGTGCTTCAGAAAACAAATCCGAAGATGATGACTTGTTACCGGAACTTCCCAGCCAGAATTCACACTGCTGTTCACCTGTGCAACTTCGGTATAGCAGACTCTACTGTGATGAGGCTACGTGCTGTCGGCAGTCCTTTGGTGAGTGGCTCGCCTGTTGTTAGTCGCATCACATACCTACGAAAGAGACAATTATATCATCAGCAACGTCAAAGACAACTCAAGTTCAAACTAAGGTGAGGATATCACAGAATCAGAGGATATAGTATGCACGCAAAGGCACGTGCAAGCGCAGTGACATATAAAACTGGAGTGGACCACCCAAATACATTGTGCTAAGAAGATGTGCTAAAACCAGACTGTGTTAAAACAAACTGTGATAAAAAAAGTGAATTCAGATGACTTGTGTGAAAATGTGTGCTAAGTTTGTTCTTGCTATGAATTTTATTATAAATTATTGTTTGATTATTAAAATTTTAAAACTTACATCAATTGTTTTTTATCTTTACTTTACTAAAAAGGATGAGGGCTATGGCCTAAACAAGTCTGAGGCTGCCTCAGCCTGCAGGATTGTCTATTATTATTGATGTAACCTGGCTCAAGATTCAGATATTCAAACTTTGTACAGAGGCCACTCTGGCTCAAATGAGACACCTGCAGTGTACAAGACAAGGTAAATTGTCTTTTAGAAATCATAATATTTTAATCGATCGACATATAGTGTCCGATACTTACCTGGTGCAGCCAGGAAACTTAACACGGTCAAGTCCATAATCAACCCCTACAGCCACCCCTTATATCAAGCAATACTACACCTGTAGAGAGTCCAATTTCAGAATTTTTTTTTCTAATTTTGCATGATAAAGATCTAGCAAAGTGTTAAAAGACATGACAATAGCACTGTCACTCGAAAATAAGGCCATAAACAACAGAAAATCAATAAAAGGTGAGGTCACCTGTGCACGTGCTAGTTCTCCCTTAAAGGACTCACACAACTAAATCATTTACTATATGTTATTACCAAATATTTTAGCTAATAACTTTAATATTTGAAGTTCAACACTAGTGACAACTGTCTAGATTCATAGATACTTACCTTACAAAGACTACAAAGTGAGTTTTTGGAGAAGTTTCGTGGCATATTGGTCTGTCACAGTGTCAAGAAGTTGACAACCGGAAGTTTACAGGCAAAACCGGTGACCCTAAACAGAAACGGCCCCATCCTTTTTGACCCTGTATAAATCCGCACATACACATGCAAACATATTAAAAGTATACATTTTTCAAAAGTTAAGTATTTGTACATTTCATTCATGCAGAAATCTAACATCAGTTCCTCATTAAACTTCCATAGTGGCCCAGTAATTAGCCAGAACACATTTTACATAGGCACTACAAACGTATGAAACACATTTTGATTGGTTGATTTAGTTGTGTGATTCCTTTAAAGGGGCTTAAACTGTTTGAAATGTAAAATTAAAGTTATTTTCAGAAAGTATATTCAATATTTAGTATAATTGTGAAGTGTGGTTGGTATACAACTCTTTGTTATGGAGATATGGCAAGTTATGTCCCCTGGTGTCCAAATGCTCTTTGCACTCAAAGACAAGAAATGTTCAAATTCAGGTGCTGGTTAATGACCTGTCATAAATCAATTAATTTACAACTATAGACCTCCATATTTTGCATGTATATAAAACACACATGTATCTCATAGACTGTGATCTTCAAATTGAAATATATGAACTTCTGTGTTCTCTACAGCATTTTAACTAATTAGTTTATTAAATTAATTAAATTTTGTTTAAAAAAGTGTAGTTTGACAATCTTATAGTGTACAATACTGTTCAAGATTTCTAACAGGACCTTGGCCATAAATGGTCAGTTGATATATACCTAAACCAATTAGCTTCTACTTAGACAAGCTTAGTGGCAGGCCCTCAAACACCCCTAGGGAGCCATCACACCACTGGGAGAGCTATGGGGGTAGGGGACAGATAATGCCATAAACTGTCAATAGTCTGAGTAAACAATCAACAATAACAAACTTCTCCATCAGCACAGATGTATATCTAGTGGTATATAATGACAAAACATTTCAATACCCACCATTCATTTCAAAAAATGGGCAGAAATCAAGTAAAAATCAACAAAACAAATGGATTTCAGAGAGGGAATGTTCCACACAACAAGGGAATTACACAGGCACCTTTTTCCACACCAGTGCCAGGACCAATCAACAGGCTAGCCCAGGATGTATTTGGATCCAGGGTGGAGACTGACATCACAGGAAGAATGACAATCTCTAATGCTGAGGGAGTGCTGTCCAACATGAAACTTCTTCGTCCCAAACCAACAGCAGCAGCTATAGATACCTGCATTGATTCCAAGGTACAGCACCCAGACAGCTTCACATACAAGCTATACCGGCCCATAGATTTGGAAAGGCTATGGAATTCAGCGGTCCATCAGCACAATCATCAGCACAAGCACTGCAAAGGTTATCTGCGGTTTGACTCGAAGAACTCAAGACAATGGGGTTGGGGATGGACTGAGCGGCTTTACTGTGAAACATGTGGATATGTTAGTGAAAGCTGCAAGCTGTATGAGGACGAAAAGACAGACAACACCCCTAAGAGAGGCCGGCGACGGAGCCAACTGAACTTGGGTATGCAAACAGCACTCATGGCTGCATCAATATCCAATTCGGCAATGATTGAAATATGCCTTACTGCTAACATCATCCCCCCATCTTATACCGGATTACAGAAAACAGCAAATCATGTTGGGGAGAAAATTGTCACCATGAGCAAGGCCAGTATGGAAAGTCTGAGAGAGAAAATTGTTGCAGATAATACAAGTTGTGGACTTGAGAAGCCTGACCTCATCAATGCAGAGATGGATGGGAGGTACAACAATCCACTTTTCAGTGGAGACCGGACACCCTATCAAGGAGCCACCCAGGTCACCATGACTCTTTGTGAGCAAATGACGTCAGGTAAAAAAATCCTTAGTGTATTCACAGGCAACAAACTATGCAAGCGTGCTGAGTACCTGAGATGGTGTGGGGTAAACACCACCTGTCCTAACCACACAGGGACCTGTATAGCTAATGTGGCCGAGGAGGCTGCAATGGGAAATGAAGAAGCCTGGGCCACCATTATTGGAGAGGAGATTGTAAACAATTTCAGAGTCAACTACCTTACCACAGATGGAGACAGCAAAACAAATACCGGTATGAAGAAGTCTCATCCAGCATGTAAAAATCTGAAAGACCCTCGACACCTAGTGAAATCAGTGAAGAAAGAGCTTGCAAAGTGCAAATTCAGTGCAGGCCTGTTTCAGAAAGCCCAAGGTCTATCGCTTGGAATGATGAAGTCACGACTGGCCACCGATGTAAGAAACAGGTGTGTTACAGAGTTAGAAAGGGCACACATTGTGCACAGAGGAAACATTGACCAGATAAAGAAGAACATGCCTATGGTAATAGGGGCCATGCTACAGTGCTACAGAGGAAACTGCGGAGAAATGTGTGCTGAGTACAGCTACTGCTGTCAAGGGCTACCAGACAATCATTGGAAGAAGACATTTCTACCAAAGGGGACAGAACTATACCTCAGTGCTGAAGATGAACACCACTTCAAACAATGTGTGCTGAAATACCTCAGCACCGAGTGTCTGGACAGCACCAAACTACTAACAAGCACTCAGAAATCTGAATCTTTTAACAGAGTGCTTCAGAAAACAAATCCGAAGATGATGACTTGTTACCGGAACTTCCCAGCCAGAATTCACACTGCTGTTCACCTGTGCAACTTCGGTATAGCAGACTCTACTGTGATGAGGCTACGTGCTGTCGGCAGTCCTTTGGTGAGTGGCTCGCCTGTTGTTAGTCGCATCACATACCTACGAAAGAGACAATTATATCATCAGCAACGTCAAAGACAACTCAAGTTCAAACTAAGGTGAGGATATCACAGAATCAGAGGATATAGTATGCACGCAAAGGCACGTGCAAGCGCAGTGACATATAAAACTGGAGTGGACCACCCAAATACATTGTGCTAAGAAGATGTGCTAAAACCAGACTGTGTTAAAACAAACTGTGATAAAAAAAGTGAATTCAGATGACTTGTGTGAAAATGTGTGCTAAGTTTGTTCTTGCTATGAATTTTATTATAAATTATTGTTTGATTATTAAAATTTTAAAACTTACATCAATTGTTTTTTATCTTTACTTTACTAAAAAGGATGAGGGCTATGGCCTAAACAAGTCTGAGGCTGCCTCAGCCTGCAGGATTGTCTATTATTATTGATGTAACCTGGCTCAAGATTCAGATATTCAAACTTTGTACAGAGGCCACTCTGGCTCAAATGAGACACCTGCAGTGTACAAGACAAGGTAAATTGTCTTTTAGAAATCATAATATTTTAATCGATCGACATATAGTGTCCGATACTTACCTGGTGCAGCCAGGAAACTTAACACGGTCAAGTCCATAATCAACCCCTACAGCCACCCCTTATATCAAGCAATACTACACCTGTAGAGAGTCCAATTTCAGAATTTTTTTTTCTAATTTTGCATGATAAAGATCTAGCAAAGTGTTAAAAGACATGACAATAGCACTGTCACTCGAAAATAAGGCCATAAACAACAGAAAATCAATAAAAGGTGAGGTCACCTGTGCACGTGCTAGTTCTCCCTTAAAGGACTCACACAACTAAATCATTTACTATATGTTATTACCAAATATTTTAGCTAATAACTTTAATATTTGAAGTTCAACACTAGTGACAACTGTCTAGATTCATAGATACTTACCTTACAAAGACTACAAAGTGAGTTTTTGGAGAAGTTTCGTGGCATATTGGTCTGTCACAGTGTCAAGAAGTTGACAACCGGAAGTTTACAGGCAAAACCGGTGACCCTAAACAGAAACGGCCCCATCCTTTTTGACCCTGTATAAATCCGCACATACACATGCAAACATATTAAAAGTATACATTTTTCAAAAGTTAAGTATTTGTACATTTCATTCATGCAGAAATCTAACATCAGTTCCTCATTAAACTTCCATAGTGGCCCAGTAATTAGCCAGAACACATTTTACATAGGCACTACAAACGTATGAAACACATTTTGATTGGTTGATTTAGTTGTGTGATTCCTTTAAAGGGGCTTAAACTGTTTGAAATGTAAAATTAAAGTTATTTTCAGAAAGTATATTCAATATTTAGTATAATTGTGAAGTGTGGTTGGTATACAACTCTTTGTTATGGAGATATGGCAAGTTATGTCCCCTGGTGTCCAAATGCTCTTTGCACTCAAAGACAAGAAATGTTCAAATTCAGGTGCTGGTTAATGACCTGTCATAAATCAATTAATTTACAACTATAGACCTCCATATTTTGCATGTATATAAAACACACATGTATCTCATAGACTGTGATCTTCAAATTGAAATATATGAACTTCTGTGTTCTCTACAGCATTTTAACTAATTAGTTTATTAAATTAATTAAATTTTGTTTAAAAAAGTGTAGTTTGACAATCTTATAGTGTACAATACTGTTCAAGATTTCTAACAGGACCTTGGCCATAAATGGTCAGTTGATATATACCTAAACCAATTAGCTTCTACTTAGACAAGCTTAGTGGCAGGCCCTCAAACACCCCTAGGGAGCCATCACACCACTGGGAGAGCTATGGGGGTAGGGGACAGATAATGCCATAAACTGTCAATAGTCTGAGTAAACAATCAACAATAACAAACTTCTCCATCAGCACAGATGTATATCTAGTGGTATATAATGACAAAACATTTCAATACCCACCATTCATTTCAAAAAATGGGCAGAAATCAAGTAAAAATCAACAAAACAAATGGATTTCAGAGAGGGAATGTTCCACACAACAAGGGAATAACACAGGCACCTTTTTCCACACCAGTGCCAGGACCAATCAACAGGCTAGCCCAGGATGTATTTGGATCCAGGGTGGAGACTGACATCACAGGAAGAATGACAATCTCTAATGCTGAGGGAGTGCTGTCCAACATGAAACTTCTTCGTCCCAAACCAACAGCAGCAGCTATAGATACCTGCATTGATTCCAAGGTACAGCACCCAGACAGCTTCACATACAAGCTATACCGGCCCATAGATTTGGAAAGGCTATGGAATTCAGCGGTCCATCAGCACAATCATCAGCACAAGCACTGCAAAGGTTATCTGCGGTTTGACTCGAAGAACTCAAGACAATGGGGTTGGGGATGGACTGAGCGGCTTTACTGTGAAACATGTGGATATGTTAGTGAAAGCTGCAAGCTGTATGAGGACGAAAAGACAGACAACACCCCTAAGAGAGGCCGGCGACGGAGCCAACTGAACTTGGGTATGCAAACAGCACTCATGGCTGCATCAATATCCAATTCGGCAATGATTGAAATATGCCTTACTGCTAACATCATCCCCCCATCTTATACCGGATTACAGAAAACAGCAAATCATGTTGGGGAGAAAATTGTCACCATGAGCAAGGCCAGTATGGAAAGTCTGAGAGAGAAAATTGTTGCAGATAATACAAGTTGTGGACTTGAGAAGCCTGACCTCATCAATGCAGAGATGGATGGGAGGTACAACAATCCACTTTTCAGTGGAGACCGGACACCCTATCAAGGAGCCACCCAGGTCACCATGACTCTTTGTGAGCAAATGACGTCAGGTAAAAAAATCCTTAGTGTATTCACAGGCAACAAACTATGCAAGCGTGCTGAGTACCTGAGATGGTGTGGGGTAAACACCACCTGTCCTAACCACACAGGGACCTGTATAGCTAATGTGGCCGAGGAGGCTGCAATGGGAAATGAAGAAGCCTGGGCCACCATTATTGGAGAGGAGATTGTAAACAATTTCAGAGTCAACTACCTTACCACAGATGGAGACAGCAAAACAAATACCGGTATGAAGAAGTCTCATCCAGCATGTAAAAATCTGAAAGACCCTCGACACCTAGTGAAATCAGTGAAGAAAGAGTTTGCAAAGTGCAAATTCAGTGCAGGCCTGTTTCAGAAAGCCCAAGGTCTATCGCTTGGAATGATGAAGTCACGACTGGCCACCGATGTAAGAAACAGGTGTGTTACAGAGTTAGAAAGGGCACACATTGTGCACAGAGGAAACATTGACCAGATAAAGAAGAACATGCCTATGGTAATAGGGGCCATGCTACAGTGCTACAGAGGAAACTGCGGAGAAATGTGTGCTGAGTACAGCTACTGCTGTCAAGGGCTACCAGACAATCATTGGAAGAAGACATTTCTACCAAAGGGGACAGAACTATACCTCAGTGCTGAAGATGAACACCACTTCAAACAATGTGTGCTGAAATACCTCAGCACCGAGTGTCTGGACAGCACCAAACTACTAACAAGCACTCAGAAATCTGAATCTTTTAACAGAGTGCTTCAGAAAACAAATCCGAAGATGATGACTTGTTACCGGAACTTCCCAGCCAGAATTCACACTGCTGTTCACCTGTGCAACTTCGGTATAGCAGACTCTACTGTGATGAGGCTACGTGCTGTCGGCAGTCCTTTGGTGAGTGGCTCGCCTGTTGTTAGTCGCATCACATACCTACGAAAGAGACAATTATATCATCAGCAACGTCAAAGACAACTCAAGTTCAAACTAAGGTGAGGATATCACAGAATCAGAGGATATAGTATGCACGCAAAGGCACGTGCAAGCGCAGTGACATATAAAACTGGAGTGGACCACCCAAATACATTGTGCTAAGAAGATGTGCTAAAACCAGACTGTGTTAAAACAAACTGTGATAAAAAAAGTGAATTCAGATGACTTGTGTGAAAATGTGTGCTAAGTTTGTTCTTGCTATGAATTTTATTATAAATTATTGTTTGATTATTAAAATTTTAAAACTTACATCAATTGTTTTTTATCTTTACTTTACTAAAAAGGATGAGGGCTATGGCCTAAACAAGTCTGAGGCTGCCTCAGCCTGCAGGATTGTCTATTATTATTGATGTAACCTGGCTCAAGATTCAGATATTCAAACTTTGTACAGAGGCCACTCTGGCTCAAATGAGACACCTGCAGTGTACAAGACAAGGTAAATTGTCTTTTAGAAATCATAATATTTTAATCGATCGACATATAGTGTCCGATACTTACCTGGTGCAGCCAGGAAACTTAACACGGTCAAGTCCATAATCAACCCCTACAGCCACCCCTTATATCAAGCAATACTACACCTGTAGAGAGTCCAATTTCAGAATTTTTTTTTCTAATTTTGCATGATAAAGATCTAGCAAAGTGTTAAAAGACATGACAATAGCACTGTCACTCGAAAATAAGGCCATAAACAACAGAAAATCAATAAAAGGTGAGGTCACCTGTGCACGTGCTAGTTCTCCCTTAAAGGACTCACACAACTAAATCATTTACTATATGTTATTACCAAATATTTTAGCTAATAACTTTAATATTTGAAGTTCAACACTAGTGACAACTGTCTAGATTCATAGATACTTACCTTACAAAGACTACAAAGTGAGTTTTTGGAGAAGTTTCGTGGCATATTGGTCTGTCACAGTGTCAAGAAGTTGACAACCGGAAGTTTACAGGCAAAACCGGTGACCCTAAACAGAAACGGCCCCATCCTTTTTGACCCTGTATAAATCCGCACATACACATGCAAACATATTAAAAGTATACATTTTTCAAAAGTTAAGTATTTGTACATTTCATTCATGCAGAAATCTAACATCAGTTCCTCATTAAACTTCCATAGTGGCCCAGTAATTAGCCAGAACACATTTTACATAGGCACTACAAACGTATGAAACACATTTTGATTGGTTGATTTAGTTGTGTGATTCCTTTAAAGGGGCTTAAACTGTTTGAAATGTAAAATTAAAGTTATTTTCAGAAAGTATATTCAATATTTAGTATAATTGTGAAGTGTGGTTGGTATACAACTCTTTGTTATGGAGATATGGCAAGTTATGTCCCCTGGTGTCCAAATGCTCTTTGCACTCAAAGACAAGAAATGTTCAAATTCAGGTGCTGGTTAATGACCTGTCATAAATCAATTAATTTACAACTATAGACCTCCATATTTTGCATGTATATAAAACACACATGTATCTCATAGACTGTGATCTTCAAATTGAAATATATGAACTTCTGTGTTCTCTACAGCATTTTAACTAATTAGTTTATTAAATTAATTAAATTTTGTTTAAAAAAGTGTAGTTTGACAATCTTATAGTGTACAATACTGTTCAAGATTTCTAACAGGACCTTGGCCATAAATGGTCAGTTGATATATACCTAAACCAATTAGCTTCTACTTAGACAAGCTTAGTGGCAGGCCCTCAAACACCCCTAGGGAGCCATCACACCACTGGGAGAGCTATGGGGGTAGGGGACAGATAATGCCATAAACTGTCAATAGTCTGAGTAAACAATCAACAATAACAAACTTCTCCATCAGCACAGATGTATATCTAGTGGTATATAATGACAAAACATTTCAATACCCACCATTCATTTCAAAAAATGGGCAGAAATCAAGTAAAAATCAACAAAACAAATGGATTTCAGAGAGGGAATGTTCCACACAACAAGGGAATTACACAGGCACCTTTTTCCACACCAGTGCCAGGACCAATCAACAGGCTAGCCCAGGATGTATTTGGATCCAGGGTGGAGACTGACATCACAGGAAGAATGACAATCTCTAATGCTGAGGGAGTGCTGTCCAACATGAAACTTCTTCGTCCCAAACCAACAGCAGCAGCTATAGATACCTGCATTGATTCCAAGGTACAGCACCCAGACAGCTTCACATACAAGCTATACCGGCCCATAGATTTGGAAAGGCTATGGAATTCAGCGGTCCATCAGCACAATCATCAGCACAAGCACTGCAAAGGTTATCTGCGGTTTGACTCGAAGAACTCAAGACAATGGGGTTGGGGATGGACTGAGCGGCTTTACTGTGAAACATGTGGATATGTTAGTGAAAGCTGCAAGCTGTATGAGGACGAAAAGACAGACAACACCCCTAAGAGAGGCCGGCGACGGAGCCAACTGAACTTGGGTATGCAAACAGCACTCATGGCTGCATCAATATCCAATTCGGCAATGATTGAAATATGCCTTACTGCTAACATCATCCCCCCATCTTATACCGGATTACAGAAAACAGCAAATCATGTTGGGGAGAAAATTGTCACCATGAGCAAGGCCAGTATGGAAAGTCTGAGAGAGAAAATTGTTGCAGATAATACAAGTTGTGGACTTGAGAAGCCTGACCTCATCAATGCAGAGATGGATGGGAGGTACAACAATCCACTTTTCAGTGGAGACCGGACACCCTATCAAGGAGCCACCCAGGTCACCATGACTCTTTGTGAGCAAATGACGTCAGGTAAAAAAATCCTTAGTGTATTCACAGGCAACAAACTATGCAAGCGTGCTGAGTACCTGAGATGGTGTGGGGTAAACACCACCTGTCCTAACCACACAGGGACCTGTATAGCTAATGTGGCCGAGGAGGCTGCAATGGGAAATGAAGAAGCCTGGGCCACCATTATTGGAGAGGAGATTGTAAACAATTTCAGAGTCAACTACCTTACCACAGATGGAGACAGCAAAACAAATACCGGTATGAAGAAGTCTCATCCAGCATGTAAAAATCTGAAAGACCCTCGACACCTAGTGAAATCAGTGAAGAAAGAGTTTGCAAAGTGCAAATTCAGTGCAGGCCTGTTTCAGAAAGCCCAAGGTCTATCGCTTGGAATGATGAAGTCACGACTGGCCACCGATGTAAGAAACAGGTGTGTTACAGAGTTAGAAAGGGCACACATTGTGCACAGAGGAAACATTGACCAGATAAAGAAGAACATGCCTATGGTAATAGGGGCCATGCTACAGTGCTACAGAGGAAACTGCGGAGAAATGTGTGCTGAGTACAGCTACTGCTGTCAAGGGCTACCAGACAATCATTGGAAGAAGACATTTCTACCAAAGGGGACAGAACTATACCTCAGTGCTGAAGATGAACACCACTTCAAACAATGTGTGCTGAAATACCTCAGCACCGAGTGTCTGGACAGCACCAAACTACTAACAAGCACTCAGAAATCTGAATCTTTTAACAGAGTGCTTCAGAAAACAAATCCGAAGATGATGACTTGTTACCGGAACTTCCCAGCCAGAATTCACACTGCTGTTCACCTGTGCAACTTCGGTATAGCAGACTCTACTGTGATGAGGCTACGTGCTGTCGGCAGTCCTTTGGTGAGTGGCTCGCCTGTTGTTAGTCGCATCACATACCTACGAAAGAGACAATTATATCATCAGCAACGTCAAAGACAACTCAAGTTCAAACTAAGGTGAGGATATCACAGAATCAGAGGATATAGTATGCACGCAAAGGCACGTGCAAGCGCAGTGACATATAAAACTGGAGTGGACCACCCAAATACATTGTGCTAAGAAGATGTGCTAAAACCAGACTGTGTTAAAACAAACTGTGATAAAAAAAGTGAATTCAGATGACTTGTGTGAAAATGTGTGCTAAGTTTGTTCTTGCTATGAATTTTATTATAAATTATTGTTTGATTATTAAAATTTTAAAACTTACATCAATTGTTTTTTATCTTTACTTTACTAAAAAGGATGAGGGCTATGGCCTAAACAAGTCTGAGGCTGCCTCAGCCTGCAGGATTGTCTATTATTATTGATGTAACCTGGCTCAAGATTCAGATATTCAAACTTTGTACAGAGGCCACTCTGGCTCAAATGAGACACCTGCAGTGTACAAGACAAGGTAAATTGTCTTTTAGAAATCATAATATTTTAATCGATCGACATATAGTGTCCGATACTTACCTGGTGCAGCCAGGAAACTTAACACGGTCAAGTCCATAATCAACCCCTACAGCCACCCCTTATATCAAGCAATACTACACCTGTAGAGAGTCCAATTTCAGAATTTTTTTTTCTAATTTTGCATGATAAAGATCTAGCAAAGTGTTAAAAGACATGACAATAGCACTGTCACTCGAAAATAAGGCCATAAACAACAGAAAATCAATAAAAGGTGAGGTCACCTGTGCACGTGCTAGTTCTCCCTTAAAGGACTCACACAACTAAATCATTTACTATATGTTATTACCAAATATTTTAGCTAATAACTTTAATATTTGAAGTTCAACACTAGTGACAACTGTCTAGATTCATAGATACTTACCTTACAAAGACTACAAAGTGAGTTTTTGGAGAAGTTTCGTGGCATATTGGTCTGTCACAGTGTCAAGAAGTTGACAACCGGAAGTTTACAGGCAAAACCGGTGACCCTAAACAGAAACGGCCCCATCCTTTTTGACCCTGTATAAATCCGCACATACACATGCAAACATATTAAAAGTATACATTTTTCAAAAGTTAAGTATTTGTACATTTCATTCATGCAGAAATCTAACATCAGTTCCTCATTAAACTTCCATAGTGGCCCAGTAATTAGCCAGAACACATTTTACATAGGCACTACAAACGTATGAAACACATTTTGATTGGTTGATTTAGTTGTGTGATTCCTTTAAAGGGGCTTAAACTGTTTGAAATGTAAAATTAAAGTTATTTTCAGAAAGTATATTCAATATTTAGTATAATTGTGAAGTGTGGTTGGTATACAACTCTTTGTTATGGAGATATGGCAAGTTATGTCCCCTGGTGTCCAAATGCTCTTTGCACTCAAAGACAAGAAATGTTCAAATTCAGGTGCTGGTTAATGACCTGTCATAAATCAATTAATTTACAACTATAGACCTCCATATTTTGCATGTATATAAAACACACATGTATCTCATAGACTGTGATCTTCAAATTGAAATATATGAACTTCTGTGTTCTCTACAGCATTTTAACTAATTAGTTTATTAAATTAATTAAATTTTGTTTAAAAAAGTGTAGTTTGACAATCTTATAGTGTACAATACTGTTCAAGATTTCTAACAGGACCTTGGCCATAAATGGTCAGTTGATATATACCTAAACCAATTAGCTTCTACTTAGACAAGCTTAGTGGCAGGCCCTCAAACACCCCTAGGGAGCCATCACACCACTGGGAGAGCTATGGGGGTAGGGGACAGATAATGCCATAAACTGTCAATAGTCTGAGTAAACAATCAACAATAACAAACTTCTCCATCAGCACAGATGTATATCTAGTGGTATATAATGACAAAACATTTCAATACCCACCATTCATTTCAAAAAATGGGCAGAAATCAAGTAAAAATCAACAAAACAAATGGATTTCAGAGAGGGAATGTTCCACACAACAAGGGAATTACACAGGCACCTTTTTCCACACCAGTGCCAGGACCAATCAACAGGCTAGCCCAGGATGTATTTGGATCCAGGGTGGAGACTGACATCACAGGAAGAATGACAATCTCTAATGCTGAGGGAGTGCTGTCCAACATGAAACTTCTTCGTCCCAAACCAACAGCAGCAGCTATAGATACCTGCATTGATTCCAAGGTACAGCACCCAGACAGCTTCACATACAAGCTATACCGGCCCATAGATTTGGAAAGGCTATGGAATTCAGCGGTCCATCAGCACAATCATCAGCACAAGCACTGCAAAGGTTATCTGCGGTTTGACTCGAAGAACTCAAGACAATGGGGTTGGGGATGGACTGAGCGGCTTTACTGTGAAACATGTGGATATGTTAGTGAAAGCTGCAAGCTGTATGAGGACGAAAAGACAGACAACACCCCTAAGAGAGGCCGGCGACGGAGCCAACTGAACTTGGGTATGCAAACAGCACTCATGGCTGCATCAATATCCAATTCGGCAATGATTGAAATATGCCTTACTGCTAACATCATCCCCCCATCTTATACCGGATTACAGAAAACAGCAAATCATGTTGGGGAGAAAATTGTCACCATGAGCAAGGCCAGTATGGAAAGTCTGAGAGAGAAAATTGTTGCAGATAATACAAGTTGTGGACTTGAGAAGCCTGACCTCATCAATGCAGAGATGGATGGGAGGTACAACAATCCACTTTTCAGTGGAGACCGGACACCCTATCAAGGAGCCACCCAGGTCACCATGACTCTTTGTGAGCAAATGACGTCAGGTAAAAAAATCCTTAGTGTATTCACAGGCAACAAACTATGCAAGCGTGCTGAGTACCTGAGATGGTGTGGGGTAAACACCACCTGTCCTAACCACACAGGGACCTGTATAGCTAATGTGGCCGAGGAGGCTGCAATGGGAAATGAAGAAGCCTGGGCCACCATTATTGGAGAGGAGATTGTAAACAATTTCAGAGTCAACTACCTTACCACAGATGGAGACAGCAAAACAAATACCGGTATGAAGAAGTCTCATCCAGCATGTAAAAATCTGAAAGACCCTCGACACCTAGTGAAATCAGTGAAGAAAGAGTTTGCAAAGTGCAAATTCAGTGCAGGCCTGTTTCAGAAAGCCCAAGGTCTATCGCTTGGAATGATGAAGTCACGACTGGCCACCGATGTAAGAAACAGGTGTGTTACAGAGTTAGAAAGGGCACACATTGTGCACAGAGGAAACATTGACCAGATAAAGAAGAACATGCCTATGGTAATAGGGGCCATGCTACAGTGCTACAGAGGAAACTGCGGAGAAATGTGTGCTGAGTACAGCTACTGCTGTCAAGGGCTACCAGACAATCATTGGAAGAAGACATTTCTACCAAAGGGGACAGAACTATACCTCAGTGCTGAAGATGAACACCACTTCAAACAATGTGTGCTGAAATACCTCAGCACCGAGTGTCTGGACAGCACCAAACTACTAACAAGCACTCAGAAATCTGAATCTTTTAACAGAGTGCTTCAGAAAACAAATCCGAAGATGATGACTTGTTACCGGAACTTCCCAGCCAGAATTCACACTGCTGTTCACCTGTGCAACTTCGGTATAGCAGACTCTACTGTGATGAGGCTACGTGCTGTCGGCAGTCCTTTGGTGAGTGGCTCGCCTGTTGTTAGTCGCATCACATACCTACGAAAGAGACAATTATATCATCAGCAACGTCAAAGACAACTCAAGTTCAAACTAAGGTGAGGATATCACAGAATCAGAGGATATAGTATGCACGCAAAGGCACGTGCAAGCGCAGTGACATATAAAACTGGAGTGGACCACCCAAATACATTGTGCTAAGAAGATGTGCTAAAACCAGACTGTGTTAAAACAAACTGTGATAAAAAAAGTGAATTCAGATGACTTGTGTGAAAATGTGTGCTAAGTTTGTTCTTGCTATGAATTTTATTATAAATTATTGTTTGATTATTAAAATTTTAAAACTTACATCAATTGTTTTTTATCTTTACTTTACTAAAAAGGATGAGGGCTATGGCCTAAACAAGTCTGAGGCTGCCTCAGCCTGCAGGATTGTCTATTATTATTGATGTAACCTGGCTCAAGATTCAGGTATTCAAACTTTGTACAGAGGCCACTCTGGCTCAAATGAGACACCTGCAGTGTACAAGACAAGGTAAATTGTCTTTTAGAAATCATAATATTTTAATCGATTGACATATAGTGTCCGATACTTACCTGGTGCAGCCAGGAAACTTAACACGGTCAAGTCCATAATCAACCCCTACAGCCACCCCTTATATCAAGCAATACTACACCTGTAGAGAGTCCAATTTCAGAATTTTTTTTCTAATTTTGCATGATAAAGATCTAGCAAAGTGTTAAAAGACATGACAATAGCACTGTCACTCGAAAATAAGGCCATAAACAACAGAAAATCAATAAAAGGTGAGGTCACCTGTGCACGTGCTAGTTCTCCCTTAAAGGACTCACACAACTAAATCATTTACTATATGTTATTACCAAATATTTTAGCTAATAACTTTAATATTTGAAGTTCAACACTAGTGACAACTGTCTAGATTCATAGATACTTACCTTACAAAGACTACAAAGTGAGTTTTTGGAGAAGTTTCGTGGCATATTGGTCTGTCACAGTGTCAAGAAGTTGACAACCGGAAGTTTACAGGCAAAACTGGTGACCCTAAACAGAAACGGCCCCATCCTTTTTGACCCTGTATAAATCCGCACATACACATGCAAACATATTAAAAGTATACATTTTTCAAAAGTTAAGTATTTGTACATTTCATTCATGCAGAAATCTAACATCAGTTCCTCATTAAACTTCCATAGTGGCCCAGTAATTAGCCAGAACACATTTTACATAGGCACTACAAACGTATGAAACACATTTTGATTGGTTGATTTAGTTGTGTGATTCCTTTAAAGGGGCTTAAACTGTTTGAAATGTAAAATTAAAGTTATTTTCAGAAAGTATATTCAATATTTAGTATAATTGTGAAGTGTGGTTGGTATACAACTCTTTGTTATGGAGATATGGCAAGTTATGTCCCCTGGTGTCCAAATGCTCTTTGCACTCAAAGACAAGAAATGTTCAAATTCAGGTGCTGGTTAATGACCTGTCATAAATCAATTAATTTACAACTATAGACCTCCATATTTTGCATGTATATAAAACACACATGTATCTCATAGACTGTGATCTTCAAATTGAAATATATGAACTTCTGTGTTCTCTACAGCATTTTAACTAATTAGTTTATTAAATTAATTAAATTTTGTTTAAAAAAGTGTAGTTTGACAATCTTATAGTGTACAATACTGTTCAAGATTTCTAACAGGACCTTGGCCATAAATGGTCAGTTGATATATACCTAAACCAATTAGCTTCTACTTAGACAAGCTTAGTGGCAGGCCCTCAAACACCCCTAGGGAGCCATCACACCACTGGGAGAGCTATGGGGGTAGGGGACAGATAATGCCATAAACTGTCAATAGTCTGAGTAAACAATCAACAATAACAAACTTCTCCATCAGCACAGATGTATATCTAGTGGTATATAATGACAAAACAGTTCAATACCCACCATTCATTTAAAAAAATGGGCAGAAATCAAGTAAAAATCAACAAAACAAATGGATTTCAGAGAGGGAATGTTCCACACAACAAGGGAATTACACAGGCACCTTTTTCCACACCAGTGCCAGGATCAATCAACAGGCTAGCCCAGGATGTATTTGGATCCAGGGTGGAGACTGACATCACAGGAAGAATGACAATCTCTAATGCTGAGGGAGTGCTGTCCAACATGAAACTTCTTCGTCCCAAACCAACAGCAGCAGCTATAGATACCTGCATTGATTCCAAGGCACAGCACCCAGACAGCTTCACATACAAGCTATACCGGCCCATAGATTTGGAAAGGCTATGGAATTCAGCGGTCCATCAGCACAATCATCAGCACAAGCACTGCAAAGGTTATCTGCGGTTTGACTCGAAGAACTCAAGACAATGGGGTTGGGGATGGACTGAGCGGCTTTACTGTGAAACATGTGGATATGTTAGTGAAAGCTGCAAGCTGTATGAGGACGAAAAGACAGACAACACCCCTAAGAGAGGCCGGCGACGGAGCCAACTGAACTTGGGTATGCAAACAGCACTCATGGCTGCATCAATATCCAATTCGGCAATGATTGAAATATGCCTTACTGCTAACATCATCCCCCCATCTTATACCGGATTACAGAAAACAGCAAATCATGTTGGGGAGAAAATTGTCACCATGAGCAAGGCCAGTATGGAAAGTCTGAGAGAGAAAATTGTTGCAGATAATACAAGTTGTGGACTTGAGAAGCCTGACCTCATCAATGCAGAGATGGATGGGAGGTACAACAATCCACTTTTCAGTGGAGACCGGACACCCTATCAAGGAGCCACCCAGGTCACCATGACTCTTTGTGAGCAAATGACGTCAGGTAAAAAAATCCTTAGTGTATTCACAGGCAACAAACTATGCAAGCGTGCTGAGTACCTGAGATGGTGTGGGGTAAACACCACCTGTCCTAACCACACAGGGACCTGTATAGCTAATGTGGCCGAGGAGGCTGCAATGGGAAATGAAGAAGCCTGGGCCACCATTATTGGAGAGGAGATTGTAAACAATTTCAGAGTCAACTACCTTACCACAGATGGAGACAGCAAAACAAATACCGGTATGAAGAAGTCTCATCCAGCATGTAAAAATCTGAAAGACCCTCGACACCTAGTGAAATCAGTGAAGAAAGAGTTTGCAAAGTGCAAATTCAGTGCAGGCCTGTTTCAGAAAGCCCAAGGTCTATCGCTTGGAATGATGAAGTCACGACTGGCCACCGATGTAAGAAACAGGTGTGTTACAGAGTTAGAAAGGGCACACATTGTGCACAGAGGAAACATTGACCAGATAAAGAAGAACATGCCTATGGTAATAGGGGCCATGCTACAGTGCTACAGAGGAAACTGCGGAGAAATGTGTGCTGAGTACAGCTACTGCTGTCAAGGGCTACCAGACAATCATTGGAAGAAGACATTTCTACCAAAGGGGACAGAACTATACCTCAGTGCTGAAGATGAACACCACTTCAAACAATGTGTGCTGAAATACCTCAGCACCGAGTGTCTGGACAGCACCAAACTACTAACAAGCACTCAGAAATCTGAATCTTTTAACAGAGTGCTTCAGAAAACAAATCCGAAGATGATGACTTGTTACCGGAACTTCCCAGCCAGAATTCACACTGCTGTTCACCTGTGCAACTTCGGTATAACAGACTCTACTGTGATGAGGCTACGTGCTGTCGGCAGTCCTTTGGTGAGTGGCTCGCCTGTTGTTAGTCGCATCACATACCTACGAAAGAGACAATTATATCATCAGCAACGTCAAAGACAACTCAAGTTCAAACTAAGGTGAGGATATCACAGAATCAGAGGATATAGTATGCACGCAAAGGCACGTGCAAGCGCAGTGACATATAAAACTGGAGTGGACCACCCAAATACATTGTGCTAAGAAGATGTGCTAAAACCAGACTGTGTTAAAACAAACTGTGATAAAAAAAGTGAATTCAGATGACTTGTGTGAAAATGTGTGCTAAGTTTGTTCTTGCTATGAATTTTATTATAAATTATTGTTTGATTATTAAAATTTTAAAACTTACATCAATTGTTTTTTATCTTTACTTTACTAAAAAGGATGAGGGCTATGGCCTAAACAAGTCTGAGGCTGCCTCAGCCTGCAGGATTGTCTATTATTATTGATGTAACCTGGCTCAAGATTCAGGTATTCAAACTTTGTACAGAGGCCACTCTGGCTCAAATGAGACACCTGCAGTGTACAAGACAAGGTAAATTGTCTTTTAGAAATCATAATATTTTAATCGATTGACATATAGTGTCCGATACTTACCTGGTGCAGCCAGGAAACTTAACACGGTCAAGTCCATAATCAACCCCTACAGCCACCCCTTATATCAAGCAATACTACACCTGTAGAGAGTCCAATTTCAGAATTTTTTTTCTAATTTTGCATGATAAAGATCTAGCAAAGTGTTAAAAGACATGACAATAGCACTGTCACTCGAAAATAAGGCCATAAACAACAGAAAATCAATAAAAGGTGAGGTCACCTGTGCACGTGCTAGTTCTCCCTTAAAGGACTCACACAACTAAATCATTTACTATATGTTATTACCAAATATTTTAGCTAATAACTTTAATATTTGAAGTTCAACACTAGTGACAACTGTCTAGATTCATAGATACTTACCTTACAAAGACTACAAAGTGAGTTTTTGGAGAAGTTTCGTGGCATATTGGTCTGTCACAGTGTCAAGAAGTTGACAACCGGAAGTTTACAGGCAAAACTGGTGACCCTAAACAGAAACGGCCCCATCCTTTTTGACCCTGTATAAATCCGCACATACACATGCAAACATATTAAAAGTATACATTTTTCAAAAGTTAAGTATTTGTACATTTCATTCATGCAGAAATCTAACATCAGTTCCTCATTAAACTTCCATAGTGGCCCAGTAATTAGCCAGAACACATTTTACATAGGCACTACAAACGTATGAAACACATTTTGATTGGTTGATTTAGTTGTGTGATTCCTTTAAAGGGGCTTAAACTGTTTGAAATGTAAAATTAAAGTTATTTTCAGAAAGTATATTCAATATTTAGTATAATTGTGAAGTGTGGTTGGTATACAACTCTTTGTTATGGAGATATGGCAAGTTATGTCCCCTGGTGTCCAAATGCTCTTTGCACTCAAAGACAAGAAATGTTCAAATTCAGGTGCTGGTTAATGACCTGTCATAAATCAATTAATTTACAACTATAGACCTCCATATTTTGCATGTATATAAAACACACATGTATCTCATAGACTGTGATCTTCAAATTGAAATATATGAACTTCTGTGTTCTCTACAGCATTTTAACTAATTAGTTTATTAAATTAATTAAATTTTGTTTAAAAAAGTGTAGTTTGACAATCTTATAGTGTACAATACTGTTCAAGATTTCTAACAGGACCTTGGCCATAAATGGTCAGTTGATATATACCTAAACCAATTAGCTTCTACTTAGACAAGCTTAGTGGCAGGCCCTCAAACACCCCTAGGGAGCCATCACACCACTGGGAGAGCTATGGGGGTAGGGGACAGATAATGCCATAAACTGTCAATAGTCTGAGTAAACAATCAACAATAACAAACTTCTCCATCAGCACAGATGTATATCTAGTGGTATATAATGACAAAACAGTTCAATACCCACCATTCATTTAAAAAAATGGGCAGAAATCAAGTAAAAATCAACAAAACAAATGGATTTCAGAGAGGGAATGTTCCACACAACAAGGGAATTACACAGGCACCTTTTTCCACACCAGTGCCAGGACCAATCAACAGGCTAGCCCAGGATGTATTTGGATCCAGGGTGGAGACTGACATCACAGGAAGAATGACAATCTCTAATGCTGAGGGAGTGCTGTCCAACATGAAACTTCTTCGTCCCAAACCAACAGCAGCAGCTATAGATACCTGCATTGATTCCAAGGTACAGCACCCAGACAGCTTCACATACAAGCTATACCGGCCCATAGATTTGGAAAGGCTATGGAATTCAGCGGTCCATCAGCACAATCATCAGCACAAGCACTGCAAAGGTTATCTGCGGTTTGACTCGAAGAACTCAAGACAATGGGGTTGGGGATGGACTGAGCGGCTTTACTGTGAAACATGTGGATATGTTAGTGAAAGCTGCAAGCTGTATGAGGACGAAAAGACAGACAACACCCCTAAGAGAGGCCGGCGACGGAGCCAACTGAACTTGGGTATGCAAACAGCACTCATGGCTGCATCAATATCCAATTCGGCAATGATTGAAATATGCCTTACTGCTAACATCATCCCCCCATCTTATACCGGATTACAGAAAACAGCAAATCATGTTGGGGAGAAAATTGTCACCATGAGCAAGGCCAGTATGGAAAGTCTGAGAGAGAAAATTGTTGCAGATAATACAAGTTGTGGACTTGAGAAGCCTGACCTCATCAATGCAGAGATGGATGGGAGGTACAACAATCCACTTTTCAGTGGAGACCGGACACCCTATCAAGGAGCCACCCAGGTCACCATGACTCTTTGTGAGCAAATGACGTCAGGTAAAAAAATCCTTAGTGTATTCACAGGCAACAAACTATGCAAGCGTGCTGAGTACCTGAGATGGTGTGGGGTAAACACCACCTGTCCTAACCACACAGGGACCTGTATAGCTAATGTGGCCGAGGAGGCTGCAATGGGAAATGAAGAAGCCTGGGCCACCATTATTGGAGAGGAGATTGTAAACAATTTCAGAGTCAACTACCTTACCACAGATGGAGACAGCAAAACAAATACCGGTATGAAGAAGTCTCATCCAGCATGTAAAAATCTGAAAGACCCTCGACACCTAGTGAAATCAGTGAAGAAAGAGTTTGCAAAGTGCAAATTCAGTGCAGGCCTGTTTCAGAAAGCCCAAGGTCTATCGCTTGGAATGATGAAGTCACGACTGGCCACCGATGTAAGAAACAGGTGTGTTACAGAGTTAGAAAGGGCACACATTGTGCACAGAGGAAACATTGACCAGATAAAGAAGAACATGCCTATGGTAATAGGGGCCATGCTACAGTGCTACAGAGGAAACTGCGGAGAAATGTGTGCTGAGTACAGCTACTGCTGTCAAGGGCTACCAGACAATCATTGGAAGAAGACATTTCTACCAAAGGGGACAGAACTATACCTCAGTGCTGAAGATGAACACCACTTCAAACAATGTGTGCTGAAATACCTCAGCACCGAGTGTCTGGACAGCACCAAACTACTAACAAGCACTCAGAAATCTGAATCTTTTAACAGAGTGCTTCAGAAAACAAATCCGAAGATGATGACTTGTTACCGGAACTTCCCAGCCAGAATTCACACTGCTGTTCACCTGTGCAACTTCGGTATAGCAGACTCTACTGTGATGAGGCTACGTGCTGTCGGCAGTCCTTTGGTGAGTGGCTCGCCTGTTGTTAGTCGCATCACATACCTACGAAAGAGACAATTATATCATCAGCAACGTCAAAGACAACTCAAGTTCAAACTAAGGTGAGGATATCACAGAATCAGAGGATATAGTATGCACGCAAAGGCACGTGCAAGCGCAGTGACATATAAAACTGGAATGGACCACCCAAATACATTGTGCTAAGAAGATGTGCTAAAACCAGACTGTGTTAAAACAAACTGTGATAAAAAAAGTGAATTCAGATGACTTGTGTGAAAATGTGTGCTAAGTTTGTTCTTGCTATGAATTTTATTATAAATTATTGTTTGATTATTAAAATTTTAAAACTTACATCAATTGTTTTTTATCTTTACTTTACTAAAAAGGATGAGGGCTATGGCCTAAACAAGTCTGAGGCTGCCTCAGCCTGCAGGATTGTCTATTATTATTGATGTAACCTGGCTCAAGATTCAGGTATTCAAACTTTGTACAGAGGCCACTCTGGCTCAAATGAGACACCTGCAGTGTACAAGACAAGGTAAATTGTCTTTTAGAAATCATAATATTTTAATCGATCGACATATAGTGTCCGATACTTACCTGGTGCAGCCAGGAAACTTAACACGGTCAAGTCCATAATCAACCCCTACAGCCACCCCTTATATCAAGCAATACTACACCTGTAGAGAGTCCAATTTCAGAATTTTTTTTTCTAATTTTGCATGATAAAGATCTAGCAAAGTGTTAAAAGACATGACAATAGCACTGTCACTCGAAAATAAGGCCATAAACAACAGAAAATCAATAAAAGGTGAGGTCACCTGTGCACGTGCTAGTTCTCCCTTAAAGGACTCACACAACTAAATCATTTACTATATGTTATTACCAAATATTTTAGCTAATAACTTTAATATTTGAAGTTCAACACTAGTGACAACTGTCTAGATTCATAGATACTTACCTTACAAAGACTACAAAGTGAGTTTTTGGAGAAGTTTCGTGGCATATTGGTCTGTCACAGTGTCAAGAAGTTGACAACCGGAAGTTTACAGGCAAAACCGGTGACCCTAAACAGAAACGGCCCCATCCTTTTTGACCCTGTATAAATCCGCACATACACATGCAAACATATTAAAAGTATACATTTTTCAAAAGTTAAGTATTTGTACATTTCATTCATGCAGAAATCTAACATCAGTTCCTCATTAAACTTCCATAGTGGCCCAGTAATTAGCCAGAACACATTTTACATAGGCACTACAAACGTATGAAACACATTTTGATTGGTTGATTTAGTTGTGTGATTCCTTTAAAGGGGCTTAAACTGTTTGAAATGTAAAATTAAAGTTATTTTCAGAAAGTATATTCAATATTTAGTATAATTGTGAAGTGTGGTTGGTATACAACTCTTTGTTATGGAGATATGGCAAGTTATGTCCCCTGGTGTCCAAATGCTCTTTGCACTCAAAGACAAGAAATGTTCAAATTCAGGTGCTGGTTAATGACCTGTCATAAATCAATTAATTTACAACTATAGACCTCCATATTTTGCATGTATATAAAACACACATGTATCTCATAGACTGTGATCTTCAAATTGAAATATATGAACTTCTGTGTTCTCTACAGCATTTTAACTAATTAGTTTATTAAATTAATTAAATTTTGTTTAAAAAAGTGTAGTTTGACAATCTTATAGTGTACAATACTGTTCAAGATTTCTAACAGGACCTTGGCCATAAATGGTCAGTTGATATATACCTAAACCAATTAGCTTCTACTTAGACAAGCTTAGTGGCAGGCCCTCAAACACCCCTAGGGAGCCATCACACCACTGGGAGAGCTATGGGGGTAGGGGACAGATAATGCCATAAACTGTCAATAGTCTGAGTAAACAATCAACAATAACAAACTTCTCCATCAGCACAGATGTATATCTAGTGGTATATAATGACAAAACAGTTCAATACCCACCATTCATTTCAAAAAATGGGCAGAAATCAAGTAAAAATCAACAAAACAAATGGATTTCAGAGAGGGAATGTTCCACACAACAAGGGAATTACACAGGCACCTTTTTCCACACCAGTGCCAGGACCAATCAACAGGCTAGCCCAGGATGTATTTGGATCCAGGGTGGAGACTGACATCACAGGAAGAATGACAATCTCTAATGCTGAGGGAGTGCTGTCCAACATGAAACTTCTTCGTCCCAAACCAACAGCAGCAGCTATAGATACCTGCATTGATTCCAAGGTACAGCACCCAGACAGCTTCACATACAAGCTATACCGGCCCATAGATTTGGAAAGGCTATGGAATTCAGCGGTCCATCAGCACAATCATCAGCACAAGCACTGCAAAGGTTATCTGCGGTTTGACTCGAAGAACTCAAGACAATGGGGTTGGGGATGGACTGAGCGGCTTTACTGTGAAACATGTGGATATGTTAGTGAAAGCTGCAAGCTGTATGAGGACGAAAAGACAGACAACACCCCTAAGAGAGGCCGGCGACGGAGCCAACTGAACTTGGGTATGCAAACAGCACTCATGGCTGCATCAATATCCAATTCGGCAATGATTGAAATATGCCTTACTGCTAACATCATCCCCCCATCTTATACCGGATTACAGAAAACAGCAAATCATGTTGGGGAGAAAATTGTCACCATGAGCAAGGCCAGTATGGAAAGTCTGAGAGAGAAAATTGTTGCAGATAATACAAGTTGTGGACTTGAGAAGCCTGACCTCATCAATGCAGAGATGGATGGGAGGTACAACAATCCACTTTTCAGTGGAGACCGGACACCCTATCAAGGAGCCACCCAGGTCACCATGACTCTTTGTGAGCAAATGACGTCAGGTAAAAAAATCCTTAGTGTATTCACAGGCAACAAACTATGCAAGCGTGCTGAGTACCTGAGATGGTGTGGGGTAAACACCACCTGTCCTAACCACACAGGGACCTGTATAGCTAATGTGGCCGAGGAGGCTGCAATGGGAAATGAAGAAGCCTGGGCCACCATTATTGGAGAGGAGATTGTAAACAATTTCAGAGTCAACTACCTTACCACAGATGGAGACAGCAAAACAAATACCGGTATGAAGAAGTCTCATCCAGCATGTAAAAATCTGAAAGACCCTCGACACCTAGTGAAATCAGTGAAGAAAGAGTTTGCAAAGTGCAAATTCAGTGCAGGCCTGTTTCAGAAAGCCCAAGGTCTATCGCTTGGAATGATGAAGTCACGACTGGCCACCGATGTAAGAAACAGGTGTGTTACAGAGTTAGAAAGGGCACACATTGTGCACAGAGGAAACATTGACCAGATAAAGAAGAACATGCCTATGGTAATAGGGGCCATGCTACAGTGCTACAGAGGAAACTGCGGAGAAATGTGTGCTGAGTACAGCTACTGCTGTCAAGGGCTACCAGACAATCATTGGAAGAAGACATTTCTACCAAAGGGGACAGAACTATACCTCAGTGCTGAAGATGAACACCACTTCAAACAATGTGTGCTGAAATACCTCAGCACCGAGTGTCTGGACAGCACCAAACTACTAACAAGCACTCAGAAATCTGAATCTTTTAACAGAGTGCTTCAGAAAACAAATCCGAAGATGATGACTTGTTACCGGAACTTCCCAGCCAGAATTCACACTGCTGTTCACCTGTGCAACTTCGGTATAGCAGACTCTACTGTGATGAGGCTACGTGCTGTCGGCAGTCCTTTGGTGAGTGGCTCGCCTGTTGTTAGTCGCATCACATACCTACGAAAGAGACAATTATATCATCAGCAACGTCAAAGACAACTCAAGTTCAAACTAAGGTGAGGATATCACAGAATCAGAGGATATAGTATGCACGCAAAGGCACGTGCAAGCGCAGTGACATATAAAACTGGAGTGGACCACCCAAATACATTGTGCTAAGAAGATGTGCTAAAACCAGACTGTGTTAAAACAAACTGTGATAAAAAAAGTGAATTCAGATGACTTGTGTGAAAATGTGTGCTAAGTTTGTTCTTGCTATGAATTTTATTATAAATTATTGTTTGATTATTAAAATTTTAAAACTTACATCAATTGTTTTTTATCTTTACTTTACTAAAAAGGATGAGGGCTATGGCCTAAACAAGTCTGAGGCTGCCTCAGCCTGCAGGATTGTCTATTATTATTGATGTAACCTGGCTCAAGATTCAGGTATTCAAACTTTGTACAGAGGCCACTCTGGCTCAAATGAGACACCTGCAGTGTACAAGACAAGGTAAATTGTCTTTTAGAAATCATAATATTTTAATCGATCGACATATAGTGTCCGATACTTACCTGGTGCAGCCAGGAAACTTAACACGGTCAAGTCCATAATCAACCCCTACAGCCACCCCTTATATCAAGCAATACTACACCTGTAGAGAGTCCAATTTCAGAATTTTTTTTCTAATTTTGCATGATAAAGATCTAGCAAAGTGTTAAAAGACATGACAATAGCACTGTCACTCGAAAATAAGGCCATAAACAACAGAAAATCAATAAAAGGTGAGGTCACCTGTGCACGTGCTAGTTCTCCCTTAAAGGACTCACACAACTAAATCATTTACTATATGTTATTACCAAATATTTTAGCTAATAACTTTAATATTTGAAGTTCAACACTAGTGACAACTGTCTAGATTCATAGATACTTACCTTACAAAGACTACAAAGTGAGTTTTTGGAGAAGTTTCGTGGCATATTGGTCTGTCACAGTGTCAAGAAGTTGACAACCGGAAGTTTACAGGCAAAACCGGTGACCCTAAACAGAAACGGCCCCATCCTTTTTGACCCTGTATAAATCCGCACATACACATGCAAACATATTAAAAGTATACATTTTTCAAAAGTTAAGTATTTGTACATTTCATTCATGCAGAAATCTAACATCAGTTCCTCATTAAACTTCCATAGTGGCCCAGTAATTAGCCAGAACACATTTTACATAGGCACTACAAACGTATGAAACACATTTTGATTGGTTGATTTAGTTGTGTGATTCCTTTAAAGGGGCTTAAACTGTTTGAAATGTAAAATTAAAGTTATTTTCAGAAAGTATATTCAATATTTAGTATAATTGTGAAGTGTGGTTGGTATACAACTCTTTGTTATGGAGATATGGCAAGTTATGTCCCCTGGTGTCCAAATGCTCTTTGCACTCAAAGACAAGAAATGTTCAAATTCAGGTGCTGGTTAATGACCTGTCATAAATCAATTAATTTACAACTATAGACCTCCATATTTTGCATGTATATAAAACACACATGTATCTCATAGACTGTGATCTTCAAATTGAAATATATGAACTTCTGTGTTCTCTACAGCATTTTAACTAATTAGTTTATTAAATTAATTAAATTTTGTTTAAAAAAGTGTAGTTTGACAATCTTATAGTGTACAATACTGTTCAAGATTTCTAACAGGACCTTGGCCATAAATGGTCAGTTGATATATACCTAAACCAATTAGCTTCTACTTAGACAAGCTTAGTGGCAGGCCCTCAAACACCCCTAGGGAGCCATCACACCACTGGGAGAGCTATGGGGGTAGGGGACAGATAATGCCATAAACTGTCAATAGTCTGAGTAAACAATCAACAATAACAAACTTCTCCATCAGCACAGATGTATATCTAGTGGTATATAATGACAAAACATTTCAATACCCACCATTCATTTCAAAAAATGGGCAGAAATCAAGTAAAAATCAACAAAACAAATGGATTTCAGAGAGGGAATGTTCCACACAACAAGGGAATAACACAGGCACCTTTTTCCACACCAGTGCCAGGACCAATCAACAGGCTAGCCCAGGATGTATTTGGATCCAGGGTGGAGACTGACATCACAGGAAGAATGACAATCTCTAATGCTGAGGGAGTGCTGTCCAACATGAAACTTCTTCGTCCCAAACCAACAGCAGCAGCTATAGATACCTGCATTGATTCCAAGGTACAGCACCCAGACAGCTTCACATACAAGCTATACCGGCCCATAGATTTGGAAAGGCTATGGAATTCAGCGGTCCATCAGCACAATCATCAGCACAAGCACTGCAAAGGTTATCTGCGGTTTGACTCGAAGAACTCAAGACAATGGGGTTGGGGATGGACTGAGCGGCTTTACTGTGAAACATGTGGATATGTTAGTGAAAGCTGCAAGCTGTATGAGGACGAAAAGACAGACAACACCCCTAAGAGAGGCCGGCGACGGAGCCAACTGAACTTGGGTATGCAAACAGCACTCATGGCTGCATCAATATCCAATTCGGCAATGATTGAAATATGCCTTACTGCTAACATCATCCCCCCATCTTATACCGGATTACAGAAAACAGCAAATCATGTTGGGGAGAAAATTGTCACCATGAGCAAGGCCAGTATGGAAAGTCTGAGAGAGAAAATTGTTGCAGATAATACAAGTTGTGGACTTGAGAAGCCTGACCTCATCAATGCAGAGATGGATGGGAGGTACAACAATCCACTTTTCAGTGGAGACCGGACACCCTATCAAGGAGCCACCCAGGTCACCATGACTCTTTGTGAGCAAATGACGTCAGGTAAAAAAATCCTTAGTGTATTCACAGGCAACAAACTATGCAAGCGTGCTGAGTACCTGAGATGGTGTGGGGTAAACACCACCTGTCCTAACCACACAGGGACCTGTATAGCTAATGTGGCCGAGGAGGCTGCAATGGGAAATGAAGAAGCCTGGGCCACCATTATTGGAGAGGAGATTGTAAACAATTTCAGAGTCAACTACCTTACCACAGATGGAGACAGCAAAACAAATACCGGTATGAAGAAGTCTCATCCAGCATGTAAAAATCTGAAAGACCCTCGACACCTAGTGAAATCAGTGAAGAAAGAGTTTGCAAAGTGCAAATTCAGTGCAGGCCTGTTTCAGAAAGCCCAAGGTCTATCGCTTGGAATGATGAAGTCACGACTGGCCACCGATGTAAGAAACAGGTGTGTTACAGAGTTAGAAAGGGCACACATTGTGCACAGAGGAAACATTGACCAGATAAAGAAGAACATGCCTATGGTAATAGGGGCCATGCTACAGTGCTACAGAGGAAACTGCGGAGAAATGTGTGCTGAGTACAGCTACTGCTGTCAAGGGCTACCAGACAATCATTGGAAGAAGACATTTCTACCAAAGGGGACAGAACTATACCTCAGTGCTGAAGATGAACACCACTTCAAACAATGTGTGCTGAAATACCTCAGCACCGAGTGTCTGGACAGCACCAAACTACTAACAAGCACTCAGAAATCTGAATCTTTTAACAGAGTGCTTCAGAAAACAAATCCGAAGATGATGACTTGTTACCGGAACTTCCCAGCCAGAATTCACACTGCTGTTCACCTGTGCAACTTCGGTATAGCAGACTCTACTGTGATGAGGCTACGTGCTGTCGGCAGTCCTTTGGTGAGTGGCTCGCCTGTTGTTAGTCGCATCACATACCTACGAAAGAGACAATTATATCATCAGCAACGTCAAAGACAACTCAAGTTCAAACTAAGGTGAGGATATCACAGAATCAGAGGATATAGTATGCACGCAAAGGCACGTGCAAGCGCAGTGACATATAAAACTGGAGTGGACCACCCAAATACATTGTGCTAAGAAGATGTGCTAAAACCAGACTGTGTTAAAACAAACTGTGATAAAAAAAGTGAATTCAGATGACTTGTGTGAAAATGTGTGCTAAGTTTGTTCTTGCTATGAATTTTATTATAAATTATTGTTTGATTATTAAAATTTTAAAACTTACATCAATTGTTTTTTATCTTTACTTTACTAAAAAGGATGAGGGCTATGGCCTAAACAAGTCTGAGGCTGCCTCAGCCTGCAGGATTGTCTATTATTATTGATGTAACCTGGCTCAAGATTCAGATATTCAAACTTTGTACAGAGGCCACTCTGGCTCAAATGAGACACCTGCAGTGTACAAGACAAGGTAAATTGTCTTTTAGAAATCATAATATTTTAATCGATCGACATATAGTGTCCGATACTTACCTGGTGCAGCCAGGAAACTTAACACGGTCAAGTCCATAATCAACCCCTACAGCCACCCCTTATATCAAGCAATACTACACCTGTAGAGAGTCCAATTTCAGAATTTTTTTTTCTAATTTTGCATGATAAAGATCTAGCAAAGTGTTAAAAGACATGACAATAGCACTGTCACTCGAAAATAAGGCCATAAACAACAGAAAATCAATAAAAGGTGAGGTCACCTGTGCACGTGCTAGTTCTCCCTTAAAGGACTCACACAACTAAATCATTTACTATATGTTATTACCAAATATTTTAGCTAATAACTTTAATATTTGAAGTTCAACACTAGTGACAACTGTCTAGATTCATAGATACTTACCTTACAAAGACTACAAAGTGAGTTTTTGGAGAAGTTTCGTGGCATATTGGTCTGTCACAGTGTCAAGAAGTTGACAACCGGAAGTTTACAGGCAAAACCGGTGACCCTAAACAGAAACGGCCCCATCCTTTTTGACCCTGTATAAATCCGCACATACACATGCAAACATATTAAAAGTATACATTTTTCAAAAGTTAAGTATTTGTACATTTCATTCATGCAGAAATCTAACATCAGTTCCTCATTAAACTTCCATAGTGGCCCAGTAATTAGCCAGAACACATTTTACATAGGCACTACAAACGTATGAAACACATTTTGATTGGTTGATTTAGTTGTGTGATTCCTTTAAAGGGGCTTAAACTGTTTGAAATGTAAAATTAAAGTTATTTTCAGAAAGTATATTCAATATTTAGTATAATTGTGAAGTGTGGTTGGTATACAACTCTTTGTTATGGAGATATGGCAAGTTATGTCCCCTGGTGTCCAAATGCTCTTTGCACTCAAAGACAAGAAATGTTCAAATTCAGGTGCTGGTTAATGACCTGTCATAAATCAATTAATTTACAACTATAGACCTCCATATTTTGCATGTATATAAAACACACATGTATCTCATAGACTGTGATCTTCAAATTGAAATATATGAACTTCTGTGTTCTCTACAGCATTTTAACTAATTAGTTTATTAAATTAATTAAATTTTGTTTAAAAAAGTGTAGTTTGACAATCTTATAGTGTACAATACTGTTCAAGATTTCTAACAGGACCTTGGCCATAAATGGTCAGTTGATATATACCTAAACCAATTAGCTTCTACTTAGACAAGCTTAGTGGCAGGCCCTCAAACACCCCTAGGGAGCCATCACACCACTGGGAGAGCTATGGGGGTAGGGGACAGATAATGCCATAAACTGTCAATAGTCTGAGTAAACAATCAACAATAACAAACTTCTCCATCAGCACAGATGTATATCTAGTGGTATATAATGACAAAACATTTCAATACCCACCATTCATTTCAAAAAATGGGCAGAAATCAAGTAAAAATCAACAAAACAAATGGATTTCAGAGAGGGAATGTTCCACACAACAAGGGAATTACACAGGCACCTTTTTCCACACCAGTGCCAGGACCAATCAACAGGCTAGCCCAGGATGTATTTGGATCCAGGGTGGAGACTGACATCACAGGAAGAATGACAATCTCTAATGCTGAGGGAGTGCTGTCCAACATGAAACTTCTTCGTCCCAAACCAACAGCAGCAGCTATAGATACCTGCATTGATTCCAAGGTACAGCACCCAGACAGCTTCACATACAAGCTATACCGGCCCATAGATTTGGAAAGGCTATGGAATTCAGCGGTCCATCAGCACAATCATCAGCACAAGCACTGCAAAGGTTATCTGCGGTTTGACTCGAAGAACTCAAGACAATGGGGTTGGGGATGGACTGAGCGGCTTTACTGTGAAACATGTGGATATGTTAGTGAAAGCTGCAAGCTGTATGAGGACGAAAAGACAGACAACACCCCTAAGAGAGGCCGGCGACGGAGCCAACTGAACTTGGGTATGCAAACAGCACTCATGGCTGCATCAATATCCAATTCGGCAATGATTGAAATATGCCTTACTGCTAACATCATCCCCCCATCTTATACCGGATTACAGAAAACAGCAAATCATGTTGGGGAGAAAATTGTCACCATGAGCAAGGCCAGTATGGAAAGTCTGAGAGAGAAAATTGTTGCAGATAATACAAGTTGTGGACTTGAGAAGCCTGACCTCATCAATGCAGAGATGGATGGGAGGTACAACAATCCACTTTTCAGTGGAGACCGGACACCCTATCAAGGAGCCACCCAGGTCACCATGACTCTTTGTGAGCAAATGACGTCAGGTAAAAAAATCCTTAGTGTATTCACAGGCAACAAACTATGCAAGCGTGCTGAGTACCTGAGATGGTGTGGGGTAAACACCACCTGTCCTAACCACACAGGGACCTGTATAGCTAATGTGGCCGAGGAGGCTGCAATGGGAAATGAAGAAGCCTGGGCCACCATTATTGGAGAGGAGATTGTAAACAATTTCAGAGTCAACTACCTTACCACAGATGGAGACAGCAAAACAAATACCGGTATGAAGAAGTCTCATCCAGCATGTAAAAATCTGAAAGACCCTCGACACCTAGTGAAATCAGTGAAGAAAGAGTTTGCAAAGTGCAAATTCAGTGCAGGCCTGTTTCAGAAAGCCCAAGGTCTATCGCTTGGAATGATGAAGTCACGACTGGCCACCGATGTAAGAAACAGGTGTGTTACAGAGTTAGAAAGGGCACACATTGTGCACAGAGGAAACATTGACCAGATAAAGAAGAACATGCCTATGGTAATAGGGGCCATGCTACAGTGCTACAGAGGAAACTGCGGAGAAATGTGTGCTGAGTACAGCTACTGCTGTCAAGGGCTACCAGACAATCATTGGAAGAAGACATTTCTACCAAAGGGGACAGAACTATACCTCAGTGCTGAAGATGAACACCACTTCAAACAATGTGTGCTGAAATACCTCAGCACCGAGTGTCTGGACAGCACCAAACTACTAACAAGCACTCAGAAATCTGAATCTTTTAACAGAGTGCTTCAGAAAACAAATCCGAAGATGATGACTTGTTACCGGAACTTCCCAGCCAGAATTCACACTGCTGTTCACCTGTGCAACTTCGGTATAGCAGACTCTACTGTGATGAGGCTACGTGCTGTCGGCAGTCCTTTGGTGAGTGGCTCGCCTGTTGTTAGTCGCATCACATACCTACGAAAGAGACAATTATATCATCAGCAACGTCAAAGACAACTCAAGTTCAAACTAAGGTGAGGATATCACAGAATCAGAGGATATAGTATGCACGCAAAGGCACGTGCAAGCGCAGTGACATATAAAACTGGAGTGGACCACCCAAATACATTGTGCTAAGAAGATGTGCTAAAACCAGACTGTGTTAAAACAAACTGTGATAAAAAAAGTGAATTCAGATGACTTGTGTGAAAATGTGTGCTAAGTTTGTTCTTGCTATGAATTTTATTATAAATTATTGTTTGATTATTAAAATTTTAAAACTTACATCAATTGTTTTTTATCTTTACTTTACTAAAAAGGATGAGGGCTATGGCCTAAACAAGTCTGAGGCTGCCTCAGCCTGCAGGATTGTCTATTATTATTGATGTAACCTGGCTCAAGATTCAGGTATTCAAACTTTGTACAGAGGCCACTCTGGCTCAAATGAGACACCTGCAGTGTACAAGACAAGGTAAATTGTCTTTTAGAAATCATAATATTTTAATCGATTGACATATAGTGTCCGATACTTACCTGGTGCAGCCAGGAAACTTAACACGGTCAAGTCCATAATCAACCCCTACAGCCACCCCTTATATCAAGCAATACTACACCTGTAGAGAGTCCAATTTCAGAATTTTTTTTCTAATTTTGCATGATAAAGATCTAGCAAAGTGTTAAAAGACATGACAATAGCACTGTCACTCGAAAATAAGGCCATAAACAACAGAAAATCAATAAAAGGTGAGGTCACCTGTGCACGTGCTAGTTCTCCCTTAAAGGACTCACACAACTAAATCATTTACTATATGTTATTACCAAATATTTTAGCTAATAACTTTAATATTTGAAGTTCAACACTAGTGACAACTGTCTAGATTCATAGATACTTACCTTACAAAGACTACAAAGTGAGTTTTTGGAGAAGTTTCGTGGCATATTGGTCTGTCACAGTGTCAAGAAGTTGACAACCGGAAGTTTACAGGCAAAACTGGTGACCCTAAACAGAAACGGCCCCATCCTTTTTGACCCTGTATAAATCCGCACATACACATGCAAACATATTAAAAGTATACATTTTTCAAAAGTTAAGTATTTGTACATTTCATTCATGCAGAAATCTAACATCAGTTCCTCATTAAACTTCCATAGTGGCCCAGTAATTAGCCAGAACACATTTTACATAGGCACTACAAACGTATGAAACACATTTTGATTGGTTGATTTAGTTGTGTGATTCCTTTAAAGGGGCTTAAACTGTTTGAAATGTAAAATTAAAGTTATTTTCAGAAAGTATATTCAATATTTAGTATAATTGTGAAGTGTGGTTGGTATACAACTCTTTGTTATGGAGATATGGCAAGTTATGTCCCCTGGTGTCCAAATGCTCTTTGCACTCAAAGACAAGAAATGTTCAAATTCAGGTGCTGGTTAATGACCTGTCATAAATCAATTAATTTACAACTATAGACCTCCATATTTTGCATGTATATAAAACACACATGTATCTCATAGACTGTGATCTTCAAATTGAAATATATGAACTTCTGTGTTCTCTACAGCATTTTAACTAATTAGTTTATTAAATTAATTAAATTTTGTTTAAAAAAGTGTAGTTTGACAATCTTATAGTGTACAATACTGTTCAAGATTTCTAACAGGACCTTGGCCATAAATGGTCAGTTGATATATACCTAAACCAATTAGCTTCTACTTAGACAAGCTTAGTGGCAGGCCCTCAAACACCCCTAGGGAGCCATCACACCACTGGGAGAGCTATGGGGGTAGGGGACAGATAATGCCATAAACTGTCAATAGTCTGAGTAAACAATCAACAATAACAAACTTCTCCATCAGCACAGATGTATATCTAGTGGTATATAATGACAAAACAGTTCAATACCCACCATTCATTTAAAAAAATGGGCAGAAATCAAGTAAAAATCAACAAAACAAATGGATTTCAGAGAGGGAATGTTCCACACAACAAGGGAATTACACAGGCACCTTTTTCCACACCAGTGCCAGGACCAATCAACAGGCTAGCCCAGGATGTATTTGGATCCAGGGTGGAGACTGACATCACAGGAAGAATGACAATCTCTAATGCTGAGGGAGTGCTGTCCAACATGAAACTTCTTCGTCCCAAACCAACAGCAGCAGCTATAGATACCTGCATTGATTCCAAGGTACAGCACCCAGACAGCTTCACATACAAGCTATACCGGCCCATAGATTTGGAAAGGCTATGGAATTCAGCGGTCCATCAGCACAATCATCAGCACAAGCACTGCAAAGGTTATCTGCGGTTTGACTCGAAGAACTCAAGACAATGGGGTTGGGGATGGACTGAGCGGCTTTACTGTGAAACATGTGGATATGTTAGTGAAAGCTGCAAGCTGTATGAGGACGAAAAGACAGACAACACCCCTAAGAGAGGCCGGCGACGGAGCCAACTGAACTTGGGTATGCAAACAGCACTCATGGCTGCATCAATATCCAATTCGGCAATGATTGAAATATGCCTTACTGCTAACATCATCCCCCCATCTTATACCGGATTACAGAAAACAGCAAATCATGTTGGGGAGAAAATTGTCACCATGAGCAAGGCCAGTATGGAAAGTCTGAGAGAGAAAATTGTTGCAGATAATACAAGTTGTGGACTTGAGAAGCCTGACCTCATCAATGCAGAGATGGATGGGAGGTACAACAATCCACTTTTCAGTGGAGACCGGACACCCTATCAAGGAGCCACCCAGGTCACCATGACTCTTTGTGAGCAAATGACGTCAGGTAAAAAAATCCTTAGTGTATTCACAGGCAACAAACTATGCAAGCGTGCTGAGTACCTGAGATGGTGTGGGGTAAACACCACCTGTCCTAACCACACAGGGACCTGTATAGCTAATGTGGCCGAGGAGGCTGCAATGGGAAATGAAGAAGCCTGGGCCACCATTATTGGAGAGGAGATTGTAAACAATTTCAGAGTCAACTACCTTACCACAGATGGAGACAGCAAAACAAATACCGGTATGAAGAAGTCTCATCCAGCATGTAAAAATCTGAAAGACCCTCGACACCTAGTGAAATCAGTGAAGAAAGAGTTTGCAAAGTGCAAATTCAGTGCAGGCCTGTTTCAGAAAGCCCAAGGTCTATCGCTTGGAATGATGAAGTCACGACTGGCCACCGATGTAAGAAACAGGTGTGTTACAGAGTTAGAAAGGGCACACATTGTGCACAGAGGAAACATTGACCAGATAAAGAAGAACATGCCTATGGTAATAGGGGCCATGCTACAGTGCTACAGAGGAAACTGCGGAGAAATGTGTGCTGAGTACAGCTACTGCTGTCAAGGGCTACCAGACAATCATTGGAAGAAGACATTTCTACCAAAGGGGACAGAACTATACCTCAGTGCTGAAGATGAACACCACTTCAAACAATGTGTGCTGAAATACCTCAGCACCGAGTGTCTGGACAGCACCAAACTACTAACAAGCACTCAGAAATCTGAATCTTTTAACAGAGTGCTTCAGAAAACAAATCCGAAGATGATGACTTGTTACCGGAACTTCCCAGCCAGAATTCACACTGCTGTTCACCTGTGCAACTTCGGTATAACAGACTCTACTGTGATGAGGCTACGTGCTGTCGGCAGTCCTTTGGTGAGTGGCTCGCCTGTTGTTAGTCGCATCACATACCTACGAAAGAGACAATTATATCATCAGCAACGTCAAAGACAACTCAAGTTCAAACTAAGGTGAGGATATCACAGAATCAGAGGATATAGTATGCACGCAAAGGCACGTGCAAGCGCAGTGACATATAAAACTGGAGTGGACCACCCAAATACATTGTGCTAAGAAGATGTGCTAAAACCAGACTGTGTTAAAACAAACTGTGATAAAAAAAGTGAATTCAGATGACTTGTGTGAAAATGTGTGCTAAGTTTGTTCTTGCTATGAATTTTATTATAAATTATTGTTTGATTATTAAAATTTTAAAACTTACATCAATTGTTTTTTATCTTTACTTTACTAAAAAGGATGAGGGCTATGGCCTAAACAAGTCTGAGGCTGCCTCAGCCTGCAGGATTGTCTATTATTATTGATGTAACCTGGCTCAAGATTCAGGTATTCAAACTTTGTACAGAGGCCACTCTGGCTCAAATGAGACACCTGCAGTGTACAAGACAAGGTAAATTGTCTTTTAGAAATCATAATATTTTAATCGATCGACATATAGTGTCCGATACTTACCTGGTGCAGCCAGGAAACTTAACACGGTCAAGTCCATAATCAACCCCTACAGCCACCCCTTATATCAAGCAATACTACACCTGTAGAGAGTCCAATTTCAGAATTTTTTTTTCTAATTTTGCATGATAAAGATCTAGCAAAGTGTTAAAAGACATGACAATAGCACTGTCACTCGAAAATAAGGCCATAAACAACAGAAAATCAATAAAAGGTGAGGTCACCTGTGCACGTGCTAGTTCTCCCTTTAAAGGGGCTTAAACTGTTTGAAATGTAAAATTAAAGTTATTTTCAGAAAGTATATTCAATATTTAGTATAATTGTGAAGTGTGGTTGGTATACAACTCTTTGTTATGGAGATATGGCAAGTTATGTCCCCTGGTGTCCAAATGCTCTTTGCACTCAAAGACAAGAAATGTTCAAATTCAGGTGCTGGTTAATGACCTGTCATAAATCAATTAATTTACAACTATAGACCTCCATATTTTGCATGTATATAAAACACACATGTATCTCATAGACTGTGATCTTCAAATTGAAATATATGAACTTCTGTGTTCTCTACAGCATTTTAACTAATTAGTTTATTAAATTAATTAAATTTTGTTTAAAAAAGTGTAGTCTGACAATCTTATAGTGTACAATACTGTTCAAGATTTCTAACAGGACCTTGGCCATAAATGGTCAGTTGATATATACCTAAACCAATTAGCTTCTACTTAGACAAGCTTAGTGGCAGGCCCTCAAACACCCCTAGGGAGCCATCACACCACTGGGAGAGCTATGGGGGTAGGGGACAGATAATGCCATAAACTGTCAATAGTCTGAGTAAACAATCAACAATAACAAACTTCTCCATCAGCACAGATGTATATCTAGTGGTATATAATGACAAAACATTTCAATACCCACCATTCATTTAAAAAAATGGGCAGAAATCAAGTAAAAATCAACAAAACAAATGGATTTCAGAGAGGGAATGTTCCACACAACAAGGAAATTACACAGGCACCTTTTTCCACACCAGTGCCAGGACCAATCAACAGGCTAGCCCAGGATGTATTTGGATCCAGGGTGGAGACTGACATCACAGGAAGAATGACAATCTCTAATGCTGAGGGAGTGCTGTCCAACATGAAACTTCTTCGTCCCAAACCAACAGCAGCAGCTATAGATACCTGCATTGATTCCAAGGTACAGCACCCAGACAGCTTCACATACAAGCTATACCGGCCCATAGATTTGGAAAGGCTATGGAATTCAGCGGTCCATCAGCACAATCATCAGCACAAGCACTGCAAAGGTTATCTGCGGTTTGACTCGAAGAACTCAAGACAATGGGGTTGGGGATGGACTGAGCGGCTTTACTGTGAAACATGTGGATATGTTAGTGAAAGCTGCAAGCTGTATGAGGACGAAAAGACAGACAACACCCCTAAGAGAGGCCGGCGACGGAGCCAACTGAACTTGGGTATGCAAACAGCACTCATGGCTGCATCAATATCCAATTCGGCAATGATTGAAATATGCCTTACTGCTAACATCATCCCCCCATCTTATACCGGATTACAGAAAACAGCAAATCATGTTGGGGAGAAAATTGTCACCATGAGCAAGGCCAGTATGGAAAGTCTGAGAGAGAAAATTGTTGCAGATAATACAAGTTGTGGACTTGAGAAGCCTGACCTCATCAATGCAGAGATGGATGGGAGGTACAACAATCCACTTTTCAGTGGAGACCGGACACCCTATCAAGGAGCCACCCAGGTCACCATGACTCTTTGTGAGCAAATGACGTCAGGTAAAAAAATCCTTAGTGTATTCACAGGCAACAAACTATGCAAGCGTGCTGAGTACCTGAGATGGTGTGGGGTAAACACCACCTGTCCTAACCACACAGGGACCTGTATAGCTAATGTGGCCGAGGAGGCTGCAATGGGAAATGAAGAAGCCTGGGCCACCATTATTGGAGAGGAGATTGTAAACAATTTCAGAGTCAACTACCTTACCACAGATGGAGACAGCAAAACAAATACCGGTATGAAGAAGTCTCATCCAGCATGTAAAAATCTGAAAGACCCTCGACACCTAGTGAAATCAGTGAAGAAAGAGTTTGCAAAGTGCAAATTCAGTGCAGGCCTGTTTCAGAAAGCCCAAGGTCTATCGCTTGGAATGATGAAGTCACGACTGGCCACCGATGTAAGAAACAGGTGTGTTACAGAGTTAGAAAGGGCACACATTGTGCACAGAGGAAACATTGACCAGATAAAGAAGAACATGCCTATGGTAATAGGGGCCATGCTACAGTGCTACAGAGGAAACTGCGGAGAAATGTGTGCTGAGTACAGCTACTGCTGTCAAGGGCTACCAGACAATCATTGGAAGAAGACATTTCTACCAAAGGGGACAGAACTATACCTCAGTGCTGAAGATGAACACCACTTCAAACAATGTGTGCTGAAATACCTCAGCACCGAGTGTCTGGACAGCACCAAACTACTAACAAGCACTCAGAAATCTGAATCTTTTAACAGAGTGCTTCAGAAAACAAATCCGAAGATGATGACTTGTTACCGGAACTTCCCAGCCAGAATTCACACTGCTGTTCACCTGTGCAACTTCGGTATAGCAGACTCTACTGTGATGAGGCTACGTGCTGTCGGCAGTCCTTTGGTGAGTGGCTCGCCTGTTGTTAGTCGCATCACATACCTACGAAAGAGACAATTATATCATCAGCAACGTCAAAGACAACTCAAGTTCAAACTAAGGTGAGGATATCACAGAATCAGAGGATATAGTATGCACGCAAAGGCACGTGCAAGCGCAGTGACATATAAAACTGGAGTGGACCACCCAAATACATTGTGCTAAGAAGATGTGCTAAAACCAGACTGTGTTAAAACAAACTGTGATAAAAAAAGTGAATTCAGATGACTTGTGTGAAAATGTGTGCTAAGTTTGTTCTTGCTATGAATTTTATTATAAATTATTGTTTGATTATTAAAATTTTAAAACTTACATCAATTGTTTTTTATCTTTACTTTACTAAAAAGGATGAGGGCTATGGCCTAAACAAGTCTGAGGCTGCCTCAGCCTGCAGGATTGTCTATTATTATTGATGTAACCTGGCTCAAGATTCAGGTATTCAAACTTTGTACAGAGGCCACTCTGGCTCAAATGAGACACCTGCAGTGTACAAGACAAGGTAAATTGTCTTTTAGAAATCATAATATTTTAATCGATCGACATATAGTGTCCGATACTTACCTGGTGCAGCCAGGAAACTTAACACGGTCAAGTCCATAATCAACCCCTACAGCCACCCCTTATATCAAGCAATACTACACCTGTAGAGAGTCCAATTTCAGAATTTTTTTTCTAATTTTGCATGATAAAGATCTAGCAAAGTGTTAAAAGACATGACAATAGCACTGTCACTCGAAAATAAGGCCATAAACAACAGAAAATCAATAAAAGGTGAGGTCACCTGTGCACGTGCTAGTTCTCCCTTAAAGGACTCACACAACTAAATCATTTACTATATGTTATTACCAAATATTTTAGCTAATAACTTTAATATTTGAAGTTCAACACTAGTGACAACTGTCTAGATTCATAGATACTTACCTTACAAAGACTACAAAGTGAGTTTTTGGAGAAGTTTCGTGGCATATTGGTCTGTCACAGTGTCCAGAAGTTGACAACCGGAAGTTTACAGGCAAAACCGGTGACCCTAAACAGAAACGGCCCCATCCTTTTTGACCCTGTATAAATCCGCACATACACATGCAAACATATTAAAAGTATACATTTTTCAAAAGTTAAGTATTTGTACATTTCATTCATGCAGAAATCTAACATCAGTTCCTCATTAAACTTCCATAGTGGCCCAGTAATTAGCCAGAACACATTTTACATAGGCACTACAAACGTATGAAACACATTTTGATTGGTTGATTTAGTTGTGTGATTCCTTTAAAGGGGCTTAAACTGTTTGAAATGTAAAATTAAAGTTATTTTCAGAAAGTATATTCAATATTTAGTATAATTGTGAAGTGTGGTTGGTATACAACTCTTTGTTATGGAGATATGGCAAGTTATGTCCCCTGGTGTCCAAATGCTCTTTGCACTCAAAGACAAGAAATGTTCAAATTCAGGTGCTGGTTAATGACCTGTCATAAATCAATTAATTTACAACTATAGACCTCCATATTTTGCATGTATATAAAACACACATGTATCTCATAGACTGTGATCTTCAAATTGAAATATATGAACTTCTGTGTTCTCTACAGCATTTTAACTAATTAGTTTATTAAATTAATTAAATTTTGTTTAAAAAAGTGTAGTCTGACAATCTTATAGTGTACAATACTGTTCAAGATTTCTAACAGGACCTTGGCCATAAATGGTCAGTTGATATATACCTAAACCAATTAGCTTCTACTTAGACAAGCTTAGTGGCAGGCCCTCAAACACCCCTAGGGAGCCATCACACCACTGGGAGAGCTATGGGGGTAGGGGACAGATAATGCCATAAACTGTCAATAGTCTGAGTAAACAATCAACAATAACAAACTTCTCCATCAGCACAGATGTATATCTAGTGGTATATAATGACAAAACATTTCAATACCCACCATTCATTTAAAAAAATGGGCAGAAATCAAGTAAAAATCAACAAAACAAATGGATTTCAGAGAGGGAATGTTCCACACAACAAGGGAATTACACAGGCACCTTTTTCCACACCAGTGCCAGGACCAATCAACAGGCTAGCCCAGGATGTATTTGGATCCAGGGTGGAGACTGACATCACAGGAAGAATGACAATCTCTAATGCTGAGGGAGTGCTGTCCAACATGAAACTTCTTCGTCCCAAACCAACAGCAGCAGCTATAGATACCTGCATTGATTCCAAGGTACAGCACCCAGACAGCTTCACATACAAGCTATACCGGCCCATAGATTTGGAAAGGCTATGGAATTCAGCGGTCCATCAGCACAATCATCAGCACAAGCACTGCAAAGGTTATCTGCGGTTTGACTCGAAGAACTCAAGACAATGGGGTTGGGGATGGACTGAGCGGCTTTACTGTGAAACATGTGGATATGTTAGTGAAAGCTGCAAGCTGTATGAGGACGAAAAGACAGACAACACCCCTAAGAGAGGCCAGCGACGGAGCCAACTGAACTTGGGTATGCAAACAGCACTCATGGCTGCATCAATATCCAATTCGGCAATGATTGAAATATGCCTTACTGCTAACATCATCCCCCCATCTTATACCGGATTACAGAAAACAGCAAATCATGTTGGGGAGAAAATTGTCACCATGAGCAAGGCCAATATGGAAAGTCTGAGAGAGAAAATTGTTGCAGATAATACAAGTTGTGGACTTGAGAAGCCTGACCTCATCAATGCAGAGATGGATGGGAGGTACAACAATCCACTTTTCAGTGGAGACCGGACACCCTATCAAGGAGCCACCCAGGTCACCATGACTCTTTGTGAGCAAATGACGTCAGGTAAAAAAATCCTTAGTGTATTCACAGGCAACAAACTATGCAAGCGTGCTGAGTACCTGAGATGGTGTGGGGTAAACACCACCTGTCCTAACCACACAGGGACCTGTATAGCTAATGTGGCCGAGGAGGCTGCAATGGGAAATGAAGAAGCCTGGGCCACCATTATTGGAGAGGAGATTGTAAACAATTTCAGAGTCAACTACCTTACCACAGATGGAGACAGCAAAACAAATACCGGTATGAAGAAGTCTCATCCAGCATGTAAAAATCTGAAAGACCCTCGACACCTAGTGAAATCAGTGAAGAAAGAGTTTGCAAAGTGCAAATTCAGTGCAGGCCTGTTTCAGAAAGCCCAAGGTCTATCGCTTGGAATGATGAAGTCACGACTGGCCACCGATGTAAGAAACAGGTGTGTTACAGAGTTAGAAAGGGCACACATTGTGCACAGAGGAAACATTGACCAGATAAAGAAGAACATGCCTATGGTAATAGGGGCCATGCTACAGTGCTACAGAGGAAACTGCGGAGAAATGTGTGCTGAGTACAGCTACTGCTGTCAAGGGCTACCAGACAATCATTGGAAGAAGACATTTCTACCAAAGGGGACAGAACTATACCTCAGTGCTGAAGATGAACACCACTTCAAACAATGTGTGCTGAAATACCTCAGCACCGAGTGTCTGGACAGCACCAAACTACTAACAAGCACTCAGAAATCTGAATCTTTTAACAGAGTGCTTCAGAAAACAAATCCGAAGATGATGACTTGTTACCGGAACTTCCCAGCCAGAATTCACACTGCTGTTCACCTGTGCAACTTCGGTATAGCAGACTCTACTGTGATGAGGCTACGTGCTGTCGGCAGTCCTTTGGTGAGTGGCTCGCCTGTTGTTAGTCGCATCACATACCTACGAAAGAGACAATTATATCATCAGCAACGTCAAAGACAACTCAAGTTCAAACTAAGGTGAGGATATCACAGAATCAGAGGATATAGTATGCACGCAAAGGCACGTGCAAGCGCAGTGACATATAAAACTGGAGTGGACCACCCAAATACATTGTGCTAAGAAGATGTGCTAAAACCAGACTGTGTTAAAACAAACTGTGATAAAAAAAGTGAATTCAGATGACTTGTGTGAAAATGTGTGCTAAGTTTGTTCTTGCTATGAATTTTATTATAAATTATTGTTTGATTATTAAAATTTTAAAACTTACATCAATTGTTTTTTATCTTTACTTTACTAAAAAGGATGAGGGCTATGGCCTAAACAAGTCTGAGGCTGCCTCAGCCTGCAGGATTGTCTATTATTATTGATGTAACCTGGCTCAAGATTCAGGTATTCAAACTTTGTACAGAGGCCACTCTGGCTCAAATGAGACACCTGCAGTGTACAAGACAAGGTAAATTGTCTTTTAGAAATCATAATATTTTAATCGATCGACATATAGTGTCCGATACTTACCTGGTGCAGCCAGGAAACTTAACACGGTCAAGTCCATAATCAACCCCTACAGCCACCCCTTATATCAAGCAATACTACACCTGTAGAGAGTCCAATTTCAGAATTTTTTTTCTAATTTTGCATGATAAAGATCTAGCAAAGTGTTAAAAGACATGACAATAGCACTGTCACTCGAAAATAAGGCCATAAACAACAGAAAATCAATAAAAGGTGAGGTCACCTGTGCACGTGCTAGTTCTCCCTTAAAGGACTCACACAACTAAATCATTTACTATATGTTATTACCAAATATTTTAGCTAATAACTTTAATATTTGAAGTTCAACACTAGTGACAACTGTCTAGATTCATAGATACTTACCTTACAAAGACTACAAAGTGAGTTTTTGGAGAAGTTTCGTGGCATATTGGTCTGTCACAGTGTCAAGAAGTTGACAACCGGAAGTTTACAGGCAAAACCGGTGACCCTAAACAGAAACGGCCCCATCCTTTTTGACCCTGTATAAATCCGCACATACACATGCAAACATATTAAAAGTATACATTTTTCAAAAGTTAAGTATTTGTACATTTCATTCATGCAGAAATCTAACATCAGTTCCTCATTAAACTTCCATAGTGGCCCAGTAATTAGCCAGAACACATTTTACATAGGCACTACAAACGTATGAAACACATTTTGATTGGTTGATTTAGTTGTGTGATTCCCAAAGAATAGTGCTCCGGTGATCAGGTACAATATAATTATGACTATATACACTCTGGAATGAGATGAAAATCCAACAATGAAAACCGTATTACCACATTTGCATGTGCTAACGAGAAATCATGAATACTCGTGTGAAATAACAAACCACTGCTGACGGTTTGGGAGCCCCATACCTGACAACAGGGTAAGTTATATAAATCCCACTGAATGGAAGGATAATGAATATAATGAAGGTTTAAAAAAAATGAGATTGAAACACAGTATGAAGTTTAAAACATAATAATTAAATCCCAGTGGAATGTTCCCAGCGGTTGGGGAACCCCCTACCAGCCGGTAATTATATTCCAGTGAGTAAAAGTAATAATTCAATAAAAATACACTAAAATACTAGAAAAAAATTTCACACTTGGTACGTCGATCTTCATACGAAAATCTCATCAGACTCAGTACAGTGCACTCCTCTTAATATCATGTTGCATTTGTCAGACAAAAACATGATATTAACAGGAATGTGACATTAAGAGAAACATGTTTTCCATTAAATCTAGTACATTTCCAATCTCAATAACTAAAAGCACGCTATTGAATTATGTACATATGAAGATATTTCAATATCAATTAAAAATCATTTTTTGGGGATATTGTTATTTTTTATGCAACTTTTTGTACAAGTTGTATCTGAAATCAATGAGAAATTACATCATTTTCTAGATATTTCATGTGATTGGTTCAAAAAACATGATATTAAGAGGAATTCACCTCATAATGCATGATATTAACCAAATAAAATTACATAGATTATATATAGAGAAAAACGGTGCGTGGGAAAAACATGATATAAAAAGGAATGTGATATTAACAGGAGTGATATGAAGTGGAGTCCACTGTATTGGCAGCTTGCAATGAAAAGACCGGATAGCCCCAACGTTCTGGTGGCTTGGAAGGCCGAGTTGACCTCCTCAATACAGGCTGAATATCTGCACCTGTATTGCCTATACCCTCATCCAGTACACTGAGATCTTCTGCTATGGAACCAGGATCTGACTCCACTTCCGGTACAGAATCATGTACTAGATCTATAACGGAGTCATTCCCAATTTCTAGAACAGAATCTTGTCTCTGTGGCTCTAGTGTATTTGGCTTACCAACTGTTACAGTGTTGGGTATAGTAGTTGTTGTACTGTGAGGCTCACGGTTTCTCATCTGTCTAGTAGAGCGCCTTGTTCCAACAGGAAGGAGCACAGAATCTGATTCTGAGTCAGAATCCTGAGATGAAGAAGTTGGCTCTGAATCTATTTACTCAGAAGGAAATGACTTTCTATGTTGTTTAACCTTGCGGTTATCAACCTTTAGGGGAACATCCACCGGAATGGAGTTTAAGGGGAGCAACATGTTCCTATGAAGGGTTCATTTTGATCCCTTCTTGGATTCAGGTGCAACCTTATAAACCGGAATATCACTATTTGGAATGCTAGTCACCAAATAGGGTTCCTGTTCCCACCTATCAGCCAATTTATTTTTTCCTTTTAGACCGGTTTTTCGTACCAAAACACGGTCACCAACCACTAGTTTGGACTCCCGAACAGACCTGTCATACCGGTCTTTGTTCTGAGCAGCTTTCCTGGAGGCAGTGCGACGAGCGGTCTCGTACGCAAACTCCATTCGGCCCCGTAGCTTACCTACATAGGAGGCCGGGTCCACTGCTTCCTGTTGGTCAGGGTTAATTCCAAGGAATGCATCTACTGACAAGCGAGGGTGCCAACCGAACATCAGATAGTGAGGTGGATATCCGGTGGCATCGCTCTTTGTTGCATTGTAGGCTTGGACAAGTGGTGCTACGTAAGATGTCCAGTCAGGTTTTTTGTGCTCCTCAAGGGTTGCTAGCATCCCTAGGAGTGTTCTGTTAAACCTTTCTGCTGAGCCGTTCGCCTGTGGGTGATATGGAGTTGTCCTGGTCTTCTGAACTCCTGCGATCTTACAGAGTTCTTTAATAACTTTGCTCTCAAAGTTACGACCTTGATCACTGTGAAGCTGCTCAGGGAAGCTGTAATAGGCTATGAACTTTTCGTACAAAGCCTTAGCTGTTGTATGTGCTGCCTGATTGCGACAAGGCACTGCCTGAGCATATCTGGTGAAGTGATCAGTTATGACCAGTATATTCTCATACCCACTCGAGGATCTCTCAAGACTAAGAAAATCAATACAAAGTATTTGAAGCGGCCTTGAGGATTCTATAGGAACTAACTCAGCGACTGGTTTCACTGGTGTCTTACGTCTGATACACCGACCACATGTCTCAACTTTCATGTTTACGTCTTTCTCAAGACCAGGCCAGTAAAATCGTTGCCGTGCTAGCCAAAGAGTTTTCTCCCTTCCCTGATGTCCAACATCATCATGAACACCTTTAAGGGCTAGGGAATGGTAATGTTTTGGCAAGACAAGCTGATTTACTTTCTGACCGTCGAGAGAAGCGGTTCTATAAAGAACACCGTCGCGCAAACGTAACCTGCTCCAAGCTCTCAGGAGTTTTTGCACATACGGGGACTCATTGTGTAATGGTTTCCCCCTGGGATGAAAATCGGTTCTCACAAGGTCTGAAACCCTGGCAATGTCTGGATCAACCCTTTGTTCCTTTCTCCAATCTACTGTGCTAAGTGTATCGGATTTCGCCGTAAACTCACTGGCCACATGAGCCACAGCAATATCCGACACGCTATCCGCTAATGGAGTCACAGAGATTGTTGACTGGCATATAGCCTGAACAGCATTGGGCTGAATTTGAGACATTCTAGAGAGACCATCTGCATCTGCATTATTTCTCCCAGCTCGGTACCTCAGAGTAAAGTTATAGTTGGCTAGAGCTGCCACCCACCTGTGACAGGTGGCATCCAGTTTGGCCTTACCCAGCACATAAGTTAGGGGGTTATTGTCTGTAACAACTTCAAATGTGTTACCGTAGAGGTTATTTTCATGAAGTTTTTCTGTAACCGCCCATTTCAATGCAAGAAATTCCAACTTATGTGCAGGATAATTCCGCTCACTGGCTCTCAAACCCCGACTTGCATATGCAATAACCTTCTCTTTCCCATCATGCACTTGGTATAAAACTGCACCCAAGCCTGACGCACTTGCATCAGTATGCACAAGGAAAGCTTTAGAGAAGTCTGCATAGGAAAGAACAGGAGGTTGAATCAGTTTCTGTTTAACCAGATCAAAAGCTTCCTGTTGAGGTGTACCCCAAACCCACTGGGCTTTTGGTTTAGGCTTCGACTTAGACCTTTGAGTCTTAGCCGTCTTAGACTTTCTTTTCAAGTCATGGCCTTGTAATAACTGGTTAAGAGGCTGTACTATTTTTGCATAATCTTTTATGAAACGTCTGTAATAGCCACTGAAACCCAGAAACTGAAGTAATTCCTTGACGTTCTTTGGCTCTGGTCAATCTTTAACAGCTGACACCTTTTCAGGGTCTGTTGCTATGCCTTTCTCTGAAACTACATGTCCGAGATATGTTACTGAAGACTTGAATAACTCACACTAGGAGGGTTTAAGTTTCAAGCCATGCTGCACGAGTCTGGCAAAGACAGATTCTAACCTATTGAGGTGTTCGTCAAAAGTTTTTGAAAAAATCAGGATGTCATCAAAGAAGATGAGACACTCCCGGAGATGCATATCACCCATGCACTTTTCCATTAAGCGTTGGAATGTAGCTGGTGCATTGGTGAGACCGAACCCCATCCGGTTGGTTTCCCAGAAACCCAGGTTACCTATGGAAAATGCGGTCTTCTGTCTATCTGCTTCATCAACCTCAACTTGCCAATAACCTGAACGCAGGTCTAGTTTTGAAAAATACCTTGAACCACATAAGGTATCAACTGTATCGTCAAATCGAGAGAGCATATATGCATCTCTACGGGTTCGAGAGTTCAGCATGCGGTAATCTATACAAAACCTGAGACTACCGTCTTTCTTGCGAACAAGAACCACATTGCTGGAGAATGGGCTATTACTCTCCTTTATAAAACCAGCGTCCAGCATATCACATATATGCTGGCGGACCTCCTCATACATGCCGGGTGGTATTTTCCGGTAAGGCTGTTATAAACGGCCTTTCATCTATGAGGTCAATCTTATGTTTGACTATGTCCGTACAACCAATATCAAAAGCACTGCTGGAAAAAGCATGTTTCCAGTTACCCAGTACTTGACGAACCCTCAACAGCTGCGCCTCAGAAAGATTTTGTGTGTCAATATTAAGACCAAGTTCCTCAGCTACAGACACTGGAGTCTCAACTGGTAGATCTGAAGCCAAATTGTCAACCACTTTCACCTCGTTTACTACACAAATTGTAGATCTAGGGTTGATAACAATAGGCTTTGCTGTAATATTACAAATTTTTACTGGTAATTTGACATTTGACACATTCTGTTTGACTTTAATTACTCTGGGGCAGACTGTAAACTTTAGGTTAGAATTGTCAACGTTTTCTGTTACGAGATTTGCAATGCCTGGGTCAATACCTCGCACCATACCATTAACAACTATAGACTCGTAATGAGCCACTTTAACAGATTTCCTGTTAAAAGATTTGACAGTATAAGAACAGGTAATACTGTCAATAGCTGTTTGCCACGATGTTGGTATATTCACATCACCCGAGGCTAAGTTCCTCACTAGGCTATGGCATTGGTACCCAGCAGCACAGGACAGGTCTTGTTATAGTCGGTATCAGTTACAAACAATGCTAGAATAGCGATTGTTTCATTATTCATAAAAGGTATACACAACTCAAGCTCGATATAACCTAAATAATTTAACTTAGAACCATTTGCCACGGTTATCTCTACAGCGACTGTGTTAAGGTCATGAAGCTCAGGTTTGTTGGGCAATTTTTCAAACAAAGTTTGAGAAATTGTGGAAATCATAGAGCCACTGTCTATCAAGCACTTAGCCTGCTGGCCTTCAACTATGATTTCATCCTCATTTGATACCCCAATCAGTTTATCTAAAATGTCAGTGTGACCTTGACTTTTAACTTTACTGACGGTCTCCACTCGGCCACTAGCAGAGACCCCTAATTGTTTGGGTTAACTTTTGATTCATCTCTTCTATTGCCCTGACCTGGTTTCTGGTTGTTATTTCGGTTACCCCGGTAACCACAACCTTTATTTGATCTTTGACATTGACCCTTATTCTGACCTTGACCTTGACCTTTGCTATGGCTTGACTCACTGAGTTTGGAAAGTATACGGCCAAGCTTACTATCCATTTTAGCCGACAATTTATCCTCTATGTCTTTGAGTTTCTTATCAAACTCCTTACTGAGATCGGATACATTGGTTGTTGTTACCTGTTGCTGTTCAACTTCACAACTAACAGCATGACTATGACCTTTGCCCTTTTTCTTATGACCTTCACCTGCTGTTGACTCATTAACAGGTGAATTAACCTGTTTGGAAATATTGATTTCCTTCTCCACAGTTCTGATCTCCTTTAACAAAAGATCATAACTGGCAATAGAGTCATACTTATGGCGGGTTTGGTTTTTTAACCTATCTGAATGAAGAGAGGTCCAAAATTTGTGCCGCAGTAGATCATTTTTCGCTGATCGGTGCAAAGACCCATTGTCTATGGCAGTTTGCAGAAGCGATTCAAGGCGACAGCCAAAGTTGACTGCACACTCATCAGGTCTTTGCTTTGAGTTAAAAAAACTCTTGCATAACTGTGTGACACTAGATCCTTCACCTAAAGTTATTAGCATACGACGGGCTGTACCTCGCAACGAACGTCGGATAGCCTGTATCAATAAACTTGGTGAGATATCTGGATCTCTGTCTAGACTGCGAATCTCGAATCGCCACTCGATATATGTTACATCCCCCTTTATGGGAGGTTCATCACCTGAAAATGGTGGTATTTTAGGTACATTCTAAGAATGCCTATTATAGGGAAAGAAGAAGAAGAACCCTCATTCATGGTACTATTCATGAATGAAACGGAGCCTGACCTCCTTCTGTCTAATGGAGGGATCATGGATCTGTATGTACCTGTTGTCTCGGTACTATCTTTAGGAGATATTAGATACTTCCCTTTAGACAACAGGTACTCCACCATCTCCTCATCAGACATGCCAGTTTTTCCTTTGCCCTCCCCTTTTATGTGACTAGGGTCAATTTCCTTATCCCCTGGGCCCCCAGAGGCAGAACCTTGGTCTTGACCTCTGTTTCAAGCCCCTCAGTCTCTTCAACTTTATTGAAAGTTGCCATACCCAGGTACAAATAAATATACAAATAAAGTACACTTCAATTAAATAATATAATTGAATCACAAGAAGAAGTTAAGAACAATCATGAAAAACCTTTGTCACAAATCTTTTCATCCACACCCGAGCTAAAACTCTATCTGGGTGGACACCATCTTTAAACAAATTAAAGTTAATGACAGGTTTCCTACCTACCCTTTGGTATTTCAAAACATCGGTTTTGAAATTCAAAGACCTTACCCCAAACTGTGCATCAATCTCCTGTATGTATTTGTTTAACAAGCTTATCCTACTCTCCAGAACTCTATCCTGTTCTAAAAAAAAAATCAGGTGAATGGTGACCCTTACAAGAGTTCCAGACACGAATGGAGTATGGAGGTATTTCAAGGAATATAAGGCGTACTGACGGATGACTTTTGACGAATGATACTATTCTATCTATTTGTGAATGGATATAATTTTCACACTGACTATCACTATCTTGTGCAAGATATATGTACTTGCCTTTCTTTGTGGTCAAATCACACGTTCCTATCCAGATGTATAATGTGACATCTCCATATTTATGTACTTTTTTGGCAAGATTATGGTTTAACCAGTCCTAAATTTGGACAAAATTTGCTCCAGCCCAGCAATTGATATCAATATCAAAACCAAATTTGGTGAACAGATCTAAATTCCTAAGCAGTGAAAACCCCTTACTACTTGTTACAAGGACAGGTTTGCTGGTCAAGTTCTCTGGTGCCTTGATGGGTTTGTCTAGAAACTTATTCAGCTTGCTCAAACTCATGTGTATGGTTCACAATATGTAAAATGTACAAAATATACAGTTTACAACTTATATATGAAAATAGATACTATTCTGAAAAAAACATCAGGAGTAAGCAACCAGGTGCAATACTATGAATATGGTTTACGATACTAATGAAATACAAATTAGAGTAGGCTAAATGAAATCATGCATGATTACCTTACCTTTCATTCTGTGCATGGGTATGGGAAACAGGAAAAATGCAGGGAGGGAGACATGCTCATATTGATGAATGTTCAATGATCAGTGTACATCTGATGATCCTCAACAATGAAACATGCAGGTGGTGGTGGTGATGATGATGATGATGATGATGATGATGATGATGATGATGATGATGATGATGATGATGATCCTTCTGTCCCTGGCAATATAAAACTAAATATGAATAAACAATGAAATTTAGATATACTCTCACAGACAATCACACTCACCCTACAGATATCACAGACATTTCCTGGTTATAATGCATGTACATGGAGATGATTCCTAAGTGAAAATGGACAGTTATGACAAAATATATAAACAACGTTTGAATTCACATTCCAATTACTGAATTATTGATACAGAAATGATATATTAACTTAAATGTACATGTGAAAATATTACAAGCTTTAAACAAAAACGGTTAATTTTTTGAACAAATGAATATATCGCACGCAATGAAGTGTCAATACAGTACTCCTGCCACAAATATAGTCAATAACGGTGTTTTTTCACAACGTTTATTACTGTCAACAGTCTATGATCTGTGACTCAGGACAGCAAGGCACGGTTGCTGGCCATCCTGCCACGTCCACTGTACACTCTACAAACCAATATTTGGAATCTCTGGATATGTTGGGTGTCGTCCCACCCCCGGGACACGCTGTGGCATCCTCTCCAACGAAAACCACACTTTAAAGGCTATCCCCGTCAGGCCGGTTCCACCTGGCTACATTGAGAAGAAAAGACATTTCATTTGAGGACACTTTTTGAAATCCAAGACAAAATTCAAATACCAACATATATGTACCAAATATAATAAGCTACATATATAGATGACTACCTAGAGGGAATCTCCCCGTCGGTGGTGCTAGGACAAAGTTATCACAAACACAACTTATACCCTCAGAAACAGTTGTTTGTTGTTTTTTGTAATCAAACTCCTTTCAATTTCAACATAGAGTTTCTTAAACTAGATGACCATAGCAAACAATATTGAAATTTAAGCAATACTGCCTGTTATTATAGATGAAATGATGTTCTAAACTAATCTGAATTACATTTACACATAATTAACTACTCAGGCACACATGTGACCAATCCATATCACTTCTTACTTATGAATTTCTTTCAAAAACATAAATGATAGTCTATGTACAAGCCCCCCCTCCCCAAATTTCAAATCCATTGGCTCTTTAAAAACTCATCTTAACTGATTTTCCATACTTTATTAATGATCCCTGCCAAATTCAAATCTTTCATGTTTTGCACTTAATTATAACTGATTTTTCAAATATTCTGTTTTGATATAATTTGCAGAATTTCTCAATTTTTACTTTAAAAATCAGATGTAGGAATACATAAAAACATATAATATGAAAATTCAAGTGTCTATATACATACAGTGTTGAATAAAAAAAAACTAAAATTTAAAATTTGAAATTAATTAAAACTTCAATTTGTAATTTAATTTAACTTGCTCATCTAAATAATTAGTTTCAAAATATCAGACATGCTACATATGGCAATCCTGCCAAATTTCATCAAAATCTGTCCAAAAACATGGATCTGAGAAAGAAAAACATGTATATTTAGACCATTCATATTATAGGACTTGACATTTTTTGATTTTGCAAAGTTAATATTTCCTTAAACTGTAGGCAATTTGAAACTCTTTTTGTGAAAACCACATCATTATAGGACATATAGGACAGAAGTTATGACAAATTTAAAAACCACTATCATGCTGTAATTTTGTGTTAGTTGGACAGACATTTTCTTCACAAATTTCTAGCTACAAGGGTCAGGAAAAATGTCATATCTTTTGATAAAATGATGATATTTTAATTCTGTAAAGTGATTTATTATGTAAAATACTATTTTCACATTCTCAAATAAAGTGTTTACATCACAATATTAAACTTCAATTAAGTTTGAAGAATTTAAATCAAATTTTAAAATTTTTCAAAAAATACAACATTTAAACTGTGCCTTAACCTTTATTCAGTCTCTATGATTTCAAAAAATGCTTTAGAACCTATAATCACATAGACAACTGACCACTAAAACTGTATGACCACTCATGGACACACCCAAGGCTTGCTGCTCCTGTGCTGTCAGGGTGACCTCAAGGATAGTTGACATCATAGCTTTTTCCTCTCAGCAAAGTACAAGTTCAGCACCACTTGTTTTTGAATGTGCATGCTAGTATCCACTTCCTAGGGGCTGCTTTCTTGACACCCACACTCATTCCCTGTAAGGCATTCATACTTAGTGTCTTAGCACTCCCAAATAATGTGCTGTTATACCATTCACCCAGCAATTCAGATGGTGTTCGGATCAGCATTCCCATTCAGGTGGTTAACTTCCACTACCATTCTTGTCTTCCAGCTATGTCATTTTTGTTGGGTGATGTTAACTCCTTGGACACTAGTTGGCTTGTCACAAAACTCCACTTAATGCTCAAGCTCCAGCAGGTATGTTAACGTGTCTGAGAAGAAGCCTGGGTCCTTGGTGCTGACAGCCTATCCAAACAAATCTGATGACAGCTATCCGTCTATAAGTGCTGGGTCCTTTGGTCCAGACTTCTCTGTGTCCACTTCTCTGTTTTGTATTTAAAAGTATATGCCTCTGACCCCAAGGAGAGAAAACTTTAACTGTTGGTTAAACAGCACTGAGACAGCACACACAAAGGCCGCAAAGTCCAACTTCAAGAAAGGTGAACTTGGTCCATCACACTGCATCGGGTCAGGGTAGGGGAGACAATCAACCTCAAGACCATCTGTATTGAGAAGAAAAGACATTTCATTTGAGGACACTTTTTGAAATCCAAGACAAAATTCAAATACCAACATATATGTACCAAATATAATAAGCTACATATATAGATGACTACCTAGAGGGAATCTCCCCGTCGGTGGTGCTCGGACAAAGTTGTCACAAACAACAACTTATACCCTCAGAAACAGTTGTTTGTTGTTTTTTGTAATCAAACTCCTTTCAATTTCAAAATAGACTTTCTTAAACTAGATGACCATAGCAAACAATATTGAAATTTAAGCAATACTGCCTGTTATTATAGATGAAATGATGTTCTAAACTAATCTGAATTACATTTACATATAATTAACTACTCAGGCACACATGTGACCAATCCATATCACTTCTTACTTATGAATTTCTTTCAAAAACATAAATGATAGTCTATGTACAAGCCCCTCCAACCCCTCCCCAAATTTCAAATCCATTGGCTCTTTAAAAACTCATCTTAACTGATTTTCTATACTTTATTAATGATCCCTGTCAAATTCAAATCTTTCATGTTTTGCACTTAATTATAACTGATTTTTCAAATATTCTGTTTTGATATAATTTGCAGAATTTCTCAATTTTTACTTTAAAAATCAGATGTAGGAATACATAAAAACATATAATATGAAAATTCAAGTGTCTATATATATACAGTGTTGAATAAAAAAAAAACTAAAATTTAAAATTTGAAATTAATTAAAACTTCAATTTGTAATTTAACTTGCTCATCTAAATTATTAGTTTCAAAATATCAGACATGCTACATATGGCAATCCTGCCAAATTTCATCAAAATCTGTCCAAAAACATGGATCTGAGAAAGAAAAACATGTATTTTTAGACCATTCATATTATAGGACTTGACATTTTTTGATTTTGCAAAGTTAATATTTCCTTAAACTGTAGGCAATTTGAAACTTTTTTGTGAAAACCACATCATTATAGGACATATAGGACAGAAGTTATGACAAATTTAAAAACCACTATCATGCTGTAATTTTGTGTTAGTTGGACAGACATTTTCTTCACAAATTTCTAGCTACAAGGGTCAGGAAAAATGTCATATCTTTTGAAAAAATGATGATATTTTAATTCTGTAAAGTGATTTATTATGTAAAATACTATTTTCACATTCTCAAATAAAGTGTTTACATCACAATATTAAACTTCAATTAAGTTTGAAGAATTTAAATCAAATTTTAAAATTTTTCAAAAAATACAACATTTAAACTGTGCCTTAACCTTTATTCAGTCTCTATGATTTCAAAAAATGCTTTAGAACCTATAATCACATAGACAACTGACCACTAAAACTGTATGACCACTCATGGACACACCCAAGGCTTGCTGCTCCTGTGCTGTCAGGGTGACCTCAAGGATAGTTGACATCATAGCTTTTTCCTCTCAGCAAAGTACAAGTTCAGCACCACTTGTTTTTGAATGTGCATGCTAGTATCCACTTCCTAGGGGCTGCTTTCTTGACACCCACACTCATTCCCTGTAAGGCATTCATACTTAGTGTCTTAGCACTCCCAAATAATGTGCTGTTATACCATTCACCCAGCAATTCAGATGGTGCTCGGATCAGCATTCCCATTCAGGTGGTTAACTTCCACTACCATTCTTGTCTTCCAGCCATGTCATTTTTGTTGGGTGATGTTAACTCCTTGGACACTAGTTGGCTTGTCACAAAACTCCACTTAATGCTCAAGCTCCAGCAGGTATGTTAACGTGTCTGAGAAGAAGCCTGGGTCCTTGGTGCTGACAGCCTATCCAAACAAATCTGATGACAGCTATCCGTCTATAAGTGCTGGGTCCTTTGGTCCAGACTTCTCTGTGTCCACTTCTCTGTTTTGTATTTAAAAGTATATGCCTCTGACCCCAAGGAGAGAAAACTTTAACTGTTGGTTAAACAGCACTGAGACAGCACACACAAAGGCCGCAAAGTCCAACTTCAAGAAAGGTGAGCTTGGTCCATCACACTGCATCGGGTCAGGGTAGGGGAGACAATCAACCTCAAGACCATCTGTATTGAGAAGAAAAGACATTTCATTTGAGGACACTTTTTGAAATCCAAGACAAAATTCAAATACCAACATATATGTACCAAATATAATAAGCTACATATATAGATGACTACCTAGAGGGAATCTCCCCGTCGGTGGTGCTCGGACAAAGTTGTCACAAACAACAACTTATACCCTCAGAAACAGTTGTTTGTTGTTTTTTGTAATCAAACTCCTTTCAATTTCAAAATAGACTTTCTTAAACTAGATGACCATAGCAAACAATATTGAAATTTAAGCAATACTGCCTGTTATTATAGATGAAATGATGTTCTAAACTAATCTGAATTACATTTACACATAATTAACTACTCAGGCACACATGTGACCAATCCATATCACTTCTTACTTATGAATTTCTTTCAAAAACATAAATGATAGTCTATGTACAAGCCCCCCCTCCCCAAATTTCAAATCCATTGGCTCTTTAAAAACTCATCTTAACTGATTTTCCATACTTTATTAATGATCCCTGCAAAATTCAAATCTCTCATGTTTTGCACTTAAAGGCCCAATATACGTAACTTCAGGGAAATTTTTGTGATTCTGAAAAATTCTGAAAAAAAAATGCAGTTGATAACCAAGCAAAAATAAGCCTAAAACGAAGTAAATCTGAGCGGTAACTAACAAGAAACTCTTGACAAAAAAATCCAAAGAATTGAAAATAATTCAGGTGGGGCCCACTTCAACAACAAACCGAAGGTAAAAGACGGTTCGAAATGGACGCGTGTTTACAAATAGCGTGTTTCAACTGTTGCTGTACCGGTAACCGCGAAGGATGTTATCTTGGATATTGCTGATATCAGTTAATCTTAACTAAATCTATAAATATAAAAAGTTATTAGGCTTGATTTTCGCTTCAAGTTTTGCCGAAAGTTACGTATATTGGGCCTTTAATTATAACTGATTTTTCAAATATTCTGTTTTGATATAATTTGCAGAATTTCTCAATTTTTACTTTAAAAATCAAATGTAGGAATACATAAATACATATAATATGAAAATTCAAGTGTCTAGATATACATACAGTGTTGAATAAAAAAAAAACTAAAATTTAAAATTTGAAATTAATTAAAACTTCAATTTGTAATTTAATTTAACTTGCTCATCTAAATTATTAGTTTCAAAATATCAGACATGCTACATAGGGTAATTCTGCCAAATTTCATCAAAATCTGTCCAAAAACATGGATCTGAGAAAGAAAAACATGTATTTTTAGACCATTCATATATGATATAAGACCACAATTAATTTTACTATATGTTTCATTGTAACATTTAATTTTATAACAAATTCCCTAAATCCGATAGCCAACTTTTCTTTCTAACCTGTCAAGAGCAACATCTTGCGAGTAAAATATCAAAATTTCAGCATAGCATATGCATGTTGGCCTTTTTCTTGAGATAATCGTCTGCATGTGTCATCAACGTCAAATATAAACTTCCGGGTCAGGGGGTAGGGGTAAAAACAGGACTTGTCATACAGAACCTTACGCCAAAATAACATGCACAGTATAACAAATTTACACAGTAAATGTTAGAATGATATCTCTAGAATATTTTAACACCAAACCTGTACACAAATACCAAGTTTAAACATACATGGTATAGTTTTAACTAAAACACCTAGATTCCTAAGGGACTTCATTCGTGGTCTTAGTCCATATGTGGTCAAGGGAACATGGATATGTGGTCAAGGGTGCAATGATATTTGGTCAATGGAACATACATCTAAGTTCAAAGGAAAAATTACAAGATAATATTCGAGGGAATGTTGATCGGTCGGGACATGTTATAAGGGAATTGAGAAATGCATAGAAAAACGGTATCCTGTCACAGAACAAATATCAGAAGGTCAAAATTACAAGGCTGGTCGAGTGGTGCATTGGATAGCGCACCTGTCTTTCACCAAGGGTTTGATCTCGTGAAAAGGAATGGGGTCACCTGCCTGACCACGTAGGTTTTCTCCGGGTACTCTGGATTCCTCCCAAATTAAAAACCCCATGAGCGGTAACCTTATAACACAGACCAACAAGAGTGATGAAATATAAGTTTGATAACTTGTTTCAAAATTGTTGATTTTTTTATATAAATATTACAAGGGAAATTGTCAATATTATATATATTAACTCCACACCACAGGACGAGTCTTGCTAAAGTCAATAGTTCTGAATACTAGTAGATCGTGTCTCGTTATGTACACGCCCGAAATAGTTGTAACAATTATGTTTTTAAAAAACCAAGAGTATGACAGGTGAAAATTGGTTGACAATCTTCAATCTTTATTATGGGCTCGAGTATAGAGTATTTAAATTGATCTTCAGTTGTGGTGTTTATGTACCAAGTAAAGCTGATCTTTTCTTTTGTAACAATCTTCTTAAAATTATGCTAGCAATGACGAAACATAAGTATGACCCTAGGGATAATTCTGGCTCTTAAACCCTATGGGAGAATTTGAGTGATTTTATGAGATTAGTGAAATTTCAATGAGATTTCTATATAAAGTAACACTATTTTGAAATTTTAATGAGATTTTCAGGCAAAATATGTGTAAAAATCCCCAAATCTCGCCCCAAAGTGATCCCTGCGACCCTTATGAGAAGAAAAGCGATTGGCTCAAATGGTTTCAGTACGTTATTGTTCACAAATTTCAAATTGTTCTTTTTAATCGTTTTTTCAGAGTTCCTTGCGGCTTTCAAAGCGTCATGAAAAGAGAGGTGCCCTTTAAACAGCGAGAGTTCGATGGACGAAATTAGGTGACGGGAAAAATCCACTGCTCATTGTTATATGTGCGACTTTAAATTACAAAAACGTCGTTAGACATTTGTTTAAAGTGTAACTGTCGTCTGTAAACACCTCCATGACAATTGTGGACGTCTTAATTTATTCACCCCTGAAATGTCAAAATGAGCTATTCCTAACTTTGAATTGGAAGAGTTCAAATGAATCTTCAGTGGTAAATGATTAACTTCCATATATCGAACAGACATATAAGATGTACGTGTACGCCATCTATATATAAATGGAAATGGCCTTGTGAAAATGTGTACAAACTGCAATTAATTGTAAAAGCCTTAAATGGATAATTAATAATTAACTTCGCTACTTCTGTGTACTGGTCATCTTCTTCTGTGTACTGGTCATCTACTTCTGTGTACTGGTCATCTTCTTCTGTGTACTGGTCATCTACTTCGGTGTACTGGTCATCTACTTCTGTGTACTGGTCATCTTCTTCTGTGTACTGGTCATCTACTTCGGTGTACTGGTCATCTACTTCTGTGTACTGGTCATCTACTTCTGTGTACTGGTCATCTACTTCTGTGTACTGGTCATCTACTTCTGTGTACTGGTCATCTACTTCTGTGTACTGGTCATCTTCTTCTGTGTACTGGTCATCTACTTCTGTGTACTGGTCATCTACTTCTGTGTACTGGTCATCTACTTCGGTGTACTGGTCATCTACTTCTGTGTACTGGTCATCTACTTCTGTGTACTGGTCATCTACTTCTGTGTACTGGTCATCTACTTCGGTGTACTGGTCATCTACTTCTGTGTACTGGTCATCTACTTCTGTGTACTGGTCATCTTCTTCTGTGTACTGGTCATCTACTTCTGTGTACTGGTCATCTACTTCTGTGTACTGGTCATCTACTTCGGTGTACTGGTCATCTTCTTCTGTGTACTGGTCATCTACTTCTGTGTACTGGTCATCTACTTCTGTGTACTGGTCATCTACTTCGGTGTACTGGTCATCTACTTCGGTGTACTGGTCATCTGCATTATGTAATGAATTATACATTTTGTATCTATCCTATCTTTCATTCTGTAAATATTTTGCAATTTTTAGAATTTCGTGATTTTCATTTTCTTTCTCGTGTCATTAAAATATTTCCACATCATGTTATTTGTTATTATTCTCTTGAGTCTGGATCCTCATTATATGATTTTATAGCATTTGGCTGTTCTGACCACAGGGACCTGAGCATTTTTGATAAAATTGCCACCCCAATGATTATATTCTTTTAGTACATCACGTGACTGAATTCTGCCTTCCCATTGGCTACACACATGGGTACTATGAAGCGATAGCGCCCGCTCGCCCGGGCACTATCAAATTTGGCGCGATGTTCAATGTGAATCTATTATGACGTCACTATTAAGTTACGTCACTATTACGTCCTGCTACTGTTCTGCTAGAAAATGGCTGACTCTGGAAACGACCCAAAGCTGATATGGTTTATCACAATAAAACGAGTTTCGGTGTATACATATGTATTTGTATCATTTAAAGGGTGATGTACTAAACCCATTATGGCCCTGTTAAGAGGGCACTATTGCCTCATAGTATTGTCTCGTGTTGAGATAGTGCCCTCGCCTTCGGCTCAAGCACTATCCCATCCCTCGACAATAGTACCCTATCAACAGGGCCATAATAGATAAATAGCATATTGGTGGTATGTGTATGGTAAATTGATCTAAACCGAATACAATGTGTCGTCTACGTTTTAGGGTGGTTGGGTGGTGCAGTGGATAGCGCACTTGTCTTTCACCAAGGCGGTCGGTGGTCGATTCCTCGACCGGACGTGAAAATGCATGGAGTCACCTGCCCGATCACATGGGTTTTCTCCGGGTAATCCGGTTTCCTCCCACCATAAGGATGATCCCTCGAACGCTAACATCCGGGCCAACAAGAGTGATTAATATAAGTTGGATAACTTTTTTCATAATTGTTGTAGAATAAATAAAGTTTATCATGTATCTTAACCTACAACAAGTAGAAAAAGAATAGTCTAAAAGACTTAGGTTAGATCCAAATCTGGCTGTAACAGATTCTCAGGTCCCTGTGGTTCTGACTGATCCCGAAATTACTTGACGTAATGACATGGCGATCATTGATTTGTGTCCATTTTCTACCATTAGAACCTCTTATAAATACGCGTCACGGTTGTGACGTCACAAAGAATCCACTATGCATGACGTCTTGTTTTAGACTTGTCGATGTCACGACATAGAATGACGACGCTATGTATATATTACTGAAAATGTTCCTATTAAATATATTTTTATTTGGAATTAATGACTTTTTGTTACAACCAGAGATTGCCATATTAGTCCTAATAGGCACATGTTTTAAATTGGCTCACTGTAGGGGCACTTGATTTCCGATGTTTCCTGATATAATTACTGTTTAAGTAAGCAACAAATTGGTGAGTAAGTAAGCAACAAATTATAACATGTATAATCTCCCAATAAAATCATCCTATTTTTATATCACAAATGAAATCTCCCATGAAATCATCCTATTATAGACATTACATTTGAAATCCCTTATGTTTTACACATGAAATCACACTGGAAAAGATTATGTTTTAGCTTTCATATATGAAATATCCATGAAATCAACCAATTTTGGCAATTACATGTGAAATCTCCTATGAAATAATCATATTTTAGCTATTGCATGTATAATCCCCCATGAAATCATCCTTTTTTTGGATATTGCATGTGAAATCCCGAATCAAATCATAGTATTTCAGATATTACATGTGAAATCCCCGATGAAATCATGATATTTTAGCTATTACATGTGAATTCTCCCATGAAATCAGCATGTTTGGATATTGCATGTGAAATCCCCCATGATTTCATGGATATTTCACATGTAATAGCCAAAATAGGATTATTTCATGGGAGATTTCACATGCAATATCCAAACATGCTGATTTCATTGGAGATTTCACATGTAAAAGCTAAAATATCATGATTTCATGGGGGATTTCACATGTAATAGCTAAAATACCATGATTTAATTGGGGATTTCACATGTATTATCCCAAAAAGGATGATTTCATGGGGGATTATACATGCAATATCCAAAAAAAAAATCAAAATATTCAGTAAAGTGAAAAAAAGCAAAACCATGTATTACTGGTCTTTTGATGATCATTTCCATTCCATAAGTGTCACAAATTGTATTGTTATACCATTAATTAATCATATATAACTTGCATTTAAAGTCAAATTTTATTTTCTCCAATAATGATGCATGGTTTTGTAAACATAGCACTGTTGCAAATCTCTTAATATTTCTTTATAATTAATGACATATTTAGTAAGTTTTGTGTAGTAAACAAATAAAGGCATACATTTGAAAATAAAATTATTTCTTATGTGCTTGTTCTTGAAGACATATGGTATATCTGGACTGAGCAAACAGGAAGCTGGTTTGAAAACTATATAACGGCTTCATATTTGAAATTTGATATAAAAATGTATGCTCAGTACAATATTAAGTAAGAAAATCGATCAATTTTGTTCATTCGGTATATATATCACAACGTTAGTGACGATCAGGGGAAGTAACTCGTAAATAAAAATATCAAATCCAGAGGGTGAATTTACACTGTAATTACGAATAAATGTTTCCGACCGACAAATTTGTCAAGTATTTTGGTTTACGCATATGTACAAGGTATTATATCATTGAAATCAGGATCGTTGGCTATGGCGTGATTATCTATTCAAAGTTTTAACACAGCAAAGTATGTACACAAACGAGAGGTCAACCAAGAGCAGAGACTAATATTTAAATGAGCCGTGGGAGTGAAAAATTTGATTTCTTTGTTACAAATCGCATATAGATTATTAAAGTCATCATAATTATTAAAAATACCATGGGAACATAATTTCCTGTTAGGCTTAGGCTTTCAAATAGTTCAGCAATCATATGCGATTGGTAGCAATTCAAGCTTTTCCGGAGCGGGAGGGGAAAAATGACATGGGTCAAAGGTCACAGAATAGTAGCAGCAATAGACGCAAAAACTAGTAGTTTTAGCGCTAAAAATGAACGAATGTATTTTAAGGAATCTTTCGAAATGTATTAAAAAGAAAATTTTACGCTACGTGGTCGTGAAAATAAAAAAAAAAATCTGCCATAGTAAAGTGAATATATATTTGATATTGAACGGCACACCATTGAATATCCTCTATATATTTCACCGGCAAAAATGTAATGAATGTGTTTATTTTTCCTAATTATTAATTTTTATGTTTGAAGGACACATGCTTGAAATACAGTGTTGTATTCGTTTTTAGCAACAGGGGTTTTCATTGTGACATTCAGGAATGTGTATTGGACTGGAAGAGTGGACATTAACGTTTCATGTCAATTTGTGATGTTACTAATTAAATCTGAAACACTGCTGTACACGTATACATCTCGCATGCTATTTAATTGTCGAAAAAGCATTTGGATTATGCTTTCATTGAGAATAGATGTACGGACGAGGAACGAAGGAAAACATAATACTTTTATCCTATTTTGTTAAATACCAATTGCTTCCATAAAAATCAGAACAGTTGCCCACGAAATGGAATCAGTTTAATTAGAGACGAACAAATTTGGAACCCCACATTCGGAATTCCTTGATCCACCCCTGTTAAACGGTCAATATCACAAACTGTTGTATTTTGTAGACTAGTACCACGCGATTTTTTTATTAGTATTTAATAAAATTTTGAATTTAGCCACGTTCTGGTCAAATTGTGTATGCGTGGTTTATATACTGTATCTGGTATACACATAATTAGATTATAGGTTTAAATTACAAGAGTTTGATTAGAAATTACAATCCGCCTTTTGTTGGAATTCAATATATATTACACCGTCTGATGATTGTCTTGCACAAAATTTGTCAGAAATATTGCCATGAACAGTTTTTTTGCAACCGACAGAATCACACCTTTGCTGGGGTTCATATGGGGGACATGGCTAGAAAGTCTGTTAAGCAAAACGTTGCATGTATGGAAACCATGATAGCAGAAGGTTGATATTTGTATTTCAAGAAAAGACATATATTTTGGTGTTTCTTCACTTGGTAATTTTCCCCTAAAATTTCAATCAGAACAGTTGCCTGTTTATAACCGACCCCTCAAACACCCCCGTTCCCCGGCGTCATTGGAAATCTGAGTACTTGTTTAGTTTTCGACCAATCAAAACGTATTGGCCATATACTATACCCGGCGAGCTGAAAGTTCGCGTCACTTTTTCCCGCGCAGTCAGCTATCATGGATTGACATCTGGGTAAGTCCAACAGATTTTCATTACTGTTGCAAAATATGACTTTATCATGCTGTGAAATTGATACTGTCGTATTGGTTTAATCTCTGACGCAATGAATTGTGATATTGAATGCCTTTTTATGCATCTTTTGACGAATTACTACTTTTATTGTGTGACCAGTTATCGTACACATGGAAAGGACTTAAAAGCTTTCAATATGATCTTGAATCTATCAATTTTTGACTTTTCAAATGATTACATGTTCGTTTCTAAGAGTATTGTTGTAAATAAAATAGGCCTATCATTTGATAATGTGAGTAGCTGCTCAGGTCATAGGGACCTGCGAACTTGTACAGGTAGTACTTAGGCTAGGGTATTCAGAGTATTTACATATAAAAGGGGTTTAGATCGAATCGACCTAAAGTAAAAACGACATATCTCCATGGTTATTAGCTCACCTGTCAGAAGGGCAGTGGGCTCGGTGCCGTGGCGCAGCGTCAGTCGTCCTTTCGTCAACGTTTCCTATTTATCCAATGCTTCTAGTCATGAGCTGCATAACACATTTTGACCAAATTTGACAAAAAAACCCAAAATCTTCGGGGAAGGCGGGAATTCAATATTATAGTAATGGTGGGTCGGGAACGCCTGGGACTTTCTTCAATTCTTTGTATTGAACTCCTAGACATAGATGATTGTTGAGGGGGTTACACAGAGCGTGGATTTCATAAGTTGTGAACAGTTTTATTAGGGCTGAGGCCCAAAATGGGAAATACATGTTATTCTTATAATCCTGTCTTCTGAAGCATTGCCATGATATTAATGTTCAAATTTTGTTTTAAGCATCCTTGGGTGAAGGGGATTTAGTTTGTTGGACTGGGCCGGAGGGATGGGGCCCAAAAAGGGGTGGTTAATTCTTTAAAGCCTCTAATGAAGGATTGACAGGATACAGATATTGCCTAAATAGTGTAAGATCCCTCTTAAAAATACAGTAAACTGTCCATATTCCATATTTAGAGCCAGACATTCTTTGGGTGATGGGGGTCACTATTACAAATGTATATAAATGGTGGGACTGACCTCTAGGGGGACAGAGGGGTGGAGCCCACTACGGGAAATCCAGGGTGGCAAGGATGGGGTACCAAAGGGGAAATTAAAAAAAAAAAAAAAATCAAAAACGTTTTCTCCAGTCTCCATGTACAGTATATTTCTCTGCAGGAACTGGCCTATATAGCTGTGTCCTTTTCATTTTTGTGAAATTTTGACACTATATGTTTTAGAGTTATTCCCCTTTTTGTAAATGAATTCAATATATATATATAGTTGTGCCCTTTAACTTCTCATCCAATTTCAACAACCTTTGTCAGAGTTATGCCCCTTTTTGTAAAAATTATGTCAACTATATCTATTTAAGTATTGAAGTAATATTTCTTGAAACTGGCAAATAACATCCCTATGAAATCTCTATCTTTACTATAACAAACCAATAGGTTTTATTGAAACTTCTCCTGAATGTTCAATATAATTATCTTGTACCAGTTAGGTGTGCACAGGCATTTCAGCAATGCAGATTCCAACCCTTTTATGGGAGTTACTATATATGCTTTATGTGAAATTTCAGAGCCAAAATGTTTCTATTTTAGTGACCCCAAGTTCAAAATTACTTATTATATAAATTACCAGCATCTGCGGGGAGTATTACAGTCGTTAAATTACTTATATACTATAAGTTATCCTACAGATGTTGTCAGGTTTCAGTAGAATAAATATATTTCTATTATATCATTTTTTTGATGAGAACCACCCTTGGTGGGAGATGATATCAAATTAAATTATATAAGATAATTATATTCATATGATACTGTTGAAAAAACTCTTGTTAATTTCTATACATAAATTACTATCAACTTCATTCAAATAATAATCCTTTGTATATATATCAAAATACACATTTCTTATACTCGCTGTACCAGCTCTGGGGGAAAGGACCTACTAATATATCATGGACACTTTGGTCCAATCCACTAGTGAATGGTATGGAAAGTATGTAAAATGTATATTTATTACAAAATTCCGCTAAACTTTGGTTAATAACACTGATGGATTATTCCCTCCATCATTTATAATTATAATGTCAATATCCTTTAATTGTAAACAAGAGTTGTTTCCCCTTAACTATTTAATATATTACATGTAAATATGTTTGTTATATGATTATCATTGTTGATCACTGGATTTGTGAGAAGACTTATATAGGCTTCAAGCCTGCTGTCTCATCCTTTTGATATGTTTAATTAATGTGTCAATAACATTTATTTAAATGAAATATCAAATTAAAATTAGGATCCCTGCCCCCAACCCCAGGGCCCCAGGCAGGGTGTTCTTTTGACAATCTTCACCAGTCTCAGAGGTACATGTACTACAGCCCATTTCTTTGCATATCTATTGAAAATCATCAGGGGCTCGGTTAAGGTAATAAATTTCAATATCCCTGTGGAGGGGGCAAAGTTTACTATAGCTTATATTTTGTCCATTTTCAGTAAGAAATTATTCCTACATTACTTGGTGATTATCATCGATCTCTATAGCAGAATGATTTATTTGAATTGTTTTTAAATGTCTTATCCTTTGGTGACAAGTTTTGTATTTCACTTTGTTTACATGTTAATTTTCTCATAAAATCTTGATACAAGTAATGAAATTAAGCTACCAGTACCTATGATATAACTCAAGGGACTACTAATGGCCTGGGCCTCTTGTTACTAGAGTTATAGCCCTTTGCAATTCTGATTTCTTTTCACTGGCTTAAAAATTGTTTCTCAGTGGTTGTTTTTCAGCCAAAGTTCTGGTATAATCCCCTTGAAAAAAGTACATTTTACCCCTAGTACATGTATCTCTTTAAAAATTTTCAATTTAGATAATTGATCCAGAAATCCCATGTTAGATCTAACATCTCAACTGCAATATTGTACTATGCTTTTAAAAAGATGATACCTGTACTATGTACTTTGTGATTTTGGTAAAATTTGGGAACCATTTTCACAATTTGGCAATAACTACAACATAATTGTTCCACTTCCTAGATTTAATTGCCGTAATTAGCACCCCTTCTCTATACGTGCACCCCCCCCCCCCCCTCCACATGTTTTAACAAAACAAAACCCCCACACAGATATTGGTATATGACAAAATACATTTACGAGAACTACCCATTTTGGTCACACTACAATACACCGGTCTGATTAAAATACAGATCCTCACTATTATCAACGTGTGTACACACAATAGTTATAGTGAGGATCTGTATTTTAATCAGATTGACATCACACTTAATGACTTTGAAAAAAAAAAAAATTTGTCATCCTATTAAGCACCACTTTTATAGGCGCTTGTGTGCTAATTACAGCGAATACCATAATTTATTCTTCACTCTCTCTTTACAGCGTTGTCCATGAGAGCTGGAAGGGAAACCCATCAGCGGTTCTGGTATGTATATAATTATACAGTTTATCCCTCTTTATGCTTGATATTCTTCCTTTTGAATTGTTTCTATTCACAGATAACTTCACTTTTAACCAGATAAATAGCCATCTTTCAAATTTGAAAAGTTAATGATTGATGATAATACCATACTTAAATCTAATTAAAAGTAATTAAATTTCAAATGTAACTACCAAATATTAAGATTTTGCTCACATGTCAAGGGAGATAATCATGTATATATTTTTATTTGCAGGATGGACATTAGGCACAGCCGACCTGTGACCAATGTCGCAAGCGAACTACCCCAGGCCGACAGGTAAATATGTTTGCTATTTATCAATTAACATTGCTATGCTTGATAAACTAAAGATACATGTATCCTGTCTGGGATAATTTCAATCCATTTTCCCTGATCATGTTGCAGTTAAATACCACAATTATTCGTGTTATTTTATGGCAATTCAATTTCAATCAACATGTGTCCCACAGTTTAGATTTATAGATACAGTGTACTCCTCTTTATATCATTTCCATTTGTCAGACCTAAACATGATTAACCGGAATGTGACATTAAGAGAAACATGTTTTCCCACTAAATCTAGTGCATTTCCAATCTCCATAACTAAAAGTAAGCTGTTCAATGTACATATGAAGATGTATAGATAACATTATATCAATTAAAAATATTTTTTGGGTTATTTTTTATTTTCTATGCAACATTTTGTACAAGTTATATCTGAAATCACTGGAAATAACATAATTTTCTGGATATTTTATGTGATTGGTTAGAAAAAACATGATATTAAGAGGAATTCACCTCAAAATACATGAAATTAACCAAATAAAATTACATAGATTATATAGAGAGAAAAAGGGTGTTTGGGAAAAACATGATATAAAGAGGAATGTGATATGAACAGGAGTGATATTAAGTGGAAATCACTGTAATAGTTTTATATCAGTCTTATGTGATCTACATTGTTTAGTAATCCCTTTTTGTTAAGCAAGTACTTTTCTTTAGTTATTTTCAATTGATTTATGAATATTGATAATAGGGACATGCCTACTCATTGACAATCTGTCTGTCCATCAGTACTTTAACCGGTATATTAAACCCCCCGAAATTGGGAGTGGGGTGATGGAATCCAGTTCAATATGAAGATGTGCCCCCCCAAGTAACTTTGCATTTTTGACCCTTTACATAGTTATCCCCCTTTAATATAAAAAATGAATACAATTTGGGCTTGCTATGCGTTCCCTTTTGTTTCAATGGATCTTTTTAAAATTTTGTGGGAATAGCCTGTAGAATATGGAGATGGACCCCCTCAAGTAACTTTATATTTTAGATAATTTAACAGAGTTGTCACCCCTTTTTTTTTTAAATTAACACAATTTTGTTCGGCTATGCATTCGCTCTTTTTTCAATGGATCTTTTACAAATTTTGTTGGAATCACAAGTAAAATATGGAGATGTGCCCCTTCAAGTCGCTTTATATTTTAGATAATTTTACAGAGAGTTGTCCCCCTTCTTTTGTTAAAAATGAACACGATTTTGTCCGGCTATTTATTTGCTTTTTTTTCAATGGATCTTTTACAAATTTTGTTGGAATAGCTAGTAAAATATTGAGATGTGCCCCTTCAAGTAACTTTATATTTTAGATAATTTTACAGAGAGTTGTCCCCCTTCTTTTGTTAAAAATAAACACGATTTTGTCCGGCTATTTATTTGCTTTTTTTTTCAATGGATCTTTTACAAATTTTGTTGGAATAGCTAGTACAATATTGAGATGTGCCCCTTCAAGTAACTTTATATTTAAGATAATTTTACAGAGAGTTGTCCCCCTTCTTTTGTTAAAAATAAACACGATTTTGTCCGGCTATTTATTTGCTTTTTTTGTCAATGGATCTTTTACAAATTCTGTTGGAATAGCTAGTAAAATATTGAGATGTGCCCCTTCAAGTAACTTTATATTTTAGATAATTTTACAGAGAGTTGTCCCCCTTCTTTTGGTAAAAATAAACACAATCTTGTCTGGTTATGCATTAGCTCTTTTTTCAATGGATCTTTTTAAAATTTTATGGGAATAGCCAATAAAATATGGAGATGTGCCCCCTCAAGTAACTTTATATTTAAGAGAATTTTACAGAGAATTGTCCCCCTTCTTTTGTAAAAAATGAATACAAGTTTGTCCAGCTATGCATTCGCTTTTTTTTCAATGGATCTTTTACAAATTTTGTGGGAATAACTATTAAATATGGACATGTGCCCCTTCAAGTAACTTTATATTTTAGATAATTTTACAGAGAGTTGTCCCCCTTCTTTTGTTAAAAATCAACACATCTTGTTCGGCTATGCATTCGCTCTTTTTTCAATATATATTTAAAATATTATGGGAATAGCCAATAAAATATGGAGATGGGCCCCCTCAAGTAACTTTATATTTTAGATAATTTTACAGAGTTGTCCCCCTTTAATATAAAAAACAATTTGGGCTAGCTATGAGTTCCCTCTTTTTTCAATGGATCTTTTACAAATTTTGTTGTAATAGCTAGTAAAATATTGAGATGTGCCCCTTCAAGTAACTTATATTTTAGATAATTTTACAGAGAGTTGTCCCCCTTCTTTTGTTAAAAATAAACACATTTTGTCCGGCTATGCATTAGCTCTTTTTTCAATGGATCTTTTTAAAATATTATGGGAATAGCCAATAAAATATGGAGATGTGCCCCCTCAAGTAACTTTATATTTTAGATACTTTACATAGAGTTGTCTCCCATATATGTAAAAAATGAACACAAGAAAATCTCACAACGGTAAAATTGCGGATATCCCTGTCCAGGGTAAGAGAATAACGGAATCTCTTACCTTGTTGTGAATGGGGAAATCCCCCCCCCCACCTCCACCATCTCATCCCAAGTAGTTTGAACTAAACTATTTTATTTATGACCATATCCGCAATATAACAAAACATGATAACACAATGTTACTATGAAGGGAAAAAAATTAAAAACATATTTTTCATTTTCATTGTTATGATATGTAAGAAAATGTTTGGTTTAAATAATGATACTTGATTGGATTATCTCCCCTGAATTTTGGGTAAATAATTTATTGGGTATAAATATGACTGAATCAGATGAAATATCACAACAAACTACATACTGTATTGTACAAAATTCCGTGAACGGGTGTATTAATCATTTATTGACTAGAAATATATGTAAAAAAAAAGTTTGTCAAATATGACAGAATTAATATTATTTGAAAAAACACTGGTTTCACCATTTGTTAACAAATATATATATTGGCAGAGCCCCTTTTCTGTCCTTCTGAAATATTATTGATTTTTAAGAGATAGAACTACAGCAAGCTGTTTGGGTTTCTATCCATTAAATACAGATATCTCAAAATATTAAAGTTATATCTCTATTCATATGGAAAATAAAGATGCTTCTATTACTGTAATACAGATATCTTTACAATACCCTGTGCGACTGGTGCTAGATCGATGGCATTTCATGTATATGGATGTTGGATAGCAATTATTTTTTTCTATTTTCAATGCTAAATCTTCAGATTGAAACACATATATAGATATCTGTATTTAAATTAATGATATTTTTATTTAGAATAGACATGTCTGTATTTGAAAAAGTATTAAGATATCTTTGTCCGTCCCTCCATCCGTCTGAAGACACAATTTTGTCCGGCTATGCATTCGCTCAGTTTTCAATAGGTCTTTTAAAATTTGCATTTTCAACCCTTTTTCAGAAAGTTATTCCCCTTTTTCATAGAGTTGTCCCCCTTTTATGTAAAAAATGACCACAATTTTGTCCTGCTAAGCATTCACTTAGTTTTCAACGGATCTTTTTAAAATTTTATGGGAATAGACAGTACAGTATGTTAATGTGCCCCTGAAGTTAATTAATATTTTTGACCCTTTGCATTTTTTACCCTTTTCAGAGAGTTATTCCCCTTATTGTAAATGAACACAAATTTGTCCGGCTATGCATTCCCTCAGTTTTCAACAGATCTTTTTAAAATTTTGTGAGAATAGACAATACAGTATGAAGATGTGCCCCTCATTTTTTGTACAAATAACTTTAAGGGGCTGGGGGGTATGAGTTGGCCCCCTGACGACAGTTCTACTTTGATCTGTACCATATAAATACTGTTTTTGCATTCAAGTTTTATCTGTTGTATCATAATTTTGAAAGATTTTTTTCCGCAACTTAGCTAATTTCATCCAATTGATACATAAGTGATGATTTGGATTAATATTACATATGGGCTGGGCGATCGGAAAAATACACCAAATCAGCAAAATGTTACAAAGAAAAACTTTTTATTACCCTTTCATTTTTTCCAATTTATGTTAAACATATACCAAAATGATGCTATTAAATGTTTTTTTTAACAGGACTGTCTTACTGCAAGTGGACAGACCCCTGGTCAGGTATAGATCTGGAAGGGTGATCTGAGCTCTAGTTGGACGATTTGGCGTCTGGGGTACTGAAGCTAAATAGATTTATGAAATTTCAGTTGTGCTCTGCCCCCCTTTAACAAGGTTTTTAGCCCTGGCGAATAATCAATATTGAGGTGCAAGGATCTTTATGGTTATATGTAGGGATCCGATATCATGTACCCCTCCATGATAGTCCCATGAGGGGCATATAATCGTACTGATTTGAGTGCTTCAATATTGGTTGTTTCCGAGCTGGGGCTGAATTCGCTTGTTACTGGAGGGATGAGTGCAGCTGAAATGGAAATGAATCTATTTAGCATCAGTACTCCTTGCGTCGGAGAGTCCGACTAGGGTGAAGGTCATCTGATACAGAATATCTGACTGATGGGATAGGATGGCCTCCCAGCCTCCGGACGAGGGTAAATAATATAGATTATTTTAAGTTATTTCATTTAAAACTTATTCCATGTTTGGAATAATAATTACTTTCATTAAGTGCTTATAATATGGAAAGTGTAATTTAGCATACAGTTACTTTTTAGCTTTTCAGTCACTTCCCCTTATCTGGATTGTTGTGATTCAACTTTTAACTAGAGTTATTGTCCATTACTGGTCTCATTTCTTGGAATATGAAGTGAACATAATTATGACATCCAAAACTATGAAAAAAATAATTAAATATATGTTGACCAGATGCTACATAATATTTCATTCCACGGAAGAACTTTCTCGAGTTATCGAGTATTAAATTTCAAGTCTATTGTTTTGTGTTTTAGACCCGGAGGAGGCCGTCGTCCTTCCCGGCCAGGAGGAGGAGGAGGCCGTCGCCCTTCCCGGCCAGGAGACGGGAGGAGGAGGAGGAGGCCGTCGCCCATCCCGGCCAGGCCGTCGCCCTTCCCGGCCAGGAGACGGGAGGAGGAGGAGGAGGCCGTCGCCCATCCCGGCCAGGCCGTCGCCCTTCCCGGCCAGGAGACGGGAGGAGGAGGAGGAGGCCGTCGCCCATCCCGGCCAGGCCGTCGCCCTTCCCGGCCAGGAGACGGGAGGAGGAGGAGGAGGCCGTCGCCCATCCCGGCCAGGCCGTCGCCCTTCCCGGCCAGGAGACGGGAGGAGGAGGAGGAGGCCGTCGCCCATCCCGGCCAGGCCGTCGCCCTTCCCGGCCAGGAGACGGGAGGAGGAGGAGGAGGCCGTCGACCATCCCGGCCAGGCCGTCGCCCTTCCCGGCCAGGAGACGGGAGGAGGAGGAGGAGGCCGTCGCCCATCCCGGCCAGGCCGTCGCCCTTCCCGGCCAGGAGACGGGAGGAGGAGGAGGAGGCCGTCGCCCATCCCGGCCAGGCCGTCGCCCTTCCCGGCCAGGAGACGGGAGGAGGAGGAGGAGGCCGTCGCCCATCCCGGCCAGGCCGTCGCCCTTCCCGGCCAGGAGACGGGAGGAGGAGGAGGAGGCCGTCGCCCATCCCGGCCAGGCCGTCGCCCTTCCCGGCCAGGAGACGGGAGGAGGAGGAGGAGGCCGTCGCCCATCCCGGCCAGGCCGTCGCCCTTCCCGGCCAGGAGACGGGAGGAGGAGGAGGAGGCCGTCGCCCATCCCGGCCAGGCCGTCGCCCTTCCCGGCCAGGAGACGGGAGGAGGAGGAGGAGGCCGTCGCCCATCCCGGCCAGGCCGTCGCCCTTCCCGGCCAGGAGACGGGAGGAGGAGGAGGAGGCCGTCGTCCATCCCGGCCAGGCCGTCGCCCTTCCCGGCCAGGAGACGGGAGGAGGAGGAGGAGGCCGTCGTCCATCCCGGCCAGGCCGTCGCCCTTCCCGGCCAGGAGACGGGAGGAGGAGGAGGAGGCCGTCGCCCATCCCGGCCAGGCCGTCGCCCTTCCCGGCCAGGAGACGGGAGGAGGAGGAGGAAGGCCGTCGTCCATCCCGGCCATATAGCGGGGCATTCCGTAAGGCAAGGTGAGTATTATTGAATATAATTTAATATAAGCTAATTTAAGAATTTTTTATTAATGTTTTTTTATTTCCACATATGAAACAAAACTACAATATAATAATTAATGTCTTGAAACTATTAAGATTTTTAATTATCACTATTATATATTTTTGCTTATTAGATTATGTCTTGTTCCATTCTGAAGTCATAACCTGTATTTATAAAATTGATTTCGTGCTAAATTGTATGTATCATTGTTAATTTCTCTTACAGTAAGATGTGTGATCCACGACTTTAATGGACTCATCTGAAGCATTAGTGCCTTGACCTGAAGGTAGGATTTTTTATGAATATTGTGCAGAGTTTGGATGGAAAGATCAGTGTTTATTGCAAGATTGGTTCTCACTGACAAAAAAAAGGCTTCATAGTTTTATTTTTACTGTCAAATAAACCTACATTTTTTCTAAATTATGTGTAATATGAAATTCAATAGATATGTTCTGGAAATAAATTTGTTTACTGCTAAATGTAGAGGCCTGAAGAAAAACTGGTATAGTGGTACAGTGGATCCCACTTAATATCACCCCTGTTTATATCACATTCCTCTTTATATCATGTTTTTCCCAAGCACCTTTTTTCTCTATATAATCTATGTAATTTTATTTGGTTAATACACCGTGTATCATGTATTTTGAGGTTAATTCCTCTTAATGTCATGTTTTTTTTAACCAATCGCATAAAACATCCAGAAAATGATGTCATTTTCATTGATTTTAGATACAACTTGTACAAAATGTTGCATAGAAAATATTTTTAGTTATGGAGATCGGAAATGCACTAGATTTAGTGGAAAAACATGTTTCTCTTAATGTCATATTCCTGTTAATATCATGTTTTTGTCTGACAAATGGAACATGATATAAAAAGGAGTACATTGTATTATAATTCAGTCATGAAGATCCCACCGCAACCATTGTCTATAAATATTAATTAAATTAATCAGCATGAGAACCTTGACTTATTTTTAAGTTATTACTGGTAATTACAGATCCTTTTATCAAATATGTATATACCCCCTGCAATGAAGTAAAGTGGGTTGGGGGAGGGGTATAATACTGGAATCATGTTGTCTGTCCATTCGTCTGTTGGTAGACATATATTGTCTGGATAACTCCTCCTAAACCTGTAATTACACAGGAGTGTTAGGGTCAAAGTTGGGAGGGTGTAAAATTCAAAATTTGTTGTTGAAGTTCTTATCAACTGGAAATTGAAATAACTCATTATTGTTTTGTAGTTTCTGCTCAATAAGTACATTGTAAGAATCAAGTAGAAAAAAATAGTGAAAAGTAGATAAAGTAGGTCAAGGTCACAGAAATATCATATTCAAAAACGTTTTCAGTTTAGCTCTTGCATATTAAGCTGTTTCTGACAAAGCATTAATAACCAAGTACTATACAGTAGAGCAACCAAATTCAGGTTATAGGATTATCGTGGGATGTTTATCTGAATACATTACACTCTTTACTAGTATTTCAACAATTTTTGTATTTTTGTGATAAAAATCTCAAATTTCTGGACTTAAAAAAAAAAGTTTTCCACAAAGTATAAAATCTACTTTTAGAGAAGCCAAACCTGGGGTATACTGTGCATGTTGTATCATCGATGAATACCTGGATGCTTGTTACTAGCACTTCAACTATTTTTATAATTTTGGGGTAAAAACCTCCAAATTCTGGACTTTGAAGAAATATCAATGTTTCTCATAAAGTATGAAAGCTAGAGCAGCCAAACTTGGATTATAGGTTTATTGTGGGATGTGTAAAATGCATATGATGATGACAAAGCGGGACAGGCGACACATAATTATGCGTAATTCTTGTTATAATTTAGCAGTGAGAACCAATCTTTATCAGAAAAATAGAAAATATTTTAGAAATATATAAGGAGTATTCATGGGTATTTGTTAGTCATTCAGCTTACAGTTTTGTTTTTTCCAAGGACGTACATTACCAAACGTATAAAAAAAAAATATCTGGATATTATACGAATTATGACGGCAAATTCTTCAGAAGAAATTATACCAATGTGTAATTACTACACATTGTATATAGGAATGTGTGTAATTACTACTTACTGTATATAGAATTGTATGTAATTACTACATACTGTATATAGGAATGCATGCAATAACTACATACTGTATATAGGAATGTTTGTAATTACTACATACTGTATAAAAGAATGTGTGTAATTACTACATACTGTATATAGGAATGTGTGTAATTACTACAAACTGTATATAGGAATGTTTGTAATTACTACATACTGTATATGGGAATGTTTGTAATAACTACACACTGTATGTAAGAATGTGTGTAATTAATACACCCTTTATGAAGAAATGTGTGTTATAACTACATACTGTGTATAGGAATGTGTGTAATTAATACACCCTTTATGAAGAAATGTGTGTTATAACTAGACATACTGTGTATTTGAATGTGTGTAATTACTACAATTACTACACACTTTATGAAGGAATGTGTGTAATTACTACACACTTTATGAAGGAATGTGTGTAATTACTACACACTGTGTATAGGAATGTGTGTAATTACTACACACTGTATGTAAGAATGTGTGTAATTTTACTTCACACTTTATGAAGGAATGTGTGTAATTCCTACATACTGTGTATAGGAATGTGTGGACAATGACAGAATACTTTGTCCTTGTTAATGATCTCATACATCACTATATTAACGGAAAGAATTCAAAGAGTTCGTTGTTAAAGTCACTTGATATAGAGTTGAAATATAAGTTTTTAATACCAAAGTTCACAATATAGAGAATTAGAGACAGATTGAGAAGTGAATAAGGTTACTAATATGTTTCAAGGTCATAGTTGCCAGTTTGTGATGCTTCAGAGGTCAAAGTCACTTAGGCAGTTCTTGGGAATTGGTCGAACAGTATGATTAATTCAGCAACCAGCTATCATATATCTGGACATTAGAGGAGACTGGTATATTGTTGAATGACCTTCAAATTGTCGTTATATTTGTTACAAATATTCATAATAATATTTATGAGTGTAAAAGCAATATTAAAATCATAAGATCAGCTTATTACTGAAGCAAATGATTGTTTTGTAATTGGGTTATTTTGTTTTTGTTTTGTAGGTATTGTCCAACGGTTAGGACAATCACCTGGTCAGGTTCTTCGAATGCGTGGATTCTTCCTTTAGACGGATGACTTAGCAATGGATTTATATGGAACTCAGCTGGTTTAGTCATTTCTCAGCTTCGAACTGTCCTTTTTTTGACAAACGTATTTAATTCCAAATACAGACATGAGTCTGGCATGAGTATGGCTTTACAGTATCATGATTGGTTCATCGGGTTTTCGGTCGGCCTGATGGACCAATGTCCGACCGGCATGGTGCTGTACTGCTCTGTAAATCTTGTGCTGGGTGATTGTTTGTATCTGGACTTAAGTACTTTGTGAAAGAGGGGACAGAACTGGCTGGGGCATGAGTAAATCTTCTTGAGGCTTCATATATCTTCATTGCTGGGAACTCTGTTTATTGTGAAGATGATACAAGTTTGAAGAATTCTGGCCTCCAGGGCGGAAAGCTTGGATCTTAAGACCCCAAAGTAAGTAAAGCTTAGCTGTACTTTCCTTGACATTATGAAGGGAAGTGTAACAAAATTATACTGGAATTGTGTTTTCCATCCTAAGACTAGTGTCCACACACAACAAGTTTAAAAAAAAAAAACCCATCAATATACCAGTATGAATGATACTTTATTTGTACACGGCATAACTATTTAAAATAGTTATTTCCCTTGTTTTTGGAGTTATGCCCTTTACTTGAAAACATTCTTAGCCTTTTGACCAAATCACTGCACAAATTTAAATGATAAAGTGTATCTGAAACTCCTTTTGCATTGAGAGGGTATAAACTGAATGTAAGATGGAGTCCAAAAGGAAACTTAATATTATAAACAGCTTTGGGCTGAATGGGGTAACATATATATATATCATAATTAATGTTTTAGACAAAGGAAATCCATGATCACTTGTGAATTAACTTGGAGGGTTGAGTTCCTATGGGGAGAGAAAGGCCTATTATGTCAATAAATAGGTCAATCTTATTTATAATATCATTAATGACTAATAGTGTTTGAAGAATGTTACAATTATATTAAGACTGGGCTGAAGTTTTGCAAATATTTGCATTTTTGTTGAAATTAGTATTCATGTACATTACAGGGAGAAAGGTGGACTAGCTGTTAATTACTACAATGTAAACCCTTTTAAATTAATTATTCTAACTCGCGAATCTCCACCAAATAAATATGACATTGCAATTTTACAAACAGATTTAAACCACATACAGGTATGTAGAAGTGATGTTTTCAAAAGAAAATTCAGCTATTTAAGGATGTTCTCATAATCTAACAAATAAAATTAAAGCACTTCTCAAATTTTATTCTTTTACCTTCATTTTTTTGCAGAACTAAAATCAAAAATACAAAAACAATACAAAAAGACGACCACAAAGATGAAAACCACCACCACCACCACCACCACCAGAAAGATGAGAACCACCACCACCACCACCACCAGAAAGATGAGAACCACCACCACCACCGCCACCACCAGAAAGACGAGTACCACCACCGCCACCACCAGAAAGACGAGAACCACCACCATCAGAAAGATGAGAACCACCACCGCCACCACCAGAAAGACGAGAACCACAACCGCCACCACCAGAAAGATGAGTACCACCACCGCCACCACCAGAAAGACGAGTACCACCACTGCCACCACCAGAAAGATGAGAATCACCACCATCAGAAAGATGAGAACCACCACTACCACTTGAAATATGAGAACCACCACCACCACCAGGAAGATGAGAACCACCATTACCATCAGAAAGATGAGAAGATCGAAAAGAGAAGTAAGAAAAAGGTTTCTTATCATATTTACCTGTTTCTGTGACTTTAACTTGAGAAATTATTATCTTACTCTGGATGAAAACATTTAAAGTCATTGCAAGAAAGAAACGCTTCATTTGAAATTTGATATTACAGATTTCAGGCATGAGCTAGTCTTGTTTTCACTATTAACTATTATTTTCAACAAATATTGGTTTTATGTACGTATGTATTGTATGTATCTCCTGGAAATGTTAAAAGTATTTAATTAATAACAGTAATCAACGTATCACTACCAAAAACATAACAAAAATCTTTTGCTTGTATTTTGCAGGACCAAGATCTAGGACTATTCAGAATGACCGTCCCAGACCATGATAGACAAGCAATAAAATTCTTCAAAAAGTTGAAATATTTTCTTCTTGTTTTAAAAATGAATGAAACAAAAATATAGTGACTGAATTGTCATATAAACTACAGACAACATGCATGATAAAAACTTGCAAATCATACACAACATACACAACTTGAGTGTTACTAGTAAAGCCAAATATTATACAGTATAACTTGTCAAAACTGGCCCTGTCTAATCTGAAATCCTGTCTATTGCGGCCTTACTGTTTGGTTTGGTCCTTCATTTTACTGATATCTTACCTCTACATACGGTAAAACATTTTGGTCCCAGTTTAAACAGGTTATTCTGTATATATCCAGCATCATTAGATTGTAAATCAACCTTCGTTCATCTGTAAAAATATATAGGTAAATATATTTTTGGGCTATTTCAACATAATAATTCACATGCTCGTCTACATCATCATCATACACATACTCATTCAAATCATCACAATTCTGATTCTCATCCTCATCATACACATTATCCGCATCTTCACCCTCATACTCATCCTCATCATCATCAACAACATCATCTTCATCCACAACAACCTCATTATCCTCAATCACTACTCCACATCTCCTTCACATTATAAGCCTCTTCATTTTCTGCATCCTCCTCCTTATTAACATCATCAGCATTCTCATTTACCAGATCCTCCACATCCTCATCCGCCCTTCATTCCCATCATCAACATCCTCATCATTCTCATCCATACCATCCGCATTATCAAAATAATCTTCATCATCCTCTTCCTCCACATCACCAACCTCTACATCATCTTCATCATTATCCACATGCCCATCACCCACCTCCACATAATCCCCTACATCATCTACATTCTGATTCTCAATCATTATCATCCACATCATCATCGTCATCATCCACATCATCACCATCATCATCATCCACATCAATAACATCATCCACATCAACATCATCATCCACATCAACATCATCATCCACATCAGCATCATCATCATCACCATCATCATCACCATCATCATCCACATCAACATCATCATCATCATCATCATCATCATCATCATCATCAACATCATCATCATCCACATCAACATCATCCATATCATCCACATCAACATCATTATCATCATCATCCGATCATCACCATCATCATCACCATCATAATCATCCACATCACCAATATCATCCACATCAACATCATCATCATCCACATCAACATCGAGTCATCCACATCATCACCATCATCATCCACATCATCATCATCATCATCCACATCAACATCATCATCCTCATCAACACCATCATCATCCACATCAACATCATCATCATCCACATCAACATCATCCACATCAACATCATCATCATCCACATCAACATCATCAACATCATCATCATCCACATCATCATCATCCACATCATCACCATCATCATCAACATATATAATCATCATCAACATCATCCACATCGACATCATCAACATCAACATCAACATCATCCACATCACCATCATAATCATCCACATCACCAACATAATCCACATCATCATCATCATCCACATCATCATACACATCAACATCATCATCCACATCAACATCGAGTCATCCACATCATCACCATCATCATCAACATCATCATCCACATCATCATCATTCACATCAACATCATCATTATCATCCACATCATCACCACCATCATCATCATCATCATCCACATCATTACCATCATCCACATCAACATCGTCATCAACATCATCATCCACATCAAAATCATCCTCATCATCCACATCATTACCATCATCCACATCAAAATCATCCACATCAACACCATCATCATCAACATCCACATCATCATCATCCACATCATATTTAACATCATCATCCACATCAACATCATCATCCACATCAACATCGAGTCATCCACATCATCCTTCTTATCATCCACATCAACATCATCATCCATCTATATCATCACCATCATCATCATCATCATCCACATCAACATCATCATCATCCACTTAAACATCATCATCCATATTTACATCGAGCCATCCACATCATTATCATCCACATCAACATCATCATCATCCACCACATCAACATCGAGTCTTCCACATCATCATCCACATCAACATCATTATCATCATCATCCACATCAACATCATCATCCTCATCAACATCATCATCATCCACATCAACATCGAGTCATCTACATCATCAACTTCATCATCATCCACATCAACATCATCCACATCAACATCGTCATCATCCACATCAACATCATCATCCAAATCAACATCAAGTCATCCACATCATCCACATCATCACCATCATCATCCACATCAACATCATCATCCACATCAACATCATCATCATCCACATCAACATCGAGTCATCTACATCATCACCATCATCAACATCGTCATCATCCACATCAACATCATCATCCAAATCAACATCGAGTCATCCACATCATCCACATCATCACCATCATCATCATCAACATCAACATCATCATTCACATAATAACCCACCTCCACATCGTCACGCTGCTTATCCACATCTTCCTCATCAACAGCAGCATCCTCACCATTGTTATCCTTATCAACTTCATCATCCTCTATTCACATTATCCACATCCTGCTTATTCACATCTACCCTACCATCCTCCATCTCATCAACAGCCTCATCCTCACCATTCTGATTACTAGTATCATTCTTCACATCCTTAAACATCCACATCATCCTCATCAGCAGGATTTTTTTCCTCATTTTCCACCTAACTCTCGTCAATTTCATCATCATTCACATCATTATCCTCCTCTACATCCTCATCAGTATACACATCCTTCTCCATCCACATCATCTGCATCCAGCTTATCGGCATCTTCATCAACATCTTCATCTTCACAACTCTGATAATCATCCACACTATCTACATCATCCACATCATCTTCCTCCATTCACATCCTTATCAACATGCACATCCTGCATATCCGCTTTATCATCAACATCTTTATCTCCCCCTCATTCTCACAATTCTTATCCTTATCAATTGCATCCCTATTTTCATCCTGCTTATCCATATCACCATCCACCTCATCCTCGCCATTCTGATTATCATCGTTATCATCCTCAACATCACAATCCTCCTCTCTACATCCTCATCATTCTACACATCGTCATCCGCATCTTGTTTATCAACAAGCCTCCACTTTATTCTCATCAACATTCTCACCATCATCCACATCCTCCTCATCTGCCACATCATTATCTTCACCATTCTGATCATTCTGATTCTCATCATCCTCCATTACATCATCCGCATCCTGATTATTTGCATCATCAACATCCTCATCCTCACAATTATCTCCATTCTTCTCTACATCATCATTATACACATCTTGCTTATCCACACAATCCCCATCCACATCATCTTCAACCTTATTTACATCAACATTCTCACCATCATCCACATCATCTTCATCCTCACCATTCTGATTCTCATCATCCTCCATCACATCATCCACATCCTGCTTATCCGCATCTTCCACATTCTCATCTGCATATTTATCCTCATTATCATCATCAACATCCTTATCATCGTCACCATCATCCATATCATCTTCATCCACAGCATAATCACCCTCAACATTCTTATTCTCATCAATAACATCTCATAATCATCCTCAACATTTGCATCGTTCACATTATCATCATCCTCCTGTACATTATCTACATCATCATCTTTTCACATCCTCATCAACATGCACATCCTGCTTATAAACACCACCCGCTCCTTCCCCCATACTCTCCTCATCTACATCTTTATCATCAACCACATTCTCATAATCCAGATTATCATCTTCATCCTCATTCTCGTCCACTTCATCCTCTACATCATCATTATCACCATCCTCTACATCATCATCATTATTATCCACTACATCATCATTTTCATCATCTCTACATCATCATAATCATCATCCTCTACATTATCATCATCCACTAAATCATCATTTTTATCATCCTCTACAACATCACCTACATCATTATCATCATAATCATCATTATCATCATCCTCTACATCATCATCCTCTACATCATCATTATCATCATCATCATCATCTACATCATCATCATCATTATCATCACCCTCTACATCATCATCCTCTACATCATCATTATCATCATCATCATCTACATCATCATCATCATTATCATCCTCTACATCATTATCATTATCATCATCCTCTACATCATCATTATCATCATCTACATCATCATTATCATCATCCTCTACATCATCATTATCATCATCCTCTACATCATCATCATCTACATCATCATTATCATCATCCTCTACATCATTATCATTATCATCATCCTCTACATCATCATTATCATCATCCTCTACACCATCATTATCATCATCCTCTACATCATCATAATCATCCTCCTATACATCATCATTATCATCATCCTCTGCATCATCATTATCATCATCCTCTACATCATCATTATCATCATCCTCTACACCATCATTATCATCATCCTCTACATCATCATAATCATCCTCCTATACATCATCATTATCATCATCCTCTGCATCATCATTATCATAATCCTCTACACCATCATTATCATCATCCTCTACATCATCATAATCATCATCCTCTACATCATTATCATCATCATCATCAACCTGTTTATCCACATCAATATTCTCATCCTTGCCATTCTGATTAGCATCTTACTCCACATCATCATCCTCATCCACATCATCCGTATACTCCACACCCTCCTCATCGACATCATCATCATTATACATTATATCCTCATCAACATAATCACCTCCTCCACATCATCCGCATCCTGCTTATCCACATCTTCCTCCTCCACATCCTCATTCACATTATCATCCACATCTTCCTCCTCCACATCCTCATTCACATTATCATCCACATCTTAATCATCCACATTCTCATTCAGATTTGTATCCTCATCCTAATCATTCTTATCTTCATCAACAGCATCCATATCATCCTTATCCACACCACCCTCTACATCATCAGTTTCCAAATCATCCTACATTCGCATCATCCGCATCCTTATCCTCACGATCACCCTCATCCTCACCGTCAATAACCTCACCATTTTATCCTAATCAACATCATCCTCATTTTCATCCACATCCTCCATATCATCCTCCTCGATCCATATCCACAACCCGCTTATCCACATCATCCGCATCCTCTTTATCCACATATTTATCCTCATTCTCTTCATGATCCACATGCTCAATAACATCCTCATCCTCACCATTTGTATCCTCATCAACATCCTGCATAAACAATGTACATATCATCCTCACCATTCTGATTATCATCCTCCTCCACATCTTTATCCTCATTCTCCACCTCATCATCAACATCCTCAACCTCATCATTCTTATCCTCGTCAACATCCTCCTCATCCTCCTCAACATCGCCATCCTCCTCTTTTCATCCTCACCATTATACACATTATCATCCTTATCCTGCTGATTCGCATAATAATCCTCTTTTGCATCCTCCACATCCTCATCTGCATATTTATCCTCATTCTTACCATCCGCATCCTTATCATCATCATCATCACCACCATTATCAACCTCATCCTCTGCATCCTCTTCATCAACATAACCACCCTCAACATCAACAGCATCATTCTCATCCACACTATCTGCATTATCCACATCCTCATAAACAAGCTTATCCTCATCTACATCATCATCAACATCTCTATCAGCTTCCTCATTTTCATCATCCAGATCATCATCTTTTTCCACATCCTCTACATCATCATTATCCACATCATCATCTTCTATATAAATCATCCACATCCTGCTTATCCACATTAGTCTTATAATTACCATCTTCCACCTCATCCTCACCATTCTGATTTTCATCCATCATTTTCCTCCGGATCACCATCTTCATCCACACCATCTTTATCATCATCCTCCATCTCATTCTCATCATTGTTTTCGTCATCATTATCCATATCATTCTCCATCCACATCATTCTACATCCATAACATCTTTATCCTGATCCTCTACACCTTATTCTCATCATTTTCATTCTTATCCTGATCCTCCACCTTATTCTCATCATCTTCATTCTCATCCTCATCATCAACATCTTTATCCTCACGACTCTGACTATCATCCTCCATCCACATCATCATATTCATTCTGATTTTCCGCATCATCCACATCCACATCTTTATCCATCTCATATTTATCATCAACATCCTAATCATCCTCCACACCCTCCTCATTCACATCATCTTTATCCTCACCAACTTCATCCACCTCAACATCCTCATCATCAGCATCCTTATTCTAATCCACATAATCACCCTCCTCCTCCACATCATCATCTGCATCCTGCTTATCCATAGCATCTGTATCATCCTCATTAACATCATCATCCACCTCATCTTCATCAAAATTGATCACCACCCTAGCCTTTCTTATTCTTATTATCCTCCATCCATATCATCATATTCATTCTGATTTTCCGCATCATCCACATCTACATCTTTATCCATTTCATATTTATCATCAACATCCTAATCATCCTCCACACCCTCCTCATTCACATCATCTTTATCCTCACCAACTTCATCCACCTCAACATCCTCATCATCAGCATCCTTATTCTAATCCACATAATCACCCTCCTCCTCCACATCATCATCTGCATCCTGCTTATCCATAGCATCTGTATCATCCTCATCAACATCATCATCCACCTCATCTTCATCAAAATTGATCACCACCCTAGCCTTTCTTATTCTTATTATCCTCCATCCATATCATCATCCACATCTTCCTCATCCACATCTTCATCCTCTCATCCACACCATTTTTATCCTCATCATCAACATCCTCATCCTCACGATCGTCCACCTCATCCTCATCCTCAACATCTTCGTCCATATCATCATTATCCACATCCATGCTTATCAACATTCTCTTCATTCACATCATATTTATCCTCATCTTCCACCTCATTCTCATCATCCACACCTTCACCAATATATTCTCATCCATGCCATTTTTATCCTAATCGACATCATCATCATTCTCATCCACCCAATCTGCATCACCCACATTGATCCTTATTATCTTATATCCTCATCTTCTATATCCTCCTCCTCAATTTTCAATAAAATTGCACCCCAATGGTCATATATACATTACCCGTATCTTTTGGCTACTCTATTCTTTGTTTGTACTCTTTGTTTCCCCATGTGGGCTGAAATTCGAAATAAAATTAGTTGAATTGAATTTCAACACGTATATATATGTGACCACTGGGGTGCACTTATATTGAAAATTGATCTAAATCCCTTTAAAGTGCAAATTAATATGCTTCCATGATGACCCCTCGTTGACTCTATTTCCCTTTATAAGACTAAAAACTCCTCCCCACACCAAAAATATTTAACGACTGGGTCAGGAAATATAGCGAAAACATTTACTGTTAAAATCCAACATGGCCGTCTGGCGGCCATGTGGCTAATGACCAAGGGAAACTTTCATTTTAACTTTGAGACTGAACAATCCAACACTTTACACGAAATACCGACAATAAGACTTACAGCGTTCTATAGTTTCCGGAAAATAACCGTCCATATATTAGTCATCACTAAACAAAGAAAGATGGCGGATGACATGCAGACGAATTTAGCGACGTACAGAATTCAACTTCAGCAGGTGAATAACAAGAGAAGAAATATGAATGTATATCTTAAACAATGGCATTATATTAGGATCATATAAAATATTGATAGTAGAAGAATGTTTATTCCTTGTAAAGGTTCTAAAACTCACTACACTTGAGTAGGATCTGCGCATGCCCAGGAGAGGACACGTCTTCCGCTCTGCTTTCATCAAGTTACATCATTTTCATACTTATTTAGAGACTATAAGTACCGAATTCTAGCCTCATAAACCACTAATATCATCATACCATTCATGCATTTGGTCTGAGGCGGCCTAATTCCACAATTTGGAAGTGTGACTGTTTACGTGATATCTCGCGCCAAAATGTCATGTCTAGATCTCTCGTAATTTGTTATATGCTACTTCCGGTGTAAACAAACAATCCTACCACTGTATGTTACAGCCGTAACAACCCTACAAAATCATCTTAACATTGCTCCATCTGTGTATTAAATCATCCGGTGCTTAAGGTCGCACTAAGGTCGAATATATAACAATTCATCTGTGTTAAAAAGCTGTAATTAAGTCCATGTATATATATGAATCCGGGAATTTTCGTACTGAATCGTTTTCGTACCGGGAATTTTCGAACCAAAACGATTTCGTACCTGGGAATTTTCGTACTGAATGTTTTTTTTTTCAATTAGATCTACTTCTAATAGTTGTATATACACATATTTATATCAGTTATATTTATTTTACTATCTCTATGAAGATATGCCGTATATAAACGGATGAGTGTCCTAGGCCTTTGAGCAAGTGTCTTGTGGCTGTATGGATATAACTGTGTATGTGTATTCAATTTCAACGGCATTACTATATTAATTCACACAAACAATATTTACTTAATCTATTTTGGATGCTGCAAATTAAAAGAAATCTACAAATGTCTAAGAAATTGCTGTCTGAGGGCATAAAGCTATGTACAGTCTAGAGTCATAGAAGTGCACAAGTTGGTGGCCATATATAGTCCCCAGGGTAATTCACTCTCAAGTACTAGTTGATGTTGTGGTTTTTCAGTCAGACAGCAGGAGATGATCCGTCAATACAGACTTGATTATTGGTATTTGTTGTAAGGCAAAAAAAAAACATTTAAATATCATTATGTTAACAATCTGATTACAACCAATTTTAACTGATGATTGATTGGAATTTCTTAACCAATTTTCCATAACCAATTTTCCAACACTATAATAATTATAATAATAATTCGAGGTCCTTATATACCGCTTTATCACGACCTTTAAGGCCGCCTCATACTACATACTATAGTATATACCACAACAACACCTTAGTATACCAATATTCATACATTATCAGTACTACAATATGTACCAGTTAACGTTGTGTACATCAATATTCATGCAAACTGGGTATGCACACATTACAATATTATACAGGAACAATGTTCATCCATTATAAATAAATACCTTATATTGATATCTGACTTAAAAAGCAATTGTTGTTTGTCAAGATTTCTACTGTATTTCATGGAAATAAGAGGCAAAAAAACTTTTTTAAAGTGGAGTTAAAACAGAAAAAGAAGGAATCATGGAGGCTAAACAAATAACAATAAAAAGAAAAGACAAAGAAAGGTATTGACTTTGAACAACAACGAAGGAAAAGAAAAAGAAAAGAAACAGAAATAAACATACATGAAGAATACTATTATAAGACGTAAAATTTGAAAGTGTGATATATATCAGCTTATGACATGATCAGGAAGTTTCAATGAAATTAATCCATTTTTGCCATTCATTTACAATTTACAAATTTACACTTTGTATTTTTTATTTATTCATGAAAATACAATTTTTATTCCAGGATATATATTTGTGAATGCTAGATAATATAATTTCTATAATCTAAAATATGTACCTACATGATATAAAATATCAATGGAATTTTCAATACAGTGAATTTGATGAATATTCATTATTTGTAAAATTATACAAAATGTTATGTTCATGTTAATTACTGCTTGTAAATACTTTTTTAGGTCATCTGACCCGAAGGGTCAAGATGACCTATTGCCATCATGCTTCGTCCGTCGTCGTGCGCCGTCCGCCGTCCGTAAACTTTTCCTTTAACAATCTTCTTCTTAGTAACCAAAAGGCTCTAGGTGCTGATATTTGGCCAGTAGGCACCTGGGATTGAGTGCTACAAAGTTTCCTCATTTCAATGACCTTGACCTGTTTTCAAGGTCACAGGGGTCAAATATATAAAAACCTTTAACAATCTTCTTCTCAGTAACCAAAAGGTATAGGGTAATGATATATGGCCAGTAGGCACCTGGGATAGAGTGCTACAAATTTTCCTCATATCGATGACCTTGACTAACTTTCAAGGTCACAGGGGTCAAATATGTAAAAAAGCGTTTGACAATCTTTTCCTCACTAACCAATAGGCCATGGGTGATCATATTTGGCCAGTAGGTTTCTGGGAAAGAGTGCTACAAAGTTTCCTCATATCAATGACCTTGACTAATTTTCAAGGTCACAGGGGTCAGATATGTAAAAAAACGTTTGACAATCTTCTTCTCACTAACCAAAAGGCCAAGGGTGATCATATTTGGCCAGTAGGTACCTGGAATGGAGTGCTACAAAGTTACCTCATATCAATGACCTTGACCTACTTTCAAGGTCACAGGGGCCAAAAAGGTCAAAATCTTTGAACGACTTCTTCTGAATAACCAAAAGGCCCAGAGATCTAATATTGGGCCTGTGGCATGCTGGGATAAAGGGGTACCAAGTTTGTTCAAACAAATGACCTTGACCTTCATTCAAGGTCACAGGGGCCAAAAAGGTCAAAATCTTTTTAAACAACTTCTTCTGAATAACCAAAAGGCCCAGAGACCTGATATTGGTCCTGTGTTATGCTGAGATAAAGGGCTACCAAGTTTGTTCAAAGAAATGACCTTGACCTTCATTCAAGGTCACAGGGGACAAAACGATCATAATTTTTAAACGACTTCTTCTGAATAACCAAAAGGCACAGAGACCTAATATTGGGCCTGTGGCATGCTGGGATAAAGGGCTACCAAGTTTGTTCAAAGAAATGACCTTTAATTTCATTCAAGGTCACAGGGGCCAAAACGATCATAATCTTTAAACAACTTCTTCTGAATAACCAAAAGGCCCAGAGACCTGATATTGGGCCTGTGGCATGCTGGGATAAAGGGCTACCAAGTTTGTTCAAAGAAATGACCTTGACTTTCATTCAAGGTCAACTGGGGCCAAAACGGTCATAATCTTTAAACATTTTCTTCTGAATAACCAAAAGGCCCAGAGATCTAATATTGGGCCTGTGGCATGCTGGGATAAAGGGCTACCAAGTTTGTTCAAAGAAATGACCTTGACTTTCATTCAAGGTCACAGGGGCCAAAACGGTCATAATCTTTAAACATTTTTTCTGAATAACCAAAAGGCCCAGATACCTAATATTGGGCCTGTGGCATGCTGGGATAAAGGGCTACCAAGTTTGTTCAAAGAAATGACCTTGACTTTCATTCAAGGTCACTGGGGCCAAAACGGTCATAATCTTTAAACAACTTCTTCTGAATAACCAAAAGGCCCAGAGACCTGATATTGGGCCTGTGGCATGCTGGGATAAAGGGCTACCAAGTTTGTTCAAAGAAATGATCTTGACTTTCATTCAAGGTCACAGGGACCAAAACGGTCATAATCTTTAAACAACTTCTTCTGAATAACCAAAAGGCCCAGAGATCTAATATTGGGCCTGTGGCATGCTGGGATAAAGGGCTACCAAGTTTGTTCAAAGAAATGACCTTGACTTTCATTCAAGGTCACTGGGGCCAAAACGAAACTGTTGTTATTTTTCGTGTAGTCAAAAATCCAAGATGGCCTCCACAGCGGCCATTTTGAAAACACATTCTAAACTTCTCAAATTCTACCAGTGGAATTGAGCTGAAACTTGCCAGAAATGATATCCTGAGATGGTCCCAACAAAGTGTTGTTATTTTTCAAGCCCATCAGAAATCCAAGAAGGCCACTATCTTGAACTTGGCAATCTATACAGGCATATTATAACTTGATTTAATGACTACACGTATTTTCATAGTGATTTTGCAATTGGTAGTCAGATGACCGTTAAGGCCCGTTGGGCCTCTTGTTATGAAAAAAAATATTAATAAAATTGTATAAAATGTAAGTTTTTGTTGTGGTTTTTAGGTCATCTGACCCGAAGGGTCAAGATGACCTATTGCCATCATGCTTCGTCCGTCGTCGTGCGCCGTCCGCCGTCCGTAAACTTTTCCTTTAACAATCTTCTTCTTAGTAACCAAAAGGCTCTAGGTGCTGATATTTGGCCAGTAGGCACCTGGGATTGAGTGCTACAAAGTTTCCTCATTTCAATGACCTTGACCTGTTTTCAAGGTCACAGGGGTCAAATATGTAAAAACCTTTAACAATCTTCTTCTCAGTAACCAAAAGGTCTAGGGTAATGATATTTGGCCAGTAGGCACCTGGGATAGAGTGCTACAAAGTTTCCTCATATCGATGACCTTGACTAACTTTCAAGGTCACAGGGGCCAAAAAGGTCAAAATCTTTGAACGACTTCTTCTGAATAACCAAAAGGCCCAGAGACCTAATATTGGGCCTGTGGCATGCTGGGATAAAGGGCTACCAAGTTTGTTCAAACAAATGACCTTGACCTTCATTCAAGGTCACAGGGGCCAAAAAGGTCAAAATCTTTGAACGACTTCTTCTGAATAACCAAAAGGCCCAGAGACCTGATATTGGGCCTGTGGCATGCTGGGATAAAGGGGTACCAAGTTTGTTCAAACAAATGACCTTGACCTTCATTCAAGGTCACAGGGGCCAAAAAGGTCAAAATCTTTGAACAACTTCTTCTGAATAACCAAAAGGCCCAGAGACCTAATATTGGGCCTGTGGCATGCTGGGATAAAGGGCTACCAAGTTTGTTCAAACAAATGACCTTGACCTTCATTCAAGGTCACAGGGGCCAAAAAGGTCAAAATCTTTGAACGACTTCTTTTGAATAACCAAAAGGCCCAGAGACCTGATATTTGGCCTGTGGCATGCTGGGATAAAGGGTTACCAAGTTTGTTGAAAGAAATGACCTTGACCTTCATTCAAGGTCACAGGGGCCGAAAAGGTCAAAATCTTTTTAAACAACTTCTTCTGAATAACCAAAAGGCCCAGAGACCTGATATTGGTCCTGTGTTATGCTGAGGTAAAGGGCTACCAAGTTTGTTCAAACAAATGACCTTGACCTTCATTCAAGGTCACAGGGGACAAAACGGTCATAATTTTTAAACGACTTCTTCTGAATAACCAAAAGGCCCAGAGACCTAATATTGGGCCTGTGGCATGCTGGGATAAAGGGCTACCAAGTTTGTTCAAACAAATGACCTTGACCTTCATTCAAGGTCACAGGGGCCAAAAAGGTCATAATTTTTAAACGACTTCTTATGAATAACCAAAATGCCCAGAGACCTAATATTGGGCCTGTGGCATGCTGGGATAAAGAGCTACCAAGTTTGTTCAAAGAAATGACCTTGACTTTCATTCAAGGTCACAGGGGCCAAAACGGTCATATTCTTTAAACAACTTCTTCTGAATAACCAAAAGGCCCAGAGACCTGATATTGGGCCTGTGGCATGCTGGGATAAAGTGCTACCAAGTTTGTTCAAACAAATGACCTTGACCTTCATTCAAGGTCACAGGGGTCAAAAAGGTCAAAATCTTTTTAAACAACTTCTTCTGAATAACCAAAAGGCCCAGAGACCTGATATTGGTCCTGTGTTATGCTGGGATAAAGGGCTACCAAGTTTGTTCAAAGAAATGACCTTAACCTTCATTCAAGGTCACAGAGGCCAAAACGGTCATAATCTTTAAACGACTTCTTCTGAATAACTAAAAGGCTCGAGAGACCTGATATTAGGCCTGTGGCATGCTGGGATAAAGGTCTACCAAGTTTGTTCAAATAAATGACCTTGAACTTCATTCAAGGTCACAGGGGCCAAAAGGGTCAAAATCTTTAAAACAACTTTTTCTGAATAACCAAAAGGCCCAGAGACCTGATATTGGGCCTGTGGCATGCTGGGATAAAGGGCTACCAAGTTTGTTCAAACAAATGACCTTGACCTTCATTCAAGGTCACAGGGGCCAAAAAGGTCAAAATCTTTTTAAACAACTTCTTCTGAATAACCAAAAGGCCCAGAGACCTGATATTGGTCCTGTGTTATGCTGGGATAAAGGGCTACCAAGTTTGTTCAAAGAAATGACCTTGACCTTCATTCAAGGTCACAGAGGCCAAAACGGTCATAATCGTTAAACAACTTCTTCTGAATAACTAAAAGGCTCAGAGACCTGATATTAGGCCTGTGGCATGCTGGGATAAAGGTCTACCAAGTTTGTTCAAATAAATGACCTTGAACTTCATTCAAGGTCACAGGGGCCAAAAGGGTTTGTTGTCAAGTTTACTCACTAGGAATAAGCTGAAACTTGCCAGAAATGATTCTGAGATGATGCTGATTAAGTGTTGTTATTTTTAGGTTTGTTCAAAATTCAAGATGGCCACCACAGCCGCCATTTTGAATACACATTTTAAACTTCTCAAGTTCTACCAGTGGAATTGAGCTGAAACTTGCCAGAAATGATATCCTGAGATGGTCCCAACAAAGTGTTGTTATTTTTCAAGCCCATCAGAAATCCAAGAAGGCCACTATCTTGAACTTGGCAATCTATACAGGCATATTATAACTTGATTTAATGACTACACGTATTTTCATAGTGATTTTACAATTGGTAGTCAGATGACCGTTAAGGCCCGTTGGGCCTCTTGTTATGTATGCATACATGTATTTAAATCATATATATTAAGTAACAAAAATAATGTTTGAGTAAATAAATGAATAAAAAAAATATATTAATATAAAAAATACATAGTCTTATTATACATAGAAAATGGTATCAAATAGAAAGTTTTTGTTGTGCTTTTTATCCAAAATCTCAGGTTGATCGTAACAACAGAAAGAACTGAAATGCATTCTATCGATCCTGCAAATTTTACACGTTAGTCTGTACGAGTTACCTCCCTGTAGTCTGTTTCTACAAGTGCTGTGATATATATATATATATATTCTGTTTGTTTTCAGAAGTCCGCTTTTAGTTATGAAGCATGCGATGATGCATATATTAATCTATATTTTAGGCCGTTAATTAACATCGTTTTAGAAGTCCATTTTATTCTGTCTTTTATAGAAAATAATTCAGAAAAGTAGAAATTAATAGTATTGAATAAAAAAAAATACTTACATAAAAAAAAAAGATGTTCCAAATGTTTGTTTCTATGATATTATTATATGAACTTTTAGTTTCCTTTAGAAATGCTATCTTTTTTAAACAGATTTAATTTGATATGTGTCATTATGTATTGTAGCACATTTTGGACCATGGAGAATAGATTTCATTGTACATGTGTAATCATGTTTTATTTTACATATCACGAAGAGCTATAGAGTGCATATTTCATTATCCATGTATGATTATGACAACGTTTGAGTAATACTTTTAATGATGTGACAAATTATTACTACCATGTTCTTACTAATTATTGAAGGTAATGAATGATATTTTATCAATTGAAATAAACAAAGGGCATGATGTTAGTTACTTTGTCAATTTAATAAAAATAAAAATGTGTCTGGAAAATCAAGTTTCTACAAGTGCTGTGATATATATATATATTCTGTTTGTTTTCAGAAGTCCGCTTTTAGTTATGAAGCATGCGATGATGCATATATTAATCTATATTTTAGGCCGTTAATTAACATCGTTTTAGAAGTCCATTTTATTCTGTCTTTTATAGAAAATAATTCAGAAAAGTAGAAATTAATAGTATTGAATAAAAAAAAATACTTACATAAAAGAAAAAGATGTTCCAAATGTTTGTTTCTATGATATTATTATATTATTATATGAACTTTTAGTTTCCTTTAGAAATGCTATCTTTTTTAAACAGATTTAATTTGATATGTGTCATTATGTATTGTAGCACATTTTGGACCATGGAGAATAGATTTCATTGTACATGTGTAATCATGTTTTATTTTACATATCACGAAGAGCTATAGAGTGCATATTTCATTATCCATGTATGATTATGACAACGTTTGAGTAATACTTTTAATGATGTGACAAATTATTACTACCATGTTCTTACTAATTATTGAAGGTAATGAATGATATTTTATCAATTGAAATAAACAAAGGGCATGATGTTAGTTACTTTGTCAATTTAATAAAAATAAAAATGTGTCTGGAAAATCAAGTATCTAACCTTGATTTGTTACAAGACTGAATAACTGTTATATAATCCATTTTACCAAATAAATCTACTTCTACCATAGACTTTGATAGCAACCTTATGTAGTCCATGCTTCTGCTAATACATTCTTTAGTTTTAACTGGAATAAGTTGGGTTGCTCTTCTTTTTACATTTTCAATGATTTCCAATTTCTTAATCATAGAAAAAACAACAAAACACTAAGTATTTGTTTCAATGAATTTTTTTTTAATTTTTTATACACCAATCACATAATAAATTTTCTATGGATATCGTGACGTATAACATGAACATGGCATGGCAAGTTTTCTATTATTTGTGTCATGAGGATGCATGTATATCATTAACATTGTATATTGTGACGTAGGTGTATATAACACTGACATTTGATAGAAAAGTATTCTGAGTATAAATTTCTTTAATTCTTAATGAATATAATATCTGTCTTTGAAAATTAAACGACACATGATGGTAGGTACCTACAACAGAGAACTAACTATCAATGACACGTGACAAGTATGTATACCTAGGCCTGTAACTTTATAATAACTGCACGTGGCCAGTACGTACATATGTATACCTGTAACTTTATTTTATAATAGTATGTGGTCAACAGACTCGGCACCTACAACTTTCTATTTATATTAAAAAAGATCCCTTTCTTATGAAGATCATTCTCAAACTCTCGATAATTATAATCTTATATTTATTATAACTTTGTGATAATTAAAAAAATGATATTTGAGGATTGTATGAAATTTTTATGAAAGTTGTATATATGCAGATTGTATACGTCAATAATTAATTCAAAAGGGAAATATAAAGAAATAATAATGATTTTTAGTTGTAAAAATGATATTTGAGGAGTGTATGAAATTTTTATGAAAGTAATAACATAAAAAGAAAATTGTTAAAGTCAGTTTTTATATTTTATTTTAATTATTCATATTTTGCAAATTAACTATATATTTAAATGACTATTCTCCTGGCCACAAGTGCCTGTGATTAAAACCAATTAAGTAATCTTCTCATCTTATTTTCAAAAGATGTTCCATGTTCATTTCTTGTCAGTAAAACACAGGGGTTTTCAAAGATCTAATCTTATTTGTTCTCAAACAGAATTCGAAATACATTGTCTTGATTTCTATTTCGATGTATGTGCCTGAAGACATGTAACATCAGGATTTCGCTCGTATTCTATTTATTTTACAATATTCACGATTTGAAATGGTTTTTTTTTGTTATACTGCATAGACATAAATAAATTATCAATGGATAGAAAGCTGTTAACTTTTATACACACCTATAATTTCTCAAACATATATAAGGATAAAAGAAGTCGAAATGTGATACCCGTCAAAACAGTTTATACAGGTCGAAAGCATTGATAAAAGTTATATATTTTTATTTTCCAATATACGTACATCGTATTGTACGTATAAAAAGGCTGGTCTTGTCGTTCTATATGTAACGGGGGCAAAAATACAGACAACACTCCAGTCTTGTTGACATGTATAAGCACCTTTATTTCCAATGCAGACTAATCCTGTTAACAGAGTATAAATAAACAATCGATAAGTGACGAGAAAATATCGTACAATCACAAATCATTATAATCATGTATATATAGCTCTATTAAACTTCCGTTGTTATTGATAGTAAAGTTATTTTAAAATAAAGATACAATTGTATGTAAACATGAAACAATGGCAGAAATTATCTGGTACATAGTAGCATGTTGCCTTACAAGTCAAGTTTTATAATATATAATGTACATACTAAACAAGTTATATTTAACATAATAAAATAATACAAATACAAGTAAAAATCGCAAGAAAAATGATTGAAGTGATGAAATTAACCATCAATTAAACCGAAATTAATACACATTAATTTCCATGACACTTACCCCCAACTGCTCACAGGCAGGGCTGGGTAATACCGTCTAAATCATACTGTGTGGACAGCGACTACCTCATTTAACTAAAATCCAAAATAAGGACAATGTTGTAAATTTACTAAGTTCAAATAATTGTAGTTTTATATTTACTAGCTTAAATTACCAAGTGGAATAATTGTAGTTAGAATCAAATATAAGACATAAGAAATAAAGAAATAATAATAATAGAATGACAGTGTATTAAAAATAAGAACACAGCTGACGATTACTGCTTATATCTAAACGGATGTTTACATTTTGACCGGTTGTAAACATTACCATCGGAACCTCTCTAACCGTTACATTGACTACAACACTGTATAATACATTATGTCAATAACCATAGAGGAGTTCCGAATGTGACCCACCATGTGGTGTCCGAAACTGACCAAGACTATTGAGGTATCATGTTACTCAGGACTGACCAAGCCCATTGAGGTATCACGTTACCCACGCACATGTTAAGCACCTCACTAACACACCAAAATGGCTACACATGATATTCATAAGATAAATCTACAAAATACATTACATCTAATTTATATAACCTTAATACGCACTACTTAATTAATTGCAAACAATATACTGTTACAATTAATTACATCATGTTTATTGCAATAACTCCAAAACATTATAAGCACAGTTAAGTTCAATATTATAAAGTATATGACTTAAACGCGGAAATGTGTATAAAGTCTTATCAGATAAATAAAAATCATGTTTTGGCTATAATTACCTGAATAGTTCTATCTGTCATAATATTAGAAGAGTTTAAAGTATTTAACAAAACCTTAAAAGCATTTTGTTTGACAGAACAAAGGAAAGCATCTTATAATTCTTTTGTATCTTATTATCACCAATTTAGCTAAATACATAATATATCTTAATAGTACATAATTATTTGTTAATTAACAGAAAAATGTAACTTACATTTCTTCTATGTAAAAACTGCTGCTTTTAACTTTCTTGGCAACTTGATGAAAAATGTGATGTTCACTCCCTGATGGTCATTCAGCAACTGAAGTACTGTGTGCTACCCGAAGTCACATGGTACAGATAACCGCCAAAACTTTATTCATAATTTCTACATGTTAGAAATTACTCCAAAAGTTACCAAAAGTTGTTAATTGTAAAATTAGGTATTATGATATTTCTTTATTAAATTATAAACATATAAATAATAGATTATTTATGAATTTATTGATAACATGGTCTTTGGGAATTTTCCACTGAAGTATGGTTACCATGGTGATCTGCCCACTGGCTACTACGGGAGTCAGATCTATTTTTACCTACATCTTAAGCCCTAAGTAAACAGACTGGCGTCCAGTAACCGCACTCTAAAGCAAGGGGCCAAAAGGACCTGTATATATAACATTATATAACTATGACCTAAGAGACCTTATTTTGTATAACAAAACTACCCTCTTTACATATATGACGTTAAGTACTAACTGTTCTTCTTTGAAGTCCAATAAAATATATGGTTTTCGAAGTTCCGAGTCTATACACGGAATTAGATTATATCTAAGTCCGTGGTCTAAAGCAACACAAATATCCTTTTCCTTATCTGTTTGTTTGAGGTTGTTTCTAGGTAGTTTTGTATTTATACAGCCGACCGACATGCATTTAAATTTTTCAGCGTGCATTTTTAAAGGTGTTACGATCAGTTCCTGCTGATATGTGCATGCAATCAACGTGACCATCAGTGAATACACACGCCGTTTTAGCGGTGTTATATGAAATAAAATATGAGAAAATTAATACCTAATCATATCAAGTGCATGTTTTGAAGTCTTTCCGCAAAATAATAACCTGTTAATCATGTTAGCGAGTCCGGCGGTTATTGATTTATGGTCGAGTGATCATGACCACGTGTGCCACACACTAGTCCGAAGGGTTCTGACTCTCTGACCCGCTAAAAATTTTGTCGACTGGCGGCTGCGAGAGTCAGAATTCCTCCCTAGTTAAAAAGTGGAAATTTTACCGACCCGTGCACGGGTCGCCTCTAAAGCTGAGTTTTATAATATGCACCGTTTTCGATCACATGCAAATAAGGTATCAATGGAAAGAACAGATATTTTTCAACTAACCTACGCCTTTACTCAAGTCACAGGAGGTCGCTAACTAACTTTCGCCATTCATTTCTAAAAAATAACCAGTTTCCTGACATCTGTTTGAAAATGGCCGCCGCCTCACGTCACGTGATCAAATATACCTATGGTCAAATGAAATTCTCGCGGGATCTCGCCACGCGCGGCCATTTTCAAACAGATGTCAGGAAACTGGTTATTTTATTTTAGAAATGTGCCAACAGTTAGTTTACGACCTCCTGTGACTTGATTAAATGTGTAGGTTAGTAGAAAAATATCTGTTCTTTCCATTGCTACCTAATTTACATGTGATCGGAAATGTTTCATATTATAAAACACAACTTAAACAGTGACCCGTGCACGGTCTGTAAAATTTCCACTTTTTAACTAGGGAGGAATTCTGACTCTCGCAGCCGCCAGTCGTCAAAATTTTTAGCGGCTCAGAGAGTCAGAACCTGCTATCCAGAAGAAAACTGTAACAATGCAAACGATTGGGCTGTTAGTCTCTCCCTTGAATACTTCCCATCCCTCATTATGCTTCCGTAATATAATCCTTACGTTAAAAATTGACCATTCGGCCACTTTTCGCTTGGTAGTTACATGTAGGTCACGCGGATCGCCATTTTTTGTTTACCAATTTAGCTTGTTATGCGCATGCGCATGCGTTATTTTATGTGATGCAAAAAAATTTGCATGTCCAAATCGTTGATCAACGAATAGTGATTCCCTTTTTTAATTATTAATTAAAATTTTTGAGAACATATTTCAGCGTAAATCGCCCATTAATTTTCCACAAGAGTATACATTTAATTCATATATACAATAATTCTAAATAAGCATAAAAAAAATATAGTTTTAACGTGATGCCTCTTTAACCAAGAGCCAAACTGATCTGAATTATTTGCTCAACCATTCAATGTTTGGTATGAAATAAGATGTCGTTTTCAACTTGCTTCTTTTTAATAGTAATTGCAACATGTTATGATTTTGAAACATTTGATGTCAAGCTATGATCAGCAATATTGTTTCATCTCATGATCAATTCAAACCTCTAGGCAATACCTAATATCACAATAAGTGACCTATAACTACATATCTAAGACAGTCTTAAATTTGAGATTTTTGAGAAAATCAATCCTTATATCAAGATTATAAGGCATTTACGATGTTCCCAGAATCCACATGATTTGTTGCGCCTTTTTCGCGAAGTCATCCTTGCATTTTTGCACTATTGCCTCCTCTCCTTGTCTGTGCCTTTTCTCCATTCTTCTCACCTGCGCCTTGTACTTCCGGTCGAGGGATTTGTACTTCCGGTTGTGTTGGCGCCTCGCGATAAATTCCCTCTGTTTGTAGCGATTCTTCAAAGCTTTTTCCCTACGCCTGTATCTAAATACCAGCTCCTTTTCCTTATTTCTTGCACTTTCTTTCAATATTTTAAATCTTTTGTTGAACTTATCCCAAGCTCGACCTTTCCATTCCTGATATCTGACTCCTAAGTACTTTTCACGTTTGTGATGTTCAGTAATTTGTCGCTTCATCTGTGTCTTCAGAATAAGGGTATCTGTTTCGAGGTCGTCAATTTTCTTGGTCAAGTTTTCGCAGTCACACTTTGCTTGGGGCGTCACTGTAAATTGACAATTATATGAAATTTTTATTACTGATTAGAATGCGCTTTAATTTTTTCTTAACATTTTTCAAAAATGAACAGGCCTGTCTGCTTCAATTAAGGGCCGATTGGGAGTTTTCGTCTGTGGATAAATGTTTTTCACCAAAAAACAAAACTATGAAGAAAAATGTCTGCATAAAAAACATGATCATGTTGACTCGTTCTGCTGATGTTTATATGAACTTGAAACTAGTCCGATGACTATCTAATCTGCTAAATATTGGTGTTGCTGGCAGATTGAAACTTTTGGATGTTAGAGAGTGTGATAACTGTCCTTACAATGTAAGTGTGGGCCTATAATTGTCTATTCATGAACCAGTTTTTATGCCATCGTGTCGGCACAGGAACCTGAGAATTTGTTACAGCTAGTTTTGTACCTAAACCAGGGCGTATAGACAATTTTCACATTTTTTTTTGGGGGGGGGGGGGGGGGGGGGGGGGGGCTCCCTCAATGGTCATAAAGGCTTTATAGCCATTGAGGGTGAATTTTTATCAAAAATTAATCTACACCCCCCCCCCCCCAAGTGAAAATTACTCTTAAACACCCTAGTTTAGGTCCAAAACTAAACTAACTGTAACAAATTATCAGGTTCCTGTGGTGCCACGTGGATTTCTGACGATGTTTTACTCTAAAGCAAGGATTCTATGCTCAAACTAGCTATATATAGTATCCTTGTAAATATTGAAAAACCGCCTCTTAGTCTTTTCAAAATGTTTTCAGAAGCATTGATAAAAGCAAGAGCAATAAGGCTTCAGCACAAACTCCGTGTACGTCATGAATACGGGCCTCAATATGCTCAATCGGAGTTACACTAAAAACTGATGGAAATAAGCTTAGATGAGAAAACAGAAACTTTGATTGTGAACTGCCCTGTAGATATTGGGCGTTGGAATTGTACCTGCTGCCTCCATTACCCGATTCATTAAAGAAGGAAGCTAATTTTGGATATTTTCTTTTCTCTTTTTTTTTCTACGCAAGTTTCCTTCCTTACTCAATGACACCAAACATTATATCAACAACTCTACGAAACATAATATTGTCTACACGATTGTCTTACAATCAATAACTTGGGGAGTTAGTACAAAGTCTGCCTCCCTGGAATTCATTGGTCAGGGCCAGTCTTCATGAAACTTTGTTAAAACACCAATTTTTGTTCTGGTTCTTAATGACCCATACAATTTTGAAGAGACTTGATCTCAATTACATGATATATTTTCAATGTTAACATTCGACGTTTTATCGGCAATTTACTAGAGAGTTTGTTTGAGAACAGGTTCATGAATACGGGCCCAATCCGCTGAGAATGTCACGGAATCAGTACGAAGGAGTAAGTAATGTGACGCGGAGGAAATTAGTTACGGGGTTGTTTTAGTTTTCGAACTATCCCTGGTCAGTCGAGTCGGGGCAAACGTGTGAATTTAAATGGTTGAAAAAATGGTTACTTAAATGTGAAGTTCATAACGTAGGGTGTTTTGAATATATTTTTGCAGTGATATATAACGAAAAAGCCTTCCAATAGAGAAGGTATTCATTTTAGTGGTGTCTTTTTCAGTGTTTCCTGTCTTTGAGCACCCTTGTGTGGAACTAAAGATTTGTTTTTTTGACCAAAAACGTATGTCTCCCCTTGCACGTTTTAAACCTTACGCAGACAAGATTTTCATGAAAACATTGTACAACTTTAGTTTCATCATCAGATCTTGGCTTTGAATGTTTTAACAATAAGACACCTATTCTACCTCTTCATTTGGATGATGACTACAATAACCCAATGGCAGTGCACTACACATTGTCTATTCATTCTAAAAAACTTTTTTCATTAAAGTATATTTACATTTGCGCTGCAACCCACTATATGAACATTACCAGAAAAAATGCCTTTCATATAAGGATTAAAGTCATTTTTTTTAACTTTCATAGTGCTATGAAAGGTCAGCCGTTACATCCATATTGAATGAAGCCCTATGAAAGTTAAAAAATGACTTTCAATCCCTATATAAATAATAACAACTACACTAACTAATCTGGCAATGCTGTTAAAGAACAAAGCAGCAACAATGCGTCATTAAATGATATGCAATTTAATACTGCTAACTGTGGCATAAGTTCATAAACAGTAAATATTAAAAGTCAATATTTCGTCAGTCCTTTGATATCTTTAAACAACGGTCTCTACTGTAAAGTTTTTTTCTATTTCTCCCCCGATGATTCAATCCTGTGCCTCCGTCTGTAACCATAGCGACGTCTTCCATATGACCTTGACCTTTCCCAACGCCGTTGGTAAATACGTGCGTAATCACCCAACGATCTGAAGTAATCTCTCCCGAAGGTCAACAACCTTGACCTTGAAACGAAACAGTACAGCTTATCCAGCCATGTCCAACCATAGGCCGCCGAGGGGTAGTTGCCAAGGAGATTGAACATATTGTTACAATTTGGGCGTGGTCTAGGTGTGGTTGGCGGTGCCGTTGTCGGGACGGTGGTTGTCGGAGGTGTGGTAGTTGGTACAGTAGTTGTCGAGGTGATGGTTGGGGTTGTAGTTGCCGAAGTTGTAGTTGTCGGCGATGCTGTTGTTGTTGTGCTGAAATAGATAAGCAATGATAACACATCTAACGTAGTTCCAAATAAGTATCTTTCTACTTATAATCTTTAAATACCGTTTTCATGCTCAAATTATGGCTGTAAATAAGTCAAAATAATCATATTGTATTCTTTTCAAATTCAAGTGAAAATTACTTGGTACTTTGACTGTGTCGAATTTTCAAGCAAGTATAACTAAGATTGGTTCTTGTTCGAATTCCATGATTCTGCGTGGGATCGAGTTAATGAATACGGGTCCTGAACTTGTAGTTGCTTATTCCCTCTAGACCCAATGGCTATTTGAACTCTTCCGATTCAAAGGTTGGATGTGTGAATATTGCTACCAATAAGCATTACAGTGGTACACATACATGGGTACCCCTAAAGACACACATGTACTCTTCCAATCAAAGGTTGGAATAGATCATTATGAAATTTGGGGTGAATATATGTTACTTTAAACCACTTATATTTCGCGAGGTATTTATTTTCGCGTTAATTCGCGAATTCAATAATACCTCGCGATTATTTCTATCTCTAGATTTGCTTCTGTTTATTCTATCGTCGTCGTCACTTCTAGATAGACGTACGCGAAATTATGTATTTGCGAATCTGTCTGAAATAGTAAGCTCACGAAATAATATAAATATTCGCGAAATCAAAGTGATTTGCGGTAACATTAAGAAATTAAATTTCGATACCAGTTAGTGTTACACATACCTTGGTAGTTCTGTTGTTGGTGGTGTAGTTGACGCTTTTGTTGTTGATATTGTTGTTGTCGTTGTAGCTTCTGAAAATTCAAAACAGCCGTGTCACCATAGGAAACAAGGAGTCCAAACGAGGCTTGGTATTTTAAAAACTTTAAACCGAAAAAATAGGACTCTACGGTAACCGCTACGTCACACAAATTTGGTAGTAATCACGTAACACAATAATTTCTCAAAAGTAAGTTGAACAAACCGGCTCAAAGATACATGAAGTATCAAGAAATACTATTGTAAAGACCACGATCTGTGGGCCGACCCAAGAACAAAAATCGATTGGCTAGTGTAGTAAAGGTGTTTCCAATGGCAATCGAAGGAATGTGATGGCATTTGTGGTGTAGGTAGTGGGATTTTGGAGTGGTGCTTGTTATGTTGGTAGTTCATCGTTTTCGCGGTGTAGGTGTCGGTGTTGTGGCAGCGGTTGTTTTGGGATGTTTCTGATGGCGGCGGTTGTGGAATGTGGTGGTACCTGGAGTAGTTGTAGTGTTGATAGTGAAATGAGAGGGCGGTGTTTGTGGTGTTGGCGGTGGGATGTGATGGAGATGTTTGTGGTGTCGGAGTTGGATATGATGGAGAAGTTTGTGGTGTCGGTGATGGGTTATAATAGAATTGTTTGTGGTGTCATTGGTGGGATATCATAGAAATATCTGTGGTGTTGGTGGTCGGATGTGAAAGAGATGTTTGTGGTGTGAGTGATGGGATGTTTGAGCAGTAATTTTGATGTTTTTGGTTTCATGTTGCAGTGGGTATTGGATTGTGGCAGTTATGCCTATGTTAGCGGTTGTTGGATGCGGTGGATGTATTTTTGGTGTTGGTAATCGGTTTGTGAATGTGGTGATTGTGACGGCGGCCGGTGTTACATTGGAAGCAGTTGCGTTTTTCGTATAAGTGCTTGTCGTACTTGTGTTGGTATTTTTGGTGAATGTGATATTTATGGTAGTGGTATTTACCAGTAGTTGTAGTGGTTGGTATGGTGGTGGTAGTGGTAGTTGTCGTTTCCTCCTCGGTTGTTGTGGTTGTATACATCTCGGTAGTCGTCTCTTCCTCCTCAGGCCGGCAGAGGGCGCAGCATGTCTCCTGCTCGGTGAAACAACTCTCCTCCCGACACGTACCGATCTTGTCCCCGAACTCACAGTCTGTACAACAGAAAACGCCCCCATATCATCTAACCTTGTTAATCCAAACGTTTTCAAAAAATAATTAAGAATCACCATGCTTCCATATCTTTTTCATTGGCAGCATACATGCATTTTTATTGAGCTATAATTTGTGTAATTTGGTAATACATTCCAAATCAACCAATTAAGAGCCGTCAGTTGTAATTTTCAAAAAAGTTAAAATAACTGGGACGTTGAGACTTACTATCGATTTTGGTTCTCAAACTGTTACATTTGGCACAACATGCTCGCTCCAGAGGTTGCTTGTAACAGGTGTACGGTTCCAGGTCAATCTCGCCGCATGTTCTACCAAACGGTAACACAGGCTGGTCCCCGAACACACAGTTACCTAGGTAATCAACAAACATACCGGCTGGTTACCGAACACACAGTTACCTAGGTAATCAACAAACATACAGGCTGTTTACTGAACACATAGATTAGGTAATCAACAAAGATGACGTAACACACACATATGCTGCACCTTATAAATTTAGTGATAGAAACAGTATGCCGAAAAAATGAATTACACTGCATCATTCAGCTGTTTCGTCATCCTAGGACTCTTCAGTGATGCTAGGGGCCAAAAGGTGGGAATCCAAAATTTCTAAACTAATGTAGAGGCAGAAGGGACAGGTGCGTGAAACATACAGGCTGGTCACCGAAACAGTTGCCGATATACAGAATGGTGGAATACACGGTTACCAAGGTTATTATAACATATATAGAATATGACAATAAGTGACTTACCTACTGCTGCCTGGGCCGTTAAATCTGCTTCACACACGCCTCGGTTACATTTCTGAAATAAGTCATGAAATAACGTATAAATTTTTATCATAATTTGATCTGTAAAATATAAACACACAAACACCAATGAATTGATTGAAAATGTTATGCAACTATATTACGTGAGGAAATGGCAATCATGCAATTTGGAAACAATCGTCTTTATATATCAGTGACGGTACTAACACAGCCCGTTATAACTTCCGTTATTGAATTATTCTTCAGTTCTCACTTGGGACCATGACATTTACTTGGATCTGACGAACTAGATTTCGCATTGCGGGTGTCGTCGATGAAGCATAAAGAGACTTGCTCTTCCGAAAGTTATAGTCCCTTTAATCATAGTTTGCCCCAAGTTAAATCGATTTTGAGTTTGGATTATGATTTTGTTGACGCTTTGGTATTTCGGGATTCCCCCTCCAACAATCTATCGCTCCAGCCTCAAAGCTGTGGTAAATTGCTTAGATATTTTATAAAGTATCCTTGAAATCAGTTCGTTTATTAGAAAAACCGCCCGGGCCCTTCGTTCAGTAGGATAGGTAGCATGAAAAGGGGGTTGCTTGAGACAAAATGTTTTTGGCACGAGTCGAAACGCAGTTGATTTACAACCGAAAGTATATAGTCTCTAAAGTAACAAAAAACGAAACAAAATTCAATAACACTTGACGATTACTAATTTAGCTGATCAACGTTTATTTTTTGCTTTGAAAGAAATGCCTACCGAATGATTCCCACACAAGGTACCGTCTGCCGGAAGTAGCAGAGCGCATGAGCCAGTTTCCGGAACAAAGCAGGGCATCCCGCGGCATATAGTCGAGTAGTCCATGATGAGGTCCTGATAATAGATAAGCAGGCATATAGTCCAAGTAATGTACGTTCTATGTTATTATACCCACAAGGGGCCTGAGAATTTGTAACGGTACTTTTTAGACCTAAACTATGGTCTTCGGGGTTATTTAACACTTTTTGGAGTTCAGGTCAAATTCGATAAAAATGCCACATAGTACGAACATTAGGGTGGCACTTTTATCGAAAATTGATCTGAACAATCTAAAAGTATATAAAAAATATTCTCAAAACCTTAGTTTAGGTCCAAAACTCCCAGGTCCTGTGGGAGGATTCCTTGTATGACGTGCTACAAAACAATCCTCACGACATATCTTACAACCTATTGCAACTGGATCTTGTTATCGGGCAGTTTCAGTGTCGCCGTTTTGATTGACTGATGAGCTTCACGTCCCTGTTCCGGTACTTTACGAAGCCGAAGACAACGCAATGTTTCTATCATATTACAGATAGACCTTTACGAAAGAGTTTTGACCTTTGCCCCATACCCGACACACGTACAAGTTTTGAACTTTGCTCCATACCCGACACAAATACGAGTGTTGACCTTTGGCCCTTACCCTACAGGTGTAGGTGTTTTGACCTTTGCCCCATACCCGCCAGACGAACAAGTTTTGGCCTTTGCCTTACCCAACAGACGTAGGAGGTTTGGTCTTTACCTCTTATCCCACCGACATAGGCGTTTTGACATTTGACCCTTACCCGACGGATGAACAAGTTGTTTTGACCTTTTACCCTTACCCGACAGACGTATGAATTCTGACCATTGGTCAGTCTGCACTGTTGGTCAGCCCCGTATGTGTCTCCGGGTAACTCCCGGAGGTATTCCTGCAGATTCTCCGGATACTGGTTCCCATAGGAGTCCATTAGGCAGTTTCTGTACAGATACGTAGTCATGGTTACGACAGGAAATCGTTCACAGAAATAACATGATTTTCAAGTAAGTGTTTGACTTTCAACAAAACTTTGAGTTTATTCGATTCGTTTGCGATTCTGCTTTGACTTGAAGGATAACAAAATTCTTGAAAAATGCAGATTAACTCTTAAAAATGCATACAAATCATCAAAGACAAAATTAAGCTATTGGAAGTATTCATTGGTAGTGCGAAAAGAGAATATAAACCACGAAATGTAAAAGTACGTCGTAAAAGTTTAATTACCACGAAAAGTTAAAACATACAGCAAAAACGCAAGAAATACTATTAAAGTATGTGAAGTTTGCCGCGAAACGCGGGAACATACCACAAAAAAGGAAGTCTACAACGAAAAGGACACTCATCTATGAAACGTACTTTAATCTATCTCATATTTTCTTTTTCTTTTTGTGTGTGTTTTTAAAATCTCTTTTATTCCTTTTGTTGGCATGATTAGATCGAGACAATTATACCATCACTGATCTCTAATTAAACATATAAAAGCATCACGCTATATTTATGAACTTGAAAACCGTACGTTTGGAGTTCCCCGATGTATTCCTTGAAGTAGCTGATGGAGCAAGGAGAAAACTGCCAAAGGTTTCTAGCCCGAGCTTCATCGGGCGGGAAGCGGAACCTGGGCGTCATCATGTTCAGCTTAGTGGACAGGCAGAAATTTCCGTCTAGGTCGAGTCTCGCTCCAAGACTACAGCACAACATAATTTAAAGAGTAAAGCACAACACACATCTAAGCACAGTAAAACATGAACAACACTACTCAACCGTAGCCATTGCACGTCACAATATAAAGGTATGTTTTCATTTAAATTGAATGTCATACTTGCGCTAACTTAACTACACCTTAAAATAGGGTGCAGAGAGCGTAGGTGAGCTTAACTCCTAAATATCGAGGATGTAAACATGAGTGTATATTATACCTACCTGCGTCCTATTTCCTGTCCGAAGAAGCCCACGGTCCGGGTGTCGTATGTATCCTCAACAACAGATATGGGGGAGAATTTGCAAATGGAGTCCGGGAATGACAAGCCTGTAACCATGGAAATAGTTTACACGTGACTATATGATAACGTTTTGGACTAAACAAAATTCATTTCACCGCATGGTGTCAAAGACAAGCATACGGAACGATAATCATTGTACATTACAGAGCGGACATAAGACTCAATACCAAATCATCCTATTTAGAAGACGGATATGACGTACTTCTTACCTTTGTAGTAAGCTGTTCCGCCGTAGGTCAGATTGTACCTGAAATGTTTAACAATTTGAAACAAATTAAACCCATACACATGGACAGTGATATTTGCAGTAGCAGGCATGGGATATGTAATTTGCGAATTAACTGTCGTTCTGCTCTAACCCTATCTTCTAGTCCACAGGGACCTGGTAATTTGTTACAGCTAATTTTGGACCTACACTAGGGTGTTTAGAGTAATTATATACTTTTGAGGGGTTTAGCCTTTATGACCATTGAGGGGGGCTTTTTTCTCGAAAATTGATCTTAACCCCCAAAAGTGTAAAATTACTCTTAACACCCTGGTTTAGGTCCAAAACTAGCTGTAACAAATCCTCAGGTCCATGTGCTCTAGTCCGCAATGTCCTGACTCGCGAAAAGCCAGGTTTCAGGAAGTGCATTTTCATGATAAAGTGACGTCATTATTTCGACCACGACGTTGTAAATTGTTCTCGGAAATCAATTGAATATGTACGTAGGTATGTAGAACGTTAACACTATGGTGTTATTCTGCTGTAGCAATGGTGTTCGTCGAACATCTCATTAAGGGCCAAGTTGTTCAAAAGGTGATTAGCTTAACCAGTGATTAGCACAAATTGTTATTGTCCTATTACTTTAAAATGAAACCATATATTGAGTTACAACTTCGCAGATATCAAATATCTAATAGTGTCAATTTACATGCAAATTTTTAAGATTTTACCTTGTACAACAACAAAATTATTGAAATTTGGAAAATGTTGTTAAATAGCGATTAAACTAATCACCCTTTAAACAACTGGACCCTGGTCTCGGTTTTGCGAACGTTCCTTAACTTAAGGAAATTCCTTAACTTGAAAAATCACCATTACAGAAGTTCAGGAAAAAATCTTTCCTTTACATCTCAAAAGCTTTCCTGTAATTTCCTTAAGTTAAGGAACTTTTGTGAAACTGGGACCAGATTGCACTCGTTTATTGCGCGTAAGGATATAATTCAATTAAGATTAACCTCTGTGAAATATATCCATAAACGCAACGTTAACACATCTTGCAATATTAAACGCCATATCATTACCAGGGCACTTGAAAAAACAACAACCAAACAACTAGGTTACGGGCGATATCAACCCCAGTGACTAAAACTGTTACCATAGTAACGTGTGGTTTACAATTCCAATTGCCATGGTAACGATAAATAAACCCCGTGACATACCCCGTAAAGAGTACGATGTGGTCGAAGGGCGGGAGGATAGTATCATTGACCCAGCCTTGGAAATCCTCCAATACGGCGGAGGCATCCACCATGTCCCTAAGGGACCCGCCCACCGGCTCTTCGCGGCGAGCCTCGGTCCAGTACGCCGCAGTGGCATTCTGTATAAAAACAAATAATTTACAAATACATTGTATTGTGTAATCTGTCTAAACCGGAAGTGACCGGGACCAGCCGGTTTCCACAAATTTCGGTTTGCAAGGTTATGATATACGTTAAAAACGAAATGCTGGGACGAGACGATAAGGCCGGAAAAACTGGGATTCGGAATTAACAGGGTCCGGTTTAGACATGTTATAATGTATGTGTCACAGTGACATTTCGCTATACTGACACCACCTGCCCCGCAAAGAGCTGGGTGATTAAGTTGTTTGGTAATTGATTTCTCGACAAAGGAAACCCATCGAATGATGTTGTCAGACAAAAATATTTGATCTTAGCATACAAACGCAGGTTTTCTCCAAGTATTCCGGTTTCCTCCCACAATAAGACCCCTAAAGCGTAGACATCTTGGTCAACAAGAGTGATTATAATTAATTATAATTAATATAAGTTGGATAACTTATCCTTATGTTTCACACATGTGCATGATAGCAATTAGCAAGGGTTATATAGGGCAACTAACCATATTCAATAACCGACAGTATGACATTAACACTACTTAACAATTTGTTTACCTATACTAACTTTAAAAGCCCAATAAACGTAACTTTCGGTAAAACTTGAAGCGAAAATCAAGCCTAATAACTTATTTTATTTATAGATTTAGTAAAGATTAACTGGTATCAGCAATATTCAAGATGAATTATTTCGCGGTTACCGGTACAGCAGCAGTTGAAACACGTTATTCGTAAACACGCGTCCATTTCGAAACGTCTTCTACCTTCGGTTTGTTGTTGAAGTGAGCCCACCCTGAATTATTTATAATTCTTTGGATTTTTTTGTCAAGAGTTTCTCGTTAGTTACCGCTCAGTTTTACTTCGTTTTAGGCTTATTTTTGCATGGATATCAACTGGATTTTTTTTCAGAATTTTTCAGAATCACGAAAATTTCCCTGAAGTTACGTATATTGGACCTTTAAGGGTAGATTTGTTTACCTTAGCGATGATGAGCCCTCCAAACTCTAGTTTGATCTTGACGTCAGAGTCAACAATTCCTTCGTAACGAGCATTCGTCTACAACCAAGCATGTATATAATTAACTCTAACAGAGTATTTTCCATGAGAAGCACAGGAAGCTGAGAATTTAATACTGCAACATTTGAACCTAAACGAAAGTATTCAGACTATTTTTCGTGATTTTCAGGTTAAAAACTATGTTTTGGTAAAAAAAATCCACCCTTATGAATTTTTAAGGATTTTTTTTTTTCGAAATTCGATCTTAACCCCCAAAAACGTGTAAAATTGATATGAATACATTAGTTTTTAATCCAAATGTAGCTCTAAAACAAGTTCCCCAAAATCATTGATCATCATCATCACCATCATCATCATCATCATCATCATCATCATCATCATTCATCATCATCATCATCATCATCATCATCATTCAATACATCATCATCATCATCATCATCATCATCATCATCATCATCATCATCATCATCATGTATGCCACAATGACATAACGACACACCTCATACACGGTCATCTTCATTGTGTCTGTATTTGAGAGGCCGTGGTATGTTCATGTAAGCCTCCTTGCGATAGTACGGTACTGGTTCTGACTTCAAAGTGCTACAGCACTGAAGTTCAATGCCGAAGGCTCCAACCCGCGGCCAAATTATACCGATAAGGATACAGACGATATTTATTTTGATAAAGATATTTCCTAACCAATCAAGAAGCTGTTAACTAATGGTGAGTTTTGATGATATATATGGACGCTAATGTAGAGGTTACCGATTGACAACTGTTTCTTATCGTTGATATTCCAACATTTGGCGGCAATTCTTAAAGGCCGCCTCAAAGCGGTTCACAAATTATCATCTGTGGTTATAGGGACTTAGCAACAAGCCATTATCGTTCTCCACTCCCTGGGGAGCATAAACCGGTGCTGCCATTTCGGCGTTCACAGCTAGCATTCTACAATATCTAGCACTGCCCAAACACGTATTCATTTACAGCTGAGTAGACTGGAACAATCAGAGTAAAGTATCTTGCTCAAGGATACAACACAAGTGCCGTAAACGGGACTCGAACTAGCAACCCTTCGATCACGAGCCCGGCGTCTTACCACTAGACCAACGTACTTCACTAATTGTGTGTTCTACTTACTCTATTGGTTTAAACTTTAATATTTAAATTTCATGAAATACATGGCATGAATGATAAAAAGATCACATAAGCAAATATGATCAGGAAACAAGTGCGATGTACTTATATAAATCCTTTTCATTTTTTTTGACAAGCTAGAGGCCTTATAAATTACACATAATATGATAATACGTCAGTTACATCAATATATAAAAAATGGAGTAAAGAAAAAAGAACATGTGGTGTGGGACATGTTACGAAAGATACAATTTGTAATCCACGATAAAGTAAGTATAATGCCTATTTTTAGTACTCAACTAAAACGTTTGGACATAACAATAAAGTTTTGAACTCTCTCGAATATTTCTGTGTACTTACTCTATTGAAGACAAATGAGTAGTAGCGTGTTATATTCCGCTCTGTGGCCTTGTCGCGTTCCTGTCTCGTGGCGTCCGGGAGGTTGGTCAGTTTGTAAAACCTAGTAAAACCATCACATTTATTCAAAAAAGGTAACACCTATGTAATTTGCGCACGTTCTATATTATATGGCAGATTTGGTTCAAATTGGAATAATGATAATTGAATTCACATACGATCAAAATTTTTCGGATCTTTATAAAAAAATATGACTGAATTGTATCCATGCTCGAGATTAAATTTTAAATTAGTTCAGCATTTTTTTTCTGCTCTGCGCATATCACACGCGTATCATACGCACTTTGTGCTGAGACAATCGGGAACTGACGGCACTTTCCGTAAACGAGAAAATATTCGTTTACGGAAAGTGACGACGGTTTCCGATTGTGTGCTGAGACTGCTTTTTGTCGGAAACCGTAGGCATTTACTGTTAACGAAAAAATTCTTGTTTACGGAAAATTCCGACCGTTCCGTATTGGTTGAATATATTTGACTGCCGAGATGACATGAGGTCAAAACAATTTTTTTGAACATACCAAGAATACACAGCGAAATCCACTACCATCAGAATCTGTAACCTGCTGTAATCGTCTGCCTGTCGTTTCCTTCTGACGTCACCGGAGTCCTGTGCGTCCTCCTCGGATCCTGCTGTATCTAATAGACAATATGGACATACGTGTAGCTAATATATTATATATGGGCAGTGCGGTTCCAGATAATATATATCCAATGGACATTGCTGATCATCATACAGAAACAATAGGGTGGTCGATCGAGAGGCGCAATGGGAAACGCACTCGCTTTTCACAAAGGAGGACGGGGTTCGATTCCATGATCGGCCGTGAAAATGTACGGGGTCAACTGACCGTGTAATCCCAGGTCTCCTCAAACAATAAGAACCCCCCCCCCCCCCCCCCCCGCTACCCTCCGCTAACATCCGGGCAGTTTGCCATGCGTGACCGGTGAGGGGGCATAAGAAAGTGTAAAATTACTCTTAACACCTTAGTTTAGCCTACTCAGATAGACCAACTTCCCACAATGCAACACGCTGTAACTGTTCTATCTCTTGTCATGAAAACAGCCGGAAGAAATGGAAGGAGTAAGGAAAACGTGGAAGAATTGACAGGAGGAGAAATGTTCTGGTTGCCCTAGTTGTCCGCTAGTTAGTTCTCAATCTGTATAGCTGGTACGATGTTTGCTTAAAATTGCAGTTTCCTTTCGCCCCGACACCAAATTTGTTTTGTATGGTGGCTGATTCGGGACATCGTAATATCGCTTCGTTTTATACAACGCGATATATCGTATCGGTGTGTCGTAATATCGTATCGTGGTATCGTCATTTCGTATCGTAATATCGTATCGTCATATCGTTATACTTATCACGTTGCATAAAACGAACCGATATTACGAAGTCCCGAATCGGCCACCATAGTTTTGACACAAGACATCATTCTATCTGTCAAAAAATCTTAGTCTGGTGTCAGGGCCAGAGGAAAATTGGAGCTTATTGTACATGAACACATTTTAGCGGTTATCTTATTTTAAGCGATTATCGCGCAGTAAGCATTCCGCGAAGTGATAATAGCAGTTTCTGTATATTGCTTGCTACAATAAGATTTGTGTCATCTTGGTACTTATCTGTTTAGATTCTAGTATGCTCTAAAATTGGATTTCATCAAAATATGTATATTTACAGTAATCTAATTCGGGGAATTGGGAAATATTAGGCACCCGGTAGTAACCAAAATATGCGGATCAGGTAAATTAACAACATACGAAAATACTCCTGACCACGACACTTGCTTTTATATCATTTCAAAACTGAAAACACGCAAATTTACCTGATCTGTGGATTTTTAACCAAATGCTGTTTGAAATACACAAACGTTTCCTGTATTTCTGAAGAGAGTAATTACATTTTCTATTTTCAAAACTTTTATGTTTTATATTTTCTTTAAAAAGATGAATATCAAAATTTTGCAGTAAGATTCGATTACCGGAGATTTTCTACTTATATTTTGTAAGAATTAAAGAGTGCCTCTGTTTACAGGGACAATGTCTTATGTGACCATTTTATTCCAGTTCCACATTATTATCGGTAAAAACAGGTTTAATGACACCACAGTTGCTTGAGTTGCTGTCAGTAAATAATAAATATATATGTGTGAATTGAGCCTCCTATTACAGTAATATTACATTCTGTAATGGGCCGTGGCTTCATATATATAAACTTTTTTTTACATACTGACAGAAACTCAAGCAACTTTGATGACACTGTCCATATTGATGGATATGAGCCGACATATTTTCATATCTAAAAAATAATTCACTATCTCTCGATGTTGTAAAGCCGGGTTATAAAGGGACATATTATCATATCGGACAAAATTATCAACTATCCCTCGATGTTGTAAAGCCGTGTTATAAAGGGACATATTATCATATCGGACAAAATGATCCACTATCCCTCGATGTTGTAAAGCCGTGTTATAAAGGGACATATTATCATATCGGACAAAATGATCCACTATCCCTCGATGTTGTAAAGCCGAGTTATAAAGGGACATATTATCATATCGGACAAAATGATCCACTATCCCTCGATGTTGTAAAGCCGGGTTATAAAAGGACATATTATCATATCGGACAAAATGATCCACTATCCCTCGATGTTGTAAAGCCGGGTTATAAAAGGACATATTATCATATGGGACAAAATTATCCACTATCCCTCGATGTTGTAAAGCCGGGTTATAAAGGGACATATTATCATATCGGACAAAATGATCCACTATCCCTCGATGTTGTAAAGCCGGGTTATAAAGGGACATATTATCATATCGGACAAAATTATCCACTATCCATTGCTGTTGGCAAAAACGGGTTTACTGACACAATATATGGAGATGGTTAATTTTTTCTTCATTATTGTGTGTTCATAATTATCAAAAGACTCCTTTCTGGAAATTCCTACACATATTACGCATATTGATAACTATATAAATAGTCCTTGTATTATATTTAACAATTTATATATAACATTTAAAAATATTATACCATTTAAATATAAAACATCAACGGTAACCAAAATAAACAACTCAATTAATTAAGTCAGTGAATCAATTTCCATTGCAATGAATGCATACAGTATATACTTTGAAAATGATTTAAAGGCCCAGTATACGTAACTTCGGAAATTTTTTCGGGATTCTGAAAAATTATAAAAAAAAATCCAGTTGATAACCATGCAAACATAAGCTTAAAACGAAGTAAACTTGAGCGGTAACAAACAAGAAACTCTTGACAGAAAAAAACAAAGAATTGAAAATAATGCATGTGAGGCCCACTTCAACAACAAACCGAAGGTAGAAGACAGTTCGAAATGGACGCGTGTTTACAAATACCGAATTTCAACTGCTGTTGTACCGGTAACCGCATAGGAATTCATCTTGAATATTGCTGATATCAGTTAATCTTAACTAAATCTGTAAATATAATAAGTTATTAGGCTTGATTTTCGCTTCAAGTTTTGCCGAATGTTACGTATATTGGGCCTTTAAGACTAAAATAAGCATTGAATAGCGCGCTTCGTAGAATTGGCCTTTTTCCAGTTGGCATTCGTATTGCGTATGAATGCCAACTGAAATCAGTTCTTTACTTTTAGTTACCATTTTGAAAATCTGTTCATCTGATAAAAATCACTTACCCTTTTTATTTTTCATCTTTAGCTTAAACAATGTCTCAACCTTCACTCGGGCTTGGTCTATGGTTTCAAACGTAACACTTATGACGTCAACTATCGGTCAATGGCATTCATGGCAATATGAATGCCAACTAAAATCGGTAGAGTTATAAAGTGACAATGCAATGATAAATAGATCATCATGCACGCGCCTACTTATTTTTTGGAATTAGACAGCAACAATATACTTACCAACAGTTGCAAAAGCATCGTTATTCAACATCAATGGTTGAATTTCCACCATAGCAACCATCACTAAAATGTAGATAACATAGTTAAATTTATCTTCCATTATCACGTCTTCAATAGTTCACAAAACGGAGCCGGTACGGTAGCTCCGTATTCAGTGACAACAAAAACCGATTGTAGGGGTGTCAAAAAGGTTGATCAGGTTAAATGGTGAAGCAACATGTTAAAGGTACACGTTCTCGACGATTTAAAGACTATAGTCCTTTGAATTTAATTTAGTTATTATAGTGGCATGTAACCGCCATGACAACGTGTCGCGATTAATTATCATGGCATGCTGATAAGTTAAGCAAACTTTTTTGTTTTGTTTTTCATTTTTATTTTTTCGAATATTGGCTGGGGTTCTCTAGGGGTGTGTTATTACTCCATTTTTCTTTCTTTCCAGAAATGGTAGCTTGACGAAGAGTGTTTAGGTGTGGACATGTAATGAACCTTGGTTGTGATATTCCAGTGAGATAGCACTATAAGTTGATCATTAAAAATTGGAAATATCTTCATATGAAATATTTAAAAAAAAAAGTTTTTTTTTATGTTTTACAATTAACAGTACTAAAAATTGATATGATAGAAATGTACATATCTTCATATGAAATATAAAAAAAAATATGTTTTAACACATACCGATTCAATACTGTCTAATGTTTGTTTTGATAAAAAATGTTTTTTTTTATCGACTTTGCGCCTTTAATATGAAGCGTTCCGTCTCTGGTTGGGCAGTAGTAGCATATGACCAGGATCTATGTATAAGGATCGGGTGTCAAGTACAACATACCCTATGCCTAACTGATGCATGTCCATATTTGGTCATTTGACGTTATAAGTGGGTTTAGTGACGAAGAGAACATGGTGACTGCTCCAGAGACCCATGTCAGGTGTCAGGGCTGATTGATCCTACCAGGTACATGGCTGTTGATGGGAAACAAAATGTCTACCCAGTAACATGCTTTATAAGATTTAGACACTGTCGAAAGTCGGCGACTGTCTCGATGTATAGCACCTTTAATTTACTGTTCTCGTTTGATAAAAATGGTTGTTGATGGGAAACAAAATGTCCTCCCAGTAACATGCTTTATAAGCTTTAAACACTTCCGAAAGTCGGCGACTGTCTCAATGTATAACACCATTAATTAATTTACTGTTCTCGTTTGATAAAAATGGATTGTTGATGGGAAACAAAATGCCCTCCCAGTAACATGCGTTATAAGCTTTTAACACTGTCGAAAGTCGGCAACTGTCTCAATGTATAGCACCCCAAAATTACTGTTCTCGTTTGATAAAAATGGTTTGTTGATGGGAAACAAAATGTCCCCCCAGTAACATATGCTTTATAAGTTTAAGGATTTAAACCCTTTCCGAAAGTCGGCGACTGTCTCAATGTATAGCACCTTTAATTAACTGTTCTCGTTTGATAAAATTTGAACTTATACCCCAACGAATGCAAATATAATGAATGATTTTACAATATGTGAGTATTTCCGTGAATTATACAAAAACAATATTTAGCCAAAAGTTTTTTTGTAATATATTTTGAAATACGTTTATGTGTTTCACCCAAAAACAAGAGGGACAATAGTTTAAACAACGGGACAATAGTTTAAAGACTATAACCCGGTTAGAGAGATTTATAATTTAGCTCGTGATGGTAACGTCCAAGTCATTGTCGTCATATCTAGGCAAAACCTCATAGAAAATATTCTCCTCTTGAGCTCCGGGCAAAAGCACTTTCTGTTATTCAAAAGCCTAAGGAAAGTATTCCGTAACTGGACGTGAAAGGGTATGTGGTCACTTTCCCGATCACGTGGGTTTTCTTCTGGTACTACGGTTTCCTCCCACAATAAGACCCCTCGCGCGCCAACATCTGTGCCAACAACAGTGACTAATATAATTTGGATAACTTGTTTCATAATTGTTGTAAAAGAAATAAAACTTATATAAAGTATTTCGGATTTTGTCTTTGGCTGATGTTTCTTCCAATACAAGACACCATGAGCACTCATATTTAAAAAAAAAAGTGAATTCCACGTTTCTACTGTTTTCCCAACATTTGCATGTAAATTTTCGATACAATAAACATGTTATTCAACGCACTTTCATATGATACACAGTCCTACCGTGTGTACAATTTGTTGTTGTCTTACCAAACGATCTTTAACGATCGTCGGGGGCATGATTCGACCATCCGGATGATTCGCAATCCGGACAAAATTGTGATGGAACCAAAGTGTCGGATTAACGTGGTTCGACTGTATATAAAGGATTAAGAAAAACGATGGCGTAAAATAGATACGGAGCGGAGGAACGTCTACCTCAAATCGGTCACGTTGTGCTGTATACCTGTGTCAGATGCCACCTGTTGGACAGGTATATCCTGGTCTGATACCCTGGGAAAACATATACCTCGTACAGTACGTCTTAACGTGTGAAAGCTATCATATACATCTTTAATAAACAGATATTCCACAGGTATGATTATCCTCCGTACATATATGTGAGTTTTGTCACTTTTCTCGAAATTTCGTGAGTAATCTTGAAAAAATTGTAATTGTTTATATTTGCATTTCGCATGATGACTTTCTACTAACTTAGTGTTATTTCTCACGCGCTCTAAACTGAATTCCCATATTTGGAACCGCGACCGAATTTTGAGTAACTGAAACAGACAACTTCAATGGCGCCATCCTCAATACCCAGTGTTACGATCACCCACACTCTCTCAACCCCTGGTACCATTCTCGATATCCAGGGGTTACGATCACATACGCTCTCTACACCCCTGTGATATGTCATGGCAAACTAAAGGAACGCACAGGTAAAAGGTTGACCAATCGCTAGGCTGCATGCCTATCCTTTGAAGATTACAAAGGAGCCGCAATCGAATCCAAAGCCTATAATTTTTTACCGTTATGCGACCACGAAATTCTTTTGGTGTAAGAACTAAGTACTTCAGTCAGAAGTAATTCCTATATCGAAGATTTCGGGGGCTTTCTCAATCGATAAATAAAATTGTGGATCATTATAACTTTTTAGAAAGGGAAATATAAAGGGGATGGATGGAGGCTGTTCGTGTTTTTCTAGTATGAACGGAAAGTAAGTGTTTTGGCCGTTTTTTAACGTGGTCGAGGTATTTTCTGTCACTGAGTTGCATACCTTCTCTCTTTTTCAGTGTCTGATAGTCGTTTGTGAAATTTAACCTCTTGATGTATGGCAATTATTTTCATTGTGATTTTAGATGATTAATAACACCACTGACTTAGATTATCTAAGTCCGTGATAACACAAAAAGAAAATTGGAAAATTTAGTTCTTATATTTTATTTTAATTATTCATATTTCGCTATAGAATATTTATTACATTTTTACCAGTGAAATATCAGAAAATGTCAGCGTGATAAAACTTATATCATCACTGCTTATATCATCACTACTGTTCAGTAGTGATGATATATATGAAATCGTACTAGTGATGATATAAGTTTCGGTCCGATATCATTGCGCACTATTTTGTGTACTTTTTTCATTATTCTATAACTAAATCATGTAAAATACGGAAATTAAAAACTTTAAAAGTATATTTGAAATTAATAGAAATTTTGTTGATTTTATTATTATGTTTTTGTATTTTTACCAAATTTTGAACAAAAAATAGCCTTAGGCACTCCGTCCCGAACAATAGTAACGGCGAATTTTAAAAATGAAATCAGACTTTGGGAATTTCGAAAATGAAATAAAAAGAAAATTCAATGGTTTCCCAATTAATATCAAATATATTTCACTCGTATGGCAGATTTTAAATATATTTTCACTCGTGCTACGCACTCGTGAACACAGGGGCTCGGTTTCGGGATTTTGAGCGATATATGGCGTAAATCCTTCCAATTTCACTATATAATAAAGGCATGCACACAAGTAAATAAGACAAACACTTTTTATCCGCTGTTTATACACATTCTTAAACCTTATAAAAATTGGGGGTATCGAGGTATTAAAAAAGAGCTCGATACCCCCAATTTTTTATGTAGTGAAATTGGAAGGATTTACGCCATATATATATCGCTCAAAATCCCGAAACCGAGCCCCTGTGCTCGTGAAAATATAAAAAAAATCGGCCATACTCATGAAATATATTTGATATTTAACAGGAAACCATTGAGTAGCCTATATATATGTAAATAGATGGTTATTCTCCTGGCCACAAGTGCATGTGCCCTGTTTGTGAAAGTTAATCAAAGTCAATATCCGGAATATTCCATACCTTTATTAGACAGCAAGTCACATTTCCGCTGCTAAAAAAATCGATCGTGACATGACAGGTAATTAAGCAGACGATCCATCATCTTGTCCTGGACATACAGCTGATGTTTTCGTGTTTTTCAGCCCCGTTACAATGGGGCGCTTTATATTCAATTTACTCTAAATCAGGACTTTGGAAACTACATGCACATGAAATAATTACAACCGCCCCGATGCAAATGAAGTTTGAGAGGTGCATTTTGTTCAACTTCATTCATGACTTCGTCTTCAAGAATAATTGTTCAAGTTGAGCAACCCAAATCAGAAATGATTGTAATAATTTTCCTGAATCATTTGGATTGTCATATACTTTTTGTAGATAGCACATTGGTCATAACCAAGTTATGTGATTAAAGACCCGTCCCATTCCCTGTGATTCAAGTTGCCCCTCCCAATAGGGCAATAGAACTTGAGTTGGGTGGGTGTAAAAAAACATTGAGTGATAGCTATAGGGTCTAGTTCATAAGTCCCTTTTTAGGACTCACACAACTAAATAATTTACTATATGTTATTACTAAAATTTCGAGCTAATAACTTTAATATTTGAAGTTCAACACTTATGACAACTGCCTAGATTCACAGATACATACATGACAAAGGCTTCAAAGGGCATTTTATGGGGAGTTTACTGGCGTTTTAGCTCGCTACAGTACTGTACAGGCGTCTGCTTCGGACAACTGGAAATTTACCTGTCAAACCAGTGAAATGGGACGGGAACACCCTCTGGCTTTTGACCCCATATCAATCAGCCATCACATATCAAAATCTACCAAAAGTATATATTTTTGTAAAGTGAAGTATCTATATTAGATTTCATTCAATGCAGAATAGGTCAACAATTACCTATTTAAATTACTCAGAATCACTGCACTTAGCCAGAACACATTTTCAGTAGGGACTACAAAGGTATGAAATACTTCGTAATAGGCTGATTAGGTTGTGTGAGTCCTTTAACAAAACACAAGATGATTGCACTAGAATTCTTAACATGCATGGATTAAATGCAAAAGTCTCTTAATTAGCAATATTTGAGGTTCAAATAAAAAAGAAAATGCATGTAAAAAGTACAAATGTAAGCTCTTTTCAGCAAGATTTGATCTAGCTTTTACATTCATGGCATTATTTTTGTGAGTTTGTACCCAAACTCTCAAAAATGGGTAAAAATTTTGCATAAGATGAATAGTTCAGACTTTTGAAAGTTGAATTTTTGTGTGATTTTAGATTCTTAAAATTTCTAAATTCATGCAATTTTAAATGTTTTGTTGTTAAATTCAATATTACACTGTGAAGCATTACCCAAATTATAGTATCATGAGAATTGATTTTGAAATTTTTGGACAATCTGTTAATGCAAATGAAAATTGCTCTGTACAGATATTCATGTAACCCATAATAATTAAACCAAAAACGTGTAAAGAGTTTTTTTTTCAAAAACCTCATTTTTATAACTTGGATATTTACAATTAACGGCAGGCTATCTTGGATTTTGAGTGAATTGCTTATGATCGATAATTCAAGAGAAGTACTAGTTACTGGGTGGATCTTTCTCAAAATCTAAATCTAGTACAAAGACATGAATTCCGAATCATTTGCCGTGGTAGACAAGTCGAGAATCGGACGTTTAAAAATGGTTCAAAATCATGACTTGGTAGCTACATCTACCAGACAGTAATATACCTAGACACAGTGACAACAATAATCATTCAACCCCATAAATGAAGACCTTTTAATTCACAACCTAATCATATATACCCAGTATGAAATGATAAACGCAATCAACACACGAGTGTTGACATGACAGCGGAAGTAATCCTTTGAGCTACTGTGCAAGCGCACACTGCGGAAAAACTGCTATCGCTAACTTCACGGTTCGGTGCACAAGTACAAAAGCTCTCGCTATACCATCGCCCAAACGGGTCAGTGACCAATCCCTCTTACATATATACGTCCCTGATAATTCATTCACCCCAGGTATATACATTTCATACCTCTTCTAATTCATTATAAAACTTCAGGGGTTTAATTGAAAGAACAAAGTACAAAAACAGGATTACCTTTAGACAAAGAGATATGCATGTCCAACCTGTATGTCACAGTGATCAATCTATGTGCGCATCCCGAGTCCTGTACTCATAGAATTTTGAAACAACCCATTGAATTTCCGGAAATAGTTAAATTTAACATTGTGGGACCCATTGTTTTGGCAATACAAATGAAAAAGGACCCTAAGGCCCATGAAAAATAACTGTAGATTAATCACTCTTGTCACATTTATATTTGCACTGTTCACTCGTTTTCAGTGAATGACTTTAAAGGCCCAATATACGTAACTTTTTTTTTCTGTCAAGAGTTTCTTGTTAGTTACTTACTCAGGTTTACTTCGTTTTAGGCTTATTTTTGCATAGTTATCAACTGGATTTTTTTTTAGAATTTTCTAGAATCACGAAAAATTTCCTGAAGTTACGTATATTGGGCCTATAAAGTGGCTTGGGTCAAGCTCGGTTGATTTGCCATCCTGTTATAAGTGGGTACTAGTTCTGTGATCAGCCAATTTATTCAGCATCCTAACCCGCAGGAAACTCCCTCCTCCTTCACTAAAAACTTAATCTGTAGACTGTATACATGTATAGTGATTGATCTTTAGTGTACACATTACACGCGTGTCGGATAAGTGTGTTTATATCGCTATCTGTGTATAATCAGTGACACAAGATAAACACTTGGTGATAACTACAATGTAACATTATGCTTCATTTTATATTACCGGTATGTACAGTAAGCTAAATCATAATTTATAAAATTTCACCAAAAAATTCTTCTTATATCTCAATTATTTTTCTATTGTAAAAGATGTGCGTGGTGTTACCGGTATATACAGTAAGTATATTATGTACAGTAAGCTAAATCCTAATTTATAAAAATTTCAGCAAAAAATTCTTCTTATATCTCAATTATTTTTCTATTGTAAAAGATGTGCATGGTGTTACCGGTAGGTTGCCTTACAAGTGTGAGCTGTGGGGAATTTCCCTTTAGCTCAGCGGTTGCAGGTTCAAGCCTCAGCGAAGGCTGCTTAGGCATATAATCTTTATCACTTTTCCTGGTCCTATTACACTGTAGTAAATGCTATGAACAGATTTTAATTTTTTTGATGATACAATGTGATATTGGGACTGCAGGGGTTTAGCTAGGCATTCATAGGGTCTGGTACTCAGATCAATTTCCAATAGAAAATAATAGCATTATAATCTTCTCAAATGCCCATATATACAAATTTCCCAATTTGAAAAAAAATTTTTTTTTTTCTTTTTGTAGTTAGATAAGGAAACAAAATCTAATTCTTTACATGCACAGTGTATTGTTTAATATAGGTGTTTAGGCCTTAATTTTAATAAAATGTTGCTTTGAAAGTTAAATAATTTAATTTACCCTTGATTTGAATAAAAACACAGATACCCATTCCAAAAATACTGTTGTATGATGGAGTAGTGAATTTTAGTGAAAATAACATGATTTGCATGAACATATCTTTTATATTGTTTTCAATTTTTGTTTCAGATTGATATCTTGTATGCATCATGATAACAAGCACCTTTTGTGTTACCCATTCTTCAGCATAAAGAAATAACTGTTTTGAACTTACTCTGCATTTCAAGCTGCAGACCTTTTAGGTAAGTACTGCTATATTAATATAGGTATGGTGATTTTTAATTAAAGGATAGTCTGAGCTTCCTCTGTCCCTGTCAACAGACTGTCACATTTTGAAAAATGTCTGGTGTGGGACCAGAGTGCGTTGCTCTATGAAAACGTGGAATTATCCGATACCATTTGGAGTCCGACTGTTTTGAGATGCTGACAACAATTATTAACATGACACAACACACTACCCAAGGTAGAAAATTGTGCATAGTAAGCACTCAGGATACACCAAAGCTCATATTAGGGCATTTAGATATTAATTTTTTACTGGGAGAGACCACCCCATACCCCTTCTGGACTAGCCCGCCGGCTCATCGCTTCTCGATTTGTTGTTTGTCATTTAGTGTTTCAACTGAGGCTGAAGCCCTCAGGACTAGTTACAATACCACAAGACTAGTACCTTAAATTGGACTAATATATTGAAAAAGTTAGTTTCTACCCTGCTATCTCACATATATTTATAAAAGAATTATTTATTGATCCAAATGCACTTTTATTATAACCAACAGCTCCTAAATTCCGTCGGAAAAGTCCTCAATTTTCAATCATTAGAAATCGCCCACCTGAGCAGGCAGCATTTTTTAACCTCATAAGTAGGCTATAGGGTGACTGCAAACCATATTGATCCGAACTGAAAAAAAGAAGATACTAGCTTATACAGTATTCTTGTTGCTAGATTTCCGGATTGCGTCTTTTTGTTTCTTTCCGGAAAAAATCTGATATCTTCCCCATTGAAAATCTCTTCCAGCTGTTACATCTAACTTATTTATTGATAGCACCAACATTTTAGTTTGCCGTTCCTTGGTAACAGTAACTATGGATTTCACATACATACAATACATTTATACAGTGTCCAGCACCTGTGCCAATTTGGAGGGTGCCGCGGTGGCCGAGTGGTTAAGGTTGCGAGTTCGAATCCCACGTGGGGCAGTTGCCAGGCACTGAACGCAAGTCAGTGGTTTTTCTCCAGGTATTCCTGCTTTCCTTCACCTCCAAAACCCGGCACGTCCCTAAATGACCCTGGCTGTTAATAGGATGTAAAACAAAAATAAACCAAACCAAACCCATTTGGAGCAAAAAAGTGTAGAGTATCCCAAACATTTTAAAGATACTATCATGTATATATATATTATTTATTGTTAATGTGAACTTTGGACCTAATTAAAAAAATACTTTGATGCAAATAAATATTTATTTCTTAATGAAAAAATCTGACTTACGAGGTAACTGTTACAATTGAATACTTGGTATTTATATATAAAAGCAATAATTAAAAACAAATCCACAAGATAGCCATCATATGAAAGCAGACTAAATTCCTGAGTAAAATAAAATAGACTGTATTCCCAGGACAGCAGTGATCAATTTACAACTTCTTTTCATGGTTCCTTTTAGTACACATTGCTATAAAACAATAATATTTTATGAGATTAGGACTAGGGACTCATAGGTAGATTGATCACTGGGACAGAGATGGTTATATGTAAAACAAGGAATAGTACTTTCTTATCTGAACTGGACTTCAATTTAATTGACTGATCAACATTTTATGGTATCTATTCAGAGCGAAATTTTTCATACTTTCCTTGAAAAAAACAGGTAAGGTTCAGGCAATTGTATATAGGCAAAATTGCTAGGTGGTTAACGCTCTGGTCCTCCACCCAGACTGGAGTTGGATTCCTGAAGTTGTTGTACAAATGGAATATTCAGAGGAAGGGTTTTTCTCCTGCCCACACAGATACTGACCATAGGACGGTGGTTTTCCTCTGGGTACTCCGGCTTTCCTCCACCTCCAAAAACCTGGCACGTCCTTAAATGAACCTGGCTGTTAATAGGACATAAAACAAAATAAACCAAACCAAAACTGCCCACACAAGTCCAACCTAATACCAAGATGAAGTTTAAAATAGTCTAGGGTGAATCGTTATGTTTTATTGATTTAATGAAAAAGTCAGTGATAATTGTATACCACCAGAGCTAGATTTCATCTTTTTAACTACTAAAGTATGAGACCAAAGGTTAAGTGATAGCTAGTATACCAAATTTGAATGTCAATTTGTTTATTTAATTTACACACTATAATTTTTATCATAAAGATCCATCAGGATGAAATCTTATGCCTCACGTAAATTCTTCATGCATGCGTGCATAAAACGACATCTGGGAGATTGAATTGTAATTTAAAGACTTCCAATGCGATGTTGGGGTATTAGTGTAGTAATTGTATTGTCAGTTTGCAGGATGTGTTGAAATGAAATGCTTTCTAAATTGTCACATGTGAAAAAGTGTATCTTACGTCCATAATTCTGTGTGTATATATAGTCGAACCTCGAATGTCACTGGGGTCAAATATGTTAAAACCTTCTTGCAACTTTTTTTTTATCACAGAAAGGCCCAGGTTACTTATTTTTGGTCTGTACTTTGCTTGTATGAAGGGCTACCAAGTTTGTTCAAATGAATGTCTTTGACGCTTTTTCAAAGTCAAAAGGGTCAAATGTGTTAAAAAATCTGCTAGCATCGTATGTAAATATCTTCAAACAACTTCTCAATAAAAAAATATCTGTAGCTGGGCTTTATAATCAGATGATCATTAAGGGCCATGGCCCTTTTGTTTCTTTATCCGCACTACTGCTTACTTTATTGACTGCTTACACAACCTTGAACATGTCCAGATGACTTAATTGTTCTTAATACACTATATATATACAATATGTTATCTCGATCTGAAAGTTCAGGCTACTTTCCCTGAGTTTATTTATCAGATTCTATTGTATGGCTTTTAATTGCAACTTTTTCGTAGAATTTGTAAAAAACATAATGCAAATCAGGAATTATTTTACAAAATATCAACTGTTAACTACTATGAGGATATTTCAAATCATTCTGAAAACCTTTCGAAAAATTAACGATACATGATCCCGACCAAGTCAATGATTTTGATTGTTCTTGCATAAAGTGTGCATCCCATTCTTTACACTTTTAATTTTCCCTAAAAAAAGTGTGCACTATAGATGTACGCGAGAAATTAGGGTAAAATAATGTTCATCAAAATATTCTCTTCTTTAGTGATATAATCAACAATTAAGGTACTCAGTGTACAATGTAGTTGTGATTTTAAAGAAGTTTGATGATTGTAGTATTTTCTTGATGTGCTAAAAAAGTGTTCCATTTTGCCTATAAAAATGATTGTATAATTTTATTGATACATGTACACAATGTGCTAAAATGTGTTCCTTCCCTTTTGCTGATAAATGATCGAATTTCCTTCAAACTTATCCATTTAGCTCAAGGATATCCTGTTACACTCTGAAAACATCCTTTCAGTGTTTGTGAAAGTCAGTCACACTATACCTACATTGTAACAGGTTCTATTCAACATCTATGGATCAGATGTTGATCTAAAAGTGTAGTTTTCCTCAATAATTCATCTTTCGAGAAATTTGTCAAGGTTGACAAGTTGTTGATAATTTGTATACACATAACAATTCAGTGAAACACTTTCTTTCGACAGAGCAATCAGCCTCATATTGAAAAGGTAATTTCAGGCACTCACATATACTCACAGGTTTAAGTACTGTAAAATCAGTTGTAAGATCTCAAAAAAAATATTCGTTCATGAACAGGATGGAATCAAAATTTAATTGCTGGATATGTACGGTTGATTGACAAAATTTAATAAACACAACCCTCTGGGTGTACAGTAAAGCTTGAATGATTTGATCGACAGTTACATGATGGAAGGCGTTTAAAACGAAAGCTTCCATCGTGTTACGGAAACACCCATCAGCGATGAAGTGATTTTAATAAAGGAGTGTAAGATTCATGTAAATCTGAATATATATATGCAATTCTTCTTCGAAGATTCAGCCAACTGGATATTTCATTATTGTGTTTATTTGATGAGATTTATGCTGGGATCCCATGATTCATGGAATTGTGATTTATTTTAGATTTCCGCGAAATCCATGTGGGAAATTGATACGAATAGCTGGACGATATCTGTGTTTGTCCACTGTTTATTCAATACCTCGCATTTCAATGTGTGTATTCTAGACCTGGACACCTTGAAGGAGCTTTACATAGATTGACAATATTCTGATAAAGCTGCCTGTGAAATATTGTGCTTGTTGAAAGTGACGCATACATCTGTACATTTAGCGTTGACATTTCCGACGTTGTAAAACATTTCTTTTGGAATTTGATGTTAAAAGGAGTTTTAAACCTTTCCTCTGCATTAGATAATGTGTATTTGATCAGAGCATTTGTAGATATGGACTGGTAAAATTTGAGCTTTTCTATAATTTATACCTATTCCTGGTATGTAATTTTGAGCACGGTTTTAGAGATATTTTCAGGTTGAATAAGAGTGTTTACAAGTTGGGGCTGTTATTACTGTTGTACCATAGTTGATGTTGTGCTGGCATATTCTTTTTGGATATACAATATCGAATTGATCCTGTTGTAAAATTTTCACTATAGACTCGGGATAATATTAATATTATACGTGTTGACTAACATATTATAAGGATGAAAGAATGGAATATTTCCTTTATTTTTCATAAGGGGAAGAATTAAGACATGGAAGTTTTCTTAATTGTATACTCTGTAAAAATATGTCACCTTTTCAAAATCTAATTTGCTGCAATTCATACACATAGTTTTAAATGTCATAGTTGAATATGTGGGATTTTATTTTTTAATGCGAGGAGCTAAATGGTTATTTACCTTGTGTATGAAACCTGTCAGTTTGTGCATGTGTCATAGTGTAATTTTAATGTACACATCTATTAAGTCTGGAAAATCTTAATTGAAGTAATTATTTCATCAAGGATTTAATTCTTACTGCGTCTGCTGTCGTCATGTTATGACTATGAGTAAGGAATGATTCAACATGATTTTTTCAAGCAACATTATTTAATTGGATTATGTCTTTGCTGGATTAAGTGATTCTGTTTCTAGTTCTTAGTGATGAAAACTTGGCTTGAATTTATTAAGAGACAATTTTGAATTACTGCCTTGCGTCCTCATATCAGGTGGAAGATTTGATGAAAAAAGAAATTTTGGAAACTTGTTACATTTTGAATTATGTGGTAAATTGTATGTATTGGACATATCTTGACTGTGCTGTTTTGAAAAAATCAAAATATTTGAAATTTTGGAGGTTCTTGGAGTCACACCAAGAAATTGCACAGAGTTAATGACTTGGATTTCAGTCTGTGTTTCAAGTTTTGGCTGTTTCTCATGAAGACCATGACTTACTTCACATGTGAATCGATGACAGTGATAGATCTTCAATATAACTTGGATTAAAACTTTGCTTCAAATATTTGGCTATTACAGGAATTAAATAATATTTAACAAACAATCATGTTTCCCATGATGGGAAGCAAGCTGAAGCGTTCGCGATCGGCCACTGGAGGGCAGGTTAACAATAACAATGGTAGCTATAACGACAGTTTACCAGGACTGGGCACTGACGAAGATTACATGTCCAATATCACACAAAACATGAAGACAATGGTCCTAAACACAAAAATACTAGGGGCCTGTATCCTGATGGGGGACAAAAAGGTGAGTCTACAGCGGTCAATTTACATATTATTTTCATGGGTCCTTTTTGTACATATTGCCGAAAACGATCGATAGGTCCCACAATGTTAAATTAGAGTATTTCTAGAATTTCTAAGAGTCCTTTCATAATTTTATGAGTATTGGACTTGGGACTCGCATGTAGATTTATCCCTGAGTCTACATAACACATTATTATAAATCTTAGCTGTCTTTTTTTCATTTATTTAAAGAAATAATTAATGCAAATGCGTTTATTTTGGTGAAGCTCAATTTATAATTATGGTGAGATAATGTACAAAAAATATAATCAATGAAGGCTGTTTGCTGTCTGAGTTGATTAACACAAGTGCTACTGTAGTATAGACATGATGTATGTTATACACAGTAGTGTACAGTGCACTCCTCTTTATATCATGTTGCATTTGTCAGACAAAAACATGACATTAACAGGAATGTGACATTGAGAGAAACATGTTTTTTCCACTAAATCTAGTGCATTTCCAATCTCCATAACTAAAAGTAAGCTAATTTCAATTTACATATATATAAGAAGATGTTTCAATACATAGATAACATTATTTCAATTAAAAATCAGTTTTGGGGTTATTTTTTATTTTCTATGCAATATTTTGTACAAGTTGTAACTGAAATCAATGGAAATGATATCATTTTCTGGATATTTTATGTGATTGGTTAAAAAAACATGATTTTAAGAGGAATTCACTTCAAAATACATGATGTTTAACAAATAAAATTTCTTAGATTATAAAGAGAGAAAACTAGTGCTTGAGAAAAACATGATTTAAAGAGGAATGTGATATTAACAGGGGTGATATTAAGTGGAATCCACTGTACTAGCTGGTACTCAGTCTTTTATTACTCTTATTTATTTTTCAGTATTTTTTATGCTCATAAAAAAACTTGGGGGAGCATATAGTTGTTGCTTTGTCTGTCCATCCTTTTTGTGTCTGGTGCATAAATTAGGGGTGCACTATAAGGCAATGTGCAGTGTAAAACATTCAAGGGCCACAATTACCTCTTATTTTCAGAGTTATTGGCCTTTGTTAAAATTTGTGTCCTGAACATAACTTTGATTTTTGCTTTTGGCATATCTGCAACATTTCCTCGCCTTGAGTACAAGAACATCTTGGGAAAAGCAGAGTGCAGTTAACTGATCTGTGATTTGTCTTAAATTGACCTTCACTTATGAAAAAATTGTCCAGAGCATATATTTTTATGCCCCGCCATGAAATGAGGGGGGGGGGGGGGGCATGTAGTGTTACCCATGTCCGTCCCGTCCCGTTCCGCCCTGTCCCGTTCCGTCCCATGGTAATGTAACCAGCTTATTTAAATAACTACTGATTCGATTGTCATCAAGCTTCGCATGTGTTATAAGCATGAAGAACTAATTTCATATGGGTGAAGGGGGCATTTCTAGCTTTATATACTATTTCACCCAGAGTAACCTCGAGATTTGGTGAACAGGACATCTTGGGATGAAGGAGTGCAGAGAGAAAGAATTTGGTCACTGTGATCTATACATGTGTAAAAGGAGCGGGTCGGTGTGGCTTAGTATACAGTTTTATGTTCAAACAAATAACTGTATGACGAATGCAAGTACTACATATTTATTAGGGCCCCGTATCGGAGATACGGGTGCCCTATAGTAATCACTCTGTCTGTCCGTCCGTCCGTCCGTCCGTCCGTCCGTCCGTCCGTCCGTCCGTCCGTCCGTCCGTCCGTCCGTCTGTCTGTCCGTCCGTCTGTCCACAAATTTTGTTTTTACATAATAACTTTGGTATTCATTGCCAGATTTGCATGAAACTTGGTCAACATGTTCAATAAACAAATATAAAACACAAGGTTGAATGCTAAGGTCACTGGGTCAAAGGTCAAGGTCATATGAGGGTAGAATTCAAGTCATACTGTATCGGCGATATCCGATACGGGTGAATACCAGATTTGCATGAAACTTGGTCAACATGTTCAATAAACAAATATAAAACACAAGGTTGAATGCTAAGGTCACTGGGTCAAAGGTCAAGGTCATATTAGGGTAGAATTCAAGTCATACTGTATCGGATATCATTTTTTTGCGGGAGGGAGTAGGTTGGCGTGTGGGCATGTGGGGGATATCTACAGCCGCAATACGGGGCCCTTCCTGACCTGTCAGTGTTCTAGTTTGAATTGTAATGGATAAATGCATTTTGTAGATAACATTTACAACATTATGATGAACATGTATTTCTATCCACATTATTAACGAAACTCGACCTTCACACTTTCACGCATGGCTTCCACTCTGGTATATACATGTACATAATGCATCATATAAAAACATATCAATATTGGCGCAAGGGGCAGACTCAGCTTACAAAACATCAGATATTATTCACTCCTCGACTCGGTGTAGCGTAGTGTGAGAGTAATGCTCGTTGTATTGAGTGTGAGCTACAAGAGCCGGACGAGGGGCAAATAATATCTAGCACTTACATCTGGGCCCCCAACTCGGTGTAGGCGAGCTGTATAGCGTTACTACAAGAGCTGGAAGAGGGTCTAGACAAAGACTGTAAAATGTAATATTACTATCCCTCAACTCGGTGTGCTGACACAACTACAAGAGCCGGAAGAGGGTTCCATGTTGATGTGCCCTCAACTCGGTGTAGCTATTCTCACACAAGAGCCGGAAGAGGGGTTATAACTGAGAACAGCATCTTCAACTCGGTGTAGCTGTGAACTACAAGAGCCGGAAAAAGATCTGAGAAGCCGAAATATAAGATTAATATAAAGACAATTTTGGGGAAAGCGAATTAAGAATTTAAATTACTACAATTAGAATAGTTAATGAGTGAATTGCCATTGCTTGCCTATTATACACCTATCAGCGGAGTCTGCCCAACCTAAAGAAGGAGAGTGGCGGGGATGATCAGGTGGTTAACAATTTTTTCGTGACAGGCTATGGCTACTGCAGCTGGAAACAATGAATGACCGTTACTCTTCTCTTAGGCCCCTATGCTGTATAAGTATAGATCTTGACCACTGCTTAATTTAACCTGAGATCATGATATGACACGTGCACATAAAACCTTAGGCCTGATAACTGAAACATATGTTTACATGATGACTATTTAACTGTTCATTATTACTATATATTACCAGAAGATGAATAAGGAAAATGCTTATTTATTTAACATAAATCTGGTTTATCTACATAAACCTTAAGTTAACTAGGTCTCTGTCATTCAGCTGACAGTGCATGCTTCTTTGGCTCAGTTGGTAGAGCTGTAGATTATCATGCTGGAGACCCGGGTTCGATTCCTTGTAGGAGCACTCAGTAGGAATGTGTTTTTCCTTGTTCTATTGCACATGTATATGACTCAATGACCTTTGCCCAGGAGTATTAATTTGGAAAAGTTAATCATGTGTTGTACACTACTTTAACTTGAGTACCTGTCAGGCAGATTTGATTTACGAGGAAGTCTAATTATAATGATGACAGAAAACAGAGAGCAAGAACTTGGTCACTGTGACCTTTGAACTTTACTTTTAAAAGATTGACACATGTACAGTGCATGTAAGATAGATAGGGAGTTACCTGAGTTGGGAACTATTGATTGCCTAATGCTTTACAATACAAATTCAACCTTGTTATTTAAAAGTCTTTATTGAATTTCTTCCTTCTTCAAATCTCAACAAAATCATTTTCAAGATCCTGATTAGAATCATACTGATTTGATTGTACGTTGTGTGTTTATTTGATCTTTAACCGAAAAATCAGCTTATATCCTAGGCCCAAGATAAACCCTATTTCTACCTGGCTGTTGTTGCCTTATGTTTGTGTTTTAGCCTGGTTTAAAAGGAAGACAATATGATCGTATATAATGTATTAGCCCAATAATACAATGCTGTAATGTAAATACCAATGGAGTGTCAAATCTGACTGACCTAGCTACCAAAATAAAAATAACGAACAAGAAACTAACATAAAGGCTATACTACAACACATACATGTACAGTATAAGGATTTAAAGAAATGCTTCATTGTTTTGTCTAGACAAGAACATCTCTTTCATTGTGACTTCACAAGAGGCCCTCAATATTGTCATATTGGTTTCGTAAACAAATACATCCCCAGGGTTCGTACAGACCTTGTAAAGTGCTTAGTTTTTAGGGGGGTGCTTAGAAAGTACTTATAAATGGTCATGTCCTTACAAAGTGCTTTGTTTTCACAGTCGGTGCTTGTAAAGTGCTTATAAATCAGTATTTTCCTTAAAATGTCTCTTTTTTAGGTTGACACTTTGAAAGAAGCAATTTTCGGAAGTTAAAAAGATCGTTTATTTATTATTGTTTTACGGAAAGAAAATCCGGTCCCATCGATTTCAGTATTAGAAACACCGGTCTTTAAAACGTTTGAAAATCGATTCCAAGCCAAGCGCTTTACTGAACCTGACCACATCAAAACACGTGTGTCATTTGCATGCAGTTAATGCCTCGCTGAATAGAATGGGGAAATGTACATACAATCCTGGCTGGACAAACAAGTATAATTAGGTCAAGGCCGGGAAAACCGATGGAAAGGCCACATGTTCTGTTTGTCAGAAAGATATTGATGTTGGCAGCATGGTCGAGAGTGCGCTCAAAACTCACCGCCAAACGGACCAACATGTAGGCCAAAGGATCAAAGCTAGATTTCATTAAAAAGGACTCGACTTCCGATGAATCATTAACTATGCCACCACCTCCTGAACCAAGACAATGTAAAATTAATAATTTTATTTGTGGAAACGAAGTATTGAAGGCGGAAATTATATGGACAATGCACACGATTGTCACTCACTGTTCAAACAAATCAAACGAAAAAATTGTAATTTGTATTTGGATGTGCTTATAAAGTGCTTATAAAGTGCTTATTTTTTAATTCATTTTTTCTGTACGAACCCTGATCCCACTATACACTAATAGTGGTGGGTGTATGCTTACGCTGAATATGTGTATATATATTAACTTGTGATGGGTATAGCGTCTCCGCTAAAGACCCGTAATAGTTTGTGACTGGTGTAGTGCATTTTAAATATAATCACTGTACATTGTATGTGTATGTTAATCTAAGATTGTGACGCACATGGAGTCTAATTGGAGGGGATGCAGATCTTACCGCAAGTCCTGTGAATTAGCGGACCAACAAGTTCTTAGCATGGGTGTCAATTCGTAACATCTCTACATTGAAGTAATATGTAATAACATGGGTGTCAATTCGTAACATCTCTACATTGAAGTAATATGTAATAACACATGTGTAGTATATACGTAACTGAAGTGTCAAAACATGTCACTATCCGATCACTGATACAGAGAATAATTCGTATAATTGGATCTTAAAACTTTGATGATGATCTCTGGCTCTGATAGTGATAGTACAAAGGATTGCGGTCATAGTGCTGTGGATTTAACGAATGGTTAACTGAACTATCATACCAATAACATTTGGATTTCTTTAATGGAGTTATGTGTATATTAGTAGCTGAAGTGTCAAAGCGTGTCACTATCGGATCACTGATACAGAGAATGCTTTGTATAATTTGATCTGAAACTTCGATGATGACCTCAGATAGTACTAAGGATTGCGGTCATAGTACTGTGAATTTAACGAATGGTTAACTGAACTATCATACCATTAACATTTGGATTTCTTTAATTGGAGTTATGTGTAAATTAGTAGCTGAAGTGTCAAAGCGTGTCACTATCGGATCACTGATACAGAGAATGCTTTGTATAATTTGATCTGAAACTTCGATGATGACCTCAGATAGTACTAAGGATTGCGGTCATAGTACTGTGAATTTAATGAACTATTAACTGAATTATCGTACCATTAACATTTGGATTCATGAATTTGGATTTTTTAATGGAGTTATGTGTATATTAGTAGCCGAAGTGTCAAAACGTGTCACTATCAGATCACTGATACGGAGAATGCTTCATGTAATTGGATCTGAAACTTAAATCAATTGCGGTCATAGTACAGTGGATTTAATGAACTATTAACTGAATTATCATATCATTAACATTTGGATCAATGGATTTGAATTTCTTTAATGGAGTTATGATCGGCTGATGTTGAAAATTGATATCAATTAAAACTATTGGCTTGCTATCTGATCATGAAAGGGAAGGACAAGGTAAACATGTTATTGACATATAATTATGGCAATCTGTTTTTGTTGGTTGATGAATTATTCACTGATCATATTATCTGACAGTCTATGACATGATACTGACATTAATATTTTCAAGCACAAGTCTTGACAAGCAAAATGCAGTGTTTATTATAACAAATATATTGAAACTGAAGGACTTTTCACAAGTCCGAATCAAACTTTACTTGTCATGGGCATAGGACTAGTGACTATAACATCCAGACTGATCATGATCTCACTGCCAGTTTAAAAATCAAGAGACACTACGCATATAAGAATTAACAAATATATTCTATATATAAGTATACAGAATAAACTTCTTACTGAAATGTCCCGTATAATATAGACTTGATAATCACTTGATAATTAAGAAATCTTTTATTGATACCTATAGCATCAGGAATGAGAAAAAACATGAACTGGATAGAAAAATGACAAAGTGATTAAAGGCCCAATATACGTAAATTCAGGAATTTTTTCGGGATTATGAAAAATTATTTTAAAAAATCCAGTTGATAACCATGCAAAAATAAGTCTAAAACGAAGTAAACCTGATCGGTAACTACCAAGAAACTCTTGACAGAATAATCCAAAGAATTGAAAATAATTCAGGTGTTGCCCACTTCAACAACAAGCCGAAGTTAGAAGACATGCAGTTCAAAATGGACGTGTGTTTACAAATACCGAGTTTCAAATGCTGCTGTACCGGTAACCGAGTAAGAATTCATCTTGAATATTGCTGATATCAGTTAACTAAATCTATAAATATAATAAGTTATTAGGCTTGATTTTCACTTCAAGTTTTGCCGAAAGTTACATATATTGGGCCTTTAACTATAAATAAATCAGAAGTTTCTGAAATATTATAGAAACATTAAGTTACTTGAAATACTTTATTCCATTAAAGCACCGACATCACCCTTCATAAATGTTCCTGAACCAATACATCAGGATCTGGTGTTGTGATTCATAAATATTAATTCATAACATTTATTTACATTTGGTTTTGAATTACTACATGCACAATGACCCCTAACATGGACTTTAAATATATGTATGTACATGTTTGTGTGTTTGAGTTTAGCACTACAATGTCAATTAGTACGGTACTATGCTATTTGGACTTTAATACATAAATATGTATGTGTGTGTAAACCAAGCTCACTCACCTCTGAAGACAGCTTGAACTCTTCCAATTCAAAGGTTGGAATAGCTTATTATGAAATTTCAGGGGTGAATGAAATTATCCATATTTATATTGTATAGATCTCTTTCAAAGCATTGTTAGTTTGACATAAATTTGTAAAATTTACTTTCTCAACAAATTCAGTGTTTTTACTGTTGAATAGCCATTTTTAAATAATAGGTAGATTTTGTTGACACTGTACCTGCCAACATTTAATAATTAAAATGCCTTCGTCAGTCTTGTTTTTTGGGTCGGCCATTGCTTTGAAAACATACGTATTTTGCACATATTTATAGATTGAGTTAGCAGATTAAATTTTTTCTAATGTTGGTCACAATGAAAAATGTACTTAAGTCTAGTTGCACATATTTTCCATAGAATTATAACCTCGATTCCAACATTTCCCCTATAGTTTGCCAAGTCTTGACAATAAAAAGTTCTTTAAAAATATAATACTGGTGTATGCATAACCACTTCAATTGTCAGTAATGCAGACAATTATTGACATCAGCAGTAAAAGAATACTGAATCAGAATTTTAAGAATATTGAATCCTTATGACTATAATGTAGAAAGATAATTTAACAGTTCTGCCAGCTGATTGGTAGCTGGGACACTATACCACAGTCTTAATAATAAAAACCAAATTTTGTAGATCTAATTTGATAATCATTTATTGATTATAAACTGATAAGTTTATAAATTCAACTTCTATTAACTTAATTAGGTACAGCAATTTTTCATAAGGGTCATTCCATTATTACAGCAATTAATTATCTCCTTAAATAATTATACCTTATGTATTATTGCATGATAAACAAATATTCCTAAATTACATAATTCTTTCGTATTAGTAGACAAAGAAGTTTTACTAATTTCTTCGTGATCTGTAGAGCTAAAGCCCCAGTCACACCGGACCTACGACCAGGTTACGACCTAGTTGCGACCGAAGAAAATCGGAATCGCAGGGAAATCGTAGCATGAGCGCACGACTGCAGTCGCACTGGTCGTGCCACTCTACGATTGGTGGTACCACCGATCGTACGAACTCACAATTGGTCGTACGATCAGGCACTACCTGTCCCACGACCACTGCGACTAGTCGTGCGCTCATGCTACGATTTCCCTGCGATTCTTCGGTCGCAACTAGGTCGTAACCTGGTCGTAGGTCCGTTGTGACTGTGAGCAGTCGCAGATTGCCACGACTGATCGTGCTAGTAATCGCAGGTTGCCACGACTGATCGTGCGATTGGTCACTGATCGCACCACTCATCGCACGATTGCCTTCGATTGCCTACGATTGATCTTGCGATCAATCTTCTCCAATCGTAAGTCATTGCGCGACCAAGCGCACAACCAATCGTACGATGACCTACCACCAGTCGTAGGACCAATCCCAGTATGTGATCGCGAATAGACATCGCAACAAACATTGCCTATCGGTCGTAGCTCGGCCAAATCTCCCCCAATCGCACGATTCAGAAATCGTACGATCTGGTGTGACTATAGCTTTAACAAACATAAGATATTGTAAACTTACTGTAAATCCTCTGTAGTGTACAGTGAGCAATCTACATGCGAGTCCCAAGTCCTGTATACTCATAAAATTTTGATGGGACTAGTAAAAATTCTGGAAATACTTCAGTTTAACATTGTGGGACACATTGTTTTTAGCAATACATGTATGTAGGACTCATGAAAAATAAATTGTAAATCTATCACCAAGTGTACAGTAAATTACTAAATTCTAATCACCCTGAAATATGCCAAACTTAATCGCATACGAAAATAAGTTGGTTTTTAGTATATATATATATAGTTACTGAATGGAGCCAAATGATATTCATATTTGTTATAATAATTAAAGTGCACTATATATGTACAAAAACACGGAAGGCGGCATTTAATAAAACCATTGTACAGGGAAAGTTTCCATATGAAATCTTTAAAATTAAATTTTCATTTTGAAAAAAATCATGTCTTGTCTGAAGGAGTGTGTGTGTGACACTGCGACTTATACACTGGGATAGTTTCAAAGCTTTGAAAATCAGTCATATTTTGAATAATGAAGGAGAGGTAACTTTCAATATTATAAAAGTCTTCTATGGATTTTCCGCTACTCTATGACAAAAACTATCAGAGATATGTTACACGTTATTCCAGTATGACCCAGAAGGCCTTGAATTTTTACCTTGTAAATTCTCAAGTTTCATAGGTGCGTGATCAGGTTTTGAGCTAACATGTGAATGACCTTTAATTTCAATAGAAAGTGTTGAGCCATGAATCAGACTTGAAACCCCTGTGTATTCAAGGCTAAGTTACATAATTAGTTAAACTTTAAAGTAAATTCTATGTTGTTGTGACAAGGATTTCATCCACCAGTAGCAAGACCAGAACTTAATCATTCTGTAATTACATGGCTTGTCCAACGTTTATGTACATAAAGATACATACCACTCACTGTCAGTGGTTATAGATATTTATCATACCTACTTATAAAATAATATGAGGATTTTGTTCATTAAATCGGTTTATTTACTTCAAGAACATTCTACTTGATATCTATATCTAAGATTTTGAACACTACATGTGTGTGAGTCATTTATTGACAACAAGCTTTAAACTGATTTACCCCTGAATACACGTTTGAACTCTTCCAATTTAAAGGTTTGGGTTTAAACAATTCCCTTCATTATCTTCTAGGGTTGAATGAGTTCACTTTAGTGTGTAGTATAGACAGAATTTGATTGACATGATAAGTGTCCAGACAAGAAAGGTTTTTAATCATTAAACTTTTTATATGATTTTCATATGCCTTAAAGGCCCAATATACGTAACTTCAGAAAAATCCAGTTGATAATCATACAAAATTAAGCTTAAAACGAAGTAAACCTGAGCGGTAACTAAAAAGAAACTCTTGACAGAAAAATCCAAAGAATTGAAAATAATTCAGGTGGGGCCCACTTTAATAATAAACCAAAGTTAGAAGACAGTTCAAAAAAGACGCTTGTTTACAAATACTGAGTTTCAACTGCTGTTTTACCGGTAACCGTGTAAGAATTTATCTTAAATATTGCTGATATCAGTTAATCTTAACCAAATCTATAAATGTAATAAGTTATTAGGCTTGATTTTCGCTTGAAGTTTTGCCGAAAGTTACGTATATTGGGCCTTTAAAGCAATGCAGATATTTCTATGATGGCAATTGTTAACTGACAATTATCTTCTTCCGTTGAAGTACATACTTGCCAACCCTCCTATTTATAAAGGAGGGAGACTCCCGATTTTGGACCTTAAAATGTTGCATTTTCAACTTTGGAATTTGCTTTACTGTTTTTAAACATCTGATGATTTCATCTGAAAGAAGAGCTCAAAAGAAGCCATTTAAAAATGTTATTTTCCTCTAAATTTACTTGTATACATATTATTTATGTTTTCAATTCTTGGCAAGCATAATCTCCCCCATGGAAATTTAAAAAAGTTGGCAAGTATGAGTGACAGAACTCAATATTTGAGTGCAATTGTCACTGTATCTTACAATGGTTGTCAAATGTATTAATTAAAACATAGTTATAACCAGATAAATAATGAAGTATTATTTTAATGAGTGATAATAAAATCACCTTGTGAAAATATATACTGTATATCAATGAATTAAATACTCTTTTTCTTAATTCTACCTTTCGTAATTCTTAAACAAAAACATGTACATGACCATAGTTTTATTGTTAACCCTCTTCCCTGGTGTCACCCTTCATGCAATTTAAAATTCATATTAACGGTTTAACCCCTCAAGTTCAACTATATCTTTAATCCTAACTTCTGAAAATGATTGCAAATCGGTGCTCAGAAAGGACTTGTGCAAGTCTTATGTTATTGTCATGAATAAAAAAAAACCTTCAATGACGTAACTTATCTGATTGGTTGTGATGTACAGACCCTCGGGCACGGGGCCGACAACAAAGTTATGCAGTTTGTTTTACCTATCAGTAATCTTCTGGGCCCGGTTGTTCAAAAGGTGATTAGCTTAATCAGTGATTAGAGCAAATTTTAATTATCCTGTAACTTTGACATGAAGCCATATCTTTAGTTACAACTTTACAGATATCAAATACCTAATAGTGTCAATTCACATGCAAAAATTTGAAGATTTTACCTTGTATATTGACAGAATTATTAAAGTTTGAAAAATGTGGTTAAATATTGATTAAGCTAATCATCCTTTGAAAAAACTGGGCCCTGATGTTTAAGTTGTAAAGAAACTCACCAACACTTGTACATGTACATGGTCAGTAGTCGTGTTTAGAGGGGAATCCCACCTGAGGCTAAAAATAGGTCAGCAAGTTTAATTTACTTCTCCTGACATACAATATAGGTAAGTTTAAACACCTTTACAGGTGTACATATATACCGTTAATTTACGTATAATGTTACCAGTTTCTCCACCTGTGTTCTATACAGGTATATGTACCGTACTTTACGTATAATGTTACCAGTTTCCATATGCACCTATATATCTATACAACTGTAGTGAATGGAGTGATTGATGATATAACTTTGCAGGCCTTCTTGTCTAACAGGTGAAACAGGTAAATATTTATAGGTGAAACAGGTAAATATTTACAGGTGTGGTGATCAAGATTATTTGGGTTTAAGTAAGATAACTATTGCAAGTTTTATCTCACTAATGTAAAATACTTATTGATGTACATTGATTTAAGATATTAATGTTAGTTCATTGTAGTACATTGATATCTCTTTGTGCTGTATATATATATGAATTACTAAGGCACTTCTCATAAGTCAGTTACTGAGCTACATATAGTAGCTGTTAATTCCTGCTCTACAAATCATTTTAACCTCTGCAAGGAATAATCGTGTATTGCTGAAATGGAATCAGACTTCATGTTTTGTTGACAGAAACTTGTCCGGACAGCACATATTTACTACAGTTTTCATTCAGTGTTTTGAGATTTCATTCATGCAGTCACTTCTGTCTTTATTCAGCTAATTATTATTATTTTCATAATGTTATGCCCCTTTTGCAAATTTACATGAGCCCTTATTCCTGTGTCATGTATTGTAAGTAGGTCACTCTGATGTACATTTTGACATATTACACATAGCAAAGTAAAAGTCTGTTCCGAGTCTAGAACATATATCAGAAGACACTGACACTTAATACTAGAAATATTGTTGAGATGCATGGTATGTCATATATCAAAAGTAGGTACTGACCTACATTTTCGCCTTTGACCTACATCAAAGAAAAGGTTTGTTTGGGCTTTGATTTCATACACTACTTCATATTTGGGTTTTAAACCAAGTTGGTAAGGCGGTCGCATTCGGTGGGGACTTTGCAGAATTGTCTTGTTCTGACAGTGAAGGACCTTAAGTCACAGCAGTCACCAGAAAAGTTGAAAATCTCTGCCTACAAGACTCTAAGAAGCATAGAGGGGGATTCATTCACTGCTATTTTATACGCAATGTCACTGAATAATTCTAACTGAACCTTGTTGATGTTAGATACAATCCATGATATCTGGGGTTACGCTCACCTAAGCTCTCTACACCCCTGGAATATGTCATGGCAAAACTGAAGGCTCTGTGTGCCCCCCTTGTTGATGAGGCAAGAGGACTGGTTCAACCTTTTGGTAAAAATTGATAGGTTATTAAGTTGGATGCAGCTTCTTTTTAATCTTCAAAAGACATGTAGGCATCAGCCTAGCAATTGGTCACCCTGCTGATTATTGACGTCGTCATCAATTGTTGACGTTGTCACAATTTGGCTGGAATATGGGCGGATTGGTCGAGTGGTTAACACTCCAGCCTTCCATGCAGGCGGCCGGGGTTCGATCCCCGTAATCGTCATACGCATGGAACATTCAGAGAAAGTGTTTTTCTCCTGCCCACACAACTCCAACAACCCAGGTGGAGTATAAAATGGTCTGGGGTGGATGTTGCAGTATCTATGATGTAGCATTCAAGTGTGGTGGCACTATAAAAGATGCCGTTGGAAACACGGTCCCACTACAAACAGAACACAATTCATCTCCAGCACACACGCATACATACACACACACACATATGGAGATATTAGCCAGTTGGTATAGGACAAGTAGTTAGCGCCCGATAAGGCAGCTCCTGCGAACTCCTCAGAATTGTATATGATAGAACTGTATGTGTTAATTGTATTGATTGTATAAGAATTGTATATCTATGTACTGTAAAGCGCTTTAGAGTGGCTTATGTTAGCTAGATAGGGCGCTATATCAAATATTGTATATTATTATTATTATTATTAATATATACGAGATGATGTGTTTTCACGCAACAATTTCGCGGTTCACAGAAAACAACACTGTCACTGCGACTTAATATTATTGTGGTAGAAACAGGTCACACGATTCATGCTTATTGGATATGGAATTTATTTCACTCTCGTTAATTATTTAAAAAAAAAAAAATTAACTCGGAGAGAAATTAATTCCATATCCAACAACCACTTGTTGTGTAACCTCTATATCTCTGACTGAGAGATCTGAAAACAGATATTAATCTTAAAGCATTTGGAGGTCTTCGAACAGAGGGTCAGTTCTAGGTCCATTATGGACTAAATTGAGAACTGTTGTAATAGTACTCCTCTTCACATGCTTATGTACCTATCAGTATAACATTTTGCATATCATATTTTGTGACCTTGAACTATGAATTTGACTTCTGTGACCTTGGACAAGGGTAAGATCAGCAAATGTGGGATGCGTTAATAATATAGGGACAGGTGTGCTATTAGGTACAATACCCTATCTAGACTTTTTGCCCTTTCTCTGACTTTTCTTATATTTTGAAAAGGCATGATGTTTACCTTTGACATAATACTTAAAAAGTTGAAATTTTGATAGGGTAAAATATCTGTAACATGTCAATTAATGAAGGTGTTTGTTTATTTTAACAGGAAGAAATGGCTTCAGGCAGGAAGGATGTGTGTGATGGCATTGACCTGAAATGGATGTACGATTCAGAGGACTCGGACGACAATGAATGGTAAGGGGAGGGTCTTTTCTCTCTCTCTCTCCCCCCTTAAAAACTGAATTTGAATCTGAGGTGTACACACATACCTGTTTCATCATGATCTGTCAATGTTTAAAGATAAAGAATAGGTGTTATGTTGCCTTTCTCAGTACCGTATTCGCCGTAATAAGCACCCAGGACACCTAAAGAATTGCTTCCAAAGGGGGTGCTTAAGAGAATTACAAAGCTAAGATCGAGATGAAAAATATCGTTTTTATAAAGTCAATTAAAGTACAATGTTTTGTAACTAGAATGATGTGTGATATTATTGTCATCAATTTCGGTTTACCGTACTGTACGTTATATAGAATAATTTAGCTTTAAAATGCAATGCATGCTGAATCTGGCATAATCCTTTTGTATCATAAAATACTTATTGAAATCCAATATGGTGACCTTGTGGTTGCTTTGTCACGATAAGTAGGGGCATGCACTTATATGTTCCTATACGTTAGTGGAAGGAACGCTTAATAGGGGAAGTAGCCTAAAGTACAGCGAATACTGTGACCCCGTGGTTGCATTTAAGTTTTTTCCTACAAAAACATTTCAATAGATTAATTTATAATTCAGTATTAATGTCAGAATTTTTGTATAGCCTACAACTATGTCATTATTAAGTTTTACAGTTCAAGTTAACTCATTCATCCCTGAAGACACATTTGAACTCTTCATATTCAAAGGTTTGGAATAGTTCATTATGAAATTTCAGCTGTAAATGAGTTTGCATTTTAAATTTAGGTTTTGTGTGTGGAACTCTTTTGTGATATGAAGGAAGAAATAAAAATCTAGTTAATAGACTCAGGTTACTAGTAATAAGCCCTGTCATAACAAATACAGTTAAGTTGAAATGTAAAATGCTACCGGGGTATTTCATTGTCTTGCTCCATGGCAACTCCCGACTTGGAGTTTATGTATTACCCTGAGTATGATGAAGTATAGTATAGCATACAACCTTAAAGAAAAAAAACCTCCTTTTAAGCACATATTATATGTGTGCCATTAAAAAAATCCATAGACAGGTCTTATAGAAACATATCAAGTTCTTTGAAGTCTTAAATTGAACATTTGTTCACTATAATACTTGCTACCAACAATACACCATATGTATTGTGAATAACAATAATATCTGAAAGATTTTAAACCCATTAAAAAAAAAATGTTTAAGCTCTACTGGTTTGATTTATGTAATTAGATATCTCAAAATATGAAATGCATATCACTCTTCTGTTTCAAAGAACTAAAATGAAAAAAAACCTTGATATCGGGGCCCTGTATGTATTCATGAAACCATTCTTATACTCAATCATGGATTATGTATTATAAGAAATCAACTTCTTGTAACTTGCTTTAAATCATATCAAGCCATCAAAATGTCCATACATGTATAAACATTGAAAGCTGATTTCTGCATTAAATCTCTTCAATGTTTGCATCAAACCAAAAATTTGAAAATAAAAAAAATAATTGTCAATTTATAGCCAGAACAAAGAATTGGACCTGAATGCAAAAATCTGTATATGTCAGCCTATGAACTGAAACAAATACCTGAAAGATTTTTAGATTGTCTTAATATGATTATTAGGAAAACATGTTTTGTTAATTCTCACAAACGATTTACAATTACAATGTGTACTTCATCATTCATTCACATGCAATGCAATGCATACTGATCTGACACAATTCTTTTGTATCACAAAATAGTTGAAATCCACTTGATAATTCATTACATATGCAATACAATACACTGATTCTGACACAATTCTTTTGTATCACAAAATACTTGAAGTCCACTTGATCATTCATTGCATATGCAATACAATACACTGATTCTGACACAATTCTTTTGTAAAATGAAATATTTGTGGAAATCCACTTGATATATATTTGATCAAGGTATAATACTTCATCATTTATCACATGTGAAATGCAATTCATACTGAATTTTACATAATTCTTTTGTATCATGAAATACTTAATATTGAAATCCACTTGATAATTCATTGCATATGCAATACAATACATGTACACTGATTCTGACACAATTCTTTTGTAAAATGAAATATTTGTGGAAATCCACTTGATATATATTTGATCAAGGTATAATACTTCATCATTTATCACATGTGAAATGCAATTCATACTGAATTTTACATAATTCTTTTGTATCATGAAATACTTAATATTTAAATCCACTTGATAATTCATGGCACATGCAATGCAATACACTGATTTTGACAAAATTCTTTTGTTCAATGAAACATTTGCAGAAATCCACTTGATATATATCTGGTCAAGGTGTCTTGTTTTGATTTGATGTTAAATGTTTAGAGTAAATGATCACTTTCAGGAAGCGCCGAGGTTCTAAAGTATATCGTCGGGTTCGACAGTCGGGCTCTAGAGCCGTTGACTCACCAGTACATGGGTAAACATCGGTGTTCTCCTTGTGTGATATCTCTGATTAATATTTTATCTATTAATTCTACTGTAGTAATGACACTAATCAATTTATCTTCAACAATTATTAATGAAATTTTGTATTTTATAATTAGTGTTTTTTTTTTTAATAATTGTACACGGAACAAATTTCACAAGATATTTTTGTAAAAATGGTAAAATTAAGTACTGGACAAATATGTGTTTGAACAATGAAAGACAAATATTTAAAATTGTTTTTAAGTATTGAATTTAATTAACACTAACCAGTAGTGGCCTAAATTATCCAATCTCTGTTATCTACCTATTCTGTCTTTCAAATATTTCTTTGTTAAAGTGATTTAAACAATCTGTATTGCTGGTCGAGTTTTGAATGAAGAAAGTTTATTATGATTGATACTAGTTGGTGTTGTGTGTTGTGGATATGACTGATAATACTTGTAATATAATTATGTGAAGATACAGTGACATTAGATATAATAATAGCAATTATGAAATAGCTGCCAGTCAATTAGTAGTTATACCGTGCCAGTGGTATGTGGATGGGAGGTGGGGGGGGGGGGGGGGGGGGTCCAAGTTGAACAATAAAATGCAACATTTGTGGTCACATATATATATATGTTAATGAGTTGTGCTGACACAGGATCAAATGTATCCTGATTTGACCTCTGCAGAGGGTGAGGAGTCAAAACTGCAGTTTCAAAGTTGAACACTCATGCAGTAATCTCCCTCTGTGTTACAGAAATCATTTTTGATTGTGTTATAGTTACCACCCTTTAATTGTGTTACAGTTACCTCCCTTTAATTGTGTTCCAGTTAACCCCTTTAATTGTGTTACAGTTACCCCCCTTTGATTGTGTTACAGTTACCCCCCTTTGAATGTGTTGCAGTTACCCCCCTTTGATTGTGTAACATTAACCTCCCTTTCATTGTGTAACGATAAACTCCATCTGATTATGTTTGGAGTACCTCCTTTAAATTAAAGTAGCCTCTCTTTAAAAACAGCTACCTCCCTTTAATCATGCTTTGGATGTAACTGTTTTAACTGTAACAGGAGAAAGAGAAGATGTAGCATCCAGACCAGGGTTGAACCCGGGACCTTTCGAACTCTAGACAAACACTCTACCAACTGAGCTACCTGGTCACCGATGATCGACCCAGTCAAGTTCCACTACATTCCTCCCTCCTTTTCTTCAAGTCTTTGCCCCCCGAAGACAACTATTTAGTATTTACAAGTTCGTATATCCCCTTGCCTAGCGTACTCAGTGCTCTAAACAACGGTTGGCAAGCTTGCCAATTTTGTAACAGGAGAAAGAGAAAATGTAGCTTCCAGACCAGGGTTCGAACCCGGGACCTGCCGAACTGTAGACGAACATTCTACCAACTTAGCTACCTGGTCACCAATTATCGACCAAGTCCAGTTCCTCTTCAACTGTATAGACCTAAAACACAAGAGAATTTCATTGTAGGATCCAATGCAGTAATCACCCTTAAATATGTTATAGTAAGCTCCCTTTAATTATGTAGCAGTTACCTCCCTTTCATTATGTTCTGGATATAATTGAACCACAGTACTTGAGAGAATTCCATTGTAGATTTTCATTCAGTAATCTCCTTTCAATTATGTCACACTAACCCCCTTTGATTATGTTCTGGAAATATATAATCGTTGTACCCGATAACTGTATAGAACAACAACACTTAGAGAAATCCACTGTAGGTTTTCATGCATTTATCTGCCCTTAGTTATACTGCTGCAGTTTTCAGTTATTGTTGAATACCAAATACTTTAGCCTTGACAACAAGTTCTGAATTAATTTGACAAATTGGTGAAGTAGATATGGTATTCAAACCACAGTCATTCTTTTCTCATTATTCCTGTAGATCCTTATTACCTAATTTGATCGCTCTGGTATTTATATTTTTAGGATTTCATCTTACCCGTTAACCCTCCCTCATTACGAGGGAGACTCCTTCATTTTCACCATTATCGACCAATCTCCCTCGAAATCTCCCTCATTTAAGTCCAATCTTACACAAACTCAAAATCTATATCCTGTGGTCAAATGATATCCTATTTAATGTGGGGTTTGTGTAATGGCCATAAGGGGTGTGTCTGGATCAAATAAATACTTTTTGAAGGTGTTTCGATACTTAAAAAGGGGAAAACAATTTGAGTAATGCAGTTTTAGACGTATTTCACGCACTTTCTCCCTCATTGGAAATGTGGACTGAGGGAAATCTCCCTCATTGGAGGTTTCAGAGGTTCACACCTTTGTTTGATTAATATCTTTGTATTCTTATCCTTTATCTTCATTTGCTTCCTTAATTCAAATTTTTAAAAATTTCCTTATTGTAATATTGTTCAAACTTTATAGGAACTAGAAATTCAAGCATTTCTTCTGATGTGTTTTTCCTTACTTCGCAGCTGTATTATAACGCTATTGTGCCGACTTTTCAACTATTAAGTCACACTTTAGTGACAATTCTAATAACAAGTACCGGGGTAGGTATATCTTGAATGTAGTGTTATAATCTTCTCTTAACTAATTCACCCTCGATGTTTCATAATGAACTTTAAATTGGAACAGTTCAAATGTGTCTTCAGGGGTGAATGAGTAAAATAACCTGACCTTGCAAAGGTTACATGCATCATATAGCAGCTATCCAGTTGGGCAATGCAGGCCTAGTCTGCCTCTTGTTTGAAGATTTACGTCTGAGTCCGGAGTCCAGTACTCATAAAATTATGAAAGGACTCTAGAAATTCTAGAAATACTAGTACTTCAAATTAATATTGTGGAACCCATAGTTTTCGGCAATATTTATTAAAAGGACCCATGGAAATAAATTGTTTATTGATCGCTGGTATGGTGACTTATGTATAGCTACTTTACAGTAGATATAACTTGACTTAATAGTGACACGACTTATAGATAGATATTTATTATTAAGTTTTGATATTTTGTGTTGCTTTGTTTGCGTTGAGGTTTAAAAATAGTTTCAAATTATTTAAAAGTCTATTCACTTGAATATGATACGTACAGGTACAATGTAATTACAGTTTATGTAAAATGATATGCATCAGCATGAATTTTAAACTGATTTTTCTGTACCTTACCTTACAGAACGTGACTGTTCATGCCCTTAACAATGATTTAGTTATACTGCTCAGGCTCAGCTTTCTTTATATTAATGTTTCAACTCAAATTTCAAATTGAGTTTCTTTTTCAATGATTAAAGACTGATAAGACTATTTATGTTCATTTTTTTGGGTTAACTGCTTGCATTAATCTCATGAAATTCATGTTCTTATTTTCAATTTTGATAAATATCATAGGTTAAAGTTTTGCATAGATTTTTATCAAGCTGATGAGAATTTAAACTAATTGAGGTAGAATTCATTGATGTCAGTTTTATTAGCTGCACATGATTATCAACAATAGTTAACCTTTAAGTGTTTACTGAAATACATGGGTTTTTTTATGATTGATGATACTATAAAACTTACAACTTAAAATAAATCAATTCTAACAATTATGAAAATTGATCTTCAAACCTTCTATGGCATTTTGTGATAGCCTGGAATGATGTGCTCACAGAGATAGATAATAAAAATTATGATGTTGTGTGCTCACAGAGATAGATAATAAAAATTATAATGTTGTGTATAGTTGTGATTTTATAAATATAATATCTATAACCTGAATTATTCTTGAAACTTTAAAGAACTGATAAAAATTTTTAATATTTTAGAATATTTTTCAACCCTATTAAAAATGTCTGTGTTTTTTTTTGTCATTCATCACATACAAATTTCAGTTAAATATCTCATGTAATTATTGGTTATTTAAATGTGTGTTTACGTAAATTTTGTATGGTTGGTTCATTGGGGTGTGACATCACAAAGTCAAAACATATTTAGTAACAAACTGGAAAGCGAATGTATCCTTGTGCAACGTAACTTCATGATGCTGAAGATGCTGAGGGCTGGCGTAAAGATCTCGTGTGTATATTGACGGTGTACTCCATCTTTTTCGTATATCATATTCGCCATAATTAGCGCTCAGGGTGTCTGAAAAATTTGTTTCAAAGGGGGTGCTTAAAAGGATTACAAAACTAGAATTTGGACGAAATTTTTTTTTATAATTAAGATTTTATTGGGGGCAAAGTATAGGTAAGAGTCATAGAGTTCTTGAAAGTTTAAAGAAGTTTTATCAGGTTGATGCAAACCAGATATGTTACATGTATGCCTCATTCTGATCAACAAGGTATAAGTGTTAGACACATTTGTAAGGTAGTCAGTTTTTATACACATTTTAAAGGCCCAATATACGTAACTTCTGGTAAAACTTGAAGCGAAAATCAAGCCTTATAACTTTTTATATTTATAGATTTAGTTAAGATTAACTGATACCAGCAATATCCAAGATGAATTCTTACCCGGTTACCGGTACAGCAGCAGATGAAACTCGGTATTTGTAAACAAGCATCCATTTTGAACTGTTGTCTAACTGAAGTTATGTATATTGGGCCTTTAATATTATTTTCTGGTTCTGTCTGTTGGATTTAGTTGAAAATTGGTGGCATTGACCTGGAACATCAATACACGGAGTTTTCTAATTTCGGTTGATTAAAAATTGAAAATAATCATACAATGCTTCTTTTTCTAGTGTCACTTGACATTTTAACGATTACTAGTCCACCACAGGTTTGTTATCAAAGAGTTGTGTGGTGGATAATCATGACATGTGATTTTAATGTTAATTGTCCCACACCTCAGGAAGTGTTTTTGCAAAATATGTTGTGTTCCATTTGGTATTCCAATTGACCATGAATGCCAACCAAATGCAGTTAAATAATTAAATAATTCAAGTGAATTTCTTTTTCCAAATGAGAAAGTTCATGTGAATTCCTTTTTCCAAATGAGAAAGTTCATGTGAATTTCTTTTTCCAAATGAGAAAGTTCATATGAATTTCTTTTTCCAAATGAGAAAGTTCATATGAATTTCATTTTTCCAAATGAGAAAGTTCATGTGAATTTCATTTTTCCAAATGAGAAAGTTCAAGTGAATTTCTTTTTCCAAATGAGAAAGTTCATGTGAATTTCTTTTTCCAAATAAGAAAGTTCATGTGAATTTCTTTTTCCAAATGAGAAAGTTCATATGAATTTCTTTTTCCAAATGAGAAAGTTCATATGAATTTCATTTTTCCAAATGAGAAAGTTCATGTGTCAATTTCTTTTTCCTGTTGTGAATATCTTAATGTAGTATTTTCAATATTGAAAATTATTCTGGGGAAATATAACAGCAACATTTCGTTTCCTTTCGATTGCCTTCTCTTGTGTGTTCATTCACCGGTTGATGATATATACTGTAAACCTACTTATTTTTGCATCGACTTAATTTCGTGTTTATTCATGGTGATTTAATTTCACGATAAATATGGTCACAATTAATCTTATGTACAGTACAGTGCAGCACTTTGACAGTTGGCATACCTCTGATTGAAAATATTTCGCGTAATTTAGTCACCCGCAAAATGTGCGAAAAGCAATCGTTCGCAAAAATAAGTTGGTTTATAGTAATGTGTTTTGAGTACCAGCTTTAACTCATTCACTCAAATTAGAATTTTTCACATCACTGACCTGTTCAGTCATACTGTCATACGACCATGTCATAAATATAGCATTGAACACGTGTAATAACACTATTGTGATGCCTTTTTTTATAGAGAATGAATTTGATTGAGAGTTTTGGTGTATTTTGAAAATACTTGCCAACTTTTTGAAATTTCCATGGGGGAGATTACGAGTGCACAGAATTAAAAACATAAATGATATGTATACATGTACATTCAGAGGAAAAATAACACTTTTAAATAGCTTCTTTTGAGCTCTTCTTTCAGATGAAATCATCAGATCTTTAAAAACAGGAACATTTAGGCAAATTCCAAAGTTGAAAATGCAACACTTTAGGGTCCAAAATCAGGAGTCTCCCTCCTAAATAGGGAGGGTTGGCAAGTATGATTTTTCTTATGAATAAATAGAATCTTACACTCATGTTAGTGTAATTTGGCATTTATTTATCTTGTTAAATAATTCAATATGTCACTCGCCTAAAGGCTTGTGATATATTAAATTATTGAACTTGTTTAATAAATTCAATTTAACATTGACGCTTGTGAAAGATCTTCTATTTCTACACCACTTCAGATCATATTACAAATAACATGTGATGTTAATCAGTGATGGTTTATTTTTATATTTTCAGGAAAACAAAACGAAAAAATGGGTGATGAATATTCGTTAAAATGCTTTTGATCATATTTTTGTTTATACTGTGAAGAATGTGTATTTAAACCAAATTATGTAAATGTCCAGGTCTGCTCCTGTTAAGGACCTCAGTCATGAAGTGTCATTCCGTGGCCGGCTACGCAAGATTGTCTTCAGAAACTCCAAGGCCAGTAAGTACTGTACTAAAATTACACTGTTCTTAATATTTTAAATATTTAAAGCCCCAATATACGTATCTTTCGGCCAAACTTGAAGGGAAAATCAAGCCTGATAACTTATTATATTAATAGATTTTGTTAAGATTAACTCATATCAGCAATATTCAAGATGAATTCTTACGCGGTTACCAATACAGCAGCAGTTGAAACACAGTATTTGTAAACACACGTCAATTTTGAACTGTCTTCTACCTCTGGTTTGTTGTTAAAGTGGGCCCCACCTGAATTATTTTAAATTCTCTGGATTTTTTTGTCAAGAGTTTCTTGTGAGTTACCGCTCAGGTTTACTTCGTTTTAGGTTTATTTTCAGATGGTTATCAGCTAGATTTATTTTCATAATTTTTCAGAATACAGAAAAAAAATTCTGAAGTTATGTATATTGAGCCTTTAAAATGTTTGCCATATAACTGACTAAATGTCATTGATATACAATGCCAGTTAACTCCCGATTAGAGAGTTGTATCTTATTAGCATATTTATTTATGATAATAACGAAAGAACTTGAGGTCATAAATTTGAGTTGTACTATTAACGATCAATAAAGAACTAAGAACAAAAATGTTTTTATAGCTTCAGAATTCTTCTGCAGGATATTTATGGAAAACCTTTGCTAAAAGCATTCAGTTAGCATTATACACGCCCCTTGGGTTTCTAATTGTCAATATTCAGTTGAGCAATACAGGCCCAGTCTGCCTCTTGTTTGAAATAAAGTGATTGATAAATACATCTGCACTGATAAAAGATATAGCTTTACTTAACAGAGCTGACTGTCTGACAAGACTAAATATATATATATAAAAGTTTTGATAATAGATTTAAAATAGCTTTATAATCATAAAGTCTGTTCACTTGAATATGATACAGGTATACAGTCATGTAAAATGATATGAAGCACATGGATATCAAGCTGGTTTACCTTACAGAACGTGAATGTTCATGCCCTTTAACAATGATATACCAGTAGTTAATACAGTCAAACCTGTCTATAAAGACCGCTCAAGGGGAGACAGAAAAACGGTCACTATAGACAGGTTGCCTTTATAGACAGGTCGAGATTTTTGGACCAACCACTTTAATTGAAAATGTCATAAATGACTTGTCATTAAATAGGGCTTTCAGTATTTCATTTCAACAAATTTTATTGTAAACAAAAGGATCGGACAACAGGCAAGCCTATATAAGTCCTCTCCTATGGGTACCACATATATAAAAACTAAAGTGAATAAAGAAAATAATATGTATCATAGACAGTAATGCATACACACACACCCTCACACACACTCACACAACACATCTATATTAGATGTATACTCAGCCTATACAATCTATAGACAAATGGCTTCAAGATAAGTGACCAACATGTGAAGTTCACATAATAATATGTATTTATATGTATTATATACAGACGAGCTGTATAGCTATGTGATATGTATTAAAAGAATTTAAATTTTGAAGAGAATTGAAGTCGCTGGAGCACTGACAAAACAATCTATATTTAGTAACTATAACATTTATATGTTGACAGTGGAATACTGAGACATGAACTCATTCAAGATATTATAGTACTTAACAAAATAAAGAATTTCATTGAAAAGAGTTTGTAAAATGAATTCGCTATAGCTATGACAACAGTTTTACTATAAATAATAACAGTTACCTTAATGTTGACCATGTAATACTGACACAAGAACTCATTTAAGGTATTATGGTACTTAATCTATACATAATATATGTAAAGTTTGATAAAAGTTTCTTGAGAGATGAAATGAATAAAGCAATGACAAAGATTTACGTAAATGTTAATACGATGATGAAGATTGTCTAAAAATAGCAACTGTGACCTTAATTTTGACTCTGGAACAGTGAAAACATACCTCATCCAAATCGTTTAGTACTATTTATATAATGTTGTACATTAATTAGAATAAGTTCATTAATATCATCTGATAGGTTACTATCTCCTGAGGTTAATAAAGTTGCATTACTAAAACCAACACGGTCTTTAATATCATTAATTAGATACCTAGAATTACAGAAATTAGGACAATTGAAAAAATAGTGATCACTATTTTCACTTATTGCACCACAGGCACAAACTGGATTTGGGATTAGATGATCTATAAATTTATGCTGATTCAAGTCACTTGCATCACTTCTTAGTTGGCACAAAGTAATATTTAATTTTCGAGGGATACAGTATTTAAAAACATTTGAAATAGTTTCATTTCGATCAGCTACTTTATGATTCAGCTTTCTTTTAAAGGAACATAGGCTTGCAGCATTGGTCAGTGAAGGATCAAGATTATTCCATGCATGCATTGTACTAGGAAAGAAGCTTGTATTATAGATATTAGTTCTTGACCTTGGGATATTGAAAAATCTGTGGTGACGAAGATTATGAATATTTTGCTGCTGATTAATAAATGGTTCAATAATATTAAACAGATAATCAGGGGTCAAGTGATTTATTATTTTATACATTAAAATTAATTTGTGCTTATGACGCCTTGATTCTAATTTTTCCATGCCTGTTTCTTGATATAATTTATAATGTGAAGTACCACTTCTTAAACCAGTAATAATTTTCATTGCGTCAATCTGTACAGATTCTAGTAAATTAGATTCACCAATAGTGCAATTGTCCCAAATAGAATCTGAATATTCCAATATAGGTCTAACATATGAATAATATATTGTTTCAAGAGTTTTCCTGTCTACTTTATGCTTCAACATACGTAGTAAATTCAGTCGTTTACATGCTTTATTATAAATGTCATTAATATGATCCCCCCATGTGCCTTTTGAGTTAAATGTAAGTCCTAAATGTTTATGGAAAAGATTTACTTGAATAACTTGATTATCAAAAAACAAAAGAGGGTGAACCCTATTTTTTTTACTTACAGTTAGTGCAATTGTTTTATTAGGATTAAAATCAATTTTCCACTTTTTAGCCCAATTATTAATAGACTCAAGGTCATCATTTAACTCAGCAGTAGGAGTTATAATATCATCATCAACAATAACATAGAGAGATGTATCATCAGCAAATAACTTTATATTGGTATTAATTTCCTTAGTTATATCATTGATGAATAGTAAAAATAAAAAAGGTCCTAGTACCGAGCCTTGTGGAACACCAGCATTTATATGTTTAAATGTAGAATTAAAACCATCAAAGATAACTCTTTGTTTTCTGTCAGAAAGATAACTTTCAAACCATTTATATAAATTACCAGATATGCCATATTTTTTTAACTTATATAAAAGCCCACGATGCCAGACTCTGTCAAAGGCTTTGCTTATATCACAAAACACTAATCTTATATCTTTACCTTTATCAATATTCTCCATAATTAAATTATAAATAGATATTAGCTGGTTGACAGTAGAGTCCTGTGGTTGGAATCCAGACTGGTGCTCACTGATAATGTGATGTTTAGTTACATAATTAAAGACATACTTGAAAATGATTTTTTCTAAAATTTTACTTAAAATAGAGGTAATGGCAATCGGTCTATAATTATTTGGATCATCAATAGCACCTTTACCTTTATATAGAGCTTTAACATTAGCAGCCTTCCAAGCTAGAGGAACAGTACCAGAAGAAATGGTTTTATTAAAGAGAATTCTAAGTGGTAAAATTATAGACGGTAGTAGATTTTTTATTATTTTAGGAGAAACATTATCAGGTCCAGGAGGTTTACTTTCTTTAATCAACTGTACTTGATCAATTATGTCTTGGTCAGATATTGTAATTTGACCAAGTTTAGTATGACTAAGGGGAGGTAAGTCCATATTAAAATTGTGAATATTGTTAGTATCATCTACAGAGTTAGAAATAGAGGTAAATACATTATTAATAGCTTCTGCTTTATCCATTGGATGAATCAAAATATCATTACCAACTTTAAGAGGATGAGAAGATTCATTTTTATTGGAAAGACCACATAAGGATTTGGCAGTATTCCACCACTTACTGGGTGGTACAGTCTTATCTCCAAGAGAGGTATGTAGTTTTTTAAGAAATGTATCTTTAGTTTTTCTAATGAGGTCAATAACAGTATTTCTCAAAACTCTAAATTTATACCAGTCATTTACTTTATTAGTTTGCTTAGCTATTTTATGTAATCTATTCTTTTTCCTTAACTGGGTTCTAATTTCATTAGTCATCCATGGTTTATCATTAGGTTTTATTCTTATTATTTTGTGTGGAATATACTTTTCAGTAAGCAAGTTTATTTGATTAATAAATATACTATTAATCTCATTAACATTATCACTATGTCCAATTAATGTATCCCAATCAATTGCAAGAAGACATCTATTTATTTCATTCCAATTAGCTTCACTAAATTTAAAAATTTCTTTTACATATGATTTTAATTTAAATACTTTGAAACATAAATTTATAACAATTGGACAGTGGTCACTACAAAGTGGTGATAAAACTTCCGAACTTTGTATTATGTTTACATTATTAACATAAAATATGTCAATACCAGTTGCGGATGTATTTGTTATTCTTGTAGGACACTGAATGATACTTTTAAGCTGATATTTACATAAGATTCTTGCAAGATGTGTATTAGGAGAAAGAGAAAGCATATCTTGGTTAATATCACCAGTTATTATAATATTACAGTTAACATTAGTGAGTGAATCAATTAATTTGTCAAATTTATTCCAGTAAGCAATATTTGAGTTAGGGGGTCTATAAATACAACAGAGAAGAAACTTTTTGTTCGATGATCTAACTTCTATAACAATATTTTCTAGATAGACTGATTCAAGGTCAGATCTTCTTATAGCATGAACATTATCCTTTAAATATACCATGACTCCCCCCCCTTGCCTTTCCTTCCTATCATTTCTAAAGAAAACAGGATGAGACTCCAATTGTAGATCATTATCATTAACAGATTCATCTAGATGAGTTTCAGAAAAACAGAGTATGTCGTTTTCAAAAAATTCACTTTCAATAAGCTCAAGTTTATTACGTAAAGAGCGGACGTTAAGATGAAGAATCGATATATTACTTAATTCAAATTTATCTTGACAATTCGGACCAGGGTTAACATGTACATCACCTGCTCTCAATATAAGCAACCATTGAATAAGTTTATAAAATACATCAACATAAAAAAACAAGTACAAGTAAGTAGAACTGCTGAGTAATCGCTTTCACACATTTGTACAAAGAGCATACACACTGGAATTTAGTATTAATTATGTAAAAACAACACACAACTTCCTGAGGGAGAACAGGATTACTAATATTTGACCGAGCTATTACATCTTCTTGGATATCATAACATCTATAAGGCCAACTAAAGTAAAAAACCAAAACAAAACAAAAAGAAAAATACATGTACAAGAACAATGAACATGTCATTCAAGAGTCAAATTTCCAAGGTAATTGGACATACAGTGCATTCCCCTAAATATATGTTGCATTCGTCCAACAAAAACAGTACATTAATAGGTGTGTGACATTATGTAAGAAAAACATATTTTCCCACTAAATCTAATGTATTTCCAATCTCCAAAACTAAAAGTAAGCATTTAATGTACATTTGAAGATATTCCAATCTTTTTATAATATTATTTCATTAAAAAAAAAAAAAAAAAAAAGTAATTATAATAGATAAATAAAAATCCTTTTCATCTTTGGGAAGGAGGGGGATAGTATTATTATTATTTATATGTTTTTATTTTATCACCTCATTCTTCCCATACAACATTATGCATATTTCACATCTGAAATTAATTGAAATGACATCACTGTCGGGATATTTCATGTGATTGGTTAAAAGACAGATGAAAATATGAGGAATTCACCTCAAAATACATTACATTACACTAACCAAATGAACTTACATAGATCAATATATAAAGGGAAAATACGGTTGGGAAAAACAATACATAGAGAGGGCTATGATATTAAGAGGAACCTACTGTATCGCATTAATAAGTGAAAAATTTACATATCAAAAATAATTATCTTTTTTTTTTTATTATATGGTACTGATTATATATATCAGATGAAATATTGACAGACGAGCCGATTTAGTCAATAACTAGATTTAATATATATGTAGTCAGACTAACAAATAATTTTAATAAATAGTGTTATTTCTTAAGTTATTGAAGTGATGAGATTTGTCTTAGGAAAACACTGTACTGTTAACTCAACATAGGGTATCGCAATTATGCAGGAGATAACAGTCACTGATCTAGAGCATCATACAAGATAAACATTATAAGTCGACCATGAGATTTACGCTCTGAACTGAATGAACTCAGGTCACTGAGCTCAAGAATCAACACATTTTTTATAGTATATTAGTTAACATCTAATGGATCTCAATAGTTTGAATCGAGCCTATGTAAAGTCAATATGATATTGCCTCCAATCTACATGTATAAGATTAAGTTCAAATACAGTATTAAGAAATATAAAGAGCTAAATTACAAATTATCAATAAGGTAAGATAAATGGCTTTTTGTATAAATCATATAGTTTGATACATCTCATTGATGAAAATGGAATCATGATATATATAAGAAGAATTATTTAAAACATCAATATTCAATAAATTGTCTCGAAGATATATAGACCTACGAGACAACGACTTGGGTTATAGTGAATATCATTTCAGAAACACATTATAGTCTTATTTGGTGAATAATATTATCAGGTACAACTTTTAAATTGGATGATGATATGGAATATATATAAGGCAGGACTATTTAGGGCATCACTAGTCAATAACGACACGGGTTATAGTGGTTAAACACTTGAGAAGCACCTAAAAGTCATATCATCAACATGGTCATAGGTTATATATATTTCCATTGATAAATCCTGAAGTAAATGTTATTGTACTAATTCAATATAGCACAGAAAGGGAATATTTATTTGTGCATACTGTAATGCAGAACAGTACACATGTAATACATAGGAAACAATTTGGTTACAGGTAAATTTAAAACATCAAATCAAACATAGTAGGTTATATGATTGATAATCTCACTTAGCACTGAAAATGGTAACATCTCATCGTCTGATCATGTTCATTCGTACATAGTAATGTACATTAATATTAGAAGTCAGTCGATGAATTAAGTATAACATTTTCAGAAGTCAAACTTTTTGTTTTGAAATGTATTCTTATAATGTTATTTTTAGGTTTAAATCTATATTTTTTAAAACATCTTAAAATGGTATGATGAATGCCCTATTAGATAATATTCATGTTCATTTTTTTACATTTGTGAATTCTTGGTTGAGTTTGTTGTTCTTTTTTTAAAAAAAACATCAAGTCGGAATGATTATGATAGCACCAACCAGGTGAGTCGGCATTCAAGGTTAATAAAACAAACACCTTTGAGTAGGAAACTTTGAAAACATAACACAATGCAGTGATTCAGATTGGGCTCGGCCATCGGCAAATGGCCGATTGAAAATGCAAATCGCCGAGAAAAATATCTCTCATGGGACATAAGGGCCGGTAGTTTTTTATTTTATCAGACTAAATGGCCGATGAATTATCAGTTGCAAAAGACAACTGAAAGTATTTTTTATCTAAAGTCAAAATATCTGTCGAAATACGATCGTTTGTCTATTTCCTGAACTTCACAGCGATCAAACATAACAAAACTGTTATCACTCGGGCGCTTGTTACCATTCTATGTCATATAAGCTTTTACAAACGTTTGGACGATGTAAAAAAATAACTGCTATCACTTGGGCGCTTGTACTTCGCTGCAATAGTAACGATCTTTTGTAAGCGTTCAGAAGATACAGAAAAAAACATGGGACCTAAAAAATGAAAATTGCTGCAAGAGGGTCAGAAAACGGTCACACTAAAATACACCATAGGTACGCCATAGGATATTTTCGGCGCCATAGATAAATGTACGTAATATATATCTTCAAAATACATCCTTTTATTCCTTGATTGGTGCATATTACACCATCTGGTGAAGTTTCATTGAAAAACAAATGTGTACTTTGTACCAAAAAACGATCTTATATCGGAGGCTCTCAGACACTAAAATACGCCATAGGAATCTAGTCAAGCAAGCGTTAAATATCAATATTTTATGCAACAAATAACTAATTTATTACAGTTATATATGTCATTTGAAAGTTATGGTTAAGTTTTAGTGTTAAAAAATGTGTATTTTGTATGAAAATCGGTAAAATTACCGTGACGTGAAAGTCCGAATCAAGGGGCGTAACTCTAATTATACGCCATACAGATGTAACCTCAATCTCTCTTGATATACTATTGGCAATCCTATGGCGTATTAAAGACTATATGTTTTTATATTGATATTTATTTTGTTCATTTATTCACTCAAGCATTATATTTAATACTAAAAATATATATATACCTAAAAAGCACAACAAAAATTTTCTATTTGATACCCTTTTCTATGTTATATTAAGACTATGTATTTTTGATATTAAAATATTTTCTTTATTCATTTATTTACACATATACGTCCCTGATTAACACAAACATTATTTTTGTTACTTAATATATGTATCCTATGTCGACGGCACCAAGAAAATTTCAGCACAATGGCCTAAACTTTTTTGTAGTTCCGGACAAAATGGCCTAAGAAAATTTCAGCATTTAGGACATCTGTCCTTTAGTAAGACATGCCAATCTGAATCACTGCAATGCCTCGTTAATTAGGCTTGACATTGATTGACACCTCGCACGAGTTACGATGCAGATCTGTTGACACCAGCGAAGGCACAGGTCTAATACTGATAATTGAAATAAACGATGTTTTCACGGTAATTCTGACGATTACGGCCTAACACACGGGTCGCGAACAGTCCTGCATAAACGAGAACACGAATGATGCATCGCTGTTCAATCGTATCATATGACTACACCGATACTGGAAAGCACTACGCGTTATTCAGGTTAGGAAATAACCTAGATCGTCGCTATCAGTAGCCAATCAAAATGCAGGATATTGTCGAAAACTGATGCAGCAGTGAATGGGCTCACCGGAAAGTTTTCACTTGTCATAAAATAGTAATATCTTCAGTCAATGTGTTTTACAACTCATATTTTCAACATTTATAGTATTTTCTTCTAGTGAATCATGTACGCAAATACCGGACATTTTGTACGGAGCTGTACATATGCGACGGGTTACCGGAACGGCTGACAGCCAAATGTGAGATCAAAATATGTTCACCCGATCGCGAAATCGGTCGTTATAGAAAGCGAACTAGCGACCGTCGTTCCAAAATTACCGGTCGTTAGCCACATTAGACAGGTGGTCGTTAAACAGATGATCGTTATATAATGAAATCTCACGGGGAATCTGAAAATCGGTCGTTATAGAAAGCGAACTAGCGACCGTCGGTCCAAAATTACCGGTCGTTAGCCACATTAGACAGGTGGTCGTTATACAGATGGTCGTTATATAGTGAAATATCACGGGGAATCTGAAAATCGGTCGTTATAGACAGGCAGTCGTTATAGACAGGCGGTCGTTAGAGCAGGTTTGACTGTACTCTGCTACAGTGTTTTTGCTACCTAGATTTTACAGCAGCCTGTGCCTTATTATAATGGAAAAATAAAGTATGATTTTCAAATAAATTGGGAAAATATTCTTGAATTTTGCTTCATTTTGGGAAAATAGCACAAAATTTGACTGGGGGAAACAGCCTTATATCGGCTGTAAAAATAAGCAAACAAAATCGGTGACTGTGCTAGCTTAATAATGTTACTACTCAAATTTCAAATTCATTTACTTTTCAATGATAGAAGAATGATAAGACTATTTATGTTCACTTTCTTTGGGTAAACTGCTTGGAACACAAAAAAAAAAGTTCTTATTTTCAATTTTGATAAATTTCATTTGAGGTTTTAAATGTTGCATAGATTATCATCAATCTGATAAAAAATTAAACAAATCGAGGTAGAATTCATTTTTGTCAGTTTTATTAGCTGATTATTAACAAATGTTAACCACAAAGTGTTTACTGAAATACAACTTCACAAGTATGTTTTTTGTATGATTGATGATAATAAAAACTTACAACTTAGAATAAACCAATTCTACTATGGTAATTATGAAAATTGATCTGCAAACATTATATTTTAAATTTTTTAGGAAAACGAAATGAAAAAAATTGATGATCAATTAATGAACCTATTGATTTTAAATTTGATGTTTTTAAATCTTCAAAACTCTGCCTTAGCATATTAAAACAAATGTTCTCTGCCTTAGCATATTAAAACAAATGTTACTATAGGCATTCAGTCAGCAATACAGGCCCATGGGCCTTTTAGTTGTCAATAATCATAAAATAACAGTACCGGTAATAGATTTTTGAACAAAAATTCTTCGATGAATTTTCAATTATTTTGATATCAATACTATGTTAAGGATTTTTTTCGTAAATTCTAAAATATGATAAATGAAATTAATGAAGTAATTTTGTATTTATGTTTTAAATTTTTTTTCTGTCCACAGGATTAATAGGAACAATCTTTGACATCACAATTAAGAGTGTGATGTGTCTCCTCTACATCCTCCGGGTCCAGCTTGATGATCACACTTCATATCATTGGTAGGTCAAAAGGTCATCTACATCTTTCCTAATTGGTTCTGCGTAGTCAATGTGTCTGACATTCTGTTACCACTAGCCCTCCACTTTTGGGTCATGTTGGGCAAGTGGTTAAGGTGTCTGACGTTCAGCCTTCCACCACTTTTTCATGGTAGCCATGCAGTTAAGGTGTCTGACACTCAGCTACAAATAACCCTACACAACATTGTCTTGGTAGCCATGTAGTTAAGGTGTCTGACATTCTGGACCAACTTAGCCCTCCACCATTTTGTCATAGTGGCCAAGTGATTAAGGTGTCTGACATCCAGCTACCAATAGCCTTCCACCACTTTGTCATGGTAGCCATGTGGTCAAGGTGTCTGACGTTCAGCTACCAATAGCCCTCCACAACATTGTCTTGGTAGCCATGTAGTTAAGGTGTCTGACGTTCAGCTACCAATAGCCCTCCACCACTTTGTTATGGTAGCCAAGTGGTCAAGGTGTCTGACGTTCAGCTACCAATAGCCCTCCACCACTTTGTTATGGTAGCCATGTGGTCAAGGTGTCTGACGTTCAGCTACCAATAGCCCTCCACCACTTTGTTATGGTAACCAAGTGATTAAGGTGTCTGACATCCAGCTACCAATAGCCCTCCACAACATTGTCTTGGTAGCCATGTAGTTAAGGTGTCTGACGTTCAGCTACCAATAGCCCTCCACCACTTTGTTATGGTAGCCAAGTGGTCAAGGTGTCTGACGTTCAGCTACCAATAGCCCTCCACCACTTTGTTATGGTGACCAAGTGGTTAAGGTGTCTGACATCCAGCTACCAATAGCCCTCCACCACTTTGTTATGGTAGCCATGTGGTCAAGGTGCCTGAGATTTTGCTAGCACTAGTCCGCATCCCCCGCCACTGGATCACAGTGACCAATTGTTTAAGGCGTCTGCTACCTCTAGTCTTCCACCACTAGGTCATGGTGACCAAGTGGTTAAGGTGTTTGACATTCTGGACCAACTTAGCCCTCCACCACTTTGTCATGGTGGCCAAGTGGTCAAAGTGTCTGACATTCTGCTACCACTAGCCCTCCACTACTGGATCACAGTGACCAAGTGGTTAAGGTGTCTGACATTCTGCTACCACTAGCCCTCCACCACTTTGTCACAGTAACCAAGTGGTTAAGGCGTCTGCTACCACTAGCCCTCCACCACTGAGTAACAGTGGCCAAGTGGTCAAGGTGAGATAGTCATTTAGGTTTTTGAAATATAAAAATCTTATTTTCATCTTATTTTGACCTCTTTTTATTAAGTGACCAATCATCTTCCTTAAAAATAACAATGACCATATAGTTATAAATTGGCCAATAAACACAAACAAAGTTTGAATGGAGAAATAAATTATTTTAGATATATAACTGTTTTTGTTTTGACAGTGGAGGTGAGGAATGTTTCAACAATACACTTCCTGATGTCAGCCCTACAAATGACGAGGACGGTATGGTGCATTCCTCCGGGGCCATCAACTGGTATTTATACTGAAACTTTTGTGTTATTCACTAGCCGTCCTAAACGTGTGTCTCTAGGTCAGTAGGTGATCAGTAGGCAATAAGACTCGCGTACCTGGCATGTCCTCAGCTCTCCCCAAGACTGCATGATTTCAATTTGTCTTTCTTTGCCTCACCCAGACTGTTATATACCTGTAGTATACATCTTACGATTTGTTGGTGTTATGCTTTGGGACCTTATATTTCAATTCTATTATTAGCTCACCTGGTCCGACGCTAATATGCCATACCGTGGCGGCCGTCGTCCGTCAATAATTTTTTAAATGAACTCTTCTCCATAATCACTGATAGGAAATCAACCTAATTTGGCAGGAAGCATCCTTAGGTGCTCAGGATTCAAAATTGTACTCATGGTGAGATTAACCCCCAAGGGGGCTGAGGGGTGGGGCCATAAAGAGTTATTTAGCTATATTGGTTTAAGCGACTTCTTCTCCATAACCACTGACTGGAAATCAGCCTTATTTGGTAGGAAGCATCCCTAGGTGCTCAGGATTCAAATTGTACTAATGGTCGGACTGACCCCCTAGGGGGCTGAGGGGCGGGCCAAAAAGAAAAATATTTTACCATGATTACATACCAATGTATCCAGGTGAGCAATACAGGCCCAGAGGGCCTCTTGTATTTTGACTATTTTATAAAATATTTACTAGAGATTTTATGATTTTACTTCATTATGCATAGATCTTTATTTCATTATGCTTTAGATGATATGTTTTGAATGAATTATGCTATAGATGTAACATTACAATTTTATGATGTTATGCTTAGACCTATTGTTTGGATTCTATACAATTTTGACTCCGTTTTGTTTACTTAAGATCTTAACATTGAACTTCGTAATATGCATAGACCGTACCATATATCTTAGTTCTGTTAGGACATAGACTCTATGTTTTGACTTCATTATGCTATAGATGTTACATTTTCACACTGTTATGATATCGGTTTTGTTTTGACCAAGTTACGTTTTGACTACCATTGTTTAAACATATGAAGAAAAAACCTGGTATTGTAATTGCAATATTACTTTAAAATTGACTTTGCCGAATTTTTAGATATTTTGAGGCAAAAGTGTATTTTTAGATATTTTGCGTCAAAAGTGTTTTGGAACTTTTGGATGCCAGTGTTTGTAGCCTACAGATACATAGTGGAAACTGTTTCTTGCACAACTTTATTTTCCTAGTAGAAATCGCAAATTTTGACATATCCTGACATAAAATCTGATAGCCCCTTAGTCAAACTTATGGAATTGTAGCACAACTTTTTGTAAAATTCAGTTCATTCTCAATAGCCTTGTATAGTTTGATTTTGTTATGCTTGATGCTGTATATTTCATATTGATTTTGCTATGCTGTAGACCTTAAATTTTGATTTCTAATTGTATAACCTTTCTACATTTGTATGTATTTTGGTTTTGCTATGCTATTATGTTTTAATTTGTAATACCTACTGTTTTGGTACATTATTTTTTTTTATTTGATTATGTATAACCCCACAATTTTGATTTTGCTATTATTATTTTGATTTTGTTATGCCGACTATCATATATATACTTGCCAACTTTTTGAAATTTCCATGGGGGAGTTTAAACATGCTCAGAATTGAAAACATGAATAATATGTATGAATGTACATCTAGAAGGAAAATAACACTTTTAAATGGCTTCTTTTTAGCTCTTCCTCCAGATGAAATCATCAGATCTTTAAAACTGGGAACAGTAAAGCAGATTCCCAAGTTGAAAATGCAACATTTTAGGGTCCAAAATTGGGAGTTTCCCTCCTAAATAGGGAGGGTTGGCAAGTATGGACTATTTTGATATTGTTATGCTATAATTATGCATACTTGCCAACCCTTCTTATCTTATTAGGAGGGAGACTCTCGATTTTGGACCCTGAAACTTTGCATTTTCAACCAGTGAATTAATTTAACTTTTCTTTTTTTTAAGACTTAATGATTTCATCTGAAAGAATAGATAAAAAGAAGCCATTTGAAACTGTTATTTTTCTTTGGGTGTACATACAAATACAGGGTTTTCCTTGGGACGCTCAAATAATAAATTTAGGAGTCCTGGGACTCCCATCACATACAATATAGAGTAAAACTTAACCCATTTTTGGAGTCCTTTGACAATATCATGAGTGAAAATGCAGGTTTTTGTGCATCAGGCAAAAAACACTTCAAATATGTTCTACGTGCTTTCAATTCTGAGCACCCTTAATCTCCCCCATGGAAATTTTAAAAAGTTGGCAATTATGATTATGATTTGATTTTGTTTACTTTTATGATTTGATTTTGCTCCCTATTATGATTTGATTTTGTGACACTGTTATGTGTTGTGGCTGTTGACAGGCATGTGCTGCTGTGGGTACACCGCCCCCTACCTCTGTGGATTGTACAAGTCGTACTTTCCATGGCCACTTTTGTAAAGGCATTAATTTTCATTTTTATAGCAAAGGTGAGATTTTCCTCAACTTTTTATTTTTCCTTGAAAAGAGGATTCCTGCTTCTTAGATATATTCAGTATATTTAAGCATAAACAGGCTATCTTGTCATTATCAATCAAAGAAGTTATCATTAAAGTAAAAACAAATGGAACAAAATATTTATATGCAGTGACACTGCATTTGAATGCACAAAAAAATCCTATGGTGGTCGAGCAGTTAAGGTGTCACAACATTCTACCAATAGCCCTCCATCTCTGGGTTGCAAGTTCGAATCCCACGTGGGGCAGTTGCCAGGTACTGACCGTTTGTCGGTGGTCTTTCTCCGGGTGCTCCGGCTTTCGTCCACCTCTAAAACCTGGAATGTCCTTAAATTACCCTAGCTGTTAATAGGATGTAAAACAAAATAAACCAAACTATTTGGATGAGTTAATTGAAAGCTGCTTCCAGGTTTTTGTGCATTTAAAAAAAGTGAACCTGCATGAAGACTAATTGCATTTCCAATCAACTTAATATTTGAATTAAGTTGAACCGTTTGTGTGATCATAGACTTTAATAATGATCTTTTGAATTTGAGCTTGTTTGGCGGTATTGATGAATTTCTCCCTTTATTTAATTCTAATAAAATCAACATATTGTTTTCATTATTTGTTAACTAATTCACCCCTGAGGACATATTTAGACTCTTCCAATTCAAAGATGGGAAGAGTTTATTATGAAATTTTAGGGGTGAATGAGTTAAATGTCACTGAAATCCTGCAGGAATCCATCTTCAGAAAACATTTTGTTTGAGAAAATTAATGAGCTATTGTTAAGGATTCCAGTTAGACTTCAAAAAACTTTAATAATTCAAAACTTGTTAATAGCTTGACAATATATGAAGATATACACATACTGTGGATCTCTTGTGAAAAATAATTGAAATGAAAAGATTGTTTATAGAAAAAAATGAAATTAACAACAGTGTTTTCAGAGTAATAAATACTAAGATGTCAAAGATAGAAATTAAAACTATGGACCTTGATCCATTGAGAATATGTAATTCCCCTAACCAGCCATTTCAGCCACTTGGTATGTAGTGTATAAAATGCTTGTCTATCTGAAACTGGTAGAAGGGAGGTAATTTTACATAACTGCATGTAGGAAGAATACAGCAGATTTCTTTAGTGTTTGGCAGTATTAATACAGTGTCTCTGGGATCCTTTTGTTTTTAGTTTCTATTGTATTTCTGTGTTAATTAGCCACTGGTGTTGGATAACCTTTTGTTTCCAAACTGTATCCTAAATCACATTTGTAGATATATATATATATATATATATATATATATATAATTGTTGCACCAATTTGATACTTTTATTAAATTTTAATTGTCTCTAGTTGAACACAATATTGCAAATTCTTTATAACAGTAGAGACTTGGAAAAAATCACATATCATGATTAAAAACAGAAATGAAAAGAATGAATTAAGAATGAGTCAGTATGCTCAATCAACATTTCCAGTGATGAAGGAAGTTTGCGGTTCTGAAAATACACAGGAAAAATATTTGATTTCAATGAATGTTTCACTGATCTAGTTAAATACCAAAGGACTCACACAATTAAATCGGCCTATCAGGAAGTGTTTCATACGTTTGTAGTCCCTACCGAAAATTTGTTCCAGATAAGTATAGTGATTCTGAATAATCTAAATAGATAATTGTTGACATATTCTGCATTGAATGAAATCTATAGATATTAAACTTTACAAAAAATGTATACTTTTGGTAGATTTTGATATGTGTTGGCGGATTGATATGGGATCAAAAGTCAGAGGGTGTTCCCGACCCATTTCACTGCTTTGACATGTAAATTTCCGGTTGTCCCAAGCAGATGCCCGTAGCGATCTAAAATGCCTTGAAACTCCTGATAAAATGCCATTTGAAGTCTTTGCCATGTATGTATCTGTGAATCCAGGCAGTTGTCACTAGTGTTGAACTTCAAATATTAAAGTTAATAGCTCGAAATCTTAATAATAACATATAGTAAATTATTTAGTTGTGTGAGTCCTTAAGCCAGTGGCTGATTCTAAGAGCATGGTCTGCACTGTGACTTCCTGTTCACTAATTGTTCTTGACATTGTTTAGTTGGCATGAGTTATGGGCATGTTTGATTCAGTTTGTATGGCAACCAATTAAGTTTAGATAATATTAATTGGCAAATGTTTTCCTTATAAAATATATGATAGAAATTAATTGTTTTAAAGGGCTACATATATGCTGAATGAATCTGTACACTATCCATCAAGAAAAAAATAAGCAAAAACTTTTTTGCACAGAATGTCAAACAGAACTTACCCCGTGTGCGGGTAAATTCATTTATGGCATGAACTTCAGATGTTCAAGTTATTTTTACGGGGAAGGGGGGGGGGGGATGTCAAGTGTACAGTGATTTACAGTAGACACTATATACATTTGTAATACAATAACTGTTATGTACATGTAACAAATAAGACACCACAATAAACGTTATGTTTCAGAATACAATTATTTTGTTTAAGACATCAAATATTTGATAACTCAAAATTTCCTGTACATATATGAAATAACACTAACAGGTATGTTTTACCTCAGATGTACATGACTTAGTTGTGTTTACAGGGAAACCAGTCCAGACTGGACACTGTGCTCCAGTCCAAGTTTATCCTGGAATTGATATGTTCCGCACCTCTCATCTTCACGGTAAATATCCGAACAGAAGATGTTTGACATATATCTGAAAAAACCTTCTTTTACCAAAGTTGCTATATTATATGTTATACATGTACAGTCAAATTTTCCGACTTTGATGATTAAAATTTTCAAAATGTTGAAATAAGAAATTTTACGATAAGACGGTATCTGCCTAAAACGTATTGTTTCCGTTATATGACGCTGTTTATGAATCAAACATTTATGAGTTGAGTTTCTTATTGTTTTAGCACTTTAAAATTTAAATCTTATTTTCATCTTAATGACACAATGAACATGTATAACATTAACATTATAAACAATAACAATAACTATGTACTAAGCACAATTACCATATGATAAATATTTTGTTTAAAAAATAAATATGAAAAAGTTTAGCCGGTATTATTGTTGATTATAATCGTAGTCTGACATTAAAGTAAGATAAAGACGTTGATCAATACATACACAGGATCCTGTATTAATGAAGTTGATCAAAACATGCACAGGGACCTGTATCAGTAATCAGTCTACGTGCGAGTCCCGAGTCCTGTACTCATAAAATTATGATGGGACTCATAGAAATTCTGGAAATACTTCAATTTATCATTATGGGATCCATTGTTTTTAGCAGTTTGTACTAAAAGGACCCATTAAAATAAATTGTAAACTGACCACTGCCTGTATTATTGTTCATGAATCATATTCTGAAATGAAGGTAACATAAATAAGTTGTTCAGTATATGCACAGGATCCTGTATAAATGAAGTTTATCAACACATGCACAGGGATCTGTATTATTGTTCATAAATTGTAGTCTGACATGAAGTTAACATAATGAAGTTGATCAGCAAATGCACAGGGACCTGTATTATTGATGTTGATCAACACATGCACAGGGACCTGTGTTCATAAATCATAGTCTGACATGAAGTTAACATAATGAAGTTGATCAGCAAATGCACAGGGACCTGTATTATTGATGTTGATCAACACATGCACAGGGACCTGTATTATTGTTCATAAATCGTAGTCTGACATGAAGTTAACATAATGAAGTTGACCAGTAAATGCACAGGGACCTGTATTATTGATGTTGATCAACACATGCTCAGGGACCTGTATTAATGAAGTTGATCAACACATGCACAGGGACTTGTATTATTGTTTCGTATTTGATTTTGACAGGTGTGTTATTTGATTTTGACAGGTGTGTTATTTGATTTTGACAGGTGTGTTATCCAATGCTGTTCAGGAACATGTTTGTACCTTCCTTCCTCAACTGTTGGCTGGCTAGATATGCCCTGGAAAAGTTGTTTGTATGTTTAGTCAAAAGATATGACACTGTTATATTACAGATATATTTAAGCATTGATGACAATTTTTTAAATTTTCATTGGGGTATGAAAAAAAATTTGTTTGCAAACTGTATGAATCTGCTAAGCGGATTCTTACAAAAGTTTGCAAGCAAGTTTTTTTTCATACCCCAATGAAAATAAAATATAATTGACATCAACCCTTATAATTAATTTTTGAAAGTTATTTTCAAAATTGAAACATGTTTATTGCAATTTGACTGAACTTACAACTTAAAACGTCAATTGCTGTATTGTGACGTCATATTTTTCGCACCATTTTCGGATTTTTTTCATAGATGTATGAAAAGAAAATCTCAACCAACCAGAAAGCCGCATGCTGCATACAATCAATGGAAAATTAATTATATAAACTTTATTGTTTTACATTATATTTAAGCACTGAACTGTTACCAGATGTGGTATACAGTCGATATGAATACAATTTGGGTGACAGATAAATAGAATGTCGCCCGTTTGTTTGTGATTATTTATCTGTCAGATGCCTTGTATTCCTCGAACTATTGATAAGGTCCGCACGAGTTTGAGTAGTGGGGTTTTACTGTAACTATTATTTACACTAAAGTTTGTGTCTGTTCTATATACTTTTAGAGTACAGTGCATTCCTCTTTATATCATGTTGCATTTGTCAGACAAAAACATGATATTAACAGGAATGTGACATTAAGAGAAACATGTTTTTCCACTAGAACATTTCCAATCTCCATAACTAAAAGTAAGCTATTCAATGTACATATGAAGATGTTTCCATATATAGATAATATTATTTCAATTAAAAATCATTTTTGGGGTTATTTTATGTCTTCTATGCAACATTTTGTACAAGTTGTATCAGAAATAAATGGAAATGACATCATTTTCTGGATATTTTATGTGACTAGTTAAAAAAACCTGATAAAAAGAGGAATTCACCTCAAAATTCATGATATTAACCAAATGATATTACATAGATTATAAAGAGAGAAAAACGGTGCTTGGGAAAAACATGATATAAAGAGGAACAGGGATGATATTAAGTGGAGTCCACTGTAATACATCATTATGTGTTTCAGAATGATCTTCACATCACCAAACAGAGGTTCCAAGAAATATCAGTGACCTTGTCACAACAACTGTTTATCCTCATCGTCACGCTCTTCTGTCTCATCTTCACGACGTGAGTATAGTAAAGTTGATCTTCTGAGGACTGAGGAAAGGTCAAGGTTAAATGACACAGTTCAAGGTCAAGGTCGTCAATTAAACAAAAGATCAAGTTATGTTGATATTGTGTTATCTTACTTTCATGTTAATTATATGTGTGATGGTGCATGCATAATTCAAGACCAGCAGTTCTATTGTGTTCACTCAGAACAGTAAAACTGGTATTGCCGCATGTGAAATTTAAAATGAAATGTCTCATAATGTGAATATAATATAATATAAAGTGTTCCAATCCACAGTGTCATATTTTTTTGTATCTTTGTAAGTTTATATAAATGCATAATTGCCAACTATCCAGTTTAGGAGGGGGGGGAGGGGGGGAGACTATCCAATTTAGGGGGGGGGGGGGAGTATCCGATTTAGGAGGGAGACTCCTGATTTTGAACCCTAAAATTGAGTGAATTTGCTAACTGTTCCTTTACTGCAAAGAAAAACTCAAAATTTTTAGACAATTGTCTCTAATTGGATATGTATACACACATTGTATTTATACTTTAATTTTAAGTATGCAGAATCTCCCCAATACAAATTTTAAAAAGTTGGCAGTTATAGCTGATGGATTAAATGTTAAAACACTCTAAAATTACGATGTGTTGTAGGGTATGTGGAGTACAGCACATACAGAGGTCCAGCCTGGAGTCGCCTCTCACGATGTTTGAGTCGTTCTACTTCACCATCGTCACCTTTTCCACCGTCGGTTATGGAGACATCTCACCAGATATCTGGCTTGGCCAGGTGTTCATGGTCCTCATGATTTGTATAGCCTTCGCTTTTATCCCCCGTCAGGTACGTGCTATCCCACATCAGGTATGAAAGCCTACTAGTGCATAGGTGTTAATCTCTGAAAACTCCAATGAGGGAGATCTCCCTCATTCCACATTTCTAATGAGGGAGAAAGTTCATGAAATATGTCTAAAACTGCATTACTCAATTTGTTTTCCCCTTTTTATGTATCAAGACACCTTAAAAAGTATTCAATTGATCCAGACACACCTGTAATGGTCATTACACACACCCTATATTTACTAGGATATCATTTGAAAACAGGATGTAGATTTTTAGTTTGTGTGAGATTGGACTAAAATGAGGGAGATTTCGAGGGAGATTGGTAAATAATGGTCAAATGAGGGAGTCTCCCTCGTAATGGGAGAGAGTTAACGGGTATGCTAGTGAATAGTCTTGCTATTGAAAGTTCCCAATGGCGATGGTTATGAAATATTGTTACTGCTATATACTGTAAACAGGAATGAAAATCCTCCTCCAAAAGGAGGAATTCCTCCTTTTGGATAATTTTGCTGTAATGTTAATTCTTAAAATTTCCCACTAAGACTATGGGTTTAGGTTTTCATACTTTTTCACAAATGGCTGGTTTTATCTTTGACTGTAACCGTACATATTCTAGTGGTTTTCTTATTTTAGCGATTTTTCACTTTGAAAGAATTCTGCTAAATCATGCTTGTGTTAATAACTGTTTCTGTACATTGCTTTCTACGTCAGCTTTTGAGAGTTTGCCAATTCATCATTGTGTTTATCTGTTTAAATTCTGTGGAAATAAGTATGTTTACAGTATTTTAAATCCAAATGTATAATTACATGTAGATTTTATTTTCTAGTATACTGACCTTGTGATTAAAGTAACTTTCCACCCCACAAAATGTTTATGGAATCTTGACCCCTCAGGAGAAAGAATCATTCTTCAGTTGTTATACACACTTTTGTGTTTTTGTACGACTGCATTCCTGTTTTAACAACGCTTTAAACGAGTGTTTGAGCATACAGCGTAGCCGTAATGAAAGGAACGTAAATGACAAGAACAATTGTTACAAAATATCAAAAAATACATGTCAATAAATAACAAGTAAACACTGTAACTTTGGCAGAGAAAGTTCCATCTAATATTTCACAAGAATTAGCAATCACAAGAATAATGTATTGTCAAACACAGTCAAACCTTGTTGACTAGGCCATAAGAAGATTTGAATTATCTGAGTATTCAAGTTAAGTGAGATTAAATGTTAAGTGTGTAATGGCTGACCAAAAAAATACTTCAAATTAAACAGGTCTTCGAGTTATGCCAGTTCCGAATAACGATGTTCAATTTTATATTAAAATACCTGAGATTTACCTGATGTGTTTTCAACTATACAGGTAGAAGTAATTGGCTCAATCTGGATGGAGAGACAGAGAGCGGGAGGTGTGTACAGTCGTCGGGAGGCAGACGGTAACAAACACGTGATCGTGTGCTGTCAGGAGTTCTCCTCCGAGGCTGTCATGGATTTTCTCACAGAATTTTACGCTCATCCGAAACTTGAGGTAGACTTTCACTGAAGATTTAATCACTTATCTCACTCACCCTGATGACACATTTGAACTCTTCCAATTCAAAAGCTGATATTGCTCATTATGAAATTTCAGGGCTGAATACCAGTATGTTACCGTAATTTCTCGCGTATAGTGCGCACTTTTTTAGGGAAAATCGAAAGTGTCAAGAACGGGGTGCACACTATACGCAAGAACAAGCAAAAACCTTGACTTGGTCGCGATCATGTATCGTTAATTTTTGGAGATTTTCAGAATAACCTGAAATATCCTCGCGGTAGTTAACAGTTGATATTTTGTTAAATAATTCCTGATTTGCATTATCTTTTTAAAACCACGAAAAGTTGCAATTATAAAAGCCATAAATACGATAGGATCTGATAAATAAACTTGAGGCAAGTAGCCTGAACTTTCAGGTCGAGATTGGATCGCCGCTACATTATCACAAGGCATATAGTGAAATATACCGAAGAATTAGATCGTTGTTAGCACTCTGATGTTAAAAATGCTGTTCTTGTGTAAAATCATACTGCACAATTCAATCCTGACGGTAGAAATGTGTCAAGAACAACTTGGAAGTTCGCCGGTTTGTGTATTGCAAAGAGTGAAGGTCGCTTAATATTAATACCCGACAGTATCAAACAGAGTCGCAAACAAGCGAGTTGAACTGGTAACAATAACAGTTAGAGTTTGGAAAATAAACATTTAGGGACTCAAAACAGTCCAATAAATATCCATGTTTTCTTTTCAAAGAAAAAATGCTGAAATCACAACGGGTTTGTGTTTTTTATATCAAACAAATTTGGCTGTATGTGGTCCTCGTCGGCCCTGATTGAGTGACTGCTTTTAGTACACCCGTCAACCCAGTACACTGCCGACTCTATCGATGTCTAGACGCACAGACTCCACAATTGTTTATTTTATAGAAAACCTGGAAGATTAAGTCTTATGTAAGATTTAATTGAATAATTTATGAATGATATTGCCGTGAAAACATTGTTTATTTCAATTATCTGTATTGGGCCTGTGCCTTCGCTGGTGTTAACAGATCTTCACCGTAACTCGTGCGAGGTGTCAATCAATGTCAAGTCTAATTAACGAGGCACTGTGTTATGTTTTCAAAGTTTCCTATTCAAAGGTGTTTGTTTATATACCCTTTAATGGCGACTTACCTGGTTGGTGCTATCATTCCGACTTGACGTTTTTTTTCACAAAAAAAATTTTTTTAATTTTTTTTTTCCCCCCAAGATATTTTTTTTTTAATTTTTGGACCCCAAAAAGTACCTGCGCACTATACGCGAGAAATTACGGTAATACTGTATAATAGGAATGTTCATTCTGGGAAATGTTCACCCTGTTAAAAATGTACCCTAGGTCGATTTATTCAATTCCTTTTTGCACAATGTTCTTTTTTGCCACTAACATGTCTTTTCCAATTGTCATAATGAATTGTGAACACATCTCAATGTGCTGGTTAGTTTGATCTCATTATAAAGGGCTAAAAACTGCAGAAATTAAACAAAAGCAATTAATTATACTTACGTGCATTCAATTTCTCTTTTCTGTGCATACGTCTGTGTAATGTATTAAAAAACCTTATGTAAGTTGTACATATCTCAGGAAGTATATCTCCGTTATTAGTTAATATGATGGTGGTTTGTTCCAATCGCCCAATGTCCGTGGTCCATCTAAGGTCCATGGTTCATCCCTAAACTATTCTTGTGATTGCTAATTCTTGACAAATATTAGATGGAACTTTCTCAAATTTGGTATGCAGGTTTCCCTTGTTTATTTTATTTAAGACATATGTGATGAAAAATGACTGAGTGAAGTTTGGTTTTTATTTCAGGAGCACACAGTAATACTGCTCGGGTCTAACGAGTTAGGAAGTAGTATGCAGGTGATCATACGGGACCCTAAGTGGGCTAACAGAGTCATCTATATGAGAGGGTCGGCTCTCAAGGACATCGACCTCAAACGATGCAGGTCAAGTGTATTTACCGTATTTTACCGTGAATAAGCCCCCAACCTCTGAGTGAAAAAGTGCCTAGAAGTAGGGAGGGGGCTTAATCACCTTGGATATTTTCTTTATGTTCAGCAAGAAAAATTAACATGGCTTTTTTTTTTTGAGAGGGAGACAAAGTTTAGGGAAGGGCTTAATTGCAGGCACCCACCCTGTTCCATTAAATTTGCCAAAGTGCATGCAGATTATTTTATGCAGACTTATAGTTGCCATGGTAACCAGGTCACTATAAACAGGTTTTTGCTGGAAAATGTTCCTAAACCTGTGAACCAATTTCAATGAAAGTACACAGGAATGATATGTACATGTATCTGCAGATTAAAATGTTTTCATCATCAACGTTACGTTATTAAATATTTTATTGCAAAGGTGGGAATCCGGAGGGGGGTATAAATTAGCCATTGGCTTCCAGTTCTAGTTTGAAGCACATTTGCCATAGTTGGGAGGGGGTGTAGTGGTGAGTAATTAAGACTAACAACATTGTCAGTTAATTAATTACAAGATTAAGGGTTTACCTCTCTCTAAAAACATTTTTTTAACTGTTAAAGGTTATTTGAAGTGTTCTGTGACGCCATGTTGTAACTATGTTTGTTGCGTTGTAGGATCAACAAGGCTGAGGCGTGTTTTGTGTTGCCGCCCAGTAACGCTATAGACAAGGACAAAGCAGTAAGTGTAATTCACTCACTTATCGTTTAAAGACACATCTGAACTCTTCCAATTCAAAGTTTGGAATATTTCATTACAGAATATCAGGGGGGAAAGTTTAATGGTTTCTTGTGGAATATTTTTTAACAGGGCAAATGCTTAACTTAATTATTTTAAAAGGGAAAAATAATTTGGCTTAATTTGCATTTTGATATACACATTTTCGTAGTACACGATTTGAAATTATACAGAACTAGTTTAATTTTACTTCTAAATTCATAAATTAAAGGGGTTTTACGCACCTGACCCTTCTGCTTCTACATTAGTTTAGAAATTTTGGATTCCTACCTTTTGGCCCCTAGCATCACTGAAGAGTCCTATAGGGACGATCGAAACAGCTGTATGATGCAGTTTAATTCATTTTTTCGGCATACTGTATCTATTGCTAAATTTAAGAGGTGTTACGTGATCTTTTTTTTTTTTTTTTTTTTACAAACATTTTATTCACGTAGACATATAAACATATTTACAGACAATGTCCTCACACAGGGGGGCTCTCATTCTACATTCTTTAACCATGCGTACAAACTTACATTCATCATCTCTTACAATACAACATTACATCACATTATTTAATATTACATACAACAAGTTAACATCATTTTACATTACACAAAATCGTACAAGCACCGTATATTGATAATTTGCATAGCATTTAACATTACACACACCAGGCCAATGTCGTCGATAATAACATTTACCGGATGTGTGTTATACGTAAGTAACCGCCAGACGGATAGGAAATATGCCCTAGCGGACAATCGGAAGCATGCGGTCATGATCACAACGGTAACTATATAAATGTTTGTGAATTCTGTCAATTGCTTTATTGTTTTTACTAAAGAGTGTTCAAGAAGAGTTAAGTATAATTAATTAGTCAGAGGATGTTATGTGATATGAAAAATTGCGTACATGTACCTAGCTGTTGGGGAAAGCCCTCCGGTACCTGCTTGATGACTTGACAGACGATAAATTCGCACATGTATTGTACACCTACTGTACAGTACATATTGTAAACAATGGCATTTACTATTTAAGATTTGTTGATATAGAATAAAATGATATGGAATACATATACCAGTTGTGACAGTAAACAATAATAATAAGCACTTTACACAATATAGGTCACAGTAATTACACAGTACGGTGCATAATCATACCAAGGGAAATAACTCTAATTTAATTTAACATTATATGTTTAAGCATTTCATATTTTTCTATTAAATTAACAACATGAGTTGATTTACTTTCTCCACTCTTGTTTACTTTCAAAAATAACTTAATATTATCCAATAGAAGAGTTTTAAACATAATAAAAGCAGAGAATGGAGTCTGTTTTTTATTTTGATATTTAACAATATTTCTTGTTTTCCAGATGACCCATTTAGTGGTAAAAGATATGGAATTTTTAAGTGCAGCAGAATCCTTGTTTAGAATTTCTCCTAGTAATAAGTTGAATTCATTTATTTCTATATCTGGTATCCATATCAATATCTTGTTTCGTATAAGCTGTATCAATTGTTTGCCAAATGTACAATCATAAAATAAGTGACGTTGAGTTTCTATTTGGTTATTACACATATGACAAATGCCATTAGATCTATTCATAAGACTTAGCTTGTATTCTGTATATATTATTCGGTGTATACATTTCCAATGGAATTCTTTTATTTTGTTATTTGTTGCTGTAAGTTCACTTCCACAGTTACTCCATATCATTTCCCAATTAAAAGTCTTTTCTAATTCTGTCTCCCATTTCATTTCTGATTTAGGTCTAGCAGTTTTAATTAGAATTTGTTGAATCATCTTCATTTTAATATCTTTAGTCATCAAAATTTTTGTTTTATTTTTCATATTCAAACAAAGTTGGAAATTTTCATTAACAAATATGTTTGGTTTTGACACAATTTCATTGTTTGCTCCCTGGACTTGACCTTTCAGTATTTCAATAAACATTTGTGGGATAGATTTTCTTATTTTAGATAATTCTGCAATCCAATTCTGTTTGAACTTAAGTTTTTGAAACACTGTTTGGTTTGTAAAGAATTCATGATTATCTTTATCCCATACATCCCTAATTTTTGTCAGTCCACTTTTCAAGAAGGATTGTAAAAAAATAGGTTTGTTTTGGAATTGTATATGAACATTTCCACAGAGGTTTTGATTCAGTACATTTGTCATATCAAAAACTTGTATCTTCCCTATAAACTTTGACCAGGCTTTTAGGCTCCTGTAGTAGAACTTAGGAAGCAATCTGTCAATATCTAGTCCTTTCAAATCCGAGCACGAACATAGAAAGTTTTTTGTTGCATACTTTTTGTCTAATTTTGTGAGAAAAAATCTACCTATTGAACTCCAGTTTTCAGTTTCTGAATTTAGTATTTTGTGAATGGTTTTTATTTGTTTTCCTTGTAGAAATGTTTCAATATCTATCATTTCCATACCTCCACTTTTTCTATTATAGCAGCTTAGTTTTCTGTCTAGTTGATGTGTTTTCCCATCCCATATATAATTCCAAATGAGTTTACTAATTTCCTTCAAGTATTTGTCCGGAATTCCTCTTGTTTCTATTTCATATCCAATAGTTGATATAATGAGTGATTTGATAATTAAAACTTTTCCTTTGAAGGTAAGGTTTCTCGTTTTCCAGACCTGAAGACAGTTTTCTATTTTAATAATTTTTTCCCTCCATATTTTATCATCATCTATTGAGTATCCGTGATGGATACCTAAGGTTTTAATATTTGTTTTTGTCCATTTTATCAAGTCAAAAGTTGGATTTCTATTTTTTGATGCCCCAATGTAAAGACCTTCAGTTTTTTCATAATTAATTTTCGCTCCAGATGCATTTTCATATGATTCTAATATTTGGAAAGTTTGTATGATTGAATCTTCTGATCTGTTAAAAAGTTGAGTATCATCTGCAAACATACTTAGTTTTGTTTCAGTGCTATTGTTTCCGGGTACTTTTATACCTTTTATATTTGGGTTTGCTCGGATTGCACAAGCAAGTGGTTCTGCCTGAATTATGTACAAAAATGGCGCGATAGGACATCCTTGTCGCGCTGATCTTGATATGTTGAAATATTTTGAGGTAAAACCATTTGTTTGAATACAAGTTTTTGAATTTTGGAGAAGCATATAAATCCAATTACAATAAGTTGTCCCAAATTTGAATTCTTTCAAACATTTAGTGATCCATTCCCATTCTATCCGGTCAAATGCTTTTTGTTGATCTAGGAAGATTATTGAACCTTCTTGATTCTCCATATCACAATAATCTATTATGTCCTGAATCATTCTGTTTGCATCTGAAATATTTCTTCCGGGGACAAAACCTTTTTGGTCAGTATGAATAATTTTACTAAGGACTGGTTTAAGGCGATTTGCTAAAATTTTGGCGATGATTTTATAGTCGACATTAAGCAATGTGATAGGTCTCCAGTTTTTAATGTCTTCTCTGTCACCTTTTTTAAATAGTAGTTTAATTATACCTTTATTTTGTGACTCAGTCAGTTTGTTTTCTGAAAATATGTTTTCAATCAGTTGACTCAATTCATTTTTTATTAATGTCCAATATATTTGATAAAATTCACTAATTATACCATCTTCTCCGGGTGATTTATTCTTCTTAAATGTTTTAATTGCCTCTTTTATTTCCCTTTGTTCTACAGGTCGATCCATGTGTCTACTTTCGTCATCAGTTAGCTTATTTTCAATTTTTTGCGTTAAAAATTCAGCATCATCTTCATCCCATCCCTCAGACTTAAATAGGTTGTAATAAAAAGCTGTTTGTTCTTCAAGAATATTTTTGATCCCTGTTTTGTATTGCCCATCACTTCCTTTTATTCTATACCACTGTGTATTTTCTGCATTTCTTTTTTCTAGGTTGTGAAAATATTTGGTTGACTTTTCATTCTCCTCATAACTTGTCACTCTGCTTCTCACTCTTGCTGCATCTGTTTGATTGGTATAATACCTTTTTATTTTCATTTTAATCTCATTTATTTCTTCAGAGTTGTTCTTATTTTTATCATTGCTTTCTAGTTTTTCTAATTTCTCTTCAAGGAGTCTGATTTCCTTCTTCGACACATTCACCATTTTCCCTACCTCTATACATAATTGCTTTATCTTTATTTTGGTTATATCCCACCATTCATTAATACTTCTATACATACATTTTTCATTTTTCCATACTTTCCAGGAAGTTTCTAAAGCATTTTTAAATAAAGTATTTGTAATAGTTTGATAGTTCATTTTCCATGTCCCTGGACCTCTCTCCATTTCTTTTATATATATTTTTAATGTGTTTACATCATGATCACTGTATGGACAGTAGTTTATTTTTACATTGTGAAGAAGCGGGTCTAGACTCTTGTCTGTCAATATTAAATCAATTCTAGATTTTGATGTGCCCCGTTTAAAAGTATACTTAAGCAAATATGGATTTCGTTTCCTCCATATATCTTCCAAATTTTGTTTCATCAAAAGTGATACCATTTCTGTTTTGCCAATATCATCAGCAGATTGTCTTGGAAATCTATCTTTATGCTTGTCTAGTACACAATTAAAATCACCCATTATTATTTTTTCATATGCATTACTGCACACCTCCATCTGTAATCTGATTAAAAATTCCTTTCTCTCTATTCCTTTGTTTGGGCAGTATATGTTTATGATATCAAAACTCTTATTTTCACATTGTAATGTACACACTAATATTCTACCATACTGGTCCCTATAGTGTTCATTTATTTTGAAGTCTGTATTCTTATTCCAAAGAATAGCAACACCCCTTGAATCATTTTTTCCATTATTCCACAAACTACCACTTCCTCCTAAATCCTTCCAGTTATTACTCCATTTCTCTATATCTAAATCTGTACAGTGGGTTTCCTGTAGACATATTATGTCATATTTCTTACTTTTAATCCAATTGAATATCCGGTCTCTCTTTTTATTGTCTCGCATTCCATTTATATTTAAACAAGCTATATGTATGTCATTTTTCATCTTGATAAAAATAAAACAAGGTTATATTTTTCTCACAGGTCATGATTTGATGTAACATATATACATGGTTTTTTTTTTTTTTCGCTTTTTTACAGTTCTTTCCATGATAATGCTCTAAAAAGTTGAGCTTATGATGGTATACTGTAAGATATACATTTTTATAACATACACTTATGAAATCTACTCCTTGGATTTCCTCGATAAATGTCTGAGTGTTTACTAATTCTGGCTTAACCAAGAACATACTGTATTTGTAATATGTCATAATATATATATATATATTTACAGTCTGTTTGGAATTGATAGTATATTGCCTATACATTTCTACGAATGCCTACTGAACTTTATTTTCCGATAAAATCAGTGGATCACGCGCCTATTGGCGCAGCGCGCAGTAATACACTCCGTTACGATTTGAACACGAGGCCGCGTCACTACTTTTCAGACTCGATTAATATCCTGCCGCGTAGTATGTGTTAATTTATTTAAGAAATAAATAAGAAGCATTTTAATGTTTTTTAAATACAATAACAGTAACAAAGACAGTATGGTTTGTTTATATATGAACGTATGTGCAAAAATAAGAATAAAAAGATGTAATCTTTTGGAACTTTTTTGTTTACTTGTTGACTGAAATTCCGCGGGAGTTCGTCACCTCATAAGGCGGCTGTTTCAACGGTCTACCGAAACCAAACGATACTGTTTGATTTCATCCCAGTAAGTATCATAATATCTGATTAAAGAAATAATTACACGTGGGAATATAAGGTCTGGACAGTAAATATAAGGATTAAAGTTTCTTTCTGGTGGTTTTATCAAAGGATAAAGTTCAGTAGGATATCGATAGTTGTTTCATGGAACGCTTCGCGTTCCATTCCAACTATCGATATCCTACTGAACTTTATCCTTTGATAAATCCACCAGAAAGAAACTTTAATCCTTAAATACAAAAAAAGTACGTGCACATTGGTAAGGTAGCTATATATGTTACAATGTACTAAGAATATATTTTTTGGAGTAATATATAAGTATACATACATTGCATGATTTCCTTTGTAGTGAAAAAAGGATGTTGTCTTTTAAGTTCATTATTTCGTTTTTGTGTATGTACTTCTGTCACTTCGTCCAAGTTTTGAGGTCTTTTCCGCAGAGGGGGGATTGGAGGCATCGCTCCGTTGTCGTTTGCGGAAGTTGGGAGTATCCAGAGGGGTGGTGGCTGATTCCAAAAAGACATTAAAACAGTCTAGTAGCCTGTTGGTACCGGTGCGGCTTAAATGCACACCACTCTGGTCACTCTGGTCAAATAACCCTGTAATACAATTTCCTGTGTCTGCCTTAACAAACTGTTTGTGAATGTTCACATAGTTCAGTTCTCCGTCAGTTTTGCAGAGTTTCTCGATGTATTTGTTCAGTGTCTTAGTTATATTGTTTTTTATTGTGATTTTATTTGTTATGCCCTTACGGGGCAAAATGTTACATACTCCAATGGTAGCAGTTGGGTACTCTGTTTTGATTTCAGTGATCGCCGAGGTTAGACTAAGTGACAGTTGTGTCTCGTTTTCATTACGCGTCACGTCATTGGTACCGAGGCACAGGAGAACCCTTTCTACCTCACAACTTACCGGAACCTGTCGTCTTGCATGGTTCAAGGCATCGCTGATGTTGGAAAGTGATGCTCCAGATTTGGACGCGTTGATTGTGTTTTTGTCTTTAATATCAAGCCGCGCACAGTTTGAAGCACCGATCACTAACTTAATGTAGTTTTCACTATACTCTTTATCTTCTGATACTGTACATGTCTCTGAAGTGTCTTCCCCATCTGGATGCGTTTCCTCATCGTCGTCGGGTTTTTGTCTATCTTCTACCTCAGAAGCGTATTCCCCGTATCGTTCGATCCGACAGTCTTTCTTTGTTACGTGATCTTAATGAAGGTATGATCGTCCCATAATACTTGATCAGGGTTTCTGACAACAAAATATCTTCCCTCAAGTTTAATGTTCATGAAATTCTTGTAGTTTTAACAATTACTTTAAGTTCTCTGATTAAAATACTACATTAATATATCAAATAGATTGTACTTATTCCTTAACGATGGACAGATCAGGATGATTCATGATATCCTCTTGAACTCAATATCACACTTCTTTCAAAATTTTTATTTTTCAGGATAAGCATACAATTTTGCGCTCCTGGGCTGTGAAGGATTTTGCCCCGAAATGTCAGCAGTACGTACAGCTGTTCAGAGTGGAGAACAAGATGCATGTGAGATTCGCAGGTATGGATGCTTAGTAATTTGTGGTACATGACTACAATTCAAAATAAGAGGAAACATGTAAAAGTCCTGTCTTAAAATAGAACATATTGGTTGTACAGATCCCCCTCATTTGTTATGCCCCTGCCATGTTACCAATGTCTGTCCTGGCTCTTCCTGTCCCGTCCCATGGTAATGTAACCAGCTTATTTAAATAACTACTGATCCAATTGTCATCAAACGTCGCATACATAATAAGTATGCAGAACTAATTTCATATGGGGAAGGGGGTATTTATGTCTCAGACATTTCTAGTTGAATAAATATGTCTGATATCTGGAGAAGAACTGATTAATTTGACAGCTATAGCTCATTCTCAATACTCTGGAAGTTTATATACCCAGATATATCGTCAATCTACATCTCTGAAATATGTCATGAAAAAAATTTAAGGGTCAGTGTACACACCTGTGGATGGGACAAAAGTGACTAGTTTGTCATTTGATGTACATCAGAGAATACTATAAACCAAGTTTCTTTTGCCTGTTATTCACTTTTGTCAATATTGCCATCAAAACAATTTTGTGAAAATTAATTGACCCTTATTAAGCTGGGGATGACTCACTTTATAAGGTAAAGTGTAATGGCTATACAAGTATAATCTGTTTAAGGAATATTAATCATCACAAATCAGGATGTGATGTTGATACAGCAAAGCTAGTAACAAAACAGGAAGCTTAATTGGTTTACAGTAGACGTAAATTTTTTGCCTCCATGCACTTTTAAAGGCAGGTATCTGCCTGGCCATTGGTATTTCAACCAGAAACCCATCCTCTACCTCTTTAGCCTTCAGGTTTCCTTGGATATATTCCATTGTTGCAGAGCACATGTAAGCATAACCCCTTGAAATTTGACGAAAGATAGATCCTTCTTTGTTGTAGAATACATATGTTTGATTGGCCTGAGTCCACTTTATTATTGTCCCCCCTTGTCTGTTGTAGAACATGTGGTTTGTGAGGATGAATTTAAGTATGCCCTACTGGCCAACAACTGCTTGTATCCTGGCCTGTCTACACTGGTGTCACTGTTAATGCACACTTCTACAGGATAGTAAGTATCCAAATTTGTACCAGGCTTTTGCCAGGTATTTTGGTAATGGGACACTGTCCTGAAATTGGGAAACTTCGTCAACATTTTATAGCAAATTTGGATAATAGCATCAATTATTTCATTCAATCGTGGATAATTTAAGCTTTTGGTTTTTATGCTCCCCCAAAAATTTTACCGGAGCATATACTTGCTGCATTGTCTGTCTGTCTTTCAGTCCGTCCGTCCATCCGTAAGTCCGTCAGTCATTGTCCAGAGTATAACTCTGCACACACTAAAATGATATGTAGTGTGTCTAATCCAAGGCTTACCATCCCTTATTTACAGAGTTATTGCCCTTTGGTATATTTTGTCTGGAGCATAACTTTTCCAACAGTAAAGCTGACAAATAAGACTGTCCCATTTCAAATGTATTTGAGAAAATTAAAATTATAGATTATATAGATTTTGTTTGTTATTTTTTTTAATTAAATTAACCTGATCATATCATGCAGCCTTTGATATAAATTCCTGAACATGAATGTGCCATCAACAAGGAAACATATATTAATTAAAATAACTTTACACAGGTTATTGTAATAATTTGCACCTTGTATAAAACTGGAGGAAATAAAGAAATGATACAATCTGCCTAAAACAGGAGAGATTTATACACAAACATGGTCTCCTAAGTTAGATTATGTATAAAAACCATATAGCACACATAGATTGACAGCATGTCTGTTAAACAACATTCACCACCCTGTTTTTAAACCCTGCTCAGGAAAAAAATTAAATAAAAACGTGTGAAGATTTGTTTTTTCATCCAATCAATTTAAAACATTGATATTAACGGGAGGCTATCTTGGATTTTGACAGTAATTGTTTATGATCGAATATTCAAGAGAAAGTTCTAGTTACTGGGTGGATCTTTCTCAAAATCTAAATCTAGTAGATCCTCGTCCAAAGACAAGAATTCCGAATGAGGTGAATCATTTTTTGTCGTTCACAAGTCGTGAATCGGACGCTTAAAAATGATGACTTGGTAGCTACATTTACCTGACAGTAATATACCTAGACATAGTGGCAACAATAATCATTCAACCTAATAAATGAAGACCTTCTAATTCACAACCTAATCATATACCGCAGAATGCAATGATAAATGCAATCAACACACAGGTGTTGACATGACAGCGGAAGTAATCAGTTGAGCTACTGCGCAAGCGCACATTCGGGAAAAACCGCTGTCGCTAACTTCACGGTTCGGTGCACAAGCAAAAAAGCTCGAGCTAGACCATCGCACAAACGGGGCAGTGACCAATCCCTCTCACATATACGTCCCTGGTACATTAGATTTTCTGATAACACAGCCTGGACTGGTTTTGACAAATTATACCATATTTCAAGGTCACTTGGTCAAAGGTTAAGGTCAGATTTTACATTTCTTGTCTGCTTAATATTTTCTTATGACATCATGTAGCAAAGTTATTCAGAGTCGGACAAGTTTTCAACTGGCCAAACCACAGGTTGAATGGTCAAGGTCAAATTTTACATTTATTATCTGCATATTTTCTGATGTAAGCATTGAACTGTTAACAAATGGTAGTATACAGTTAATATGAATACAATTGAGTGACAGATAGATAGAATGTCACCCATTAGGGCAAATGAATATTTATTTGTAATTTAAAGGCCCAATATATGTAAATTCCGGTAAAACTTGGAAGCGAAAATCAAGCCTAATAACTTTTTAGGTCATCTGACCCGAAGGGTCAAGATGACCTATTGCCATCATGCTTCGTCCGTCGTCGTGCGCCGTCCGCCGTCCGCCGTCCGTAAACTTTTCCTTTAACAATCTTCTTCTTAGTAACCAAAAGGCTCTAGGTGCTGATATTTGGCCAGTAGGCACCTGGGATTGAGTGCTACAAAGTTTCCTCATTTCAATGACCTTGACCTGTTTTCAAGGTCACAGGGGTCAAATATGTAAAAACCTTTAACAATCTTCTTCTCAGTAACCAAAAGGTCTAGGGTAATGATATTTGGCCAGTAGGCACCTGGGATAGAGTGCTACAAAGTTTCCTCATATCGATGACCTTGACTAACTTTCAAAGTCACAGGGGTCAAATATGTAAAAAAGCGTTTGACAATCTTTTCCTCACTAACCAATAAGCCATGGGTGATCATATTTGGCCAGTAGGTATCTGGGAAAGAGTGCTACAAAGTTTCCTCATATCAATGACCTTGACTAACTTTCAAGGTCACAGGGGTCAGATATGTAAAAAAACGTTTGACAATCTTCTCCTCACTAACCAAAAGGCCAAGGGTGATCATATTTGGCCAGTAGGTACCTGGAATGGAGTGCTACAAAGTTACCTCATATCAATGACCTTGACCTACTTTCAAGGTCACAGGGGCCAAAAAGGTCAAAATCTTTGAACGACTTCTTCTGAATAACCAAAAGGCCCAGAGACCTGATATTGGGCCTGTGTTATGCTGGGATAAAGTGGTACCAAGTTTGTTCAAAGAAATGACCTTGACCTTCATTCAAGGTCACAGGGGACAAAACAGTCAAAATTTTTAAACGACTTCTTCTGAATAACCAAAAGGCACAGAGACCTAATATTGGGCCTGTGGCATGCTGGGATAAAGGGCTACCAAGTTTGTTCAAAGAAATGACCTTGACTTTCATTCAAGGTCACAGGGGCCAAAACGGTCATAATCTTTAAACAACTTCTTCTGAATAACCAAAAGGCCCAGAGACCTGATATTGGGCCTGTGACATGCTGGGATAAAGGGCTACCAAGTTTGTTCAAAGAAATGACCTTGACTTTCATTCAAGGTCACTGGGGCCAAAACGGTCATAATCTTTAAACATTTTCTTCTGAATAACCAAAAGGCCCAGAGATCTAATATTGGGCCTGTGGCATGCTGGGATAAAGGGCTACCAAGTTTGTTCAAAGAAATGACCTTGACTTTCATTCAAGGTCACTGGGGCCAAAACGGTCATAATCTTTAAACGACTTCTTCTGAATAACCAAAAGGCCCAGAGACCTGATATTGGGCCTGTGGCATGCTGGGATAAAAGGCTACCAAGTTTGTTCAAAGAAATGATCTTGACTTTCATTCAAGGTCACAGGGACCAAAACGGTCATAATCTTTAAACAACTTCTTCTGAATAACCAAAAGGCCCAGAGATCTAATATTGGGCCTGTGGCATGCTGGGATAAAGGGCTACCAAGTTTGTTCAAAGAAATGACCTTGACTTTCATTCAAGGTCACTGGGGTCAAAACGAAACTGTTGTTATTTTTCGTGTAGTCAAAAATCCAAGATGGCCTCCACAGCGGCCATTTTGAAAACACATTCTAAACTTCTCAAGTTCTACCAGTGGAATTGAGCTGAAACTTGCCAGAAATGATATCCTGAGATGGTCCCAACAAAGTGTTGTTATTTTTCAAGCCCATCAGAAATCGTAGAAGGCCACTATCTTGAACTTGGCAATCTATACAGGCATATTATAACTTGATTTAATGACTACACGTATTTTCATAGTGATTTTACAATTGGTAGTCAGATGACCGTTAAGGCCCGTTGGGCCTCTTGTTTATATTTATAGATTTAGTTAAGTTTATACACAACACAAACACAGATTGAAAGTTCAAAAATTCAAATTAAAGTAACTTGTTCAGGTTTTGTAACTAAATTTTTGGCATTCTTAGGGGCTGCTCTGCTACCTAATCCTACTATACAAATTACATAATATGCAATAACAGATCTATTAAAACAAAAGACAAAACAAACACACTTAGCTAAAAGAAGGAGTGGGACGATCCCCAGCTTGAGCGATCTCAAGCAAGTTACAAAGTTGGGGTGATCCCAAGTCAGGGAGCGAGAGGGTAACAGTCAGCAGAAGTATGTGACTTATCTTAAGGGGTGCTCGCTGGCACACAACAAACTGATTATGATTAAAAAAATAAATACACAAAAACAATCAAATAATGAATTGGGGGTAGTTACAGATACAAATTGTAAAGTGTAGTATGAGTGAGAGCCAAGATTAACCGATATCAGCAATATTCAAGATGAATTCTCCCACGGTTACGGTTACCAGTACAGCAGCAGTTGAAACTCTGTATTTTAAACTGTCTTCTAACTTTGGCTTGTTGTTGAAGTGGGCCACACCTGAATTATTTTCAGTTCTTTGGATTTTTCTGCCAAGAGTTTTTTATTAGTTAACGCTCGGGTTTACTTCGTTTCAGTAAATCCTCCTTGAAAATAGACGTTTGTATTACAATGTATCGTATTAATACGGGGAGAGGGAGATCCAACGTCTGTGTAGATGGTGCAGTAGAGTTCTGTGTAGCCCAGTAGACGGATTCCACAAGGAATACAAGAGTCCAGCCGTAGTAGTAGAGTTATCAATAGGTAAAGATGACCATGCATGACAACGTCTTGCTGGGTTAATCAGCTTTAATAAAAAATGTTAATTATACCCCCCCGCAACGAAGTTAGGGGGGCTATACTGGAATCAGCTTGTCTGTCTGTCTGTCCGTCTGTCTGTCCGTCTGTCTGTCCGTCTGTCTGTCCGTCCGTCTGTCCGTCTGTCCGTCAGTCCGTCTGTCTGTCCGTCTGTCCGTCTGTCCGTAGAAAAATGTTGTCCGGACAACTCCTCCTAAACTACTGGATCGATTTCAATAAAACTTGGCAGTATTGTTGGGGACCATGTGTAGATGTGCATGCAGGGTTTCGTTTGTCAAAATTTTGGTTGCCATGGTAACCAGGTCACTATACACAGGTTTCCATAATAAAATGTTGTCCGGACAACTCCTCCTAAACTACTGGATCGATTTCAATAAAACTTGGCAGTATTGTTGGGGACCATGTGTAGATGTGCATGCAGGGTTTCGTTTGTCAAAATTTTGGTTGCCATGGTAACCAGGTCACTATACACAGGTTTCCATAATAAAATGTTGTCCGGACAACTCCTCCTAAACTACTGGATCGATTTCAATAAAACTTGGCAGTATTGTTGGGGACCATGTGTAGATGTGCATGCAGAGTTTCGTTTGTCAAAATTTTGGTTGCCATGGTAACCAGGTCACTATACACAGGTTTCCGTAATAACGTGTTGTCCGGACAACTTCCTATAAACCACTGGATCGAGTTTAATGAAACTTGGCAGTATTGTTGGGGACCATGTGTAGATGTGCATGCAGAGTTTTGTTTGTCAAAATTTTGGTTGCCATGGTAACCAGGTCACTATACACAGGTTTCCATTATAATGTGTTGTCCGGACAACTCCTCCTAAACTACTGGATCAATTTCAGTGAAACTTGGCAGTATTATTGGGGACCATGTATAGATTTGTATACAGGGTTTCGTTTGTCAAAATTTTGGTTGCCATGGTAATGAGGTGACTATACACAGGTTTCCGTAATAACATGATGTCTGGACAACTTCTTCTAAACTACTGGGTCATTTTCAATGAAACTTCGCAGTAAGTAATGTTGAGGATTACTATACACAGGTTAAAATTTGTCTGTTCGGCTTTTAAAATTCTGCTGACTGTTGACATTATATAATGCATGTTATATACAACTTGTACTACATCATGTTTTTTTCAAAAACATGTCAGACACCTCTAATAAAAGGTAGCGGGGGGGTATTAGTCAGCCATCGGCTTACAGTTCTAGTTTTGACTAGTTTCGACACATTAGATGTGTCGTCTTCAGAAGGGTTCTGAAGATGACACATCTAATGTGTCGAAACTAGTCAACATTTTTTTATTAAAGCCGATTAATCCAGCAAGATGTTGTCATGATCATCTTTACCTAATGTATCGTATCGTTTGTCACGGGCCATGGTTCCTTGGTTATAACTGTTTTCATCGTTGTTTCAGTGAAGGCTCACTGGCGACAGAAACCTGGCAACAGATTTATGGTCAGCACTCAGGTAATGAGATCTACCACATCCAGCTTGGTAAGAGTATCTTCTTCAGTCAATACGAAGGCAAAAAGTTCACAGAGGCATCAGCCGACGCCCATAAACGGTACGTAAATACAGGATTTCTAACAGAAATAAAAAACATGTATTTCACAAGTGGGGCTAAAATTTTGATAAATTTGTTTTTGTGAGTGATAGTAAGCAGAATTTGAAATCCTTCTTCATTTGAGCCGCAGCAAGAAGCATGTTTAAGTCAGAAGAGGGTACGTTGTCTAGGGAATCTAGATATAGAGAGTGTGGTGGGAGAACCTCGACTACAGCTTATATATTACCTATCGTTGTTTCAGTTACGGTGTTACGTTACTGGGGATTCTAGACGTGGAGAGTGTGTCAGGAGAACCTCGACTACAGCTTATATATTACCTATCATTGTTTCAGTTACGGTGTTACGTTACTGGGGATTCTAGACGTAGAGAGTGTGTCAGGAGAACCTCGACTACAGCTTATATATTACCTATCGTTGTTTCAGTTACGGTGTTACGTTACTGGGGATTCTAGACGTAGATAGTGTGTCAGGAGAACCTCGACTACAGCTTATATATTACCTATCGTTGTTTTAGTTATGGTGTTACGTTACTGGGGATTCTAAACGTGGAGAGTGTGGTGGGAGAACCTGGACTACAGCTTATATATTACCTATCGTTGTTTTAGTTACGGTGTTACGTTACTGGGGATTCTAGATGTGGAGAGTGTGGTGGGAGAACCTCGACTACAGCTTATATATTACCTATCATTGTTTCAGTTACGGTGTTACGTTACTGGGTATTCTAGACGTAGAGAGGATGGCGGGAGAACCTCGACTACAGCTTATATATTACCAATCGTTGTTTCAGTTACGGTGTTACGTTACTGGGGATTCTAGATGTAGAGAGTGTGGCGGGAGAACCTCGACTACAGCTTATATATTACCTATCGTTGTTTTAGTTACGGTGTTACGTTGCTGGGGATTCTAGACGTGGAGAGTGTGGGGGGAGAACCTCGACTACAGCTTATATATTACCTATCGTTGTTTTAGTTACGATGTTACGTTACTGGGGATTCTAAACGTGGAGAGTGTGGTGGGAGAACCTCGACTACAGCTTATATATTACCTATCGTTGTTTCAGTTACGGTGTTACGTTACTGGGGATTCTAGACGTGGAGAGTGTGGGGGGAGAACCTCGACTACAGCTTATATATTACCTATCGTTGTTTCAGTTACGGTGTTATGTTACTGGGAATTCTAGACGTAGAGAATGTGGTGGGAGAACCTCGACTACAGCTTATATATTACCTATCGTTGTTTCAGTTACGGTGTTACATTACTGGGGATTCTAGACGTGGAGAGTGTGTCAGGAGAACCTCGACTACAGCTTATATATTACCTATCATTGTTTCAGTTACGGTGTTACGTTACTGGGGATTCTAGACGTAGAGAGTGTGTCAGGAGAACCTCGACTACAGCTTATATATTACCTATCATTGTTTCAGTTACGGTGTTACGTTACTGGGGATTCTAGACGTAGATAGTGTGTCAGGAGAACCTCGACTACAGCTTATATATTACCTATCGTTGTTTCAGTTACGGTGTTACGTTACTGGGGATTCTAGACGTAGAGAGTGTGGCGGGAGAACCTCGACTACAGCTTATATATTACCTATCGTTGTTTCAGTTACGGTGTTACGTTGCTGGGGATTCTAGACGTAGAGAGTGTGGCGGGAGAACCTCGACTACAGCTTATATATTACCTATCGTTGTTTCAGTTACGGTGTTACGTTGCTGGGGATTCTAGACGTAGAGAGTGTGGTGGGAGAACCTCGACTACAGCTTATATATTACCTATCGTTGTTTCAGTTACGGTGTTACGTTGCTAGGGATTCTAGACGTAGAGAGTGTGGGGGGAGAACCTCGACTACAGCTTATATATTACCTATCGTTGTTTTAGTTACGGTGTTACGTTGCTGGGGATTCTAGATGTTGAGAGTGTGGGGGGAGAACCTCGACTACAGCTTATATATTACCTATCGTTGTTTTAGTTACGGTGTTACGTTACTGGGGATTCTAAACGTGGAGAGTGTGGTGGGAGAACCTCGACTACAGCTTATATATTACCTATCGTTGTTTCAGTTACAGTGTTACGTTACTGGGGATTCTAGACATAGAGAGTGTGTTGGGAGAACCTCGACTACAGCTTATATATTACCTATCGTTGTTTCAGTTACGGTGTTACGTTACTGGGGATTCTAGACATAGAGAGTGTGGAGGGAAAACCTTGACTACACCTTATATATTACCTATCGTTGTTTCAGTTACGGTGTTACGTTACTGGGGATTCTAGACGTGGAGAGTGTGGCGGGAGAACCTCGACTACAGCTTATATATTACCTATCGTTGTTTCAGTTACGGTGTTACGTTACTGGGGATTCTAGACGTGGAGAGTGTGGCGGGAGAACCTCGACTACACCTTATATATTACCTATCGTTGTTTCAGTTACGGTGTTACGTTACTGGGGATTCTAGACGTGGAGAGTGTGGCGGGAGAACCTCGACTACAGCTTATATATTACCTATCGTTGTTTCAGTTACGATGTTACGTTACTGGGGATTCTAGATGTGGAGAATGTGGCGGGAGAGCCTCGACTACAGCTTATATATTACCTATCGTTGTTTCAGTTACAGTGTTACGTTACTGGGGATTCTAGACGTGGAGAGTGTGGGGGGAGAACCTCGACTACAGCTTATATATTATATATCGTTGTTTCAGTTACGGTGTTACGTTACTGGGGATTCTAGACGTGGAAAGTGTGGCGGGAGAACCTGGACTACAGCTTATATATTACCTATCGTTGTTTCAGTTTCAGTGTTACGTTACTGGGGATTCTAGATGTGGAAAGTGTGGCGGGAGAACCTGGACTACAGCTTATATATTACCTATCATTGTTTCAGTTACGGTGTTACGTTACTGGGGATTCTAGACGTCGATAGTGTGGCGGGAGAACCTCGACTACAGCTTATATATTACCTATCGTTGTTTCAGTTACGGTGTTACGTTACTGGGGATTCTAGATAAAGAGAGGATGGCGGGAGAACCTCGACTACAGCTTATATATTACCTATCATTGTTTCAGTTACGGTGTTACGTTACTGGGAATTCTAGACGTGGAGAGTGTGGCGGGAGAACCTCGACTACAGCTTATATATTACCTATCGTTGTTTCAGTTACGGTGTTACGTTACTGGGGATTCTAGATGTGGAGAATGTGGCGGGAGAGCCTCGACTACAGCTTATATATTACCTATCGTTGTTTCAGTTACGGTGTTACGTTACTGGGGATTCTAGACGTGGAGAGTGTGGGGGGAGAACCTCGACTACAGCTTATATATTACCTATCGTTGTTTCAGTTACGATGTTACGTTACTGGGGATTCTAGACGTGGAAAGTGTGGCGGGAGAACCTGGACTACAGCTTATATATTACCTATCGTTGTTTCAGTTTCAGTGTTACGTTACTGGGGATTCTAGATGTGGAAAGTGTGGCGGGAGAACCTGGACTACAGCTTATATATTACCTATCATTGTTTCAGTTACGGTGTTACGTTACTGGGGATTCTAGACGTCGATAGTGTGGTGGGAGAACCTCGACTACAGCTTATATATTACCTATCGTTGTTTCAGTTACAGTGTTACGTTACTGGGGATTCTAGATAAAGAGAGGATGGCGGGAGAACCTCGACTACAGCTTATATATTACCTATCATTGTTTCAGTTACGGTGTTACGTTACTGGGAATTCTAGACGTAGAGAGTATGTTGGGAGAACCTCGACTACAGCTTATATATTACCTATCGTTGTTTCAGTTATGGTGTTATGTTACTGGGGATTCTAGATGTTGAGAGGGTGGCGGGAGAACCTCGACTACAGCTTATATATTACCTATCATTGTTTCAGTTACGGTGTTACGTTACTGGGGATTCTAGATGTAGAGAGTGTGGCGGGAGAACCTCGACTACAGCTTATATATTACCTATCATTGTTTCAGTTACGGTGTTACGTTACTGGGGATTCTAGACGTGGAGAGTGTGGCGGGGGAACCTCGACTACAGCTTAACCCAGGCAATCACTGCTTCCTCAAGAAAACAGATTTCTGTTTCTACATGAGCATAACAAAGGAGGAATACTCTAAAATCAAAACCCAGGACGACACTAAGGAGAAAACAAAGACTCAGAGGGAAAAGAATTATGGTACGAATTATTTACTAGCACCAGGGAATTATAAATTGTTAAAAATTATTATTAAAAAGATGTTTGGAGATTATGTAGTTAAAAGCTGCCTTAATTATTTTTTAATGGCATTTGATTTCTTTAAAGAGCAAGGGAAATAGAGATGAATCTATTTAGTGATTTTATCCCAAAACTACAACTACAGTCAAACCTGCTCTAACGGCCACCTTGAATAAGCGGCCACCTCCGTTGAGCGGCCAGTCTGTGGTCCACCCGATGGAAAACACTATATTTTGAACCTTAAATAAGCGGTCACCTGTCTAACGCGGCCAACAGCCAAAAAAATTTGCCCCGAGTCGTTGTATTGTCCTGTATTAAGCAGCCAATTTGTCCGGAAATAGACATCTGCGATGATCACATGACCAGTTATTTTATCGATCGTCACATGATTTGGTTTTGTTTACGATAATCTGTGGATAATCTCATGTATGATTAAGTACATTATAATATTTAACTGTTGAAAAGAATTGAGCAATAGGCCGTTTCTGGCCAACCTTGTTGAAGCAGCCACCTGTCTTAATCAGCCAATATCTGTCGGTCCCTTGGGTGGCTGCTTAATACAGGTTTGACTGTAAATGTATAATTGCCAGATATGAAGAAAAGAATTAAAACCTTTGTACTACCAGGTTTGGTCCAGCTGTGCATATCCACCAATACTGGCAATATGGCCTACAACTGTGGGTTATATATAACATTGTATTATTGAAAATCCAACACATGCAGACAAAAACATTAAAATCATTCACCCCTGAAGACATATTTGAGATCTGCGAATTCAAGGATTGGAATAGTTCATTATGAAATTCTAGGGTTGAATGAGTTAGATTACTATCAATATTTGTCAACATCATCGTAAAAGATGAATCATGAACGCATCAAGAGATTAATGAGAAACTATAGACTATACTAAAAGTCTTTTTTAGTTTTCTACCAATGATTTTGTTATTTTGTTGTCAGCTGTGATGGCATCGGAGCTCCAGAGGTTTATAGAAGCCCATGGTGATGACGAGGAATCCGACGGTGAGGAGAGTGTCTTCAACACACTGAACTCCCAGGCTGGAATGGAACTCAAAAAACAGCTCCTCTTGGATGTGCCAGGGGAGCCTACTCCGGAAAACATCAACCTCCTCAGTCATCATGCAGACGTCACAGACGCAGGGGCTAACATCAGACTTCAGCAGATGATGGAGGATATCGGACAGAATGAGTAAGAGGGGCACCAGGGGGGAACCTGTATAATTTTGTGTAAATGAAAAATAATGTGTTCAGATTTTGAATTTAACATGTTCAGATTTTGGATTTACTGACATTCTCCTATATAGGTAAAGAAAGCTATACCTGTAAAATTTTACCGTATTTGCCGTAATAAGCGCCTCTCCTCTACTGCGGAGGTATTGAAATTATATAAACTAATTGTGGCAACACTAAATTATTCTATATAACGGTATCCCTGATCATATTGCATAGGTGTCAACCTCTGAAACCTCCAATGAGGGAGATCTCCCTCTTTCCATGTTTCCAATGAGGGAGAAATTAAAGTGTGTGAAATATGACTGAAACTACATTGCTCAATTTGTCTTTCCCTTATTATGTATCACAACAACTTTACAAAGTATTCATTTAATCCAGACACACCTATTATGGTCATTATACACACCCTGCAGTAACTAGGGTCTCATTTGACCACAAGATGTAGATTTTGAGTTATTGTGGGTTTGAGGAGAGATGTCGAGGGAGATTGGTAAATTTTGGTCAAAATGGGGGAGTCTCCTTCCTAATGAGGGAGGGTTGACAGGTATGATATTGATTATCTCCCTTCTTCAGCTTAACCCATTTACCCCTGAAATTTCATTATGAGCTATTCCAACCTTTGAATTGGAAGAGTTTTTTTATGTGTTTTTTGAGGTTGAATGAATTGATATAAAATTATGACTGTTTATACTAATGAAACTATTCTGGCAACCTTAGCTACTGTACTTAATTAACTCCTTCTGTTAAAACCTCTTCAACATTAAGATATCAGTCCTTGCATTAATGACCTCATTCACTCCTGAAGCCACATTCGAATTCGTCCAATTCAAAAGTTGGAAAAGTCCATTATGAAATCTCAGGGGTGATTGATTGAAGTGAAAAAAAAGTTTCTACAATCATGTTTGTTGTTCACCCCTTAAGACACATTTGAACTCATCCAATTCAAAGTTTGGAATATTCCATTATGAAATTTCAGGGGCGAATGAAAAAAAGATGCGTAAATGCTTTGATATGTCCATTGTAGAATTATAACTGGTACACCACCGGTCACGCTGTACGCAGGTACAAAAAACACTTCCTGTTACCTCGTCAAGAACGAGCGACCGCTCTGCTGTCTAAGGTGGGGAGAGGTAGGTGTGATTTACTCAGTCAAAAAAACTCTTTCCTGAGTGAAAGCTAGAGAAGGCAAGGGCTTTGTCAAATTTGCGAAATCGGTTAATCCTATGTGTGGAATTTCCCTATCTTACACCTTTGATTATGAAAGGGTATTTCTCTCCTTCCAGCTACCAGAATAAGGTCAAATACAATATTAAACACTTTATGTTTGGACGAGCTACCATTTTGAAAATATTAACATTTTCCTTTACCTTTTTTGACGAAAAACAAATCAGTCAGCGAGATTAAGCATAACTCATATTTGCAAACAATATTCACTCAGAAAAATTAATCATATCTTTCTTACATATGGAGTAAATATATTGAAAAGGGGTTTTAATTTCTTCATATAGACTCTGCCATCTTGTAACTCAGATTTTCAAATTTTGAAAAACCCTTTTATGAAATTCCCTTATCTGACAATCACTGTTATGAAAGAGTCTTGTGCAGTCAAACCTTGTTATCACGAAGTCGACTGTACTGTGGGAAAACTTTGAGTTAAAGGCCCAATATACGTAACCTCAGGGAAATTTTTGTGATTCTGAAAAATTCTGAAAAAAAAATCCAGTTGATTAACATGCAAAAATAAGCCTAAAATGAAGTAAACCTGAGCGGTAACTAACAAGAAACTTTTGACAAAAAAATCCAAAGAATTGAAAATAATTCAGAAGGGGCCCACTTCAACAACAAACCGAAGGTAGAAGACGGTTTGAAATGGACGCGTGTTTACAAAAAGCTTGTTTCAAATGCTGCTGTACCGGTAACTGCGAAAGAATTCATCTTGAATATTGCTGATATCAGTTAATCTTAACTAAATCTAAAAATAGGTAAAGATGACCATGACAACGTCTTGCTGGGTTAATTGCCTTTAACAAAAAATGTTGACTAGTTTCAACACATTAGATGTGTCGTCTTCAGAACTTCTGAAGACGACACATCTAATGTGTCGAAACTAGTCAACATTTTTTATTAAAGCCGATTAACCCAGCAAGACGTTGTCATGGTCATCTTTACCTATTGATAACTCTACTACTACGGCTGGACTCTTGTATTCCGTCTACTGGGCTACACAGAACTCTACTGCACCATCTACACGGACGTTGGATCTCCCTCTCCCCGTAAATCTATAAATATAATAAGTTATTAGACTAGATATTTGCTTCAAGTTTTTCTGAAAGTTACGTATATTGGGACTTTAACGGTGTGTTCAAGTTACCCGAGTTTGAATGCTAGTGTAAAGGTTGACTGGGGCTGACAAAATACTGAATTAAACAGGGTCTTCGAGTTATACAAGTTTGTTGTAACAAGGTTCGACTGTATTATAAAGTGGGTTACAATTAAAAAAATAATTAAAACCTTATATTAAAAGGATTGTTATACAGTAAAATTCATTAAAATTTTATAAAAAAACTCCAAGGGACCTTCAAATTTAATTTGTTGTACAAGAAGTTTGTTTTATAAATAAAGCAAATGGAAATAAAAATTGATACAAATTTCGTTATACTTTTTTTGCAATTATCGAACAAAGCATCTGGTATCAATAAATAAGTTAAAAACATGTTAAATATAGTTCCTTTAATGTATAGAAATATATTCAGTATATGTTTTCACTCTTTCACAAAAAGTCCAAAACAGATTTTCACTGAAAACATGCATCATTCCTTGAATCAACAAATGATTGTGCACTATGTATTGCACTAAAAATCGTCAAGGTAAGTTTACAGTTGATTGGCAAGTCGTTATATATAGTGTTTATTTTCTATTAGACAGTGAGAGGAAGGCACACAAGGATGAGTTTGTTACGAAAAAAAATTATGTTAAATTTGTTGTACAAGTGGTTATATTTTAAGAATGACCACAATTTTTTTTAGGGTTATACGGTATATACCAAAAAAAAATGTGTGCACTTTGCATAAATCCGCGAAGCGGTTTATGTAAAAAAGTGCACACAGTTTTTTTCGGTATATACCGTATAACCCTCAAAAAAATTGTGGTCATTCCTTATAATTTCATTTCTAAAGATACATTTATATGACATAAGTCTTATACAATGATTGCGTATTTATAATAACAAAAATTGAATGGTTTTGCAAAATACAAAAACATGTGCATACATTTCACCGGAAAACAACTTCCAACCAATCAGAAGTTTGATTACAAAATACCGCGCCAAAAATCGCGGTATATGACGTCATCAGTTTTTGCGTTGTCTGATTTTTGAGGTTATACGATATAACCTGAAAAAGTTTAACATTGCAGGAATAAACAGAATTAAATTATTACATAATATTGTATAGTGGTGCAGTTGGGGATGGATTTTTATTTTATTATTTTACATGAAAATTTGTTCTTACCGAGTTTGTTGTATTCAAGTTTTACTGTAATGTGGGTTACAATTAAAAAATAATTGAAACATCATATTAAAAGAATTGTTGTTTAAAGCAGTATGACATTAAGTTAAGAATCCACTGTTTCTGTGGGGTTATAACAAATTTATTACTATTCAGGATTGTAAGCACTGTAATTTCAAGAACGCAAACGAACAGCGCTGGCAGGGCCGTCTTATCATCCTGTCTACGGAGCGGCCTCATTCTGGTATCTACAACTTCATCGTACCTCTAAGGTCGCAGTTTATCAACATAGCCTCCCTCAGTCCTATAATTCTACTGCTGGAGATCGAGTGAGTATTCTTAATGTAAAATACAACTTTAAAACAGAGGCCATATTAGTATACAGTCATTTGTATACAGTCGCAAGACAGAGATTATATTGTACAGTCAAACCTATAATAAGAGCACAGCTCTCGGGCGCTGAACACACTTGTCGAAGCTCCTGAATAGTAACACATGTGTGCGTAAACAGAGTTGTTTCCCCTTGTTGCTACCGTTTACTTTTTATTTTTTTTTGTCTGGAAGTAGCCCTCCAGTGCGGAAACACATTGCACAATTACGTGACATCACACAATTATGTTACGTCACACTTTGCCATCATTGGTTATTTCCGGAATGTCGAAAACAACCGGAATATCTTTCAGCTGATGTCTGTTGCATTCTTGAGAAGCTGTTTTTTTTCGACTTGCTGACTTTAAATTTTGGAAATTTGATCTCTGTTTGAACCAGCACATGAATGATTCTCAGTAAATATCAGAGATTTACTACAGCTACGCTCTTTGTAGGTTTTGCCTTTGTCTTATTAAATATGTATGCATATGCAACATATAATGGCTATTGGTTCATATCTTAAAACTTTTGATCACAAACATTTATACTGCTAAATGTTGAATCAAACTTTAAGTTGTTAAATTCTTTTCCAAATTGTACTGTGTTCAATTTACATAGCAACTCTGAAGTCATATCATCAATAGATGATTTTGAACCAATTGAACATCAAAACCCAATCTTGATATGTTGAAAGAGTATTGTGCTCTTGACCAATTGAACATCAAAACCCAAGCTTGATGTGTTGAAAATTAAAGGTCAAAGTGTTGTAGAGGTCATATGTGTAGAAGATATGTATGTACATTAAAGCCCAACTTACTCGAACCTGGTTTACTCAAATACCCCTCATTCGTTGAACAGTTCGCTTTGTCCCAATTAGGTTTGTACATTTCTCGAACAATTGATCAGGTCCTCACAAGTTTGAGTTAAAGTGGGGTTTTACTGTATTATGAATAAAATTTTGTTCCATGCATAAATATTTGTAGAAATCACATCTATATAGAGTAAATGTGCTTGTATTTACATTTGCGCTGCAACCCACTGTAGGAACATTACCAGCAGAAATGATTTTCATTAATGTTACTGCAGGGTTTTCCCTTGGACCCTCAAATTTAGGAGTCCTGGGACTCTCATTACAATTAATACATAGTAAAACTTCATCAATTTTAGAAGTCAAAATGTAGGTTTCTGTGCATCAGGGAAAATCCTGTTACTAAAGAGATCATTCATGCTGATAGAATGAAAATTGTTTTGGTTAGGATTAAACCTAGCTGAAGATAAAACATATTTTAATATCATGACTTTATGTTATTTCTCTCCCTTTAACAGACCAGACAGCCTGTTCCTGGAGACTATAGCCAAATTCCCCATGGTCTATTGGTTGAAAGGTTCCCTCAAGTAAGATGGTTTCTTAGCAACGGCAGTCACTCTTCCATTCTGTCAAATTTAGCTTATTAATAAATGCTTGAAAAGAAATTTGACAGGTTCTTCTAAACGTCCATGTGTCATTGCTTGATAAGTTAATTTTGCTTTAGTCCTTTTCACTAATTTACCCCCAAAGTTTCATAATGAACTAGTTCAACCATTGAATTGGAAGAGTTCAAGCATGTCTTTAAGGGTGAATATTTAAGATAAATATGTTTGAATTAGGTCCACTTTTAAGGTTATAGATGTGTTATAGATACACTGTATCAGACAAAGGATGCAGGTTTGTTGGGCCTCTTCTGTATTAATGAAATACTGTAGCATTTTTCCTGTCCCTTCCCGCCCCGTCCCGTCCCATGGTTATGTAACCAGCTTATTTAAATAACTACTGATCCGATTGTTATTAAACTTTGCATACACAATAAGCATGAAGAACTAATTTCATATGGGGGAAGGGGGCATTTATGTCTCACAGACATTTCTAGTTTTGAAAACTCAGAAGTCATTATTCAGAATATTTTGAAATAGAAGCTGGATAATTGATCTACTACAAAGTAAAATCATTACATCTCACTGTTTTGTGTATTTATAGTGTGGATGACCTACTGATGGCTGGAGTACAAAAGTCCAGTCACCTTGTGGTCACTAATCGCGAGAGTAAGGACACCGTGGAGACGGAGAATGTTCTAGTTGACTCAGAGACCATCGTTGCTGTACAGACCGTCTACAAGTAAATGTTTCAATACATTTAGAAATGTCTCAAATATGAAACAAGTCTGTATATCAAAATCTGTCCAGTTACAATGCCTGAAGAAATGAGTCAGAAATATGATAATTATATTTTAAAATCTGTTCAGTTATAATACATGTAGAAATGTCTCAGAATTAACATAAGTCTGTTAAAATCTGTTCAGTTATAATACAATATAGTAATGTCTCAGAATTAACATAAGTCTGCATTAAAATCTGTTCAGTTATAATACATGTAGAAATGTCTCAGAATTAACATAAGTCTATTAAAATCTGTTCAGTTATAATACATGTAGAAATGTCTCAAAATTAACATAAGTCTGCATTAAAATCTGTTCAGTTATAATACATGTAGAAATGTCTCAGAATTAACATAAGTCTATTAAAATCTATTCAGTTATAATACATGTAGAAATGTCTCAGAATTAACATAAGTCTATTAAAATCTATTCAGTTATAATACATGTAGAAATGTTTAAAAGTTAACATAAGTCTGCATTAAAATCTGTCCAGATACATTAATACATGTAGAAATGCCTCTGAAATAAAACAAGTCTGTAGCCAATCTGGCCAGTTTTTAAGACAGAACATATGAAAATTTCATTTTTTCCAATTTATGTTATAATCATTGTCTGAAGGGTTCTGTCCTGTAAATCTGCCCAAATTTTAACAATTTGATATTTCTATAGCTTTTGACTACTACATATAATTATATAAGCCATCATTTGCAAATAAGAACCCTTTTCTTTCTTAGAAATGTTGAAGGATCAACATTAAGGTTTAAACATACATAGCCAGTTCTTATTGTTATATAACAAGTGGCTTTATTGTAGTATGACTAAAGATGATAATTGAAATGAATCCTGATGATAAGTAATTCCTTAGAATTTTTGATTTTCTTTAAAATGTTTCATGTTGTTCTTGCAGACTCTTTCCTAATGCAAATATCATCACTGAACTGGACAAAGCTTCTAACATGCGGTTCATGCAATTTCAGGCACAGGATCAATACGCTCAGAAAATCTCCAAACTTGAGAAGGTACTTAGCTGTACTGTGAAGATTTTACATATTCATAGGAAATTAAAGAGTATATCTTCAAATTAATCCACCCACCAAAATAAAACCTATGAACAGGTCAAATTGACTGTTAATCTGAACAGTTTATGACAAAAATATCTGGTTAGGTTCATCAATTAACAGCTCCAGATTAGTTTTGATTTGATGATTTTTGGAAAGGATTGATGTTTTTTGAAAAATAAGTCATTAACTTTTTCAGTGTACCAAGGATTGCTCATGAGATATATAGCCATTTATTACATAACTGACCTGTTCAGTCATGTCATATTGCCAATCATTAATATGGTATTAGACATGTGTAAAAACAATATTGTGACGTCATAAACAAATGACGTCTTAATGACGTCATGATTGTCTCAGTAGTAAAAATCATACCATCAAAGTAGAAATTTGCCTTTCTTATAAAGAATGAATTTGAGAGTTTTGTTGTATTTTCTCATAAATATAAGTTATATGATAAATAGAATCTTACTCTCGTGTCAATTTAATATGGACTTTATTAAATGCCTTAAATACTTTAACATATCACTTGCCTAAAGGCTTGTGACATAGTAAATTATTGAACTCGTTTAATAAATTTCATATTACATTTGTGTAATATAAGATCCTCTATTGATGTTATGTGTAAATGACCTGATCTGTGATGAGGATTTCCTATATCAATTTTACATGCTTATATTCAATGATAAAATGTATTAATCATGATGTGTTAAGAAAACAGAGAGTGGAGTGGAAAAGACTATTTATTTCAGTGATACAACTTTTGACCAATCTTTTTTCTTCAAATTTGAAAATATTGTATGAATATAATTAAAACTGTAAACAGATACATTCTAAGTTTTTATTGAAGTTGTCAAGTGCTATGATACAGTGTTAAGTGTCATAGAATGCTATAGATTCGTGTCTAATATTCTACATGTTTATAGAAACTAAAGGAACACATGAGGACAACGCTGACCCATATCTTCCGTCTGCCCTTTGCTGCGGGCCGGGTGTTCAGTGGGAGTATGTTAGACACACTTCTGTATCAGGTCAGTAAATTCCCTCCGTGGTTTAAAGGTAAGAGTATGTACTAGTCCATAAACTGTTCAAAATAACAAAATAAAGCATTAATTACTCCATGAAAATGTAAATAAACAAGCGAATATTCAAAGGTTAATAAAGCCTATCTGGGCTTTAATGTAATTTTGTCAGCTATATATAGAATTTGTATTTCATTGTTTACTGTAAAAGTTGAATTGTTTGCGTGGAAATTTTCGCTTATTTTGCTTGTGTTAAATCTCCGTGAATGATATCCACACACGTATTCATTTAACACTACTCAAACTCTTCAGTGTCTAACAGTATGATATGCATACACTGCAAAAAAACCACACACACACACTGACAACACAAAAATTCAACATCGTGTACAGTTAGGAGGCTGACTAAGCGAAAAATTCTCCATTTGAAACTATTTACTTTAATTTACAGTATATACTGCTCCGTTTGTACTTTTCAGACATTTGTAAAAGGATACCTGATCAAGTTTGTGCGACTGTTATTGGGAATTGATGCTGAAATGAATTCTGGTCACCTGTCAAGTGTAAGTAAGACTATCATATTTCTTCGACAATAAGCCCATGCTCGGTAATAAGCCCACCCCTTCTTTAAGTTAAACAATTTTGAGTTAACAAGATTTGACTGTATATACATCTGTTTTATGTTATAAACAACCATTTGCTGAAATGATTAATTCACTTTTGACCTAAAGAAGGACGAAAATGGTAAAAATTAAGCTGTCTGAGAAAAATACAGTAGTTAATTAAACCAGTATTGTGTATAAGACTACTTGTCTTGTATTCATACATGTACAGTGTGAATATATGTGGTATTCAAAGCTAGAATTATAATACTACGTTAATATACTTACTTAACAGTTAATTTATACGGTAATGAAAATCTTTCTGATATTTTATTTCTTCTTTGTCTTAATTTGCTGAAAATAACAGATTGTACGTACTTTTCCAAGATTTGATTTTTTTAAACCAAATAACTGTATTGAATTCTACTTTTTTTAAACAGATCAAAGTGAAGCGCCCAGTTCTTGCCAAGTATAGGACATATGGAGATTTATACCAGGGATTGTGTTCGATGACTGGGGAGGTTCCTGTGGCTATTTATAGAACTGAGAAAAGGAAACATGTAGAAGATGAAGAGGTAAGATACATAGAGGTTACACAACGAGTGGTTGTTGGATATGGAATTTCTTTCACTCGAGTTAAATATTTCTTAAAAGTTACAAAAGACATGAGCTTTAGCGAGTGTCTTTTGTAACTTTAAAAAAATAATTAACGAGAGTGAAAGAAATTCCATATCCAACACCCATGAGTTGTGTGACCTGTTTCTACCACAATACTATTAAGTCGCAGTGACAGTGTTGTTTTCTGTCAACCGCAGATGATATTTGTGCGAAAACACATCATCTCGTATATGTTCCCGTGTTATTCCACTCTCAGACCATTGTATAAACGTTCTGACTGTTGGATAAATATAATTATTTATGTTATATACCACTAGTGGAATATGACCTTCCAGACTTTTGATTGGTTGAGAAGTTGAACTATGACCGGAAATGTGGATTGTTGACGACGTCACAACTTAGCGGGAATGTATTCGAGATGATATGTGATTTCCCGAAATTTGCGAATCATTCCAGAAAACAACACTGAAACTGTCGATTAAATACCATTGTGGTAGAAACAGGTCACACGACGTGTGGTTATTAGTCCCCCACCGGAATCCGGGGGGGACTATAGGTTTGCGTTGTGTCCGTCCGTCCGTCCGTCTGTCCGTCCGTTCTTCCGCACACTATTTGTCCGGGCTCTATCTCCCATACTATAAGACACTGGAACTTCATACTAAGTTTGTGGGTTCCCTGTGGGAAGGCGGTGTGTCGCATACAAAAACCGGGTCACTGTGACCTATATTTTGACCTCTGACCTACATTAAAGAAAAAGCTTGTCCGGGCTCTATCTCCTACACTATAAAGCACTAGAACTTAATACTTAGTAGTATTGTTCTCTGTGGGAAGGCAGTGTGTCGCGTACAAAAACCGGGTCAATGTGACCTATATTTTGCTATTTATTGACCTCTGACCTACATTAAAGTAAAAGTTTGTCCGGGCTCTATCTCCTACACTATAAAGGACTAGAACTTAATAATTGGTAGTATGGTTCCTTGTGGGAAGGCGGTGTGTCGCGTACTAAAACCGGGCCACTGTGACCTTTATTTTGAAATATTTTGACCTCTGACCTACATTAAAGTAAAAGTTTGTCCGGGCTCTATCTCCTACACTATAAAGGACTAGAACTTAATACTTGGTAGTATGGTTCCTTGTGGGAAGGCGGTGTGTCGCGTACAAAAACCGGGTCACTGTGACCTATATTTTGACCTCTGACCTACATTAAAGAAAAAGCTTGTCCGGGCTCTATCTCCTACACTTTAAAGCACTAGAACTTAATACTTGGTAGTATGGTTCCCCGTGGGAAGGCGGTGTGTCGCGTACCAAAACCGGGTCACTGTGACCTTTATTTTGCTATATTTTGACCTATGACCTACATTAAAGTAAAAGTTTGTCCGGGCTCTATCTCCTACACTATAAAGGACTAGAACTTAATACTTGGTAGTATGGTTCCCCGTGGGAAGGCGGTGTGTCGCGTACCAAAACCGGGTCACTGTGACCTTTATTTTGCTATATTTTGACCTCTGACCTACATTAAAGTAAAAGTTTGTCCGGGCTCTATCTCCTACACTATAAAGCACTAGAACTTAATACTTGGTAGTATGGTTCCCCGTGGGAAGGCGGTGTGTCGCGTACCAAAACCGGGTCACTGTGACCTATATTTTGACCTCTGACCTACATTAAAGAAAGAAAAATTTGTCCAGGTTCTATCTCCTACACTATTAAGGATTAGAACTTTATACTTGGTAGTATAGTTCCCTGTGGGAAGGCGGTGTGTCACGTACCAAAACTGGGTCACTGTGACCTTTATTTTGCTATATTTTGACCTCTGAACCGATATTGAAGATGGTCTTGTCAATGGCACAACGGGAACTATTGTAAAACTGCATGTTGATCCAACAAAGCCCCTTAAAGGCACAATATATGTGAAATTTGATGACATGAATATAGGTTGTCAGGCTAAGAAAACTAGTCCATTCAAAGACCTTGTTCCAATCAAAGCAGTGACTGCTGCATTCTTCCTTACACAAAAAGCAAAATCCATCCAGATGGAAAGGACACAATTTCCTGGAACACTAGCTTGGGGTATCACTGTGCACAAGTCACAAGGAAGTACCTTTGAGACTATGATTGCTGATATGGAAACTCCAGCAAATGTCAAATCCACAATGCCTGGCCAAATCTATACGATGTTAAGTAGAGCAAAGACAAGGAAAGGCTTGAAAGTCTGTGCCTTCCATCCATCAAAAATACATGTCAACTCTTTAGCATTAGAAGAAATGAAACGCCTCCAAACCAATTGCAGTCTTCCTCTGGACACTGATCACAGTTTATCTACAGACACTGGTACATACAACATAGCATATCTTAATGTTAGATCATTAAGAAGTCACTATGAAGATCTATTAAACGAAAAAGAAATAAATAGCGCAAGCATTGTGTGTCTGGTAGAGACAAAAGTGAAAAACTACAACAATTTCCCCCTACATGATATGGAGTGCATATCTATACCAAGCAAACATGGATGTGTCATCTACTCTGCAATTCCCATCCAAACCATATTGGAAATCAACATACCACAAATAGAAGCAGTTGGAATCATCACTGGCAATTTGCTGCTTGGATGCATATATATACCTCCTAACACATCTTATAACCATTTAAATTCAGCTATATTACAGTTATTCAAGCTATGCACAACACAAGCAAAGTTACATAAGTGTACAAACATTCTTTTTGTTGGAGATTTCAACATGGACTTCGCAAAGATGGACAGCCTTCAAAAATCTTGTAAACTTCACCAACTACTGACCACGCCTACCCATTGCCTTGGAGGAATTCTTGACTTGGTCTTCTCATCCAAATTATTCCCAGTGACAAACAAACCTGTGTTCTTCTCAGATCACCATTTAATCAATATACAGTACTGTTGAATTCAATGTAAGCATAACAAACAACATCTTGTTATTATTATTACAATTTCATGTCTATTGCAGTAAAACCTGTCTATAAAGGATACCCAATAGAAAAACTAAAGGTGTCCTTCATAGATTTGTGTCCTTTATATAGAGATCATTTATAGAGTATACCTACAGTGTACATGTATTTAGTGAGAATGGGATGGTTCCTGTATAGAAGCGGGTCTCTGTAAACTACATCTTCACCTTTCAATACATTGAAGAAAATACATGACCTTATTGCATCTCGAGATTCACACTCATTGCTATTGCATCTCGAGATAACAACCCGGTGGGGGACTGTAATTCGTTGAATTATCTTGTTGGATATGGAATTTATTTCACTCTCGTTTATTATTTTTTTAAAGTTACAAAAGACACGAGCTAAAGCTTGTGTCTTTTGTAACTTTAAAAAATAATCCAAATCCAACCCTCCCTATTTAGGAGGGAGACTCCCAATTTTGGAACCTAAAATGTTGCATTTTCAACTTTGAAATTTGCTAAACTGTTCCTTTTTTTAAAGATCTGATGATTTCATCTGAAAGAAAAGCTCAATAGAAGCCATTTAAAAGTGTTATATTTCCTCTGAATGTACATATATTTTACATTTTACATATATGTACATATTATTTATGTTTTCAATTCTGAGCATGCGTAATCTCCCCATGGAAATTTCAAAAAGTTGGCAAGTATGTCAAACCTGCTTGAAAGGTCACCTCAAATAAGTGGCCACCTCCATTATGTGGCCAGTCTGGTCAGCTCAATTGAAAATACAGTACACTCCTCTTTATATCATGTTGCATTTGTCAGACAAAACATGATATTAACAGGAATGTGACATTAAGAGAAACATGTTTTCCCACTAAATCTAGTGCATTTCAAATCTCCATAACTAAAAGTAAGCTATTAAATGTACATATGAAAATGTATAAATTAAAACATTTTTTGGGGTTAATTTTATTTTCTATGCAATATTTTCTACAAGTTGTATCTGAAATCAATGGAAATGACATCATTTTTTAGATATTTTATGTGGTTGGTGCTTTGGAAAATATGATATAAAGAGGAATGTGATATTAACATGGGTGATATTAAGTGGAATCCACTGTACTATATAATGAATCTTGAATAAGTGGTCATCTGTCTAACACGACCAGCAGTCACTAAAATCCATCCCTAGTCATTATTTCTTCCTGTATTTAGCGACCATTTTATCTAGAAGTAGACATCTGAGATGATCACATGACCAGGTTTTATCATTGAAAGTCACATGATTTCTTTTGTTTATGATAATGCTTACTGTCACACAGAACTGTAAAATGCTAGCATACAAGCCGAGGCTGAACATGACAACTTAATGTAAAATTTAGCAAACAAAACCACCATCAAAAAATTTCTTTCAGCAGCAGTGAATTTATGAAACTTTCTCCAAGTGAACCTGGTTTAAGCAGCCACCTGTCTTAAGCAGCCAATTTTTCTCAGTCCCATGGGCGACCACTTAAAACAGGTGTGACTGTATTAGTTTATAAGGTAAAATTAAATAAAATCTTCATGTAAACTGACACTTTTAGATATTTGATATCTGTGAAGTTGTTACACAATAATTAAAATTTGTGCTAATCTCTGGTTAACTCTTTCAGTACCGTTGTCGACTATAGTCGACATAAAAATGTGCTCCCTCTTCCCCGTTCGCGACTATAGTCGACATGATTTATAGCTCCCTCTTCCCCGTTGTCGACTTTAGTCGACAAGCTTAGTTGACGTTATTGAAGTGTTGATCTGTTGAAACCATCAATCGACATAAACAATCATTTGATGCAATGACAAATAAAAGGTGGTCAAAACTTTTGAATCAAACATTTTTGTTGACAAATTCGTATTTATTTCGTTTGGGTTACATGTTTTTGCGTTAAAGCAATATGTCATAATTTCTCAAAATGTTGTTAATGTAAACAATATGGCGGCCTTGGTACAGATATCAGTGTATAGGACGTTTCAAAGTGTTCAATCTGACATCTAGGTTTTATTCAGTTAAATAGTTCTTAATTATGTACAAAGATAACACTAACCTTTGAGTTTTTATATGAAAAAACACACCAAAAATGCACATGTAGTCTGCCATTTTGTTTAAACTTCTGGGGGCGAGCCTAATAACTACTTCCAGTACGGCATCCGGAAAGAACTCAAAGTACGGAAAGAGTTAAGCTAATCATCTTTTGAACAACTTGGCTCTGAATTTAGAGAATACTGACTTAACTTGAAATTGATATCGACATTCTTATCAATTTAGAAATTTTGTTCCGTACTCCCTGGCTTTATAATACCAAAGTTTTAAACAATGATCATCTACAGCTCCCTGCTTGACTATCATCATTATGGAGTAGTGGAACAACTGGTTCACCCGTTGTCAGTATAATGTGACCTGAGGCTGAGGTGGGTATTCTGCTGTGCGCCTTAGACAGTATAAATACTTTAGTGTGGTAGCACTTTAAATCGGCAAAAGATCCGGACTATAGCAACTTACACAAACATACTGCAGCCCCTCAAACACACATGCACACCGCCTACAAACGAAGGCCTTTCTTAAACGAATCAAGCTGTTATTAGGATATAAATATTAAAACAAACCAAATTTTAAAAAAAATCATTGACTGGGCTTTTGTTTTGGAGGACGATAATCCCGAGAATAACAATAAAGCAGCCGAACAGGAAGGACAGACACGGAGAACATCCACCACCAAAAAGTTGTCCCTCAACATCAAACAGTTCTACGAGAAGTCGGAGAAGGACGACATATCGGATCTAGTCAGGAACAGGATGAAGTCTCTCGAGATGGATACCCTCAGCTTCAGTAAGTATATTTCTACCACAATACCCTGTGTTATTCCACTCTCAGACCATTGTATAAACGACCTGACTGGATAAATATATGTTATATACCACTAGTGGAATATGACTTTCCGGACTTTTGATTGGTTGGAAATTATCAATGCAACGTGCTGATTGTTGACGTTGTCACAATGTGGCGGAAATATATACGAGATGATGTGTTTTCTCGCAAATATCATCTGCGGTTCACAGAAAACAACACTACTACTGCGACTTAATAGTATTGTGGTAGAAACAGGTTACACAACTCATGGTTATTGGATATTGAAGTTATTTCACTCTTGTTAATTATTTTTTAAAAGTCACAAAAAACACAAGCTTTAACAAGTGTCTTTTGTAACTTTAAAAAAATAATTAACAAGTCTTAGAGTGAAATAAATTCCATATTCAACAACCACTCATTGTGTAACCTATGTATATTGTTTACCCCCCCTAAATCATTTGAAGGAAGACTCTCTCATCTTGACCAAAATTTACAAATCTCTCTCAAAATCTCCCTGATTTAAGTCCAAATTCACACAAACTCAAAATATACATCCTGTGGTCAAATGATATCTTAGTCACTGCAGGGTATGTGTAATGACCATAACAGGTGTGTCTGGATCAAATGAATACTTTTTGAAGTCATTTTGATACATAAAAAGGGAAAGACAAATTTACAAATTTCATGCACTTTCTCCCTCATTGGCAATGCGGGATGAGGGAGATCTCCCTCATTGGAAGTTTCAGAGGTAAACACCTATGGAGTGATAATTCGAGGAATACATGGCATTCGAGTAAGTGGTGTTTTACACCTATTTAAGTATCATAGAATTATTAGGTATAATTATTCAGTGAATTATCAGAAATGATTGAATTGATAAACTTTACTGCAGTGATGAGATACTGAGTGTTGAAAACTTTACTGCAGTGATGAGATACTGTGTTGAAAACTTTTTAATGAATTTCTGAGTAACCAAAAAGCCCATTTGTAATGTTGATAATTGGCCAGTAACATACAAGTAAAACAATGGTTTGAATACACAGTTTATACCAGAAAGATATAGAGTTACTTGGAGTAGCCATTCAAAATAGCACATAAACTAAAGCTAGATTGGTGTCAAATGTGATTTAATTATGTTACAAGAAATTATGCTATAAAATCTCTTTTTCTTTCGGATTAAAAAAAATTGCAATGATTGAAAAGTGTATTTCTTTTCCGATTGAATACCATTATTTCACAAAATATAAAAAGAATAAACAAATATACTGTTTTCCATATGGTATTATGTTTTGACTATGACATTGAATTTATATTTCCCAGATGAACATGATGAGGTGAATACTCCAATATCTTATGTTATCCTCAATCCACACCCACAGAGAAAGCTGAGGAAGGGAGACTTGGTGTAAGTGTACATGTACAGCCATATTGTTTCTTTATGTGATTTCATGTGAAAAATTCTTCAGTTGAAATCACATGAAATTCACATGAATTTTTTTTCACATGAAATTCACATGATTTTTGTTCACATGAAATTCACATGTTTATTTCATTTCACATGAAATTCCCGTTAATCATTTCATGTGAAATTCTTACAAAAAAATATGTGTGTAAAAAATCAGCTAAATTACATGAAGTTCATGTGACAACCATATAATGACATTAGCATTTAAAAAAAAAATAACAAAAATAAAAGTCTAATTAATTTCCTGTGTAATTCCATGAAGACATTGCCTGTGTAACAGGAGGGAGACTGCTGGTTTGTGTTGGGTTACAAACTACACATGTACACCCTTCTCTCCCTGTAAACCAATTGCAACTTGGGTTCAAATTGGGTGCTTGGGTGTAACATACATTAGCTTACCAACATATTGAATGGTACGTGCTAGCACACCATGTTGGATATGTAGGTATAAGTTTGGTTTGGTTTATTTTGTTTAAGTCCTATTAACAGCCAGAGTCATTTAAGGACATGCCAGGTTTTGGAGGTTAAGGAAAGCCAGAGTACCCAGAGAAAAACCACTGACCTACAGTCAGTACCTGGCAACTGCCCAAAGTGGGATTCGAACTCGCAAGTCTGAGGTGTAGGGCTAGTGGAAAATTTTTTTCAGAATACCTAATTAACCATTCAGCCATCGTGGCCCCGTAGGTATAAGCCAATGTATGTTACAAACTAAGTACCGAATTAAAAATTTAAAAAATGATAGGTATTACAAAGGCAGGATCATATAGAGAAATGTCTCCAGAGTAATTTGTAATATCTTCTTTTTAGTGTTGATGAGATTGATCTTCTATCTTGGATTCTTAAACAGAATTTTGTCCTTACAGGTATGTTATACAACCAAGCTCCATGTTTGCCATTCCTTCTAAGATGTACAAACCGAAAGTTCGCCGTAGAGCACGTTCGTACAAGTCTTCCAGTACGGAAGAATTACCTAAGCACGCCGATTATCGCTCAAGAAGCCACTCTGTTGACGATGGAATCAGCTGTGCTGCTGCACTGAAATCCGAACTGGTCAGTGATCTACGTGACAGTTTAGGAGATGGACAAGGACTAGGGTCAGCCCTGGGGCTGGACATCGGGCAGGGAAATACAAACATCAGTGGTGTGCCGCAGATTGTTGTTACATCGGCCAAGACTGGGAAGGTTTTCACCACTGAACGTACAGCAGATTTAGAACTGCTTTAATTATAGGGAGATAAAAACGTTATTACAGTGAGAGAAAACGTCAGTGGTGTACATGTGCTGATTGTTGTTACATCGGCAAGACTGGGAAAGTTTTCACCACTGAACGTACAGCAGATTTAGAACTGCTTAATTACAGGGAGATAAAAACGTTATAGCTGGGAGAAAAAACGTCAGTGGTGTGCCGCTGATTGTTGTAAATTATCAGCCAAGACTGGTAAAGTTTTCACCACTGAACGTACACCAGAATTGGAACTGCTTTAATTACAGGGAGATAAAAACATTATGACAGGGAATCAAAAGCGTCAGTGCTGTGCCGCAGATTTTTGTTACATCAGCCAAGTCATGTACTATATGATGGCATTGTAAACTCTTACCAAGTATCGTTTTTGACTTGGGTTAGTTTTGAAGATTTCTATAATGAGAAACATTGCACTTAAAACTTGTTTATTCATACGCATTTTATCATTAAGCTGTAGGCAGTTTCTCGAAATGATAATTTGATAATTTGGTTGTAGGTTCAATTTCGTATGCAACTTGACTTGGTTGTATTCCTAAGACACATTACTAGTAGTTTATTGATAGGATGCCCAGTGTGTGACTGAAAGATTGCTGTTTCGGGTCATGTAGCGTAAATATAGTTCATATTATTTGCTGTGTATACCGTAAATTCCTGCGTATTGCCTGCAGGCTATACGATTTTTAACATCAGAGTATGCCTGTAGTGAGGGCTAGCTGCCGATGCTGACTATCTATGGATTTGTTTACCAAATTATAAAAAAATGGGGGCTATACATTGTTAATTGTTTCCAATTGTATCAATGTGTAGATCTACAGTATTTGTAAACAAAATCTATCATTGATAAGTTTATATATGGCTTTAGTTATACACCTTACCTAAACATATATATTTACAAAATAAACACAATATTTCCATCATATGTCTCTGATTTCCAACATTCAAAACATTAAATCACAAAGTCACATACACTTGTACTCACTGGGTATATATTTGATGAATAACTCGCGGGCAATCTGCCAGTGCAGACTTTCTGGAATTTATCTTACATATAAGCATCAAAAGATGCTACATAAGCATCAAAAGATGCTTAATTTACTTCCCGCAGGCTATACCCCAGTTCGGGTAATACGCAGGAAGTTACAGTGATATGTATAGGTATCTACAACTTGTTGTATACTCCATACAAAATCTCTTGAGATTGAATTAATATTTGGGACAGCTGGTTGCATTTAACATTTTGAATTTCATTTCATATACCTAGATCTGTTTTAGTAGACATAATACTCGACTTTTATATGATATTAAGATGTATATGATATATTTGAAGTGCTTTATATAGCAAACCTGGCAGGAAGGGCCAAGTAAGGTGATATTGTGAATTTTATTTTATTGATATTGGAAATTCATTTGAAAAATTGTGCATTTTGTAAGTTTGAAATAATAATTGTTGATATGTATTATCTAAAAATGTCACTTGCAGTAAATTTAATAACTGCCAATATTTTCTACTGTATAAAACTTTCATATAACGATAAATGTATCATCTATATCTTATTCCAAAATCTATCATTAACCCTCTGTATGTTTTCATATTTCTGTTATTCATATGTAATTAATTTTATGCGTTTCAAATTGATATGTTTTTGGCAACTTATATGCGTTTTTTTATGAACCACTAGTTTTATGCTTTGAATATTATAGGGACACATTACAGTAAGAATATGCAGCATATGAACATATTAAAGGCCCAATATACCTAACTTCAAGGAAATTTTCTTGATTCTGAAAAAAAATCCAGTTGATTATAATGATGCAAAAATAAGCCTAAAACGAAGTAAACCTGAGCGGTAACTCCAGACAACTCCTCATAAACCTGTGAATGGATTAAAAAGAAACTTCACAGGAATGTTATAGGGACCATGTGTAAATGTGCATGCATGGTATTTTTCTGCAGAAATTTTGGTTACCATGGTAACCAGGTCACAATACCAAAATTCTTAGTGAAATGTGCTTTAGCTAGCTGTCACAAAGTATCAATCATATTTTAGCCTGATGTAGGTTGTGCTAAATATTTCAGGAACGACTATATTATAACAGTTGTATAATCATGATTTAGCCCAGATGTAGATTGTGCTAAAAATTCCAAGAACGACTATATTGTTTTAAAATCATGATTAAGGCCGGATGTAGATTGTGCTAAGAATTCCAAGAACGACTATATTGTTGTAAAATCATGATTTAGCCCGGATATAGATTGTGCTAAGAAACTCAAGAACAACTATATTGTTGTAAAATCATGATTTAGCCCAGATGTAGATTGTGCTAAGAATTTCAAAAACGACTATATTGTTGAAAAATTATGATTTAGCCGGGATATAGATTGTGCTATTAGCATTCCAGGTATGGCTACAGTGTTGTAAGTTCCAACATAATACATTTTGTATGTAAGTTGTTACAAATGATGTTTTAACACTGTTGATTGTGTTCAGCATTCCAGGTAGGCCATTGGCTAAATTGTTGTTGCAAGTTCCAAATCTAAATGAAGATGTTTATGTTGAGTATTCCAGGTCAGGATAAGATCCCATTGTGAGATATATGTAAATTAAGATATGTTATTCAAAACATAAACTATATTTTAGCCTTATTGTTTATCTTGAACATTCCAGGTATAGATTGTTCAATTATGAAATATTTACTGTTTACAAACTATAATGATTTCATCATCTTCAGCTGTTTTTACACTCATTGAATCATGTAATTCTTTTCATGGATATATGTGATATGATCAGAGCAATAATCAAAACTTACCAATGTATGCATTTATTCTTAAGAAACATTGATTAATTTGTTCTCAAAGTCTTTGTTTTAAATTTTTCGTTTCATTATTGTGTATTGAAATATGTAATTTTATTATGTTTCTTGAATCCTTTGACCTTACCATGGTTCAATAATGTTATCTTTTTGTGTTATAAATGAGGGCCAAATAGATGCAAGTTATGTAGTGTCCTCATCAAGCCCTATGTTGTGTATTGTCCTCATCAAGCCCTATGTTGTGTATTGTCCTCATCAAGCCCTATGTTTTGCAATGTCTTTTTATGTCTTGGGTATTTTTGTATTATTTGCAAAAAAACATTATGATGGTCTTGTTGAATTCATAATGAATGAATATATAATAGTCTGCTCTCATTTCATTATGAAATATGAAGAATTTATATATTTGAATGTATAAAGCTAATTGAGAGTTATTATAGCTGCTTTTTATGTGTAATATTTTGTGATATTATTTTTACTTTGAATCTCAAGTGTATATTTTGTAATTTTACACTCACTAAAAAAACGTTCCTTACAATATACTGTGAATGAAATATTTTATTTGTCAGTTAATACTTAATGTAATCCTAACATCACTGTAGATCATAATAGATTCATCCAAGTAAATGTATGGGAGAGTCTACTAAAATTATATAGGGGGTGAAAGGGTTAACTCATCCACCCCTGAAGACAATTTGAACTCTTCTAATTCAAAGGTTGGATTAGATCATTAGGAACTTTCAGGGCTGAATGAGTTAAGAAATTGTGATATTTGTTTTAATAATTTTTCCTGATAACATTATTCTACATAACACATCTAACAGAATGAAAAAAATATGATTTAGATGTTTTCCATTGTCAAAAATATGCAAACAGTAAAATGAATTAGATTGGGTGTTTGGATTTTTTTTGTAATTTCCCAAAAGCACAAGCCTGGCTTATTTAAAGATTATTTTACACAACCAAAATATTTTTTTATGTGACGTTTCAATGACTAGAACAATATGAACCTTGTCACCTTCATCCTTCATATTCCTAACAGCATAGAAGAAATGACACAGACTTGTCATTTACCAACTCATACACAATTTACACCTGCTGTGTGCATATGCTTTGTTGGTCATAAGTCTGATGAAGGTGACAGGGTACATATCGTACTAGTCATAAAATTGTCGCATAAAAACATATTTTTTGGTTGTTGAAAATAATCTTTACATTAATCATACTTTCCAACCTGAAGAAAATGTTTACAAACAGAAGCCTGGCATTGAATGTCTGAATTTCTGGCCCCGAGATCATTAAACAATCTTAGACTTAAGTTTGTGCTTAGCCAATCACGTATGACGTTACTTTTTATAACGTTAATGTTGATTGGCTAAATCAAAATTTAAGACAAATTTAAACTTAAGATTAGTTCATAATCCTGGGGCCTGGACTTTGGATTACCAAGCAGTGAGCAATATTTGAATGATACCAAGTCATTGATATTTCATTTTGTAAATAGGGTTTTTGCATTGATAAAAGTTGATGCAGAGGAAATGAAAATACCTTTAATTGACTTTAATTTTGCTAGGCCAAATACTGAAAGGCCTATTTAAGAAACATGATACTTGTTTGGTAGCTTCTATGGAAAGAGCAGAACACAGTTTGCGAACAAAACAACTTTGAAGACTTACAAGGCCACTAGAGTCAAGTATGTTTAAATCCTAACGTGCTCTTTTGAATGCCTTACAGTCACAAATTTTACACCAGTTTAAGGTTACATATGAGGAATTTATACCAGGTGAGTAATGCATGACCACAGGGCCTATTGATTTTGAAGGACATAACATGGCGATATTTGATGTTGACAAACTTATTGAGGGAATTATATGCCGGGTAAGAAGAAAATCTTTTCTGAAGGTTTTGTTGGCTGAGGGTGGGAGGGGGGTTGGTAGTGAAAGTGGATGAAGACATAATTATGAACTTTATTTTACAACAGTCTTGAAACAAGTTAAGCAACTTAATAAATTCAATATATCAATTGCTCTTGTTGGCCCAGATGATAAGGTATGGGGAGTCTTGTGGGAGGAAACCAGATGACCAGGAGGAAACCCACGTAGTTGGGGTTTTGAAACCCCAGCTGCCTTGGTGAAAGGCAAGTGCACTATCCACTGCACAACCGAAATGGGTGATGATTGGTTTAGGAAGTACTGTACAATGTATATTGTATTCTTGACAGTACTTGTCAGTTAACTGATCATGAATAAACATCAGGTAAAACAAAACAATATGATTAAAGTGTCGGTGTTAGTTTTTGGGGTCCAAAAAATCTTGTGTTATGTTGTTGACTGGGGAAGGAAGGAATAAAATTAAAGTTGTGCTTGCTCGGGATAAGTTTTATGATCCCAGGATAGTAGAAGTGTCCCATTAGGTTTATATAGTACACGTATCATCATTTCTTGTAAGCAATACTGCTAGTACCACTCCTGGATTCACAAATATTTTATTTTACTGTGAACAAGCTTCAAACGAATTCTTCTTAATTACCCAAAGGCCATGGATGTTAATATGCATGTAGCATGCTGGTATGAAGGACTGCCAAGTTTGTTGAAACGAAAGACTTTGACCTACTTTCCATTCCAGGTCACAGAGGTCAAATGTCTCAAGTACTTAAATGCCAACGGTACTGATATTGGGCCCTTGACATGCTGCGGGGATAAAGGTCTACCACAGTTTGTTCAAATGAATTTACTCTATCTACTGTCAAGATCTCAAGCATCAAATGTGTTTAAAAACTTCAAACAACTTCTAATCAATAGCCGAAAAGCATGCAAGGGTAGTACTGATACTGGGCTAGTAGCATGCTGAGATGGAGAGTTACCATGTTTGTTCAAATTATGAATGGACTTTACCTACTTCATTGTCATAGACATGGGTGTCAAATGTAACGAATTCTTCCCAATAACCAAAAACACAGCTACATTACTCCTCCGATATTGGGCTAGTACCTTCTAGGATGAAAGTCAATAAAGTCAGATATTTCAATTAAATGTTCTTGTATGACTTTCATATTGCCATGTGTTTAATATATTCTTTCGAAAAGAAAATCGATATTTTGCCTGTGATATATATTTTAGTCGATTAAAACAATCATGGCCACCTGTGAGATTAACAGCAATTAAGCCCCATAATTGTGCTTCTTGGTTATGATTTTTAACCCTGTGATCTTGAAAGAAGGTCATGATCAAGGTTATTCCTTTGAGGAAGTTTGCTGCACTCTATCCCAGGTACCTACTTGCCATATTAAGGTATTTCATTTGCCAGTTGGCCAGTGACGAAGTATTATCACTCTGAACCTCAAGGCTCAATAGAATTGAATATTTCTGGACATATGTCATCCATCCCACATCTACTTTTCAATGAAATTACTTCATCTCAATAAGAAAAAGGCACAGGGTACCGATATTGCCCTTGTAGAATGCTTGGATAAAGTGATACTAAGTTTATTAAAATGAATGACTTTGACCTACTTTCAAAATCACGGGGTTCAAACGTGATAAAATTTGGAAAGAACTTTTCATTAGCTATGATTCAGGTCAATGATTATTGAAAGGTCCAGGGAACTGAGATAATATGAAGGGCTACCAAGTTTGTTAAAACATGTCCTTGGTGTCAGCTTCACCACACTGACTGCTTACGTTGTTTTTATTTGTCTAAAAAGTAAAAAAAAAAAAAAAAAATAGAAGGCGACACTAACAATGCGTAAATTATACAAACATTTATTAACAAATATACAACAAATATAGCAACACAAAATATGCAGTTACAAAAATATAAATTGTATAATGCATTCAACCATGTCCCGTTTGCATGATCGTAAGAGGCGAATCAATTTGGGACCTTATACTTAACTTTCCTCCTAATGTCTACCTTGACATCGCATACACCTGGAAGCCTTCCTTAAATGACTTCAGCTGTTAATTTACAAACTTATGTAAGCACAATTCGTGTGTATCGGAAAAAACATATAATTATGGTTATTCTAAAAGCAAAGATTTTTTATAAACGTATTGAATTACCTTATTTTAATATGTTTTAGCAATGATCATAAAATAAATTTCCAATTATAGAATTTTTGAATTCGAACATGAGAATGCTGAAAGTTTAAAATACAATTTAATTCTTCTTTCACATCGTTGAAGTACGTGATATTTTGACCCAATGAAGAATATGTACAATAAACAGTATAGTTCAGGAAAATAAATCTTGCCTAAAGGCCCAATATACGTAACTTTCGGCAAAACTTGAAGCGAAAATCAAGCCAAATAACTAAGAGCACTTGTGATAATATAAGTTTCAGTTTGATATCATTGCGCATTAATTGTGTACTATTTTTTCGTTATTCTAGAATTTAATCATATAAAGTAAGGAAATTTAAAATCTTTATAGTATTTTGGAAATAAATAGATATCTGAAGGATTTTATTAATATGTTTTTGTATTTTTACTTTATTTTGAACCAAAAATAGAACTACATCCAGTGGCGTATTCATATTCTATAAGCATTAGGGACTCTGTCCCGATCAGTTTTAACCGCAAATTTTAAAAATGAAATCAGAAATTTGGGAATTTCGATAATGAAATAAAAAGAAAATTCAATGGTTTCCCAATAAATATCAAATATATTTCACTCGTATTGCAGATTTTAAATATATTTTCACTCGTGCTACGCACTCGTGAAAATATTAAAAACTATGCCATACTCGTGAAATATATTTGATATTAAACGGGAAACCATTGAATAGCCTCTATATATTGATAGATTTAGTTAAGATCAACTGATATCAGCAATACTCAAGATTAGCTCTTTTGCGGTTACCGGTACAGCAGCAGGTGAAACTCGGTATTTGTAAACACGCATCCATTTTGAACTGTCTTCTACCTTCGGTTTATTGTTGAAGTGGGCCCCACCTGAATTATTTTCAATTCTTTGGATTTTTCTGTAAACAGTTTCTTTTTAGTTACCGCTCATGTTTACTTTGTTTGGGGCTTATTTTGCATTGTTATCGACTAGATTTTTTCCAGGTGTGTTTATAGAATCACGAAAAATGTCGTTTTAGGCTTATTTTGCATGGTTATCGACTGGATTTGTTTCAGTTGTGTTTATAGAATCACGAAAAATTTCCTGAAGTTACGTATATTGGGCCTTAAAGAAACATATGCTCTTAAAGGTTTTCTTAGTGATAGATGGTTCATGCAAGAACACTCTGCTTGGTAAATGGCATGTGTATAACATATCTGGGGGGAAGTTTAATTATGACAGGTTTAGGATGTGCTTGTTTCACCAGCAGATCAATTCAACAATAAAATTTAATTTGATGTCTCACAAATAAAAATGAACTTAAAAGCATATCATATTTATTTTAAAAAGCATATACCGTATATCGGGTTATTTAAGCGAGTGTCTAATTTAAGCTATGTTCGCGACAACACATAATAATACTAAATAATAAAATATCGCTAAAATTGGTTTCATACAGGATGAAGATACAGTACAAGATGAAACTATTAGGTGCAAAATGGTTGGTAAAACTGTATGATCTCTTCAAAGCACGACTTGATGTAACTTAAATGGCCCTACAATGGCATATTGTCGTGCTACTGTATCCTTCGCGATAACATTTGATGCAATACCCGAGGATTTTCAATAAAAATATGATACAAACGCTGAGATTAATGAAGTAGCTTGCTCAACGCTAAAAATGAAATACGCTGAATATAAAACCTGTGATTATGTACAGAAATCGGGAATTAGCACTATCTAACAGATCTTTGTCTCGGACTGAAGGAAGATACTCTGTTGACATTGCTTAATGGGCAAGAACAGTCAAAATTGAAGACCCCATCATCTTGAATTTATCGAGGTAAAACATTAACACCCTAGAGAAAGAGCAATCCACCAATCCAATCTTTCTCCCGAACCAGCATAATTGTTTGATCATTGGAAACAAGATGAAAGGACAAAGCGTTTAAAGTCTACGTCCCGAGCCGAAGGAAACACTGCCTTGAGAGTTACGAACTTCAAGGAAGCAGAGTTTACGCTCTTATATGATGCAAGCATCAATGACCCGTGCCACTCATATGATGCACGCATCCATGACTCGGGGGCAGCAACGCAATGCTCAACTGCGGAGCCAACTGCCTAGGCCTGTCTAGACCGAACCCCTTGATCAAAGCAAAAATGGAAAGGGATGAACCAATTCTGATCTACCAAAAAGAGACAACAATGGACATAACTGTACGGTAGTCAGCTATTATACCAGGGGCTAAATAGCGATTTCAGAATAACCATAACCAGGAAATCTGCCATCAACTAAAAAGGTGCCTTGACCGGATCGACTTTCTGGTCAACAAATATATCATAGTATATCTTCCATTTGGATTGGTGGACGGTAAAAGATTAAAATATAATCGATCATGCAATGCGGGCTGACACATCTTGATATCCGCCAAAATGCTTAACCTGAAGGGAAGACGCCTGACATGGATCGTCAACTGCATCTCCCGGAACAGAATAACAAGGGCACAGAGGTGTCGGTAAATTTAACGTAAATCGCTTACGTAATTTACATCGTGCTCCATTCGATTTATGATCTCATAAGCTTAACAAAATAAAAAGTTAATTCTTGAATATCTCACACTGTTGGTGCGTCTTTGGTCATGAACGATTCCCATCAAATTTCTATTAAATTGGTTTATGTGTTATTGAAAAGAAGATAACAATGAAAATTGTTTACGGACGGACGACGCACTATGTACGAGAACGGACAAAAGATGATTACAAAAGGTCAGTTAAGACTTTGTCTGGTTTGGTTGACGCTTTGGTATTCTCTGAGATTTGATATATATATTGGTCGTTATGTACACACAATGATGACACACAGGTTTTACATGTGATGGTGTGGAATGTCGAAAATTAGGTCGCCATTGTTTGCTTTACCGTTCTGGAATTTCGAATGTGAATCAATGGAATAAGAAGTTTGGTAGTACTTATTAGTTGTATACTTCGACATAATGGATTCGAGATCTGTTCCATACTTAAAGATTGTGAAGGATCCAAACAAATGTTGTTACATAATAGTCATAGCAATGAAGTGTGAATGTCGGCATATCAGTCATTGATCCGTCGAACCTTGCTTTCACTGCGTACAATGAGTTTTACACAGCCAGAGTAGCTGATCAAGGGAAAGGTGTAAATATGTGTCAGTAGTATATCATCACGTTACAATGTATCAGTAGAGGAGTGTATTGTAACACTTGTATGGCCTTAGTTGGATTCACACGGAGCAATTGATGTTTTCACACTGAAAATAACAAAAAAATATCAACAGTATTCCTATTGTTCCAACGATTTTACATAACAAAAGCATCGTATCATAACTATTCTTGAACATAAAACGACAGAATCATATCTCATTTATATGAACTCGATGCGTCAATTCATTTATTGAGATCAGATATCAATTTGCTTATCCTATTTTACATGAATACGCATAACCATCGATAGCAAAATTTGATTCATAATATATCAAATAACACGGAAAAAATCAAAAACTGTTTGCGTGTAGTTTTCACAGCAAATATAACATATTAAAGGAAAAAACATGTAACCATACTATGTTAAATATTGTAATTACACAAAATTTGATGAAATGAATTCCTATTTTGAATAATGTTAACTAATGTGTGAAAGTGTGAAATACGTATGCACTGATGGAATGTACATTATGCTAGAATTATATGTAAGCGCTAGGTTTCGTTATGTAATTCATTGTATTGTGTCTTTGTAGGTTTATAATATAATCCATTTTTTCTGGAAATAAATCGTGAACTGAGAATTCATCTTTTTCAATCCTTTCTTGCAACTTTGCAGATGTGTTCAAGATATGCCTTTATACACATAAAAGTATAACACATGGAAACGAGACCTAATCCAGATTTTAATAAACGATTTTTTTAGCTATTAGTTTAAATCCTTAGTAACATATTTGAATATTCATTTTTTTCACAGTATCCGATTCCCGATACAATAAATTGAAGATAACATCAAATACACAAGTTGTATTCGTTCTGTCAGCTACAATATCCACGTTATTATATATAACTCACCCTTTCGGGAGATTATCGATCTGAACGCTTAATCCTTTGCCGGACATTCTTTTACCGGCGGCTCCCTCTTTCCAGTCCAGATCCCCTTGTTTTGTCAGAACCTTGACCTCCGGTTTCTGATCTGTAAAAACAAATTCAGAAGATACAGAGTATTGTAATGTTCTTTTAGGAATCCAAAGAAGATTGTTTGGAACAAACTTTGGAATTCATCAATTATTCGAGGGATTCAAGAGATGCAGGTTGATGAAGACTATAGGCAAGTTTTATGGTCGCCATCTTGATCTCATCGAGAAATATTCTGTATCTTTAAGTGATATGAAGATGGACGTTTTTGAATTTGCTTATTAGTATGCTTACTTGTTGTGATTGACAATGATGACTTGGTACTCATTTTGAGGATTGATGCTTGCTTGGAAGTGACCAAGATTTACATGGCGGATGTCGTCGATAAAGATGAGGTAACACACACAAGTGCTGCACCTTTTACATTTAGTAACAGGTACAGTATGTCGAAAAATGAATTAAAATGCACCATACAGCTGTTTCGTCCTCCTAGGACTCTTTAGTGATGCTAGGGGCCGAAAGGTGTGAATCCAAAATTTCTTAACTAATATAGAAGCAGAAGGGACAGGTGCGTTAAATCCCGAAGACGCTTACTGTTCCGGAACACCTGGTCTTATCTTCGTGTACTTTTACGGGGATCTCCATTTAAATCTTTCCTTTGTTTTCTATTTTGCCTCTAGTTTAATCGATTTTGGGTTCGAATTATGGTTTTGTTTACGCTTTGGTATTCTCTGATGTTTTCTATTATAAGACCTCACCAAACTAGTAAAACAAAATGTATATATCCATAAATTTAAAATGTAAACAATTATCATTTGCCGCTTACCATCTGTTGGCGATGGTTCGAGTCGTTTTTTCACAACATATTGCACTATGATTGGTCCCGATACGTCACCGCTGGCCAAAACGTGTAATATTGGAAATGTATCTCCCGGTGTCATCTGGCAAGTCAACACAAAACATCACAATTTAAACATTTTCCAAGTCAATTTGGTGTAGAAGTTAATTTCGATTAAAATAAAATGACATTAAAAGTCCAATTAGCTAAAATAGTATCTGAAACAGAAAAGAAAAACGTTTCCGACAAAAAAGTAATTAAACAAATTAATGTATGTAAACGACAACTAATTTATGCATTATTTCAATGTTTTTTCAATTTTAAAATGATGCAAATTCACAAATGAAATGTTTTCTTTTTTATACTCTAGTTGTTGTTATGAAACACAATAAACAGAAACAAAAAAATACTCATGAGTTGAAGAGAGCAGTTATTTCTCCCTAACATACCCCTTGGTTACAAATACTGGGCATATGGAGATAACCTTACTGGTAATCTTATACCTAATTAAATCAATAATGTACCGGTTTTTCATCATTCGAGCTATAATAAGGATATTTTAGAATTTAGAATAGTTTTAAGATTCAAATTGACACCCTCTGCGAAAATACGATTTACATCCCATTTATTATGGCTATGTATACACTAATTGAAAATTATCGATGATGTAAATATAAGATTTGTACCTCATTTTGACTGGTTTACGAGATGACGTAACACACATATATATGATATACCTTTTAAATTTAGGAATATATACAGTATACGATAATGCATGAATGCCCCGTAGTTGGCAACGAATATACTACATGTATATGATGCGTGATAGCGCTGTATAGTGCATATACAATGTACAATCAAAATAAGGTACACTCCTTTTATTTATATCATAAAATGTAATTAAAGCCAAGCAAGAATATGTTTCGACTCGGATGAATATTAATATGCTGTAAATACAACCAGTTGTATAAAGGCATTCAACCCTATATATTACCAATATCTGGATGACGGTGTTCACTGAGACAGAATCCTCCGGAAACGTGAATACTATTTTCTTGTACGAGCCCGGCAGATAAAATACATCCTCGGTTTTAGTAAGGACATGTTCAACAACATTCTTTTGAAGGATGGCAGGTGGAATGCCAGGCCAAAGGTCGGAGGTTACAGCCAATATGTAACGTGGACAATATGAGATTGTAGCAGATAGATAAACCTGGAACAAAACATTACTGTTTAGAAGTGTCAATAAACATAATATGAAAAATATATGTATGAATAAAAATTCAAGGACATTTAAGAAAAATTTTAATTGGAAAATATGAACAAAAGCAGCGAGGAGAAAATCCTAAAAACAAGTGGTACTTACCTTCCTTTCACGTTTTATTGTAATTACCTTCCTTTCACGTGCTATTGTAATTACCTTCGTTTCACGTGCTATTGTAGTTGCCTTCCTTTCACGAGCTATAGTAATTACCTTAATTTCACGCGCTTTTGTAATTACCTTCCTTGCAAGTTCTATTGGAATAATCTCCCTTTCACAAGTTATTGTAATTACCTTCCTTTCACAAGCTATTGTAACTACCATCCTTTCACGAGCTATTGAAATTACCTTCCTTGCAAGTTATATTGTAATTACTTCACTTTCATATGCTATATTGTAATTACCTCCCTTTCACGTGCCAAAGTTTGTTGGGCTGCATGTTGTCGCCAATCACCAGAATTACCACATCGGGTGATGAGGAATGTCGGTCGGCGGTACAGATGGGTGGACGGTACTTTGATTGTCACATAGCACTCGAAAAAGATATCAATGTTCGCCATAAAATTGTCATCAATATAATTTTTTTATGGGATTGGGTGGACATAATTAATCTGTAATTTGTTGAATCGTTTAAATAGTTTAACATACCAATACTGTCTAACGAGAAATTCCCACTTTTAAGATTTTTCGGCCTCTTGAAATGCCTTCTTTAAATGGAGCGAATGCATTGTCGCAATGCACATTGATAAACAATATAAAAAACATTACGAATGGGACGGCAAAAGCAAAATAAAAAACATGACAAATATGGAGTTTATGGACGAATGGCGAAAGTTTAACTAGGTATCAAGTTATCAAGTTTACGTTATTACTAAGGATGTATTTTTACTTAATCAGCTTCAGATATAATGACTACATGTGTTCTTACTTGATATTGGCTATCACCTTGGGCGGCCGTTCTCTTTGAATGTTGCCGTTTAGGGGAGCTGATTCTGAACAACATACTGAGTGGTTCAGTAAAGTTACCGTATGGAATCAATCCCTGATTATCGGCCTCAGATATCGTCAAACAGTCAACATCAATTCGACAGCTCACCACTTCAGCTAGAAACTCAATAAATAGCGATTCTTCTGCATCACACCTGTCGTAAGAATATCTGGAAAATAATATATTTTGAAGTTAATAGCACTGACTGAACAGGTGCGTATCTGTTTCGTCCTCCAAGGACTCTCCAGTGATTCTAGAGGCCAAAAGGCTTGTTGTTGAAGTGGATCACACCTGAATTATTTCAATTCTTTGGAATTTTTTGCAAATAATGACTCGGTTCTCACTTTGAGGACTTGATGTTTACATGGATGTGACCAATAGCGAGTATCGTCGATGAAGCAGAAGACGCTTACTCCTCCGGACTCTTACACCTGGTATTATTATCTTGTACTTTTACAAGCGTCTCCTTGTAATCTGTTCTTTAACATATTTTGCCCCTAGGATTATGACTTTGTTGACGCTCCGGTATTCGCTAATTAAAAAATAAAATTTAAACACTACATATTGAATAAATAATTCTGCATACATGATAACTCCATAATTACAAACGGAAATGACTACAATTACCTTTTTAAAGGCGCAATATACGTAACTTCAGGAAACTTTACGTGATTCCAAAAAATTCTAAAAAAAATCCAGTTGATAACCATGCAAAAATAAGCCTTAAACGAAGTCAACATGAACGGTAACTAACAAGAAAAATCCAAAGAATTGAAAGTAATTTAGTTGGGGCCCACTTCAACAACAAGCCTCTAGCATCACTTAAGAGTCCTAGGAGGATGAAACGGCTGTATGGTCAGTTTAATTCATTTTTTCGGCATACTGTATCTATTACTAAATTGAAAAGGTGCAGCACATGTGTGTGCTACGTCATCTTAGATGACAGTTCAAAATGGACGCGTGTTTACAAATACGAAGTTTCAACTGCTTCTGTACCGGTAACCGCATCTTGAATATTGCTGATACCAATCACTCTAAACTAAAACTATAAATATGAAAATGTTATTAGGCTTGGTTTTCGCTTTCTCTAGCGAGTTTTGCCGAAAGTTACATATATTGGACCTTTAATTATGTATATATTTTAAAACGGCAGTAGAGGACTACTGTAATAATATGCTGTCTAATTAGTTTCACTGTAATGCTAGTTTTGCAGCCATCACTGTGCACGACCAAGCACAAAATTATGTGAATGTTTAATCTGATCTCCAACTAGGTTGTACAAAAAAGGATTGACACCATTTCTTGATTGGTAGTGAACAGCTCATACCTGTATTGTATTCCATTGGATGTAGCCCTGCGTCTACATCCACGTTTCAGATTCTCCAATATTAGACCTAGGGCATCTTTTTCCATTCGTTCAATGTCTTTGTCTCGGAACAATGTCATTGTGGTTGATAGGAATTGGTCAAACGTTTTCTCTCCCTTTTGATGAATCAAAACAAGAAAATTAATTATGCAGTATAAAAATGAAGGAAAAAAACCCAAGGTGTATTCCCATGAACAAAAATAATGAAAGCAGAAACTACAAGGCAGGAATGTTATTGAAAACAGAATTACATAATACAAGGTTTATTTTGGCGAGAGTTAGAAAAGACGAGCCTCTGGCGGGCAATCTTCGTCTTTCTGTGATACTGATATTCACAAAAGATTATACCTTAGTCCGCAGGCTGTTATGTTGCGAAGGAAATAATCTTTCACTACTAAAAGGTACAATACAATATGTAGTTACACCTTTGTATGGAAATTTATCATAACATAATCCATATGTGTAAGAAAATATTTATTTCCGATAAATAACAGGTACACAAGGCAGTCAGGAAAATATTAATGTTTTTCGTACTTTTGCATTTTCAGAAATCGTATTGATTGATACAGAATTTTGAATTGACAGATATATGGCAGTAGTTATTAGTTATTAGTTATCGGCCGATATCTGTGGTGGTTGTAGTTATCGGCCGATATCTGTGGTGGTTGTAGTTATCGGCCGATATCTGTGGTGGTTGTAGTTATCGGCCGATATCTGTGGTGGTTGTAGTTATCGGCCGATATCTGTGGTGGTTGAAGTTATCGGCCGATATATGAAGTGGTTGTAGTTATCGGTCGATAGTTGTGGTGGTTGCAGGATAAAGCAAATTATTTGTTAACCATTTAAGCATTAACCTGCAGCTTCTTGAAAGGATTAAGCAATTCTTAGATGATAGTATTAAAACCTTTATCTTTATTGCTGTAAAATACTATGACTTAGTTGAATAAGCTAGCAGACAAAGTGTTTGTTTTTTACCGGACGTTGTGGCTAAATCCTTATCAATATTATTGATCACCGAGCACCCCCCCCCTTCCAAAAAGAAAGAGAGAAAAGAAATCACAGAAAAAAAGTTGTTTAGACAGGGGCAAAAAACAACGTTGTTTCTATTACCCGGCGTAAGTCAATATCGTGTAGATGATCTGAAATGAAAACAAATTAAAAATCAACACTATGTCATAATAACTGGTAGTATTGAGTCTTCGACAGTAAATAAGTCTACGGGATGGTAACAATTTCATGTGGCAAAATCACTTGACAGATTTAATAATAGTAAAACTGTGAATATTCAATGATATTATTCATGTGTAGCACAGACCAATCAAGTTAAGTGATCAGTATCAGTATACATTTATCAGGTCTTCAAAGAAGTGTTGACAAAAATAAACTTTGTATCTAAAAATATGCGGAATCTCAACACACCTTTCTTTCCTTTGTACCCTGGTCTTGAATCCCCACATAATGTTAATAAACGTGTCAGACGATTCCAGAAATGTTGGCTAAGAAACCAGTCGAAAGATGTCCTCCCGTCGCTAATCAACCGCTTAATATGTGTGATGTCAATATTCAGCGCACTTGTTACAACATTAACCAGAGCAAGCGTAGCGACTAACGCATATATTGCAAACAAGATAAATATGTCTATCGCTGGCACCTCTATGTCATTGCGGAATTTTATCATTCCGATTGTCATTCGAAACAGTGACAATATTCCAGATATGACACTTCGGAATTCACTTTCCGTATGACCATATATCAGATGAATCAAAGACGCAAAACCGACAATAAGAATGGTGAGAGCTATTGTAAAATTAACAAGTTCTCTACGAAAAGCTGTCATGGTCTTGGACACCAAGAAGATGTGGTAATTGAATTGGAGATGTTTCAGCAGGTCCAGAATAGCAAGGAACGTAACCATACCCAAGAACAAAGAGTAGTATCCATCCCATTGGAAGACATACCCAAAGGATGTGTAGAAACCTATCAAAGACAAATTACAGAACACATAATAAAAATGCACAACATTTGATATCGCGTCCTATCTAGCTAACATAAGCCACTCTAAAGCGCGTCACAGTATATAGATATACAATCTTATACAAACAATACAATTAACATACAGTTCTATCATATACAATTCTCAGGAGTTCGCAGGAGCTGCCTTATCAGGCGCTTACTTCTTGTCTTATACCACCTGGCTAATATCATCCTATGTATCTTGGTGAGATTGTACCTTATCATAACAAAACAATTATTGTCAATAAAAGTCACAAATTGAAAAAAATAAGATACCACACATACAATAGGTTTAACTATTATCCCCATAGAGTCGTACTGTTACAGTAATACTTACCAATATCTTGTCTGAGTGTGTTTAGAACAGTCACTGTGCTTGTGAATCTCATCACAAGACAAACAATGGCGGCGACGGAGACTCCCACATGAAATATTTCGATGGCTTGACTCACTGTTAAAAGAGAGCGACCTTGTGTTTTTATAATCTTTGCAACCACTAACACAAATCGCACCAAGATGGCAAATGAAAACAATATCTGAAGGAACAGAACGATGTAGTCAAACGTGCTTTTGTACGGATAGAGGTTGGATGAAAAAATATTTGTGTCTGTGAAGACTCCACCTGTGCTTGGGAATTCAAATACAACTTGAATATGAGTAAAAATCATATTGTTTCTGTTCACGATGCATGCTTCGATAAAAAGGGCACGTGCTCGTCCATCAAGCCAAACACTCTTTTGCAATTTATTAACAATATCGATAGTCTTCGTAGGCAAAACATCCAAGTCAACGAGATAGCCTCCGCCGCCATATGTCCCAAACTGTCCAGAGGAAGAGGGCATGTCTTTGAGGTTGTGATGGTGTCGATACGGCGATGTGTAGTCACTCGGCAAATCAGACCCATTTGCTGCGATCCATCCTACAACATCACATTTGTAATTATGTATACATTGCAATTATCAATACCATTGAGATGTTGGTTACTTAAGGACAAACTTATAAGAAGATAAAAACTTTGTCTTTTACACATCGTCAGTAATACATCCTACATACAACAAGGTAACCAGGTCTTCAGGTAAACAAGATACAATTTTCTCTCATTTCTAGGTGTGTACTACTGGCCTGTTAAGGGCAAAATACCTATGATCGCTTTGGTTATATTACTCATACAGCCACGGCGTGACGTCGAGATGGCGCAACAATGACGTGACGTCACGAGTCCGGTAACATTTGATGACGAAATAGCAAAATGGCGACGTTATGAAATTAACCCTCTCACTGCCAACGGACCGATTTGGGCCGATCATACATGACCCTGACTGTCAAAGGCCGATTTGGGCCGATCATATATGTCCCTGACTGCCAAAAGCTGATTTGGGCCGATGTAGCTAAATATGATCAATGATTATGAAAATACAACACCAATACGGACTTAACACCACAAACATTTCTCATCAGTAACTTCCGAAATCAGGGACTTATATATGTGAGTCTACGTCCCTGCCGAAATTAACGGCATCATGACGTCATGGCGATGACGTCATTGCTGACATGACGCCAAGCATATTGCCAACTCACATGGCCACAAAACGAAGCACTGGTGAATATATTGTTGTATGTGTTCCCTTCAGAGTTACCAATTCGCAGACCATTTCGCGAAGTTCGAAGATTCAATAACATGCCGCCGAGAGACGCTGGACCGATTGCGTATTTCATGCTTATATTTCCGAAATGTCTGATCATCAAACAAGCAGGTAAACTACTGTAGCGAAAGAATAGAGATAGGCCATAACTGGCACGCTACCCAGTTAGGTACACGGTCAAAAATGGTTAGAAAATTACTTTGAAATATAATTTTAGCATTTTCCTTAGACAGTATTATCAAATAGGTGCATGTATTTATCAGTATTAACTTCTAATACTTTTGTTTACGAGACCATTTTACGACTACCTGATGACATCAAAGTGAACATCTCAGAAAAATGAGTTAAAATGCTGTGCGTCAACGAAATTGCGGACAATTTTAAAGGGGTTAATTTTCAGCATATATACATGTTGATTTCTGGTCCTTATAACATAATACAGTGTTACATCAAAGTGGATATTTGTTTGCATGTAACTGTAGCTCAGTATGGTATTGATCAATGCAGTATATTTTGTTGCAATGGGCACATCATTTAAGTTCCTGTCACACTTAGCCGGATTGGGATTCCGAATATGAATATATAGGAATTTTGGTCTTCCGGTGTCAAAGCTGTCAATCCCATAAAAAACCTCACGTACTTGCACCGACCATTGAACGGTTGAAATGACCGATAACGAACATGTAACATACGGATACAGTTCAACCAGCCTAATGTCTCCGAATGAATGACGAACATGAACCGGTCAGGCAGGACAATTACAGGATGCATTCCGGATAAACCGAACACCTTCCGGACATGATTTTCTTATGTGTCTTTACGTATCGCCAACCCGTAGTCTTTCGCAAGCTTCCGTAAATAACTCGCTGGTATCCGTAAATAGCTCGCCTTAACGCGCACAAACTCGTAAGGATTCGGAAGAGGAGAGGTAAAAACTTTCTAGCGATTGTCTACAGATTATTTTTTCCGTAAATAAGTCGTTACAATCCTTAAGTATCGCAATAACACGTAACAATCCGTAAACTGCTCGCAAGAATCCGTAAATGACTCATAACAGTTTGTATTACGATTTGTTGACGGTTAATTTGCGATTTGTTTACAGATTATTACGAGTACTTTATGTGTTCATTCAGGTCGTGTTACGATGACTTAACGGATTATTACGAGCGCTTGACGTATTGTTACGAGTACATTACGAATATAAACGTAAACTTTACGATTGACGTTTTTATGCGGTTTCACGTATATTTTGTATTCCGTTTCTCTCACATTCCATGTTGAAGGTCAATTGCCAAATGATGCTGCATAGAAAATAATGTTGACCCAAAAGTACACAAGGACTAATAAATACTCGTAACTAACTTGCAACTAATCGTAACAAAACGTAAGCTGGTCGTGACTAACACGTCATAGCTTCTATGGATCGTAAAAGTCCGTAATATACCCGTAATAATCCATAAAAACCTCGTAAAATGCACATAACTTGTTCGTGTTTATCTGTTGGAACTCGTAACAAATCGTGGCATTTTGTCATAAAGACGTCGTAGTAACTCGTAAAATAGCTCGCAATAACTCGTAACAACTCTTAAATCGCTCTTAAAAGTGGTGAACTCGTTAGGATCCGTGTACTTTTACGAATTTGTGCGATTCGTTAGCACTCGTAAGAAAAAAACGTATATGTGAAGTCAACATTAGGTGTTAATGCGTGACGTATGCGTTCGAGTTTCCTCTACGGATTAGACAACAAATGACCCCGAACACCAACATCAAATCAAGGAAGGAATTGCAAACAATTACAGGAGATAATCAGGACAAAACGGACATGCACAGAACAACCAACGAATATTCTTGTTCGTCACGGAACTTTATAACCGATGCAGGCGAACGCACCACACATCACCTGTCCTGAACCTATAATGTTCCGAATATAAAATTAATATTGACGAACATCAAGGGATATACAAAAAACAAATGTCATCCGTTTCACGTTTCGGAGGCCGAATCCGGTCAAGTGTGACAAGGGCTTTAGCAGAAATAAAAACAAATTCCATACAGTAGCCTATGATACGGGTACCGTTTGGGTACTAATCACGGCTGAAAAATTGCCAAATTAGCGTTGGACAAACTATCATACACGTTTATAGCCCAACACTATCATACACGTTTATGACCCAAACTATCATAAACGTTTATGACCCCAAACTATTATACTCGTATTTTTTCCAACCATCATACACGTTTAGAATCCAAACCTTACATATAACATATGCAAGAGCGATTTAACATTTTAAAGCTTCAAGCGTATGTCACAACCCAGTACACGGGTTTAAACTACATGTACTTCTGTCATTTATTTACAGATGACGGTATACATAGGCCGACTGTTCGACTCTACCCCCAGATATATGTTGTCGATAATAATGTCATGAAAAATAGATTCCATTTAGAATTTGGTTGTGACACCCAGCTTTATTATTTTACCTTTACTTGGAACAAATACTCACATTCTGTATGCAAAGTCATGTTATCCTTGTAACATTAACTATACTGTAAGCACCACTGTAACAACGTCCACACTTATGGACCTTCTTACCATTGTTATAAACGATTAAATGGATGGTACGTGATAATGTCTGTAATCTCCTTGCGTGATTTTAGCTGTAATCATTTGTATGAATATCGGGAACATCGATGATTAATATGCGCATATCGATTTCATACTATTTATATGAGATCGAGATGAGATATTATAAGAAATCACACTGAATGTTTGCATACAGTATTCTCCTACCTACAACGTATTGTGGAGCTTCAAAAATTGATGACGTCATAATTAACATAACGTCATAATCATTGGCAGAGCGGTTGTAAACTCTTCAAATTGGCGACGTAAAAACGTTGGCAGTCTAAGGGTTAAACCTTCCAGGATATTCTAAATATGTATATTCGAAAGCTGCAATTATTTTTTCTGTGCAAACTGTTTGCAAATATGGAGTATGCTTAATCTCGCTGTATCATTTGTTTTCGTCAAAAACCTCAAGTAAAAAATTACTATTTTCAAAATGGTTTCCAGTCAAAAGCACTTTCAAGGTTTTGAGCTTATTTAGGTAGTTGAAATAAAAAAAAAAACACCAAAGACATAGATAGGCAAAGCCTCGGGTTTTACCAAATTTGAAAACCCCTCGGGTGGAATTTCCCTATCTTACACCCCTTGTCAAGAAAGAGTCTTAAAGAGTCAGAGAATTATAACACACAAGAGTGCTTATTCCATATCTAAAATAGTCGTGACTAATTTACTCCACTGAGAGGTTGCTAAAGTAGTAATAACAAAATTACAGCATAATCTTGACCAACGACAAGAAAAAAACTTCTTTGAAGTATATCGGAGATACTAGTCCTGACATATATCAATACAAGAAAGGCATATTTGAAAAGCACAGGCTTCAATGGCTGTGGACCAGTGCAATCTGAACAATATCTAACAAACAAACAAACCTGAAACCTCACAACGATAAAAGACTCGTGGAGTCTTAAGCGAATTGTTATAATAATACAACTATTTATGTTAGTTTGATTCGGTTTGTCAATTGTTAGATGATATCGTAAGCGATCGAACATGATTAACACATGATAAAACAATACCTAAGCGTCAACAATCCGACATAATCCGAAATCAAACTCGATTAAACCTGGGTCAAAATACACACCTTCAGAGTAGTCATTAGTATCTTCGGTATCCGTAGAGAAGTCAGGAATACAAGTCACACCGTGTCTCTTCATCACCCATGGAGTGGTGCAGGTACCTTCAATTCGAAAAATAAATATTTGTCGTTAACAATGATCGTAAAAAATTGGGTATGGCAGCATTGAGTCTGGTGAAATGTCCGGTACCAATGAGCGAGTTAAATAAAGCGTCTAGTATCACTTATTAAGTCAAAGAAAGCTTCGAACAATATTTAGTGAGTCAAACAAAGAAACAAATATGATCAAGCTGGGAGTCGAACAAAGCGTCGAGTAAAATTAATTATGCAAACAAAGCGTCGAAAATGTAAAAAACAATGGAAGGAAAGTCAGCAGAGGCTCACTTAATCATACCCCCGATCCAACAACCAGTCAAGTGTGATCTTTGACCTTTAACATTGACCTATGACCACCAAAATCTGATCAAGTGTAGACTTTTATCGTGTAATGCTATGGTTTGAATATGAACAAAATCTGTCCTGGGGTTCATGAGATAGTTTTTTCCCAAAGTGGTCAATGGTGATCTTTGACCTTCAATGTTGACAAATGACCCCATGAATCTAACAAGGTGTTGAATAACCACCACAATCTAATCAGGTGTATACCTTCAACGCGTGATACTATGTTAAGAATATGAACAAAATCATAGCAACGGCAAATCATAGCAATGGTAAATCACAGCAGCGGCGAATCAATAACACAGTAAAGTGTATAGAGGTTACACAACGAGTGGTTGTTGGATATGGAATTTAATTCACTTGAAATACATTCCAAATCCAATAACAACGAGTCGTGTGACCTGTTTCTACCACAATTATATAAGTTGGCAGTAGTAGTGTTTTCTGGTGTAAACCGCGAAAAGACATCATCTCGTATATATTCTCGCCAAGTTGTGACGACGTCAACAATCCACACGTGGCATTGAACCACGTGATTTCCGGTCAAAGTCAACTTCTCAGCCAATCGAAAGTTCGGAAGGTCATACACCACTAGTAGTATACACCATATACTTATCCAACAGTCAGCAAATTTAGACAATGGTCTGAGAGTTGAATAACACAGGGTATTGGGATAAAAAATATTACTCAATGAGAAGCTAGTCCAAGTGTTGAGATTACATGAAAAAAGGTCAGGAGTCATGTGATCTGTCCTACTGACCATGTATGAAAAGAGTATGGCTACAATGATTTAGTCCAAACAAACGGATCAGTGTCATTGGATCAAATTATGTATCAAGTGCGATATAGCCAAGTAGAATTAACTAGAATAGGCGTTGGATATCATTGGGTCAGAACAAAATTGACCTCCTCTGTACATCAATACACCTTCGTAAACCAGCGGAAACTGGCCTTACATGATCCCACCGCTTCCACCAAATGTAACGTCCAGGCGGTCACCCAACTACTGACTACACTCACCGTTGCTTAACTATCTTGAGCGGGTCCCCGCGTTAATAGAAAAGATAGCTTGTCAGTCTGACAGTATTACCCCTCATATACCTAGCTGGACATTACAGGTTATTACGTTATAATTGTAGCGCTGGCGACTGCACTGTTCCACTGTCAACGGGTGGCTGTTCTCTGTCTGGATTTTTCCTGACGTTTAAACATGCTTTAACTGGTACCATATGTATATGTCTGCACCAACTGTATGTTGGTGAACAAAAACACTAAATATAGATTTAAATTACCTGACACTCGAATCTGGCGAAGGCGTATGGGTCCCAGTTTATAGTAGTTGTCGAAATATTTCAGCTCGTCCAATGAATTTATTTCTCCTTTATAAAACTCAGAAGGGTACAAACGTTGCAACACTACATTCTGCAAGTACTGCCAGACATCTTCCATTTTTTTCACCTTCATTTAGAAATCATAAATAATAGATTAGCTATTGGCACCAGGTTCAGTACCCGGTGCAAATTAAACTATGTATATATGTGAAAGTTCTAAATATCATCTATAATTGTTGTATTTAAATGTACATTTTTTTTTCTATCATACTTTCATTCATAATTTGATAAAAAAAACTTGATCGTGTTCTTTGTATTCCAAGTTGTACCTCATCACATTATAAATACATTAATTTTGATATCACAACATTTAATATTTCAGGACAATATGGAAGACAGTAAAGTTAGTGTACCTCTTGTGTTGGTTTCAAAACGTTTTTAAGGTGCATATTTTGCCCATACACTTCGGAAACCTTCTGCTGTGTACCGATCAGCAAAACCATGCCAGTGTATAACACCCCAAAGCCGAATCTCCTCAGCAATCTGTTCAGTTTCCGATCCATGTGTAGCGTATAACGACGCTCTCTCTGGACTGTGGTTTCCGGTTGATCACACGGACATTCCACGTCCCGCCGGTTGTGTTTGCCTTTAATAAATCAAAAAACACCAAAGCGTCAAAAGACCCATAATCCGCACTCAAACTCGATTAAACCAGAGAGGAAATTTGAACAAAGGAACAATCTACTCTTGAACAATACACGGGAATAAGACCAGGAGTTCCGGAAGAATAAACATCCGCTGATTCTTTCTTTAAAACATATGTTTCAGAAAGAAATGGGTCTATTAAAGTTTAGGAATAAAAACACAGAACATTTAGATATTCAATCAAAAAGTGATAATATATAAAGTTGAAATCCTAACTTGATATCACTTTATCGACGCCATGTCAAGATTTAAATCCTCCATTTAGCACAATAAGACAATGCCTTTATCATTCTTGCTCAGATGATATGGAAAAGTATTCACGGGAAATCAAAATGAATCAGTCACTTTGATTATACATTGCAATCAATAATTTTGCTTTACCTTGACCAGTGCCCGACTGCTGTTTCTCTACTACTGAGGTCGGTGGAAGGTAAAAATCCCTCCATGAGCTCTTCTCTGAACAGAGGCAAACGAAAAGGACTGCAAGTATGATTGCCTGAAAGAAATTTATATGCAAAACAAATTACCCAACTTATATTAATCACTCTTGTTGGCCCGGATGTTAGCGCGTGCGAGGGGTCTTATTGTGGGAGCAAACCAGAGTACCAAAAGAAAATCAACATGGTCGGGCAGGTAGCCCCAGTCGCCTCAGTTAAAGGTAAGTGCACTCTCCACTTCCCAACCCGACCACCCATTGTGGAATTTTACACTATAATTCCGATAAAAGAATGTACTAAAAATTGCTCCCCATTTTCATTTATGCATTGACGTATATACAAAAAAATACCATAGCCAATGATACCTACTCTAGCAGTTATGTTTAGGGAATGGTATAGGCTTTGTCTGTTTTTATACACGTTGACATTACGATCGTGTCAATAAAGTTTGTTTTGAGTAAAGATGACGTAACACACACATGTACTGCACCTTTAAAACTTATACAATATGCCGTAGAAATGAATAAAACTGCACCATGCAGCTGTTTCGTCCTCCAAGGATTCTTCAGTGATGCTAGAGGAAAAAAAGGGGGGAATACAAAATTTCTAAACTAGTGTAGAATCAGAAGGGTCAGGTGCGTAAAACCCCTTTGATTTATGAATTAAGAAGTAAAATTAAACTAATTCTGTATAATTTCAAATCGTGTACTACGAAAATGTGTATATTATGTGTCGTGCCCACTACTCAAATGAGATTAACTGTGGCTATGGAGGCTCCAGCAAACCTCGGGGACTAAAAAATCCACCAGCAGAGTCTGCAACCCCCTATTATTAAAGATGACGTAACACAGACATGTGCTACGTAAAAATAGACACTGCTGCACCTTTGATAATTCAAGATTCTAAAAGCTCAAAAACAACATTTTCAAGAATTAATGAAATGGTTTGTTGTCAATATTTTGAATCAAAATCTAAATATGGAATTACCTTACCTTTGCAGGGTCGATTAAGAAGGCACTTTGAGTCGTTCCAAGAAAAAACGATTGCATCCATTTGAGAGTCAGGGAAGGTCCCCATTCCAACGTGTACATAAGAGTGAAAAAGGAACCAGAAGTTATGCATATCAATAGTGCTGTGTATGCTATGAATATTGACCACCAGGGCAGGCTTCCAGAAGAACGAATAGTGTCGCCGTCATTTGTGACGCTCAAAGGTTTCTCCCGAAGACCTTTTCTATTGCTGAATATGTAGGTTATTATCAAGGATGGGACAACTGTTACAATACTGGACATCAAACCGGTGTATATTTCTTTATAGCCAAGCTCAAAGAATCCCACGTTTACTAACGGCTGCATATCGTCTGGTGTATCATAAAACATAGCTGAGGCAACCATTGACAGGAATAACAGTGACACTAAGCTCCACAGTCTCTGCACTCTGGTAAACCTGCTGTATCTTGGACGGAATAACAGTGACATCCACAAATGGTCGTCAAATAAGTTCTTTGTACTGATTTCTGAAAGGCTACTAATGTTGTCACGTTTCCTTCCAGATCGTAAAGTTTGCCATATCCGACCCGTTCCTTTTTCAAGTGACAGCCATTTGTTGCATTTCAGCAGAACCCTATGTGAAATATATTAATAAAATATAACGCTATTGAAGCTAGTCTTGTAGTAACTTTTATTGACACTTTTGTTTAAATCGGACCAGTGCGAGGTAAATGTCATATCGTCAGTCATACAAAATAGGAAGGTAGGTAATAAGCACAACATCTGCTTTGTAAATAACAGCAATACAGTATTTTACTCATTTGATTTGATTAAAAGTTCTATTCATTAAGTAGAAGAGTTATGATAGTACTATAACCGATGATACAAAGCGTATAAGTACAATATACTTACGCGTCTCTGGTCTCCCCGTCTATTATGATAATTCTGCTTAAGTACCACGATTGTGATTTTATATTTCCATCGAGCCAAATCTTGACAGTTTTGATATTTCCAAGGAATATATCAGACTTCAAAAAGAAATTACACGAGGTTCCTTTGCCAAAATTCTGAAATCAAACATAAAACGTTTACAAGGAATGAAGAAACAATATTGTCATGGGAAAATTCAATTTAAAGAACTTTAATGACAAAGTGTTTTGATATTTGTAATACCTAACAAATTAGCATCGTCCCTCTGTGAATTCAGCTTAAATCACTGTTGAAAGACCAAGCAACGCCGTTTTCGAATGCTTTAACCTTTGCGATTATTAAAAAAATAAGCCTAAAACGAAGTAAACCTGAACGGTAACTAACAAAAAACTCTTAACAGAAAATCCAAAAAATTGAAAATAATTCGGGGGAGAGGGGGGGCACTTTAACAACAAGCCGAAGTTAGAAGACAGTTCAAAATGGACGCGTGTTTACAAATACCGAGTTTCAACTGCTGCTGTACCGGTAACCACGTAAGAACTACTAAAGCTATAAATATGAAAAGATATAATGCTTAATTTTCGAATCAAGTTTTCCGAAAGTTACGTATATTGGGCCTTTAAGAATTATATATATATATATAATATCCAATTTGAACAGATTTAAACTAAGATTGGCGACAACACTTAAGATTTTTTGAACAAACAATCGTTCGCCTTTGAAACTGTAAGAACACATCAAATACCTTTCTGTTGTTCCCAGATAGCAGGCGTGCACCTGTCTCACCCCTCGTCCCTATTACGTTAATGTAAACCATTGACTGCAGGTGTGTCGTCGACCTCACCCCAGTTGATACACTGATGTAATAATCAAAGGCCCAGTCGGGTTTGTTATCCGTCAACCACTCATATGACCACTGTGGACATTCAAACAGCATCAGATGTCAGAAATACCATTGAGGGAATAGGGATCACTTCGTTCTGTGCAATAATCGTTACATTCGTCCCAAAATTTACGAAATTAATCATCATTCATAAATGTGACAAAAACATTAAAACTAAATAGGATGCATTACATTGACAACTATTCAATATATACGTACCAGAGAGGAATCACGGCAATCCTGTCTACGCAGTATTGGGGTTACGATGACAAGAACTATAAGTACTGTTAATACTGTTGCCAAGACATAGGGTGTGTCTTTCAGCCTCTCGGAGAAATTCAAGAAGACTGCCTTGAAATCTATCAAATCTGGCGGTATCAACTTTACACTCGCTGAGAACGTGCCAAAGAAGAATGACTTCAGAGTAATCTCGGATGTCCTGCCCCCAGCCAGCTGCAACATACAAAATGTAAACAAACTAACAACACAAGGATTCGAGAGATGCAGGTTGATCAGAACTATGGTTTAGTTTTATGGTCGCCATTTTTGTCTCATTGATGAATATTCTGTATCTTTAAGTGAAATAAAGATGGACGTTTTTGAGTATGCTCAGTGGTGTGTTTACTTGTTGTGATTGACAATGATACCCGGTTGCTCTTCCGGAACACCTGGTCTTATTATCTTGTACTTTTACAAGGGTTTCTTTGTAAATTTTTTCTTTGTTCATGTTTTGCCCCTATTTTAATCGATATTGCGTTCGGATTTTGGTTTTATTAACGCTTCGGTATTCTCTAATTGATCTTCTGTGATGATATTGCATACTACGTTTGGTTTGATGAATTTATTGTATCACTTTTTCGTATTAAAGGTAGAATTATTGAAATGTTTATTGATGATTGGGCTAGTGAACAGTTATTTTTTTAAAAATATCCTTTTTTAACTTTTGAACACTATAATATCTGAAGGACCTGTTTTTTTTATAATAGTCATTAGGACACCTGCTTCTCAAAACAAGGTAACAGGAGACTTGAATGATAGGGTTGTTATTATGTAGAATTGGTCGAGTATTTGATGACTAAAAGGAGAATATTGTGCAGAGGCCATCTTGAAACCATGCAGTGAATATCCAATCTTAATTGAGAAAATTTGCTTGAAATGTGCTATGGTGAAGAAGTATGGAATATTAAAAACGTAGAAACTTGGCAGAATTTGTGCAAACAAAGAAGAATTTGAAATAATGTCAATATTGTTCATAACGAGTATTTTCACAAAGCGTTTGAGCTCAACGTGCAGATAAAGGTTTGTTTTATACCTGAAGGTGCTTGCTTGCTTTCCAACAACTCGTCTGTCTGTCCATTTCTTCTGATAAAACCTGATGTATTTTTAAATTTGGAGCGGTTCCTCGTGTTGTGTTTTCTCTCCCTACAAAAGAAAATAAATGAAAAAAGGAATAAATCAATAAAATGCAAATTTGTTTTTGATATTAAATGTATTTTTTTCAAATGCCTGATATAAAAAAAAAAACTTTTTAAAATATGCAGATGTTATAAACATCGAAGAAAGACCCTGAATCAACTATCACATTGGCTTTGTTTTTTCAGGGTACGGTTTCTCATAAGAAATCCTGAAGTATGAATTGTGACGATATGATATCAACATCGATATTGTGAAATGATGTTTACATTGCATTGGTATTGATCTCCAGCATTGGTATTGGTCTCCATAATTAGGAAAAGAAAGTGTTTGTCTAAAGACAATGTTTTCTGAAGAATTATGTTCTTCATTTACGACATATGGAAATATTTCGAGTTATACACAGACGAAATGACAACAACCGAAAATCGATGACGAAAAGTTGTCACATACCTTGACATTGAGCTATGATGATAACCGGCGTTTGGGTAATTGGCAACTGTAAAATTCCTTCTATATATGAAAACATTAAGTTGTACGGTCGATATTTTTTAACCGACAACAAACCATTCGTATACAGATGAAAATCAAAGTCACTATAAGTTGGTGACGTAGTTCCATATTTGCCATAGATCAGACAGAATGTCATCATCGATATGTCAACAGCCACCAAAGCTGAAGCACTACTGAAAAACTCTCCCGGGAAAGCTGCCATATAGTGTGTCCCGTTGTATAGCATGGTTAAATTGTTGTCGTCAGCGTCGGATTTAGATGGAACAGGAAACCCCATCAAAAAGTTGATATCTGACAATTCCCGTCCCTCATCGTCGAAAGCAACTGTTGTTATGACGGGAATATTGATGTGATCACGTGCTTTTGATCGACAGAACAGGTTCTCCTTGTACGATATAACCTGTAATGAATTATAGTATGCGTATTACTTAAGCTTTGGCCCCCTAGCATCACTGAAGAGTCCTAGGAGGACGAATTAGCTGTATGATGCATTTTAACTTCATTAGGTTTTCGGCATACTGTATCTATTATTAAATTTTAAAAGTGCATTATATGTGTGTGTTACGTCATCTTAAATGGTGAAAAGTCATGCGTGTGTATGTGTAATGGAAACGGGGTAAGTAGGGCTAATTACATCAGTGTGATCGTGTAATTGAGAAAATAACACTTTTAAGGTATTCTGCGAAGTACAATGTACGATCATTTCATATTTTTTACATGGTCTCTTAGAAATAATACGTGTACTTTCTCTTGTTGTCGACATTTAAGCAGGAGTACCACCTACCATTATTTAAGTCTTGGCAAGTTTGGGACAAGATCCATTGCCTAAAAAGTCAACATCTAAGTCGATTGATTGTTCGATAGATTACAATAATCATATTCATATTTGCCTTTATATCTAATTTAAATACTCAACACAACTCACTTGGCGTCATAATTCATCTAAAATTTGTTTTGGCTTGGGTTTCCTGTTTTACGCCCTATTAACAGCTAGGGTCATTTAAGGACGTCCCCACGTTGTATGTTGTCAGCGTGTGTACTTGGGAGACTGCGGTATGTTCATGTAATCCTCGGATATTTTGCCGATTTTCAGTTCAAGCACACTGAAGTATGATGCCGAAGACACCATGTAAACAAGTCGTTCCAATCCCATAATGCTGCGCGTCAAGCAGAGAGTAGGAACAACCATTGTTAGAGACTCTGGCATGTCTCTGCCTGGGGACAGAACCCAAAGCCTTCCTCACAAGTGCGAACGCTCAACATAAGGTCAAAAGTGATGTTATGTCAAGGGAGACATTGGGGAGGGGGTGGGGAGAAAGTTGTTTAGAAAAAAAGAGAAAACTAAGATCCAAATTTTGGGGAAATTCTTACGCCCTTCATGCAAGTCTGACAGTTTGAAGCAATAATTTACCATTAAGACTTATTTGCCAGTCAGATGATTTGCATAAGTTATATAGTATTTTAACAAAACGATGAAAAAAGAAAAAGAAGTTTTACATCCCAAACACACCTAGGATTGTTTCAGGACGTGTCAGATTTCAGTGCTTACAACAGCCCCACACAGGCCTCAAATCCGCGACCATAAGGTGATGGGCTAAGGGAAACAGAATATCAAAACTGTAATCGCATGGCCACCACCCCCTTCTCCTCCAGAAAGAATAACAGTAGTAAACATGGATAAACGCCATACAGCGACCAAACCGTGTGAGTATTAAAAGCCACCTACCATGATCATTACTCTCTGGTAATCTAGTGATCGTCGTGATCTTATGTCTCTAGTGATCCTTGTCATCTTATGTCTCAATATATCGAGGTTTTCTATGACGACCCTTCCATATGCTGTAACATACTCTTCTTGTAATGCACTTTCATCTGCCACCGTTATCAATACGGATGTACTGTTGAGTTCAAAAGTTTGGCTTGTAGTCTGTAGTTTCAGATTAAGCTTTGCCAATTTGATAAGGTGATCTTGAAGGTCCAGTAACTCCGGCTAGAAAACAAAGATGATCTACTTAACGTAATACATAAAGGATATCTAACAGTGTCTTCAGTCATATCAAATATATTTCACGAGTGGGGAGGGCTTAAACTTAAACCCCATTGTCGGTTGTAAGGAGTGTTTTGTTTCATCAACTCAGAAAAGTGATATTTTCACTAGTGAAAAACATCATATTTCTCTCTGGTGAAAAATATCATATTTCTCACTAGTGAACTTTTATAGAATGAATAATTTTCAATATCTCACTGATAAAATGTAATCGAAATTTCTGAAGCTCTCAATGCACACTATGATGAAGATGTCTTGCTGAGGGAATCAAAGTTTCGTATATTTTCCGTATGCTATGTATGTGTACAATACAATCCAGTTCCGGGTAAAAAGAACAATTTGTTTTTTTATAGTGTCAAGTGTCTTGTGTGATGCGCATGCGGGCAGGTGTGTAAATGTACAAATCAAGTCTTATATTATATAAATGGGATGGGGAACGGAGGGTTCTGGTTTGATTGACATACGGTATGATAAAATCGTATTTTGCCCAAGTTTTATTAATAAATTAGTACACACAAAAATACATCCATTATCCTTTCTTGGTAAGATCAGCAAGAAACCAACTTTTTTTTTATCAAAGTGAACATTTAATTACCATTTCTGGTATACAGTAAAACTTTAATATAATGTCACAGTTTGTCATGATAGCAAATCTTATAAGAAAACTAAAAGGGGGTATTGGAATATATTTTCGGTATACGGGATGCCAAATATGAAAGAGCATTATTATATTAAGGTTGTACTGTACTCAACATCGTATTCAATAAAGCATTAAACAGCATTCTGTTCCGTGTTATAGGACCATAACACGGCACAGAATGCTGTTAAATGCTTATATTAACATTTTCTCATCGGTTTTGATAATAAATTTATTAAATTTATATTTATATTCTACATTTGATCTGAAATTTAATCTAATAAAGGGAACAGCCAAACAGCCAGTATCGGCCAGCTATCTCCAACGTTATGATTATGACGTCACAAACGTAATGACGCCGTAATAACCATTCCAGAATTATGGTCTCATAACACGGAACTGGCCTTAGTAGGGCTATATAGTGGCTTTATGCAGAGCAAATGTAAATATTTACATATAACGCTCATATCTGTTTAAAAATGTTATTTTATGTATTTCCCCATAAAATGGCATCATGTTAGGTGGGTCATGAAAGTATTGCATATAGAAATTAACTTCCGCACTGTTCGCCCTCTTTATCAATGACTATATCATTATATTTAAAATTTGTGGAATCTAAAGCATGGTATATACTTTATTATTTAGTGTTAAATACGAATTAAGATGTTAAGGTGTTGACGTATCGTCACCATAATTATGTTTGTGAACCGTTGTTGCACATAGGATACATGAGTTGCTCAAAATGACACATCCATCTCTGCGCTCAAAACACTGGTGTATGTCGTTGATCACACCATAAATGCATGATTTTAGAGTGATACTTGTCATAGTGTTCTTGATTGATAAATATGTTTAACTTATATTAATTCTTACCATTATGTTATGTTATCGGCAGCCAACATATGCTTGGAAACCGTACACATGGTCCAAGATTGAAAGATACGCTGAAAAAGGACGAATCGGGACAAAATTTGTTCTAGGAATCAAAGAAACAAGCATTATACACAATGATTTATTTTCGATATTTGACAACATCAACATCTGATTAGGTTACACCCTTTTCATTAAAATAGAGAATACCGAAGCGTCAGCAAAATCATAATCCGAACTCAAAATCGATTAACCTAAGGGCAATTTAAGAACAAAGGAAAGATTTACATGTAAGAGTATAAGATAATAAGACCAGGTGCTCTTGAAGAGTAAGCTTCATCGACGACATTCGCCATGTAAATCTCTTAACTTGGCATCTCCTTTTATTTTACTAATGTGAATTGAAAACTACTTTCTCGGGCTTTAGAAACGTCTGGTTCCTTCGTAATTCAAGATGGAAAATTGACGAAAAACTGATAAAAGAATATACCGTTATAATATCACATCAAGACTTTGTATTGATTCAATATCAAACCTTAAACGTAAGTTCAGATCAATAATTAAAACGTAAAATTAGTTCATACATCAACTATATGTGTTACCACAATAGTGGCACATTTACTGGTTTAATCATCATACTTACAGAAAACCGTTGTGTTCGTATCTAGGTCACCTGCTGGTAATGACTCCATTTTTCTTGTTATCTGATTTTCGACCTCTATTATCCATCTCTATGATAAAAAATGAATGTTTAATAAAAGGGTGGTCAGATGGTGCAATGGATAGCACACATGCCTTAAAGACAGGCTACAGGATTTTAATTTCCTGATTGGATATTGGGACACAGGTCTGGCCATGAGGGTATTTTAAATTTAGTAATTGATACCGTATGCCGAAATAAATGAATTAAACTGCATCATACAACTGTTTCGTCCTACTAGGACTCTTCAGTGATGCTAGAGGCCAAAGGATTGGAATCGAAAAACTATGAATTAAGAAGTAAAATTAAACTAGTTTTGCATAATTTCAAATCGTGTACTACGAAAATGTGCAGTGGCAGCTTTTGATTTTTCCAAACGTCGTTTGTAAGCAGCGTTCTGATTGGTCAAATCAGAAAAAATATCATATTCTCATGACATGACCTTCAGATATTATGGTGTTCAAATTTAAAAAAGGATATTTTTTAAAAACTACTATTCACTAGCCCAATCATCAATAAACACTTTATTAATTCTACCTTTAATACGAAAAAGTGACACAATAACTTGATCAAACCAAACGTAGTATGAAAGATAAATTTCAGAATACCGAAGAAAACCATAATCCTAACTTAAAATCGATTAAACCATGCGGAAAATATGAACAAGGAAAGATTTACATGGAGACCCTTGTAAAAGTACAAGATAATAAGACCGGGTGTTCAGGAAGAGCACACGTCTTCTGCTTCATCGACGACCCCCGCCATGTAAATCTTTGTCACATCCAATTAAACATGAAGTTCTCAAAATGAGAACCGAGTATCATTGTCAATCACAACAAGTTAACACTCTAATGAGCATACTCAAAAACGTCCATCTTCATATCACTTAAAGATAGAGAATATCATCATAATATTATAATGATATTAAGAAATATGGGTGGTTAAAAGAGCAGAACAAATACGGAGTGAACTGTTTGAAAGATGTTACAGTTTATAACCATCACATCAAGTAAGTTTTATCTTGAATTATTTCATGACAGAATATCAAGTCTTACTATATCTGAGCACACTTGGTCTGGATTGTCCAAAATGTGACCAAGTAACTGGTTACTGAAATCTGCCAGGTCGATCATGGTCACTGGATCCATTTTCTTAATCGTGTCCGAGAGATTTTGCAATTCAGTTCCTAAAACTAAACGACATAAAACAGACCATAGTTTCAGTTCAGAATATTCAAAGGCCTACAAAAACAAAAAATGATAATGATAATATTCAAAACCGTTCAAAGCAATATTAGTTTAAACGGTTGGGGATGAGGGTGGGGGGTGGGGTGGAGGAATCAAAGTAATAATGATAATATTCAAAACCGTTCAAAGCAATATTAATTTAAAAGGGGCAGGGGAATTCAAAGTAATACTGTTAATATTCAAAACCGTTCAAAGCAATATTAATTTAAAAAGGGGGGAGGGGGATTCAAAGTCATAATGATAATATTCAAAACCGTTCAAAGCAATATTAATTTAAAAGGGGGAGGGGAATTCAAAGTAATAATGTTAATATTCAAAACCGTTTAAAGCAATATCAATTTTCTACTATATAAGTTAAGAGAATAACATTAAAATTCTGTAGTTTCCTATTTCACTATGCAGTCTGTCTAACATGACCTAGAAATATCAAGAGGCAGGTTAAAGAACATCCCTAGGGAACAAAGAATTTGTAAAACAAGTAATTTACTCAAGGACGAACTTCATTTCTTTTTCCACTGTCCAAAATATCAATCTGCGAGACAAGAATACTTTTCCCAAATTAAAAAAATTATATGATTCTTCATTTAGCGACCAGGTAAATTTTTCAAACATATTTATATCAGATAATACAAAGTTAATTAATAACACATGCTTGTTTATTAAACAGTCATTAGAACTTAGGAAGACGGGCTAACAAACACTTCAATTTTGTGAACTAAGAAATTGTTGTCTTTGTTGTTAATTATTATTATTAATTGTTATTTCAATTGTATTGTTGTGTAAATAGCCTTCAAATTACATATGTAATTATAAAAGTGCTAAATAAAATTGAATTGAATTGAATTGTATTATTTATCAGATTTGTGTGTCAGGAAATAGCCTGATAGATCTCATTTCACTTACCAAAGTGATATTAAGTGTTCCGCTGTCTGGTATTCTAAACGCCTTAGCAATGAAGCAATGACTGTAATGCTGTGTCACATTTTTTTGATTTTTAAACATCATTTCCATAAATGACGTGATACATTGAAAGTATGCAGAAAAAGTTATTTTGATTAACAAATTGGATTAAATTGTACGACAGAGAAGGAGAGGTACATGATAAAGACGATCGTTAAATCGAACTGTTGTGCGCACCACGTGCGGACGGTGTTAGCATGGTGTGTGATCGATGCGCGCACTCTCTTTCAGGAACGCTGTGTTGCCTCGCAACTGTAATGAACTAGCTTGATCATAATATGTCACTAGATATTACTTACTACAGTTGTGGGATCGCACAACGTTACACGATGTGCGGTGGGCGCACGATGGGCGAACGGTGTATGCACGATGTGCGAACGATGCGATCATGGGCGATTATTTCTAACGCACATGTGGGCGCACGATAGACTAACATTGTGCGATGACAATCGTGGTTGATGTAAATTTAGAAATGGTTTAACAATATATACGGTTTCGCGCTAGTTGTTTTAAACATATTTCTATATTTTAACTACATTGTATTTACATTAGCTGATAGTTCTATCTATTTATTTCTAAAAAATAATAATAGTCTTTCTGTAGTTTTAGAAACAAACCATATAGACATATGTATGTAAACTTTCAACTCATATTGACAAGTTCTCATTCAAGTAAATATTGCCAGTTTTATCAAGTTATAAACTGTACCTGTACATGGCCAATATATGTAGATATCTCTGGCCCGGGGCACTTACAACACTCGCCTAGGTGTGAAAACACAGGTAAAGTGTTGGGGAGGGGAGGGTTTTTCAAATAACTGATTATAAGAGTCCAGTTTGTTTTCACAACGGTCGCTCGGTAATGACTGTCGTAGCGTATCGCCGCACACGGGACAGGTAAAACTCCGGCATGTTATTTACATATTCTGATACCTGGTAGCTTAACCCGCACTTGGCTGTCTTATGATCACTGTAATACTGTTTACTGTATATTCTTAAATTGACATAATCCCAATAAATACGATGCGAATTTAAATAGTTTTTGGACAAGAGGGTTCCATATGTTTTTCATTCCGTAATATGTATCGACCAATTGTACCAAATCGTGCGTGTGTGCGATTTAATCGCACACATAAACGCACGATCTTTAGATCGCCCGGTTGTGCGCACCATGGGCGAACGATGTGTGGACGATGTATGCACGATGCACGCACGCAGTTTTTGGTGCGTTGTGCGATACCACAACTGTAATTCTCTACCTCTCCTAACCTGACAAAAAAACCTATACTCAAAATCGATTAAACTAGAGGCAAAATAGGAACAAAGGAAAACATGGAGACCCTCTTAAAACGACAAGAGAATAAGACCAGGTGTTCTGGAAGAGTAAGCAGTAAGCGTCAACTGCTTCATCGACGACATCCGCCATGTAAAGCTTGGTCATATCCAAGTAAGCATTAATCTTCAAAATGAGAACAATGAGTCATCATTGTCAATCACAACAAGTAATCACACTAACAAGCAAAATCAAACGCGTCCATCTTCATATCACACAAAAATACAGAATATTTCTCAATGAGATCAACACGGCGACCATAACCCTTGCCAATAGTCTTCATTCACCTGCATCTCTCGAATCACATTGTCGTATGTTAGTTCGTCAGCAGTTGACATTTATCACGAAAATCTCGATATTCATAGAAAGCCCTAGAAAAACAAATTAACTGCGACATGTAAACACCATAGGATTAAGAAGCACGGATGTATCTATCAAGAAAGGGAAAGTTCACGATCGGAAAATCGAAATCGTTACGTTTATCATATAGCTTAATAGTAAGCTGCCCGTGTTGGTCATAGTTTAAATAAAGATCGAGGTAAGAAGCTGATGTAGGATAGTCTGTTGTGTCTTCCTTCTAAGGTTAAGGAGGGTAAATGTATATACGATCGACTAGGTCAGCAACTTCTTGTTGTTTATAGACAACACATCGTCGATATAACTGAGAGTAAAGATTTGGCAAGGCTTTTGTTACCCGTCTTAGTAAGCCCTTCGACACATTTAGCCTCATATGAAAACAAAAACAAGTCGGCCAAAAGAGGGGCACAGTTAGTTCCCATTTGAATAACAGGGTGATATATATTTATATTGTACTGTTATATATATATATCTAAATTGTGTAAGAATGATATTTTGGGTGTTTAGATTATGAAAGATTGGAGTGTAAGAATCTTGAATTGAATGGTTGTGACAAAGTATAGTTGTGTGATGAAAGAGAGTGGCTTCTCAGGACCCTGTGGTATTTACCTGTATGTAAGAATGTGTGGAATGCGAGTACTTTAAGTCACCTGACATCTACGGACATTTTCATTGGTCATCGCTAACAACTGCATGATTTTTAACTTACTAATATCACTCAGCACCAAGGTATTGAAGGAGCCAGGTCCATTTTGGATCCTGTAGGATTTTCATAATTTGGCAAAAGAATTATAAGAGAACTGGTAAACATGTAACTCCTTAAGTACTGAGTCAACTTAGCTGCCTTCATGTTCACATCATAGCAGATTAGACCAAAGGGAAATTCTGTTAACCCCCGCAGGATCTGTGGGGGTTTTTAATACACAGAATAAACAGAGAAACTGAACCCAACAGTGTTGTGGATTTATTCGTGATCCCGCCCAATATAGCACTGTAACAAATGGCGCCCAACGTGTTTAAACCTTTGGATGTTGCGGAGTGTGACCGATAGAGGGCAGTGAGTGAAATCTACTTCCGGTCTACATGTATAATCTACTTCCGGTGTTGACAATTCGCAAGAGCCTGTGTTGTGTTCTTACCATGAGTTCCTCATTGAACTTGCTGAGATATTAAACATCAAAGCGGTAAGATAAACTGTGTTGTTACTGTTTCCTGTTATACAGTCACATATTATTGACATATGATGTCGTGATCTGGTATTCTACATTCGTGATCTTGTTGTACTCTACATTGAGGAGAACACTTTGTTATGTGGATACCATTGCCACATGTGTTTTATAGTCCATTGACTGACATTGACCTCAGCTTTATGTCTACATCCTGAAGTGAAGAGAATTATATATACTTACCTGTATTTCCTGGATCAGTGCAGAAAAATTGACATTTTCCAATTTAATTGTGTTGCTGCTTATTATTGATATATTCATATTATTATTGATTTAAAATATTGACATAGATATATAGATATGATTGGAGAGTGAAAGAGAAATATTGCATGCATTCATATTTCTTTTGGTAGTTGTATTTATATATAGTGATTAGTCTAGTAATTCCCTTTCTACATTGATGTAAACCAGCAACATAGACCGCTTACTTATATATAGGCCTAGATTGTTGTATTTTTTTTTCTTGTAGTCAGTGTTTCATTATTTTTTTACAGATTTCATTTATCTGAAAGATTAAAATCTACATAGTTTTTAGTAGTGGGAGAGATGTATACATTTAGATAACAGTTTGATTTATTTTTTTTCGAATAATCTTAAACATTCTGTAGATTTGTTTTTATTTTTGCTCTAATTTTTGTTCAAAAATTCCTATATCTTGATAGAATAATTTTGGGTTTTGATTTTTTTTCAAAATAGCTATCATACTTTAAAGTTAACAGATATATTGGTAATTTGCACTTAACTAACATTTAACATGTACTAAATAAGGTATGACCTGTGACCGACCTTGACTCTGTATAATATTGGTTGAGTGTGTATTTATTTTGGGACTTGTTCTTTAACATTGACTGTTGAATTTCAGTGTGTGATAGAGATTGAATTTTGATTATAGATTTGTCTCTGAATTGGATTTGTGTTTACAATTCATACATTTTGTGTTTATGTGAAATATTCTTATGGACATTGTATGTACACATATATGAATTGATTTCTTTGCAGCTTTGATATTGTATTTTGTTTTTCTCTGATTTGAAAAAAATTCTTTGTTCACTTTTGGATATTGTGTATATTAAGTGTGGTACCTGTGTTTATTTCAACATCATGTCGGACGGAGATAAATTACAACAATTTCTACAGGGAATGGATGTGAAACCAAATTTAGATTCACAGGAGGATTTTCGTCAGTGGCTACTGGACTATGCTAACAAAGGAGCCAAGTCGAAAGTTTCTCAGGATGGGAGGCCGCTTGTTCAGGGTGGAGCTGAAGGTGGTGCCAATGTTTCCCCACAGGTGGTTACCCATCAGCGTCCAAGAATTTCACAATTTCATGGTACAGTTGACAAGAAGGACCAGGTGACATACGAGCAATGGAAATATGAGGTGAACTGGCTGAGGGATAGTGATACCTATACCGAGGATGAGGTGGACTTAGCAGTCCGTCAGTCGTTGAAGGGTGAGGCTGCTGGGGTAGCACGCCGACTTGGTCCGGAGGGTAATTTGACCACTCTACTAGGAAAGATGGACAGTGTGTATGGTGTTGTGGAATCCAGAGAGTCACTTTTGGAGAAGTTCTACAGTGCATTTCAGCAGGAAAATGAAGATGTGTCTACTTGGGGATGTCGACTTGAAGATTTACTGGATAAGGCCAAGCAGAAAGGAGAAGTGGGGCCCGGAAATCTCATGGAGATGCTCCGTGCCAAGTTCTGGAGTGGACTTAGACAGTCACTCCGAGATGTATCTGGACACAAGTTCGACACCATTCCAGAGTTTGATGCACTTCGTGTTGCCTTACGCCAGATAGAGTATGACCACACACTAGATCCAAAGACCAGTGGAGTTAAGAAACCCAGCACATCCAAGATGGCCACTGCAGTAACTGGGGAACCTGATAAGATAGATGAGCTTAAGGCAATGATAAACCAGCTGACAGTGGACATGGGGAAACTGAAGAAGGAAGTTGGACAAGTAAAGGGTAATAGAGGTGAGTATCATCACAAACCTAAGCCAGATCAACAGAATGTAAAGGGAAACAACTCGCACCATGACCTACATTATGACTCGGAGGAACGGCCAGAACCAGTTTGTTGGAGGTGCGGACAAACTGGCCATTTTAAAGTTGGCTGCCGTGTTAGACTGGACCATTCAAGGAACAGTTTAAATGGGAAACAGTCTACCGGGAAGGGTCAACAGTAGGCTGGCAGGGAGAGAGGAGGCCCAACTCACATTCAGCACAGTTAGTTGGCGAATGTAACGAAACACTTGTTTCTATTTCCGGAGTTAAAGCATTAGCTTTACTTGATACAGGATCGACAGTCTCAACGGTAAGTGAGAGTTTTTATCACACACATCTGAGTCACCTTGATTTAAATCCGATTACCCAGTTATTGGACATTGAGTGTGCTGGTGGGACTTCCTTACCTTATACTGGATTTATAGAGACCGAGCTGGATCAACTACCTGGACTCGAAGGACAACCATTTACCTATTTGTTTTTAGTGGTACCGGACAGCAGGTATAACCGTGCTGTACCTCTGCTATTGGGAACCAATGTACTTATCGAAGCTTTGAATGGAAGCAGACGTAATCATGGCAACAGGTTTATGCAGGACCGAAGTATGGGGACCCCATGGTACCTTACTTTCCGATGTTTGATGCTACGTTCCAGAGAACTTAGGAGGAGAAATTTCCGCCTAGGAAATGTGAAGCTAGCAGAAAAGGGGAATGTTACTATACCTTCCAACTCTAAGATTACCGTTAGAGGAGTAGTGGAGAAACCAGTGAACTACATTCCAACGTGTGCTCTCATTCAACCTGCTACCACACCAGTACTACAAGACTTGGACATTACTCCGGAGCTCATCCACTATGATTTTCGAGATATGGAGCATTATGTACCGGTTACCATCGCTAACGTCAGTGTAAGGAATATCACCATACCATCCAAGTCCATTGTAGCAGAGCTGCACCCAGTATCTGTTGAAGGATCTTTAGAAGATTACCCTGTTCCGGAGAAGAAATCAGACTTCAGAAGCTTATTGAATCTAGATACAGATGCGATGTCAACGGATCAGCGACAACAAATAGACAACATTTTACAGGACTATGCTGATGTGTTTTCAACTGGAGATTTGGACTTAGGACACTGTACTCAGACAGAACATCGGATAGACATGACGGATGACACACCATTTCGTCAGAGATTTCGGAGGATACCCCCAGCCATACTGGAAGAGGTGCGAGACCATGTTAGACAGCTTGCGGCTTGTGGAGTTATCAGACGCTCCCACAGTCCTTGGGCATCATGTGTTGTGTTGGCTCGAAAGAAAGATGGCAGTCTAAGGATGTGCATTGACTATAGACAGCTGAACAACAGGACAATCAAAGACTCCTATGCCCTACCCAGAATAGAAGAAATCCTAGACTCTCTACATGGCTCCAAGCACTTCAGCGTACTTGACATGAAGAGTGGCTATCACCAGGTGGATATGTTTGAAGACCATAAACAGAGGACAGCTTTCACTGTTGGACCTTTAGGACTATGGGAGTATAACAGAATGCCATTCGGTCTAGTGAACGCCCCAGCAACATATCAGAGACTCATGGAGGACTGTTTAAAGGAGTATGTCGGAACCATATGTTTCATATATTTGGATGACATCATCATTTATTCAAAGGACATAGCTGAGCACATACATCGTCTGGAGTTAGTGTTACAGAGGTTGAGAGAAAATGGCATCAAGCTTTCACCAAAGAAGTGCACCTTATTTAAATCCAGAGTGAAGTACTTAGGATTCATCGTGTCTGAGAATGGAGTGGAAGCTGATCCAGAGAAAACAGAGAAGATTGCAGAATGGAAAACACCTGGAAATGCTGAGGACTTGAAAAAATTTCTTGGATTCGCCGGGTATTACAGGAAATTTGTACGAAATTTCTCTACTATTGCCAAGCCATTAAATGAGCTATTGCCACCTACTCGGACCAAGGAAAAGAAATCCAAGAAGAAGGATATAGTGTCACCGGAATGGAGATGGGGAAAAGAACAGCAGGAATCCTTTGATGAGCTGAAGACGATACTTACGACGCCTCCAGTTCTTGGCTACCCAGATCTTGAGATACCGTTCGAGATTCACACCGACGCGAGTGGGAAAGGACTTGGAGCCATTCTCTACCAGACACAGGATGGTCTCAAACGTGTTATCAGCTATGCCAGCAGGAGACTGACCAAATCGGAGCGCCGATACCCAGCTCATAAACTGGAGTTCTTGGCACTGAAGTGGGCTATAACGGACAAGTTTTCAGACTATCTGTATGGAACAACATTCACAGTAGTAACCGACAATAACCCATTGACCTATGTACTAACCACCGCAAAACTAGATGCAACGGGACACAGATGGTTGGCTGCACTTTCATCCTACAACTTTGCCATAAAGTATAGACCTGGACGGAATAACATAGATGCGGATACCTTATCCAGGATGTCAGATGAAACGGATGGAGAGTTAGATGTGGACTCTGTCAGAGCTGTTTGTGGGAGGTTGCAGGGTGATGGGAGAGCTGATATCCTATCTACGGATAAAGCCTTAGACGAGGATGATACAGTAGAGATGGAACAACTGACCTCAAGGGATTGGAGAGGGTATCAGACGAGGGATTCAGTATTACAGCCTTTCATTCATGCTGTCAGGGAAGGACGTAAACCATCCAGACACAACCTCAACACTAGACAGTTAGCCATATTGAGAAGTTTCAGTCACCTTCATTTGGAGAACGGTGTTTTATACCGAGATATCGTCAAAGGAGAGGAAACCGTGAGACAACTGGTATTACCATCATCTATGGTTCAACGGGCATTACAGTCTCTACATGATGACTTAGGACATCCAGGGAGAGACCGTACCCTGTCATTAGTTCAGGAACGTTTTTATTGGCCTGGTATGACGCGAGACATTGATGACTGGATAACTAAGTGCCAGAGATGTACTCGACGGAAAACACCAACAACTCAACGAGCACCCTTAGTGAATATCAGAACATCTCAACCGTTGGAATTAGTATGTGTGGATTTCCTGACTCTAGAGACATCAAAGGGAGGTTATCAGTACTTGCTAGTTCTTACAGATCATTTCACAAGGTACGCACAGGCCTATCCTACAAGGAACATGACAGCAAAGACCACAGCAGAAGTTCTATTCAACAACTTCTTCATCCATTATGGTTTCCCTATACGTCTACACTCTGACCAAGGACCAAACTTTGATGGAAAACTGATTCACGAACTCTGTGAGATTGCAGGAATTATAAAATCGAGGACAACCCCATATCATCCTAGTTGTAATGGCATGTGTGAACGTTTTAATAGGACTATACTCAACACGCTTGGAACCATGGAACCAGAACAGAAATCTGATTGGAAGAAACATGTGGGACCTCTGGTGCATGCTTACAATTGTACACGGCATGAACAGACCGGATACAGTCCATTTTTCCTGATGTTTGGCCGGAAACCTCGACTTCCGTTGGATTTAGCCTTTGGAATTGACAGGGGAGATAAACATGTCAGCCATTCCAAGTACATTGATGAGCTACGTACCAAGCTGAAAACATCCTATGAGCTTGCGACCAAGAGTGCGGACAAAGCTAGAGAGAAACAGAGGGACCATTATAACCAGCGAATCAGGGGAGCCACTGTGCAGTGTGGGGATCGGGTAATTGTGAAGAAGTTGGTGCATGAAGGGAAGCACAAGATAGCCGATAGATGGGAGCAGGATGTGTACCTGGTTAAGGAACAGCCAAATATGGAGGTACCAGTTTTTGTGGTGAGACCAGAGAATGGAAAAGGAAGGACCAGGAAGCTACATAGAAATCTGCTACTGCCAGTTGGAGATTTATTTGACACAGATTCTGATGGACCAGAGAAACATGAGACAGTATCGGAGAAACATGAGACAGCACCGGAGAAACCAGACAGACGTAAAGAAAGAACTAGGACTACGGGAGAAGTTAGAGAGGAATCCAACTCAGGAAATGATTCCGAGACGGATGATTAGGATGAGGACTACTTTGTAGTCATAGATGGTTCTACACCCACAGTGTTAGGCACCCCATTTAGTGCTATAGATGATACTGGGGATGAGCAGGACCAAGATGTTTCCTCGAGTACTGAAGACGTAGCAGTACTTGATGAAGCTGGAGGTGAAGACAGTGCTGATGGCGATCAGAACTCTATAGCAGAGACCCAACAGTCTGAACCTCAGGAGGACGTCATCTCCCAGGGAGGGGAGGGGGCGGCATCGAGTAATGCCGAACAGAAGAGTCCTGGAAAACCAGTACCCGTACCTAGGAAATCTTCACGGAAACGTCAACAACCAAAGTGGCAAACGTCAGGACAGTTTATTATGAGCCAAGCTTCAACCACACAACCTGAGTGGATGTTGAGGGCTACATATCTACAGGAACTTAGGAGTGGAGGAACCTTGGGAAGTATGCCTGAGAGAGTCTTGGACTCTTTGCTATCCATCGTTAGTGGTGGAAATTGAATTCATTTTATTTTGTTTTATAAACCTGTGTTTATTGTACTCATTTACTGTAAATGACAAGGATGTCATTTCTTTTGTGAGAGGGGAGTATGTAACAGGGTGATATATATTTATATTGTACTGTTATATATATATATCTAAATTGTGTAAGAATGATATTTTGGGTGTTTAGATTATGAAAGATTGGAGTGTAAGAATCTTGAATTGAATGGTTGTGACAAAGTATAGTTGTGTGATGAAAGAGAGTGGCTTCTCAGGACCCTGTGTTATTTACCTGTATGTAAGAATGTGTGGAATGCGAGTACTTTAAGTCACCTGACATCTACGGACATTTTCATTGGTCATCGCTGACAACTGCATGATTTTTAACTTACTAATATCACTCAGCACCAAGGTATTGAAGGAGCCAGGTCCATTTTGGATGTGCTGGGTTTCTTAACTCCACTGGTCTTTGGATCTAGTGTGTGGTCATACTCTATCTGGCGTAAGGCAACACGAAGTGCATCAAACTCTGGAATGGTGTCGAACTTGTGTCCAGATACATAGTCTCGGAGTGACTGTCTAAGTCCACTCCAGAACTTGGCACGGAGCATCTCCATGAGATTTCCGGGCCCCACTTCTCCTTTCTGCTTGGCCTTATCCAGTAACTCTTCAAGTCGACATCCCCAAGTAGACACATCTTCATTTTCCTGCTGAAATGCACTGTAGAACTTCTCCAAAAGTGACTCTCTGGATTCCACAACACCATACACACTGTTCATCTTTCCTAGTAGAGTGGTCAAATTACCCTCCGGACCAAGTCGGCGTGCTACCCCAGCAGCCTCACCCTTCAACGACTGACGGACTGCTAAGTCCACCTCATCCTCGGTATAGGTATCACTATCCCTCAGCCAGTTCACCTCATATTTCCATTGCTCGTATGTCACCTGGTCCTTCTTGTCAACTGTACCATGAAATTGTGAAATTCTTGGACGCTGATGGGTAACCACCTGTGGGGAAACATTGGCACCACCTTCAGCTCCACCCTGAACAAGCGGCCTCCCATCCTGAGAAACTTTCGACTTGGCTCCTTTGTTAGCATAGTCCAGTAGCCACTGACGAAAATCCTCCTGTGAATCTAAATTTGGTTTCACATCCATTCCCTGTAAAAATTGTTGTAATTTATCTCCGTCCGACATGATGTTGGGCGCCATTTGTTACAGTGCTATATTGGGCGGGATCACGAATAAATCCACAACACTGTTGGGTTCAGTTTCTCTGTTTATTCTGTGTATTAAAAACCCCCACAGATCCTGCGGGGGTTAACAGAATTTCCCTTTGGTCTAATCTGCTATGATGTGAACATGAAGGCAGCTAAGTTGACTCAGTACTTAAGGAGTTACATGTTTACCAGTTCTCTTATAATTCACACAAAAATACAGAATATTTCTCAATGAGATCAACACGGCGACCATAACCCTTGCCAATAGTCTTCATTCACCTGCATCTCTCGAATCACATTGTCGTATGTTAGTTCGTCAGCAGTTGACATTTATCACGAAAATCTCGATATTCATAGAAAGCCCTAGAAAAACAAATTAACTGCGACATGTAAACACCATAGGATTAAGAAGCACGGATGTATCTATCAAGAAAGGGAAAGTTCACGATCGGAAAATCGAAATCGTTACGTTTATCATATAGCTTAATAGTAAGCTGCCCGTGTTGGTCATAGTTTAAATAAAGATCGAGGTAAGAAGCTGATGTAGGATAGTCTGTTGTGTCTTCCTTCTAAGGTTAAGGAGGGTAAATGTATATACGATCGACTAGGTCAGCAACTTCTTGTTGTTTATAGACAACACATCGTCGATATAACTGAGAGTAAAGATTTGGCAAGGCTTTTGTTACCCGTCTTAGTAAGCCCTTCGACACATTTAGCCTCATATGAAAACAAAAACAAGTCGGCCAAAAGAGGGGCACAGTTAGTTCCCATTTGAATAACAGGGTGATATATATTTATATTGTACTGTTATATATATATATCTAAATTGTGTAAGAATGATATTTTGGGTGTTTAGATTATGAAAGATTGGAGTGTAAGAATCTTGAATTGAATGGTTGTGACAAAGTATAGTTGTGTGATGAAAGAGAGTGGCTTCTCAGGACCCTGTGGTATTTACCTGTATGTAAGAATGTGTGGAATGCGAGTACTTTAAGTCACCTGACATCTACGGACATTTTCATTGGTCATCGCTAACAACTGCATGATTTTTAACTTACTAATATCACTCAGCACCAAGGTATTGAAGGAGCCAGGTCCATTTTGGATCCTGTAGGATTTTCATAATTTGGCAAAAGAATTATAAGAGAACTGGTAAACATGTAACTCCTTAAGTACTGAGTCAACTTAGCTGCCTTCATGTTCACATCATAGCAGATTAGACCAAAGGGAAATTCTGTTAACCCCCGCAGGATCTGTGGGGGTTTTTAATACACAGAATAAACAGAGAAACTGAACCCAACAGTGTTGTGGATTTATTCGTGATCCCGCCCAATATAGCACTGTAACAAATGGCGCCCAACGTGTTTAAACCTTTGGATGTTGCGGAGTGTGACCGATAGAGGGCAGTGAGTGAAATCTACTTCCGGTCTACATGTATAATCTACTTCCGGTGTTGACAATTCGCAAGAGCCTGTGTTGTGTTCTTACCATGAGTTCCTCATTGAACTTGCTGAGATATTAAACATCAAAGCGGTAAGATAAACTGTGTTGTTACTGTTTCCTGTTATACAGTCACATATTATTGACATATGATGTCGTGATCTGGTATTCTACATTCGTGATCTTGTTGTACTCTACATTGAGGAGAACACTTTGTTATGTGGATACCATTGCCACATGTGTTTTATAGTCCATTGACTGACATTGACCTCAGCTTTATGTCTACATCCTGAAGTGAAGAGAATTATATATACTTACCTGTATTTCCTGGATCAGTGCAGAAAAATTGACATTTTCCAATTTAATTGTGTTGCTGCTTATTATTGATATATTCATATTATTATTGATTTAAAATATTGACATAGATATATAGATATGATTGGAGAGTGAAAGAGAAATATTGCATGCATTCATATTTCTTTTGGTAGTTGTATTTATATATAGTGATTAGTCTAGTAATTCCCTTTCTACATTGATGTAAACCAGCAACATAGACCGCTTACTTATATATAGGCCTAGATTGTTGTATTTTTTTTTCTTGTAGTCAGTGTTTCATTATTTTTTTACAGATTTCATTTATCTGAAAGATTAAAATCTACATAGTTTTTAGTAGTGGGAGAGATGTATACATTTAGATAACAGTTTGATTTATTTTTTTTCGAATAATCTTAAACATTCTGTAGATTTGTTTTTATTTTTGCTCTAATTTTTGTTCAAAAATTCCTATATCTTGATAGAATAATTTTGGGTTTTGATTTTTTTTCAAAATAGCTATCATACTTTAAAGTTAACAGATATATTGGTAATTTGCACTTAACTAACATTTAACATGTACTAAATAAGGTATGACCTGTGACCGACCTTGACTCTGTATAATATTGGTTGAGTGTGTATTTATTTTGGGACTTGTTCTTTAACATTGACTGTTGAATTTCAGTGTGTGATAGAGATTGAATTTTGATTATAGATTTGTCTCTGAATTGGATTTGTGTTTACAATTCATACATTTTGTGTTTATGTGAAATATTCTTATGGACATTGTATGTACACATATATGAATTGATTTCTTTGCAGCTTTGATATTGTATTTTGTTTTTCTCTGATTTGAAAAAAATTCTTTGTTCACTTTTGGATATTGTGTATATTAAGTGTGGTACCTGTGTTTATTTCAACATCATGTCGGACGGAGATAAATTACAACAATTTCTACAGGGAATGGATGTGAAACCAAATTTAGATTCACAGGAGGATTTTCGTCAGTGGCTACTGGACTATGCTAACAAAGGAGCCAAGTCGAAAGTTTCTCAGGATGGGAGGCCGCTTGTTCAGGGTGGAGCTGAAGGTGGTGCCAATGTTTCCCCACAGGTGGTTACCCATCAGCGTCCAAGAATTTCACAATTTCATGGTACAGTTGACAAGAAGGACCAGGTGACATACGAGCAATGGAAATATGAGGTGAACTGGCTGAGGGATAGTGATACCTATACCGAGGATGAGGTGGACTTAGCAGTCCGTCAGTCGTTGAAGGGTGAGGCTGCTGGGGTAGCACGCCGACTTGGTCCGGAGGGTAATTTGACCACTCTACTAGGAAAGATGGACAGTGTGTATGGTGTTGTGGAATCCAGAGAGTCACTTTTGGAGAAGTTCTACAGTGCATTTCAGCAGGAAAATGAAGATGTGTCTACTTGGGGATGTCGACTTGAAGATTTACTGGATAAGGCCAAGCAGAAAGGAGAAGTGGGGCCCGGAAATCTCATGGAGATGCTCCGTGCCAAGTTCTGGAGTGGACTTAGACAGTCACTCCGAGATGTATCTGGACACAAGTTCGACACCATTCCAGAGTTTGATGCACTTCGTGTTGCCTTACGCCAGATAGAGTATGACCACACACTAGATCCAAAGACCAGTGGAGTTAAGAAACCCAGCACATCCAAGATGGCCACTGCAGTAACTGGGGAACCTGATAAGATAGATGAGCTTAAGGCAATGATAAACCAGCTGACAGTGGACATGGGGAAACTGAAGAAGGAAGTTGGACAAGTAAAGGGTAATAGAGGTGAGTATCATCACAAACCTAAGCCAGATCAACAGAATGTAAAGGGAAACAACTCGCACCATGACCTACATTATGACTCGGAGGAACGGCCAGAACCAGTTTGTTGGAGGTGCGGACAAACTGGCCATTTTAAAGTTGGCTGCCGTGTTAGACTGGACCATTCAAGGAACAGTTTAAATGGGAAACAGTCTACCGGGAAGGGTCAACAGTAGGCTGGCAGGGAGAGAGGAGGCCCAACTCACATTCAGCACAGTTAGTTGGCGAATGTAACGAAACACTTGTTTCTATTTCCGGAGTTAAAGCATTAGCTTTACTTGATACAGGATCGACAGTCTCAACGGTAAGTGAGAGTTTTTATCACACACATCTGAGTCACCTTGATTTAAATCCGATTACCCAGTTATTGGACATTGAGTGTGCTGGTGGGACTTCCTTACCTTATACTGGATTTATAGAGACCGAGCTGGATCAACTACCTGGACTCGAAGGACAACCATTTACCTATTTGTTTTTAGTGGTACCGGACAGCAGGTATAACCGTGCTGTACCTCTGCTATTGGGAACCAATGTACTTATCGAAGCTTTGAATGGAAGCAGACGTAATCATGGCAACAGGTTTATGCAGGACCGAAGTATGGGGACCCCATGGTACCTTACTTTCCGATGTTTGATGCTACGTTCCAGAGAACTTAGGAGGAGAAATTTCCGCCTAGGAAATGTGAAGCTAGCAGAAAAGGGGAATGTTACTATACCTTCCAACTCTAAGATTACCGTTAGAGGAGTAGTGGAGAAACCAGTGAACTACATTCCAACGTGTGCTCTCATTCAACCTGCTACCACACCAGTACTACAAGACTTGGACATTACTCCGGAGCTCATCCACTATGATTTTCGAGATATGGAGCATTATGTACCGGTTACCATCGCTAACGTCAGTGTAAGGAATATCACCATACCATCCAAGTCCATTGTAGCAGAGCTGCACCCAGTATCTGTTGAAGGATCTTTAGAAGATTACCCTGTTCCGGAGAAGAAATCAGACTTCAGAAGCTTATTGAATCTAGATACAGATGCGATGTCAACGGATCAGCGACAACAAATAGACAACATTTTACAGGACTATGCTGATGTGTTTTCAACTGGAGATTTGGACTTAGGACACTGTACTCAGACAGAACATCGGATAGACATGACGGATGACACACCATTTCGTCAGAGATTTCGGAGGATACCCCCAGCCATACTGGAAGAGGTGCGAGACCATGTTAGACAGCTTGCGGCTTGTGGAGTTATCAGACGCTCCCACAGTCCTTGGGCATCATGTGTTGTGTTGGCTCGAAAGAAAGATGGCAGTCTAAGGATGTGCATTGACTATAGACAGCTGAACAACAGGACAATCAAAGACTCCTATGCCCTACCCAGAATAGAAGAAATCCTAGACTCTCTACATGGCTCCAAGCACTTCAGCGTACTTGACATGAAGAGTGGCTATCACCAGGTGGATATGTTTGAAGACCATAAACAGAGGACAGCTTTCACTGTTGGACCTTTAGGACTATGGGAGTATAACAGAATGCCATTCGGTCTAGTGAACGCCCCAGCAACATATCAGAGACTCATGGAGGACTGTTTAAAGGAGTATGTCGGAACCATATGTTTCATATATTTGGATGACATCATCATTTATTCAAAGGACATAGCTGAGCACATACATCGTCTGGAGTTAGTGTTACAGAGGTTGAGAGAAAATGGCATCAAGCTTTCACCAAAGAAGTGCACCTTATTTAAATCCAGAGTGAAGTACTTAGGATTCATCGTGTCTGAGAATGGAGTGGAAGCTGATCCAGAGAAAACAGAGAAGATTGCAGAATGGAAAACACCTGGAAATGCTGAGGACTTGAAAAAATTTCTTGGATTCGCCGGGTATTACAGGAAATTTGTACGAAATTTCTCTACTATTGCCAAGCCATTAAATGAGCTATTGCCACCTACTCGGACCAAGGAAAAGAAATCCAAGAAGAAGGATATAGTGTCACCGGAATGGAGATGGGGAAAAGAACAGCAGGAATCCTTTGATGAGCTGAAGACGATACTTACGACGCCTCCAGTTCTTGGCTACCCAGATCTTGAGATACCGTTCGAGATTCACACCGACGCGAGTGGGAAAGGACTTGGAGCCATTCTCTACCAGACACAGGATGGTCTCAAACGTGTTATCAGCTATGCCAGCAGGAGACTGACCAAATCGGAGCGCCGATACCCAGCTCATAAACTGGAGTTCTTGGCACTGAAGTGGGCTATAACGGACAAGTTTTCAGACTATCTGTATGGAACAACATTCACAGTAGTAACCGACAATAACCCATTGACCTATGTACTAACCACCGCAAAACTAGATGCAACGGGACACAGATGGTTGGCTGCACTTTCATCCTACAACTTTGCCATAAAGTATAGACCTGGACGGAATAACATAGATGCGGATACCTTATCCAGGATGTCAGATGAAACGGATGGAGAGTTAGATGTGGACTCTGTCAGAGCTGTTTGTGGGAGGTTGCAGGGTGATGGGAGAGCTGATATCCTATCTACGGATAAAGCCTTAGACGAGGATGATACAGTAGAGATGGAACAACTGACCTCAAGGGATTGGAGAGGGTATCAGACGAGGGATTCAGTATTACAGCCTTTCATTCATGCTGTCAGGGAAGGACGTAAACCATCCAGACACAACCTCAACACTAGACAGTTAGCCATATTGAGAAGTTTCAGTCACCTTCATTTGGAGAACGGTGTTTTATACCGAGATATCGTCAAAGGAGAGGAAACCGTGAGACAACTGGTATTACCATCATCTATGGTTCAACGGGCATTACAGTCTCTACATGATGACTTAGGACATCCAGGGAGAGACCGTACCCTGTCATTAGTTCAGGAACGTTTTTATTGGCCTGGTATGACGCGAGACATTGATGACTGGATAACTAAGTGCCAGAGATGTACTCGACGGAAAACACCAACAACTCAACGAGCACCCTTAGTGAATATCAGAACATCTCAACCGTTGGAATTAGTATGTGTGGATTTCCTGACTCTAGAGACATCAAAGGGAGGTTATCAGTACTTGCTAGTTCTTACAGATCATTTCACAAGGTACGCACAGGCCTATCCTACAAGGAACATGACAGCAAAGACCACAGCAGAAGTTCTATTCAACAACTTCTTCATCCATTATGGTTTCCCTATACGTCTACACTCTGACCAAGGACCAAACTTTGATGGAAAACTGATTCACGAACTCTGTGAGATTGCAGGAATTATAAAATCGAGGACAACCCCATATCATCCTAGTTGTAATGGCATGTGTGAACGTTTTAATAGGACTATACTCAACACGCTTGGAACCATGGAACCAGAACAGAAATCTGATTGGAAGAAACATGTGGGACCTCTGGTGCATGCTTACAATTGTACACGGCATGAACAGACCGGATACAGTCCATTTTTCCTGATGTTTGGCCGGAAACCTCGACTTCCGTTGGATTTAGCCTTTGGAATTGACAGGGGAGATAAACATGTCAGCCATTCCAAGTACATTGATGAGCTACGTACCAAGCTGAAAACATCCTATGAGCTTGCGACCAAGAGTGCGGACAAAGCTAGAGAGAAACAGAGGGACCATTATAACCAGCGAATCAGGGGAGCCACTGTGCAGTGTGGGGATCGGGTAATTGTGAAGAAGTTGGTGCATGAAGGGAAGCACAAGATAGCCGATAGATGGGAGCAGGATGTGTACCTGGTTAAGGAACAGCCAAATATGGAGGTACCAGTTTTTGTGGTGAGACCAGAGAATGGAAAAGGAAGGACCAGGAAGCTACATAGAAATCTGCTACTGCCAGTTGGAGATTTATTTGACACAGATTCTGATGGACCAGAGAAACATGAGACAGTATCGGAGAAACATGAGACAGCACCGGAGAAACCAGACAGACGTAAAGAAAGAACTAGGACTACGGGAGAAGTTAGAGAGGAATCCAACTCAGGAAATGATTCCGAGACGGATGATTAGGATGAGGACTACTTTGTAGTCATAGATGGTTCTACACCCACAGTGTTAGGCACCCCATTTAGTGCTATAGATGATACTGGGGATGAGCAGGACCAAGATGTTTCCTCGAGTACTGAAGACGTAGCAGTACTTGATGAAGCTGGAGGTGAAGACAGTGCTGATGGCGATCAGAACTCTATAGCAGAGACCCAACAGTCTGAACCTCAGGAGGACGTCATCTCCCAGGGAGGGGAGGGGGCGGCATCGAGTAATGCCGAACAGAAGAGTCCTGGAAAACCAGTACCCGTACCTAGGAAATCTTCACGGAAACGTCAACAACCAAAGTGGCAAACGTCAGGACAGTTTATTATGAGCCAAGCTTCAACCACACAACCTGAGTGGATGTTGAGGGCTACATATCTACAGGAACTTAGGAGTGGAGGAACCTTGGGAAGTATGCCTGAGAGAGTCTTGGACTCTTTGCTATCCATCGTTAGTGGTGGAAATTGAATTCATTTTATTTTGTTTTATAAACCTGTGTTTATTGTACTCATTTACTGTAAATGACAAGGATGTCATTTCTTTTGTGAGAGGGGAGTATGTAACAGGGTGATATATATTTATATTGTACTGTTATATATATATATCTAAATTGTGTAAGAATGATATTTTGGGTGTTTAGATTATGAAAGATTGGAGTGTAAGAATCTTGAATTGAATGGTTGTGACAAAGTATAGTTGTGTGATGAAAGAGAGTGGCTTCTCAGGACCCTGTGTTATTTACCTGTATGTAAGAATGTGTGGAATGCGAGTACTTTAAGTCACCTGACATCTACGGACATTTTCATTGGTCATCGCTAACAACTGCATGATTTTTAACTTACTAATATCACTCAGCACCAAGGTATTGAAGGAGCCAGGTCCATTTTGGATGTGCTGGGTTTCTTAACTCCACTGGTCTTTGGATCTAGTGTGTGGTCATACTCTATCTGGCGTAAGGCAACACGAAGTGCATCAAACTCTGGAATGGTGTCGAACTTGTGTCCAGATACATAGTCTCGGAGTGACTGTCTAAGTCCACTCCAGAACTTGGCACGGAGCATCTCCATGAGATTTCCGGGCCCCACTTCTCCTTTCTGCTTGGCCTTATCCAGTAACTCTTCAAGTCGACATCCCCAAGTAGACACATCTTCATTTTCCTGCTGAAATGCACTGTAGAACTTCTCCAAAAGTGACTCTCTGGATTCCACAACACCATACACACTGTTCATCTTTCCTAGTAGAGTGGTCAAATTACCCTCCGGACCAAGTCGGCGTGCTACCCCAGCAGCCTCACCCTTCAACGACTGACGGACTGCTAAGTCCACCTCATCCTCGGTATAGGTATCACTATCCCTCAGCCAGTTCACCTCATATTTCCATTGCTCGTATGTCACCTGGTCCTTCTTGTCAACTGTACCATGAAATTGTGAAATTCTTGGACGCTGATGGGTAACCACCTGTGGGGAAACATTGGCACCACCTTCAGCTCCACCCTGAACAAGCGGCCTCCCATCCTGAGAAACTTTCGACTTGGCTCCTTTGTTAGCATAGTCCAGTAGCCACTGACGAAAATCCTCCTGTGAATCTAAATTTGGTTTCACATCCATTCCCTGTAAAAATTGTTGTAATTTATCTCCGTCCGACATGATGTTGGGCGCCATTTGTTACAGTGCTATATTGGGCGGGATCACGAATAAATCCACAACACTGTTGGGTTCAGTTTCTCTGTTTATTCTGTGTATTAAAAACCCCCACAGATCCTGCGGGGGTTAACAGAATTTCCCTTTGGTCTAATCTGCTATGATGTGAACATGAAGGCAGCTAAGTTGACTCAGTACTTAAGGAGTTACATGTTTACCAGTTCTCTTATAATTCTTTTGCCAAATTATGAAAATCCTACAGGATCCAAAATGGACCTGGCTCCTTCAATACCTTGGTGCTGAGTGATATTAGTAAGTTAAAAATCATGCAGTTGTTAGCGATGACCAATGAAAATGTCCGTAGATGTCAGGTGACTTAAAGTACTCGCATTCCACACATTCTTACATACAGGTAAATAACACAGGGTCCTGAGAAGCCACTCTCTTTCATCACACAACTATACTTTGTCACAACCATTCAATTCAAGATTCTTACACTCCAATCTTTCATAATCTAAACACCCAAAATATCATTCTTACACAATTTAGATATATATATATAACAGTACAATATAAATATATATCACCCTGTTACATACTCCCCTCTCACAAAAGAAATGACATCCTTGTCATTTACAGTGAATGAGTACAATAAACACAGGTTTATAAAACAAAATAAAATGAATTCAATTTCCACCACTAACGATGGATAGCAAAGAGTCCAAGACTCTCTCAGGCATACTTCCCGAGGTTCCTCCACTACTAAGTTCCTGTAGATATGTAGCCCTCAACATCCACTCAGGTTGTGTGGTTGAAGCTTGGCTCATAATAAACTGTCCTGACGTTTGCCACTTTGGTTGTTGACGTTTCCGTGAAGATTTCCTAGGTACGGGTACTGGTTTTCCAGGACTCTTCTGTTCGGCATTACTCGATGCCGCCCCTCAACATGCTTGGAACCTTGGAACCAGAACAGAAATCTGATTGGAAGAAACATGTGGGACCTCTGGTGCATGCTTACAATTGTACACGGCATGAACAGACCGGATACAGTCCATTTTTCCTGATGTTTGGCAGGAAACCTCGACTTCCGTTGGATTTAGCCTTTGGAATTGACAGGGGAGATAAACATGTCAGCCATTCGAAGTACATTGATGAGCTACGTACCAAGCTGAAAACATCCTATGAGCTTGCGACCAAGAGTGCGGACAAAGCTAGAGAGAAACAGAGGGACCATTATAACCAGCGAATCAGGGGAGCCACTGTGCAGTGTGGGGATCGGGTACTTGTGAAGAAGTTGGTGCATGAAGGGAAGCACAAGATAGCCGATAGATGGGAGCAGGATGTGTACCTGGTTAAGGAATAGCCAAATATGGACGTCATCTCCCAGGGAGGGGAGGGGGCGGCATCGAGTAATGCCGAACAGAAGAGTCCTGGAAAACCAGTACCCGTACCTAGGAAATCTTCACGGAAACGTCAACAACCAAAGTGGCAAACGTCAGGACAGTTTATTATGAGCCAAGCTTCAACCACACAACCTGAGTGGATGTTGAGGGCTACATATCTACAGGAACTTAGGAGTGGAGGAACCTTGGGAAGTATGCCTGAGAGAGTCTTGGACTCTTTGCTATCCATCGTTAGTGGTGGAAATTGAATTCATTTTATTTTGTTTTATAAACCTGTGTTTATTGTACTCATTTACTGTAAATGACAAGGATGTCATTTCTTTTGTGAGAGGGGAGTATGTAACAGGGTGATATATATTTATATTGTACTGTTATATATATATATCTAAATTGTGTAAGAATGATATTTTGGGTGTTTAGATTATGAAAGATTGGAGTGTAAGAATCTTGAATTGAATGGTTGTGACAAAGTATAGTTGTGTGATGAAAGAGAGTGGCTTCTCAGGACCCTGTGTTATTTACCTGTATGTAAGAATGTGTGGAATGCGAGTACTTTAAGTCACCTGACATCTACGGACATTTTCATTGGTCATCGCTAACAACTGCATGATTTTTAACTTACTAATATCACTCAGCACCAAGGTATTGAAGGAGCCAGGTCCATTTTGGATCCTGTAGGATTTTCATAATTTGGCAAAAGAATTATAAGAGAACTGGTAAACATGTAACTCCTTAAGTACTGAGTCAACTTAGCTGCCTTCATGTTCACATCATAGCAGATTAGACCAAAGGGAAATTCTGTTAACCCCCGCAGGATCTGTGGGGGTTTTTAATACACAGAATAAACAGAGAAACTGAACCCAACAGTGTTGTGGATTTATTCGTGATCCCGCCCAATATAGCACTGTAACATGAAAACAAAAACAAGTCGGCCAAAAGAGGGGCACAGTTAGTTCCCATTTGAATGCCAACAGTCTATTGGAAAATCTTTCCTCCAAACTCAACAAAGATATTGTCCACCAGGAAATCAATCATTCACACTATATCATGCTCAGTTTATTTCATCTTATCTTTTGTATGCTCCAAGATAACTCACAACCTTGTATTTGTATCGCTCTCATAGTGAGAGACCGGAGACGTTCTTTCAGTTTGGTATGTGATATGTGTCTACAGTGTATAAAAATGTTATAGGTACACAGTGCTTAAAGGTATGACTTCAACGCGGCAAAATATTGGCTTTAACAGTAACAAAGACATGTCCGCGGTAGCCGAGTGGTTAAGGTTTCCCGACATTCTACCACTAGCCCTTCCACCTCTAGGTTGCAAGTTCGGAACCCATACCGGCAGCTGCCAGGTACTGACCGAAGGTCAGTGCTTACGGTCAGTGCTTTTTCTTCGTGTACCCCAAAAATATGACACATCCTTACATGACCCTGTCTGTTAATAGGATGTAAAACAAAATAACCAAAACAAAGGACATTGTATAGATATATATTTATAGATAAAATAAATAAAAACAAGACGACCGACTTTCTAACGTTTTCACCCTCTTCAGGGCTCTCCTATCTGCTTAGAAGAAAAGGATGAAAGCGTTAGAAAGTCTGTCGTCTTCGTTTTTATTTATTTTATCTGTATACCTACCTACACATGGAAACAAACTTGTTTTACATTATATAGGTAGACTGCCTTATTCAGCACACCTAACATCAGACATAAACTGGACCGTAGGTGTTAGGCTCTACCAACTCGCTACACCAAACTGGTAACAGAAACTAGATTTAAGGATGTATTCTTAAAGGTTTTAGTCACGTTAAAGATTCGTTTAAATCTCAATTAAACATTTTACATAATATTGAAAATATTTTGATCAATTTTAGTAGTGTATATGCAGCTGAAAATTGTGTTAAAAAAGGTGTATGTTGCATGTAGAACTTTTTAAAATAATTACCGATTCGGCGGCCATTTTGAAAATGCGTAATTCTGTGTATATTTTGCACTTAACGAAAGTGATGATGGATTGATCTCTTAAAAACATCAGTGTTTCGCCATTTTTAATCATTGCAAGCTAAGTATTGCTGTACAACTTTATAATGTTCAATATTATAGAAATATTATGCTACAAAGGGTATAATTATACACTTGTTGTATTTTTTTTTTATTTCCTGTTAAAACTGTAAAAAATGGTGAAGGATATTCTCATTAAACAATAAGGGGTAGGGGTAGCTAAAATCGCTTTCCCGAGTAAAAATATTAAGTTAGAGAAATTTTATTTTTATAATTCACAAAAAAATAGAATTTTAGTCATATCTTCAAACATTCATACATTTTGGATTACAAATTCAGAAGACATTGTCTTCGCATTTTCTGCCATGCCATGAACTCCGTTTTCCAAAAATGTATATTAGAAAAAAGTTTAATACAGGAAAATTTTGACTTCTCAGAAGAATACATCCTTAAGTCATCCTATATAACTACTCACTTCACCTGGCAGCTTACAGGAACTACACTTTCGACATAATACATAACTTACTTTAACTTAATTACCCAACAGTTCTGATCTTTTATCGCACTTTTTTGTCTAGTCTCAAGGGTTAATTCTCCGGGCTGTACGGTTTACCTTTATGTGTTTTTAATTATAAAAGTAAGTACTTACCCGTAGTAGTTACAATCGATACTGTGGCTGTAACTGGTACCCTTGAGTACGTATTTGATGTCACAAGCCACGTGTGAGTAGGGACCGGGTCTGGGGCCAGGGTCGTCTCTATGGTAGGAAGTTTCGTAGGTGTAGTGGGGTTCATACTCTGGCATACACTGCTCATATAACTCGTAGGTTCTGTGAGTGGTACCACCTCTGTCTTTAGCATGGCTAAATGACCATGAAATGAAACAGCAGATAGGAGAATTTAAACATTCCCTTAGATACAGTTCGATAATAATAGTTGAAATGGAATAAACAATACAGAAATTCATGTTTATGTAAGTCATCACAGTATCAAGAGTATAACTATTTATTCACCTGTTAGAATCCCAGGATAGCTTTATATTATGTTACGAAACTGTCGTAAAAAATACAGTACAATGTGATTGTGCTTTATGCAATTCCGAACATTGTGTAAAATGATATCAAAAGAATACACGGGGTCTCAATGTGATTGACCTCTCATTAACTAAAAACAAATTATGTTTTTATCCGAAACAAGGAAGGAACGATGAATTTATGGATCGACGAAAAACTGCTTAAACTGCAATTGTGTATTAGAAACATTTAAATAAAGTCTAAACATTATTACAAATCTTACTTTGTAGGACATTTTCTTAAATATAATAATAAATAAAATGTTATAAACATTATATATCAACGGCCGTGTTAAATATATGTACAACAGGATTAAGCTACGATGTAAACCCTTGTCAGATACTCTTAAACTAAATTATTTTCGCGGCGACTTAATTATACGTTTTCATATGAAACAACGAGTTTGCTGCTATTTCATTGCGCGATAAATGCTGTCATAAAACCTATGTCCGTACAGTACAGTACTCCTACAGTTGACATACATGTACTTCTATTCGAAACTATTTTGCGGCGATTTATTTTCGTGAAATACGTGAAAAAAAGTTGGTTTAAAGTAGATAACTGTGTCATCCTAACTACGTTAACAACTTGGGCGACAGTAGCTTAATTTTGCGATATATATATATATATCCGCCGATATCAAGGGAATGTCGTAGCATTAACAACATGCATACATCCCTCCAAAACTAATGGTGGTGTCGCAAATTTAAAACAGTTTTCAGTAACGTCTCGTCGAAATAAGAAGGAAGGTTACAGAATTTACAATATATTGTACGTCCAACAAAATTAAATGAAGACATCACATATTTAAAAATAAATTGTTCACGTCTTTGCGAAATAAGAAGGAAGGATACAGTATTTTACAAATTAGAACATATACACGTCTCGTCGAAAATATGCAGAATGATAGGGTATTTAGAACATATTTACATCGCGCCGAAATAAATAGGGACGTCATAGTATTTGAAACATTTTCACATCCCACCGCAGCTAGAAATGTACGCCAGTGGCTAACATATACCTCCACTCTACTATCCTAATAAAAACTGTTATAATGCAATGTTGATAAAGATTTTCCATCAAACAATTTTTTATCTGGAGATATGTACGTGTATATACATATTGTCCCAAGCATATGGCTTTCTCTATTTTTTCCATTATGTTTTAACTTCCGCCGAAATATGAATGGTTAAGTCACAGTATTTTAAACATAATGTACGTCCAACAGAATTTAGAGGATGGTTGCAGTATTTCTCAAGTAGAGCATATCCACATCTCGTCGAACGTAATGCAAATCTTACAGTATACAGATGTACATACATAAAACAATACCCATATGTCCCATCAAAATGGCAGAGGACTTCACAATATCTAGTGGCTTTTGCTTTTTGTTTTGTTTTTATTTTGCATTGGGACAATGACAATTATCAATAATATCTAAATACACAGAATTATACACGCCATACCTTTACTTAGAAGCGAAGCGAATTCAAATAGAAAAGCATATGCCTCAATTGATGTTTTTATGAGAGTATCGGAGCAATTAACACAAGTGGATATATAGTCACTAGACGTGATGGGTGAAGGGCCAAAAATTGTTTGAAATTCTGCTGGAAATAGTTGAGCAGGTTATGTTTAACATGGTAACTTGTAAAAATGTATAATGTAAGTGTGTCTTTGTAGTCGTACCTACCGTTTGTAAACAGCTGTGCTAGACTACCGCCTTTTGTGTAATATCTGCCCGGAGCATATGTTACCCCTCTGCAATTATTGCTGCTGTACCGAAATCCCAAATGGTGTTCTCCAACAGCATAAATGATGCAATCACTCAATGCCTTTCCAAGAAATCCCCCTAGCGCCTCGATCATGCCATCGACAATTGAAGGGGCATTTTCATAGCAAGTATTGATATCTGTAAGTTGAATAAAATGGTTACTTTAAAATAGTCTAATTACAATGGTTCGGAGCTGTGTTCCAAACTACACACACACACACACTCAACACACGCATCAAAATCATATACACCACGATGCAGCCCTCTAAAGGCTGGCTAGTAATAGGACGTAAAAACAATCGAACCAAACCAAACCAAACATTGGTCGCGGTGGCCGAATGGTTAAAGTGTTCCGCCATTCTACCACTCGTCCTCCATCTCTGGGTTGCGAGATCGAAACCCAAGTTGGGCAGCTGCCAGTTACTGGCCGTAGGTCGATGGCTTTTCTTAAAATTCATTTAAATCATCTCACACTAGCTAGCATGGCTACCGTAGTCACCATATATGTAGTAACATACCGCTTCTACTAGTTTTGTTCGTATGCAATATTTCAATACTTCTTTGCAGTTATTCTTGACGAACATTACAAACGATGACAACATTAACAGATGTGTTTTCATGTGATTTCTTTATTCTTATGTTTTAATGTAAGCAGAATAAAATCGTACAATAGCATTATCAAGTTTGATTTAAGAAACCTACATATGTTGGGACAATTGATTAAGATTCGTTTCCTTTGCTTATGTTATTCTTCGTCTTTTAGAATTAAGACAACAGTTGGATTGCTTTGTTAGTGTTAAAGTCATATAAGCAGAAATGGTTACATTGTTTTATAAAAGGACGTTCCAGATTTTTAAGGTGAAGAAAAACGTCGATTTATATGACCCTTGGTAATTTTGTTTTCTGCCAACGTAAATCCTGGCAAGTATTTAAAAAAGAAATCAAACAGTTAAGCATTGATGTCAATTATTTTTTAGTTTCATTTGGTAATGAAAAAAATTGCCTGCAAACTTTGCTAAGAATACGCTACGCGGATTCATACATTTTGCAAACAATGTTTTGTTCATACCCCAATGAAACTAAAAACAAATTGTCATCAACGCTTATAATTATTTTGAAACTTATTTTCAAATTTAAAACTTGTTTATGTACAATTTGACTAATCAAGCAACATATCATTTTTTTATAAATCAATACGCAACGTCAATTGCCGTATTGTGACGTCACATTTTCGGCGCCATTTTCGGATTTTTTTCATATAGGTATGAAAAGAAAATCTAAACCAATCAGAAAGCTGCATTCTGTATACAATCAGTGGAAAATGAATTATTATAGTATGAACAAGCAAACCCAACAAAACTTTTGCCAGCTTGGTAGATATACATACCTGTGTTACGACATCGATGAAAACGCAAATGTTAAACGTTGATAGTCCTTACCGAATGTTGCTGCTTGGCATAGAAAAGGTTGAGATTGACTACAGCTGTGTCCTTGATACGTGCTTTCGTCTCCATCAAGCATGTAACATACTTCACTAGAACCTATCAACGTTGTAGTAACAGGGGTATAGTTAGCACCAAAAGTTGCGCAGTCATCTTGCCATAGAGGTTGTCCCCCTTCTGCTTGGTACAATCCTACCCAAACGGAGCTGAAAATACATGCAGAAATCATAACATAATAATATTAAAACTGTAACTAAAAATTCCATTTACATGCTATTATCCTATACCCTTACACTGATTGAATGTGCTAAATAAGATTATTCGGAACCCAATGTCGATTCCAAATAGTGAAAAAAATGAATCCGAATGTAGTGGGAGCACGGGGCTTAGTGGTTGGACGCCGGGCTCGTGATCGAAGGGTTGCGATTTCGAGTCCCAGCCACGGCACTTGGGTTGTAACTTTAAAGGGGCATCCCGCGAAAGCCTAAATGCCTGTTCCTTAATATACATGGCGACTGCACTACTAATTATACTTTACTGTTATTCCCATATTCAAAGTCAATTCAAAATGTCTATATTGACCACTTGCAAAATCGCATTCCTCGGGAAAACCCTGATAAAAATAGCGGGGATGACGCCACGTGACAGGTACCGATCGGTTCGCCGGCAGGGGCCATACGGGAGGTCCCCTCGCGTAATGTATACGGCTGATGAAACAGAGACAAAGTCCGTGTATAAACTTATTGAATCATATTCACATTAAAATTAGACATCAATTGCACACATACCGATATTCAAATGAAGAATAATTGTCGGCATATCGGCACCATATATCGACACCAGGAATTATCTATATTATATTTACCTGACCGAGACCGGTACACATGGGTACGGAATACGGCCATGGTACAAACCTGAATTTATGTAAAAGGTAATATTCACGAACCCAACTTTTCAGATGATTTATAAAATGTATGTAGCAAGCATTGAAAAGTAAAAAAAAAACAAAACTTGAAATGTTTGTTCGCGATTTTTTTCACAATTCAATGTCTTGAGGATTTTTTTCAGACTATCTGTATATATACAATGTACATTCATATTAATTTAAAATCTGTCCAACTTTCAGCGTCTTCACACATTAACACGTATCACGGAATGCGAATATTTAAGTCCATACACTCATATAACGCACCACACACTAAGCATGACTACATGCATACAATGTATACGTATATCAGATTTGGAACTGTTGAAACACTTTTAACTACCCGTTATTAATATGTTATAATAATTCCGCTTTCTTTTACATCTATTTTTGGCGTCTTATATAGGGACAGTGACCTTAAATAAAAACTGCAGGAATGGAATATACATATGTATATGTTGTATAACTTTGGGTTTTTTTTTCCCGTTATGTATATATTTCCATATCAAATTCAATACCGGGGTGGCAACCCAATGATATTGGTACCTTCACTAATTTATAGATTAGTATGAATATCACTTTTTTTTTACGCGTGAAAACATATTTTTTTATTCCTTTTGTCCAAATTGAAGCCGTATGTACCTCGGTCGCACGTCCCGTTTTACAACGTAATCAAACGAATTTTTCTGTTATGGTATATAATGTCTTTCTATCCAGCAATTATAATTAAATCATACTGTTGTACTGGAACATCAGATTTTATAAAGGGAATATTATAAAACACACTTTTAAGTTTAATATTACACACGCATTTATGCAACAGAAGACTGAAACAGTTTCCCCTTGGGTAGCCCCAAAACCAAATCAAAGCTTTATTTGTGCATGTAACCGTTACACAGAAGAAATATGTAACATACACGCAATAGAGCAGGTAGTTTCTCCTTTCAATACTTCCCATCTCTCAATATGATTTCGTAACGCAGTCTTGCGTCATATTTTGACCATTCGGCAACTTTTCGCTTAGTAGTTAGGCCTTATCGTGGTGTAACGGTAATACCAGATAGAGTTTTGGAATTCCACTAGTTATTTTGAAATTATTTATTTTATGAATACATATCAGCAAAATCCGATCGTCGTTGTCCGTAAGAATACCCACTCGATATGTGTATGTAATATTTTGAAAAAAATATGAAAAAAAGCTTACTTTCGCGGGATGCCCCTTTAAGCAAGATACCTTATTCCGCTTGTTCCAGTCTACTCAGCTGTAAATGTGTACGTGGTTGTGCAGTGCTAGAAATTGAAGAGTGCTAGCTGTGAGCGCAGAAATGTTGCACCGATTATATGCTCCTCATGGAGTTGAGAACGGTATTGGCTGTTTGCTTAGGCATATAACCACGGATACTAATTTGTAAACCGCTTTGAGGCAAATTCAGGTTGTGATGAAGCGGTATATAAGAACCTCGATTTATTATATAATTAACCTTTCCGTTGTGTTAAAGGGGCAATTAAGTCATACGACGATATTTCAAAATTCAACTAAAATCGAAAGTACACATCTCAAGACGTAAGAATCCGTATTTGATAATTAGATACCATGTATATAATGTTCAGGGTGGTCAGTTTAATTGTTAGGAAAATCCGTGCCAAATATAGCGACATCAAAACATAGCACGAAATAACCGCGCCCCCTTGTAAACAACTGGAACATGGCGGGTCGCGGTGACACCGGATTGTTGACTTTTTAGGTAGTTCTTTCCATGCATGTTGAATATACGAAACATGTTACTAACAATAATGATATGTCATATCATGGACTTATATACATGTAGCAAATTCCATGGCCTTAATTAGTAATGGAACCCACGAACAATTGCGTTGGTATATTCCACATCAACTAAAAGTAGGAATTATTGAAAGCCCACAAACAAAAGGGCACCTCTGAAAGGAAATTTCGTAATCTGAGCACGTAATCGCTGTTACGATGCCACGTAATAATAAAATAAAAATCGTCACGAAATTCAGCTATAATTATATCTAGAGGTGCTCTGAAGAAACTGCTGCAAATTAAGGAATCCATCATATACATGAAATAGCTAGTGTCATATTAAAATATTGAACTAGTTTAATAATTCCATATTACATCAACACTCGTGTAAGATCCTTTTTGTCTAATAAACATAAAGATATGATTCATATGCATGGATTGTACGATTAAGGATTTCCATATCGATTAAAAACTCACGGAAAACGTCGGTTTTGTCAAGATATCGGTATGAATAGTTCACAGGGATTATAGAACTATGATTTTATAAAATACTGATATTTTAAAAAGTAAACAAACTTTACTGAATTTAACCGAAGCCTCGTAGACAGGGTGTGTTTCCCGAACGCATACATGTTTAGGACAATGGGAAGGATATCAAAGGGAGGGTAATTATAGTCTATATCATATTTACCTGAGATATTTCACCTATAAATCTACCTGTGCTATTTACCTGAGACATATCACCTATATAGGTTACTACTGAAACTATTGAAACTTCATGAAAGAAAACTAAGGTAATAATATCAAATTTAATATTTAATACTACATGTACTAATGATTTTTATTATTAAAAGTGTTGATAATCTCATTTTAATACATTTTTATGTTAATGGCGATCTTTAATTAATTTAACCACGGAATTGGATTAGATTGCTATCTAAGTCTGTGATTGAACTAGTGCACTTAATCTGAGAGAGTTTTATGAGCACCTAGTTAATTTGTAAATTTTCTATGATTATTCTAACTATTTACAATAATTCATCATCAACTTTAATATAATCATATTTCTGAGACCATGTTCCAAACGTAAATTAATCTTTGTTGACTGTGAACAGAATTAAGAGTGCATCTAGAAGTATTTCAAAACTTCGTAGTAAATGTTTGAACTAGTTGACATTCCTACATTATACAGCAATTGTTTCTTTAAGTTGGAGAGTGACACAATGGGCTGCTTGTAACTAGGTTTTAAATAAATATGTTTTGGTTGCCAAAATATTATGAGAAGAAAAACTCCCCCAAGCAGATTCATCAAAGTCAAAATGCTCAGTCCACTTTTCCCTACCTGTTGAGATTTCTTTATTGTTTTGAGGGAATTACATACATGTCTTTTATTACTTTTGCCTTTTTTATAATCAAATATAATGTTTAAAGGAATGAAAAGAAGACGTTCTAAATCATGGAAACAGTGTCATTCACTCTTATTCATTTTATTATTAAACAATACCTTGAAAATATTGGATTGCCTTTTTTAAGAGAAAAAGAAGATGGATAGGGATAGAGAGAGAGAGGGAACTCGTACCTTTAAACATCTTACAACTTTAGAGTATCAATCTTTATAAAAGGATTTTCAGAACTGAACGTTTTCTTTCTATTAACATCAGAATTAGTCAACCTCCCCAAAGATTTAATCACATCTGACCAAAGATATCTTTTTTTAATTTGAAGAAAATTGATAATTTGAACTTTGCCAATAGGAGTTAAAATTCTTCTTTTCGACGTCTTTATCAGAGATTTAAGCTAAATACGTTTTTTTTCAAAGTTAAGTTAAGGAATTGCATGCATTTGTGTTTACATTCAAGCTTGAAAATTGAAATAGATAGATTCGATTTAATAATTGTTTCAAGGGGAGATTTTTCAGATCCATCAAGCGTAATGAGAAAGGAGAATTGGAAAATCATCTATATACATATCCGTTATATTTCTATCATTTTTTAACTATATTGCTAATATTTCTATGAGTAATATGAAAATATATGGCGCGATTGGGTCACCCTGATTTATATTTGAATTTACATTTGAGTGAAAAAGGTTTACCCATTGTCTTATACTATCCCCAAACAAAACAAAATCAGTGTTCTATCTCTAAAATTCTATGACACAGAATCAAAAGATTTTTCGAAATCTATCTTTAGAAACATTCAACAAAAGGTTAATTAAAAATTATTTTGGAATTATTCACAAAAATGTATGTGTCTCTTTTTTTAAAAAAGTCTTAACCTTTTATGTTAAGCTAAATTTCTGTCACATGTACCAGTGAAACACACAGGTAAAAAAACATAGGTAAAACACAGGTAAATCAAACTAACATTAACGAAATAAACTATAATCATTGTAACAACATGTTCCCTAATACTTGTTTTTAAAATGTATACGTTCAGGGAATCAGTTGTAGACAGACACTCCTTGATAAGTAGGTGAAGACTTACCTGGGCGGGTCACGGTAGAGTGCAGGTAATCTAGTTTGTATCAGTGACGTTAGATAAGCATGCTGCAACTGATCAGTAATATGGACCAACGTCTTATTGTTGTGTTCGCAGATAGCTCGAGCCTCTGGCCAAGATCTTGGATTGCTATAGAACTGGTACAAACACCATCGGTAACCTAGACAGAAAAAAGGTGAAATTTAAGTAAATTTGTATCCTACTGCAAACTCGCTGACTTTAAGTCTGGTTAAAAAAAAACATTTTGTAATGCGTTATCATTAATTTACGCTGTTTATCAATGCTCTAAATGTCGAGATTTTCGTGATAGATGTCAACTGCTGACGAACAAACTTACGGCACAGGGATTCGAGAGATGCAGGTTGATGAAGACTATGGACAAGTTTTATGGTCGTCATCTTGATCTCATCGAGAAATATTCTGTATCTTTGTGTGATATGAAGATGGACGTTTTTGGGTTTGCTTATTAGTGTGTTTACTTGTTGTGATGGCAATGCTCACTCGGTTTTCATTTTGAGGATTGATGCTTACTTGGATGTGACCAAGATTTGCATGGTGGTTGTCGTCGATGAAGTAGAAGACGCTTACTCTCCCGGAACATTTGGTTTTATTCTCTTGTGCTTTTACGAGAGTCTCCAAGTAAATATTTCCTTTGTTCCTATTTTGCCTCTAGTTTAATCGATTTACAGTTAGGATTAAGATTTTGTTGTCGCTTTGGTATTCTCTGATTGTTTTTAACCATTGAACGTTTATCAGATTGTCAATATGAATGCAATATGGGTGGCAGATAAATAGAATGAGTTAGTAAAAATTATGTATAAGGGGATTTGTTTTTTAAATATTCCATATAAAATATACAATACATATGTACATCGTTTACTCTTTGAAAGAGATAGTTACTGTTACAACAGATGATAAAAATAAGAGTACCTGGGAGATTGTTTAAATTCAAGTAAATGTTTGACTAGTTTTCTTTTTAAACTGTTGGTTTCCTTGAATTCACGAGGTAAAACAGTCCTGTCTTTGATACTAGATATTCACAGTGGTTTGAGTAAAAACCAGTTTTGTGTTATGGTACCAAAACGTTGTTATCACAGGCATATCTTGTAGTTCTAGCTAAAGATAAATTACTAGATACGAATTCATGAACTTCTTCATGGAGACATTTTATCTAGAGGCATCCACCATAGTAACTCAAACATGTCTTCTGAAGGCGTAATTAATGGTACATTAAGAATCATTATGGCTGCCTGTTTCTGAGCCTTCAGGAGCTTACCAATTAAGTTTCCCGAACACCCTGACCACAAAGTACTACAGTATACAAAATGTGAGAATATGCAAGCCTGGAAAATTGAGTATATATATCAATAATAACACCAAGTAATTTATCTTTTTCAGCCTGGTCCAGAGCCTCAATACACAAAGTAAGATCTAGTGTTGAACAGTTTCTACTTGTTTCGGTTTAGAAGCATTTTGGCATTTACAATTATCTTATTTTCGACTCACCATGGATGAACATTGTTTAAATCTGTAATTTGCATTTGATATTATCTAATGATTTGCCAGCAGCAGATATAGAAAGACCGTATATATCAGCTTTCACATGTAATGGCAAATCGTTTATGAAAACTAAAAACATCAAAGGACCTAAAATAGAACCTTGCGGGTCACCATGAGTAACAGGTATTCGACATGTGATCAGCCGTGGAAACTAACTGGATCATACTGTCACCACATTAAGGAACTTGGATCTATTTTGTAAAGAGAGTTTTTTCTTGTAAAACAGAATGTTCAACTTAATCAAAAGGTTTCTTCAAGACTACGAATATGAATCCTGTGCAAAGTTCATCATCAATGTTCTTAGCCCAGGAGTTAACAGTATTCAGCAGTACTGCTTCACATGAATGTTTGTTGCGGAGGCCAAATTGAGATGAAACAATTAAATCATTATGTATAAGATGCGTGTACACCATACAGTGAATATCCTTCTTTATATATATATAATTTTGAAAAAACAGGTAGGACCGATGTTGGCACATGGTTTTCAACATCAACAGTGCTTCCGCTTTTATGAATGGGCTAACTTTAGCCGTTTTCAACTTTGTAGGGATGTTCCTGTGTTTGGATATTTCACTTGTATGGCAGATTTCTTTTCATCTTTTTTCACTCGTTCTTTGCAAAATATAAACAAAATCTGCCATACTCGTGAAATATATTTGATATAAAACGGCAAACCATTGAATATCCTCTCTCTATATAGATAACACAGCGAAATATGAATGATTAAAAAAAATAAATTACTACAAAAGTTTTTAATTTTCTTCTTATATCATTGATTTTCTAAAACCCCATTTTCCCAAAAGAAATTCGATTATTAGACGCAGAAAAAAAGAGGTGAAATTTAACCACTTGACGTATCAAGCTGAAATTTGTCTTTTATTTTCATTTGGGTTTTAGTAAAATAATAACATAAAAAGAAAAAATTGAAACTTTTGTTTTTATATATTTTTTTTAATTATTCATATTTTGCTGTGTTATCTATATACAGATGCTTATTCTCCTGGCCACACGTGCCTGTGATTGAGTCGACTGACTACCAATGCATGACCACAAATACAGGAAAGATCTTCAAGACGGATAAACTTACCCACACAACGATAATACAATTCATCAAAAAATAAGTATTTTCCACAGGATTCCAGATCTGAAACAAAAGTTTGTAAGAAAATACAATTATCATCTTCCAATTCATAAACTGTGCAATGAAATGACAGATATATTTTACAATAACATGAAAAGTGCATCCATTCTTTTTTGTCTAAAATTACATGTTTTGATCAAAAACGTCCTTGCAAATACCGCAATACGCGTTTTGTTGGTAATAATCGAGATAAGCAAGAGAAACGCCACAGGTGCTTATGGACTTGGTTGCGATTTTTTTTTGCTCTTGTCATTAAGTATAGTAAGTCGCAGACAAATACAGTATTTCGTAATAAAATAATGCTTAATTAAAAAGTGCATCATAACAATTCATGCAGAATAGCCTTATAAAAACCTACTCTATATTGGTTGTTGTTATTTACTTTTAAATCCTGCAAGCCGGGTTCCCTGGGGAAAACCCACCTGTAACCAGTTCCACGCGATTGCCCGACGTTGGCCTCGAATCTATGGCTCAGAAATGGAGGGCTAGTGGTAGCGGAATGTCAGACATCTTAACCATTTGGCCATCACGACCCACAAGTGGAGGGCTAGTGGTAGCAGAGTGTCAGACACTTTAACCACTTGGCCATCACGACCCACAGGTGGATGGCTAGTGGTAGCGGAGTGTCAGACACTTTAGCCACCTGGCCATCTCGACCCAGAGGTGGAGGGCTAGTTAGCCACTTAGCCAATAAGATCCAGTTCTGGAAGGCTAGTGGTCAATATGGCAGAAAGTCAGAAACATTAACCACTTGACCACTATGACCCAAAGTTCGAGGGCTAGAGCTAGCAGAATGGCGGACTCCTTTTTCATTAAACGCCCGTGAAAAAAGTATCAGACACGCACTTGAGCAAGTCTACAGGCCCCGGTTTCATCAACTTACTTTAAGGAAATTTCTTAACTTAAAAGTCTCCATTGGAAAGCATTACAGAATTTAAGGAAAGTTCCTTAACTAAGGATTTTCTCCTTAACTTCTGTAATGCTTTCCTATGGAGATTTTTAAGGTAAGAAATGTTGATGAAATCAGGGCCAGGTACAATAGCGGGCGGACTAGTGAGCGATCCCCAGTGTACGAATTCACGCTAGAAACAATGGATCAATATTTTCGACCAAATTAGCGGTGTTGTAGCGAACATAATTCAAACATTATGTTTAAAATGGTTCGGTTATCATGCTGAAATATAAAATGCTCCTTACCTCAACTGGAAAATGCAGTATCCATTTAAACTGCGTAGTATAATGCAATTTACGTGGAATAACAACTATTTCTGTAATGTCAATTTGCATTTGAATAACTTAAAACACCGGCGTTGTGAGGTACCGGTGTTGAACAGCTGTCTAAGTGTTCATTAACGATTTTAGACAAAAACTGAAATATGAACAAGTTCTCAGTAGACATATTTAGCCATGTTGATGTTCTGCGTGTTGACACGTGGGAAGAATTCGAAAATAAAAAATGGTTTACGCACGGCGCACGACGGAGGGAAACAAACAGAACAGTTCAATTGAGCAAATTTAAGGTGACTTAAAAAGTACTCGTTTGGCAACTTTATTTTGTGATATATGACCTTTAGTATGCCAACATTCGGCAAGGAACATATCATAACATGTAAAGTATAGCGCCCAATAAATATATGTTCGTTGCCAACTGTGGGCACAGTATCGTATAAACAGTTAAAATGAAGTGAACCCCCCCCCCCCCCCCCCCCCATGTGATGTCCTTAAATTTTGACGCAGCAGAGAAGAAGTTTACGGAACGGCGCGCGGAGATCAAAATATGATTTTAAACAGATTGCAATCAGCTTATGGAAATTCAAAAGAACAAACTTCACAAGTATCCAAGTTTATGGTAAGATAAGACAAGTGTTACTTATAATTGTAATGGTGAACTATTACAGATGAACCCAAAATCCCGCATTTCGGTGTATACCTCTTGAAAATATTAAATTTCATCAAGTAAATATCATAATAAGTTATATAAAAAATAGAAGAGGAGCTAGTCTGGAACCTTAGTGTACACCTCTAAGAAACGGAGACAACACAATATGTCCCCCACTTCTTGGGGACGTAATTATACCTTTCGCAATAACGTTGAACCCAAAGGTCACCGTTGTGAAGACCATGTACCATCCTTGCAGAGACGCAAACATCTGAAATAAAATAATATATTTTATTAAAAACAATTCCTGTCATCATTTAAACTGCGTACTTACCGTCATGAGAAACATAGGTTGGTTTCAGGACTTAAACTATTGCACGACCACAACATTTTTTTATGTTTAGCTGCTTGTTTCTTACACCGTCGGTCAAACTGCCAGCTTGTTCATTAGTCAATATTTACATTTGCTCTATATTTTCCCAGTATCGTAAATCACGTGACAAACACAACAATTTAATTTTGTTTAAAACAAGCATTTTCATTGGCTTAATAAATATTGCTGTCAGCCTTTATCGTAAGAAAGACGTCGCCGTTTATACATATAACGTCGCTTTTGATTGGTTGATGCAGCAGCGTAATGATTTGTAAGAAAAAGAGAGTCCATCAATGAAGTGAATTTTTGCATGGTTAAGATTAAATTATACTCTAAATAAACTGCAAATCGGTTTATAATGAGAATATACGCCGGCTTTTAGAGTTATAACCCCATAACATAAAAAAACAGATTCAAGTTAATCCTTAATTGGCATAAGATATATACGTTTTTTACAAACTTGCTTTATGAAGATATGTGTATTATTACGTCACGTTGTTTGTGACATCATAATGTTGTCCGTCTTTGAAATAAAACTTTCCTGAAGAGTCCCGAAGAGGGTGAAAGCGTTTCGAAGTCGGTTGTCGTGTTTTCATTATTTTTTTTCTTTATACCTACCTACACATGGAAACAAACTACTTTTTACGTAATGAGTATATATATCTTTGCATTATCCATGTAATTATTATACATAATACTAAAAATATACCCATAAGCACAAATCAGACTGCAATTATATGACTGATAATAAATTCTTTAATTTTATTTCTGTTAATGAATTGATTAAACTATCTGCTTATATATGCAAGTTGAATGCAACATACAAGAGTGATATCGACTTGCTTCTTATTTACATACTTTAAACAAACTTATTTTCGCGACGACTGATTTCCCCGTTTATTCCCCGTTTTCATATAAAACGACTATTTCGTGGCGATTTCATTTCGCAATTCATACTGTCGTAAATCCTACATTGTATGTACAGTATAGAATTTCTACAGTTGGCATACCTCTGATTGTACCTATGTCATGACGATTAATATTTAAACACCCGCAAAACAAGTTTAATTTAAACCCATGCGAAAATAAGCTGGTTTACAGTAAAACAATAGTTCCGGAACAATCGTCTTCTCAGAAGAAGAAAAAATATAAATAAACATGTATCAATATTATTGTTACAATGTAACCTATCTTGTCCTCTCTGATAATGTCGTCATTTACCCAAATTATGTCGTCATTAACCTAGATTATGTTGTCACTATCCAAGATTATATCGTCATTTTCCCAGATTATGACGTCATTTTCCCAGAATATGTCGTCACTCTCCCAGATTATGTCATCATTATTCCAGATTATGTCGTCATTATTCCAAATAATGTCGTCATTATTCCAGATTATGTCGTCATGATCCCAGAATATTACGTCATTTTCCCAGATTATGACGTTATTTCCCCAGAATATGTCGCCATTATCCCAGATTATGTCGCCATTATCCAAGATTATGTCGTCATTATCCAATACAGATTATGATGTCATTATCCCATGCAGATTATGTCGACATTATATGTCGTGATCATCCCAGATTATGACGTTATTATCCCAGATTATGTCGTCATTATCCCAGAAAATGTCGACATAAGAGGATAGATCATTTTTCGATAAAAAACCCTCTCAATGGTTATAAAACCTTTATGAAGTTTGAGGGATCAAAGAGGGTAGATGAGCGTAACCCCTTGATGTCTAGAATGCATAAAGCTGATACAATGTATCATTTATGGGATGTCACACTCGGTAAACACATGTAGCACTGGCAGCCAGATCAAAGGTAGTGTTCATATTGTAATAAACGTGGCCCGTTTTTTAATCATGTTCGCAAAAATTGTTTTCATTTCCGTTTGATGGCCACTTGCTAACGATGTAATGACTGTTCATTATAGAATTTATTATTTGAAATGTATTGATCGAGGCTTTCAGTTAAATGCAATTATAATATTCATTGTTCAGCTCGTGCTCTGATATATTAGTATATGTGTTTAAATCTAATATGGCGTTACATGTATACAGTATGGTTGATTAATGTAAATTAAAACTAGTCTAGTTAATGTAAAATTCATTGCATCGACGGAGTAACACTAAGCTTGATTGTGGGTGTGCCGGCCGAGTAATAATTTCGGAGTTCAATACATGTATCCGGATCTGATACATGTCGTTTCCGTGTTATCTACAATAGGAACCGAACAGCCAATGTAATTAAATGAAATGCACTTGATTTTTTTTTTGACAAATAAACGCACATAAAATTTCGTTCAATATTTTACGAAGTCGTGGACCTTACCACGCGGGCTAGATTAGAATGTCAGCTGTGAAGCTAAGCTACATCCAAGTTTGTCATTGTTTAGCTAGCTCATTCTATAAAATATAATATATATGGTTATAAATCTAATATGGCGTTACATGTATACAATATGGTTGATGAATGCAAATTATAACTAGTCTAGTTACTGTAAAATTCATTGCATCCACGAAGTAACACTAAGCTTGATTGTGGGTGTGCCGGCCGAGTATTAATTTCGGAGTTCAATAAATCTCTGGCATGATGGGGTGTGGTGAGGGTCCTTTGTCGGGTATGGGGCAGTCTTGTTCTGTTGTGAAGGCAGATTTAAATTGTTCATTTAGTATATTTGCTTACATGTAGTATCTGGCATTAGTTGTCCGTCTTTGCGTAGTGCAGTGTTGGCCGAGTTTTCTTTTCTGAATACGACTTTAAAATCACTACTAGTCATAAAGTAATGAATAGATTTGAACCAAATTTAGTCAGAAATATCTTTAAGGAGGGTTGAACAGATTTTGTATGAATGGTGACTTTGACCCAACTGGGGCCGGAGGGGAGGGGCCAAATAGTGGAAATAGAGGACGACTTTCAAATTCCTACTAGTCATAAAGTAATGAATAGATTTGAACCAAATTTGGCCAGAAACATCCTTTCGGGAAGTGAAACAGATTTTGTATAAATGTTGACTCTTACCCCACTGGGGACGGCGGGCTGGGCCCAATAGGGAAAATAGTTTTAGAGGACTATTTTAAATTCCTGTTAGTCATAAAGTAATGAATGGTTTTGAACCAAATTTGGTCAGAAACATTCATTGGGACAAGGGAATAGATTTTGTATAAATGGTGCTTTTGATCCCCCTGGGGCCTGAGGGGCAGGGCCAAATAGGGGAAATAGAGGCAAAGACTTTTAAATTCCTTATAGTCATAAAGTATTGAATAAATTTGAACTAAATTTGTTCAGAAACAGTCTTTAGGGGAGGAGAACAGATTTTGTATAAATGGTGCTTCTGAACCCACAAATACAGGAAAAGCCTTTTAAATCGCTGCTTGTTTAACTTGGTTTTGGTTGTGATCCTCACTCTATAACAATATATACCATTGCTTGACATAAAAAGACTTACACAGTCATGATATTATGATTAGTCCCAGGATGAGTCCCGCCCTTGAAGATATTGTATATATACAATTGCTGGCCTTTAAGAGACTACCACAATCCTGATATAGATTTGTTCCCAGGATCTACCATGCCATTGTAGACTTCCTAACCAAATACTATACAATTGCTGGGCATACAGATACAGATGTTATCATTGATCGCAGGGTCTGGCCACAGCTCTTAGGGACCCGTGTCTCACTTGAACTTGAAAACAGCTGAGAAACTCAACCATTAACCAAACTTTAATTTATACAGATATGCCTCAAGGATTTGTCTTAAGGTCTGTCTCTGTCCATGGGATCTTTATGGAAAATATTTCACCATGATTACCTAGATACCAATGTACGAGGGGTGTTCCAAAAATAATGTCACCTGCATCGGTGTTCATAAAGCGGAAGTGCTTTTGTTCATTTGTATTTGCTCTGCCCTTCAAAATACTCTCCGCCAGCCAGAACACACCTTGTTAGCCGGTCAATCCATTTTTTGAAGCATTTTTCACACTCTTCAGTGGGTACACCCATCAGACACTGATAAACAGGAGATCCAAGGGCAATTCTCGAATTGTATCTCCTTCCAGATAAATGATATTTAAGTTTTGGAAAGAAAAAATAGTCGCAGGGGGCCAAGTCTGGTGAATACGGAGGGTGCGGAAGGACGGTAACCTTCTCTGACTCCAAAAAAGTCAGTCACAATACGTGCCTTGTGAGCTGGTGCATTATCATGCAAAAGTCGGACATACTTAAGTCCTGTTTTGGGGCGGCGACTTTTGTAGTAGTTCTTCAACTTTCTCAGAACAACGTTTTTATAGAACTTGCTTGTGACCGTTCTGCCTTTACGCACCGGGATTTGAATAGCTGGACCCTTATTAGTGAAAACAATAGCATACACAACCTTCTTTACCGTTCGTATTCGTTTGGCAATACTTGGGCGTCTGGCATTTTTAGTGGCCCATATTCGGTTGGCAACCTTCCGCTTTGGTTCAAAATAATACACCCAGGTCTCATCACCAGTGACTATATTATCAAAAGCCTTTTTACTATATTTTGGCTACATTTTGAGAAGTTTTTTGCCATTGTTACACGCGTCTTCTTTTGCTCATCCGTTAACAAATGGGATATCCATCTTGCATTTATCTTTTAGGTGTTTCTTCAAAATTGCATGAACTCTTGCTAACGACAAGTTTGTCATCGAGCCAATTGTCTTACGGTGTTTCGAGCATCAGTTTGGAGGATATTTCGGATTTTTTTCTATGCTACCTTTGGTCGTAGTTGTTGCAGGACGACCTAGGTGAGCAGCATCTTTCATTTGCTGCTGTCCAGCACTAAATTTACCCACCCACCTACAAACAGTCCTGTGAGACATTTGGCCCTCCCCATAAATGTCACACACCTCGCGGTGAATATCTGCAGCCTTTATGCCGAGTAATGACCTACCTTTTATATAGGCCCTAATTTCAAGAGCATTTTCAGCTCGTTTTCCTGTCATTTTGTGTCTAGTCTAACGAATAGGCTATGAAACGATATACACTGTACTGAGGCCAGTGAACGTGTGGACGAGATATTTACCTGTGTCACGAGCCAGTGATCACTCAATCGACAAGAGGTGGTTTTGTGCATAAATTTCACGATTTCCGCGAAATAAAGCACAGATGACATTATTTATGGAACACCCCTCGTATACAGGCCCTCTGGTCCTCTTGATTGGGTATGTTTTTGTCAACTGAGTTGTTGAGTGTTCTTTTAAATGAGGTCCAAAGGTCGTCTGCCGTGTGGTTGTTTTGTTCCACAAGTTTAATTTGTTAAGGTGTATGAAGACATTTCTGATTTTGTCCCAGTCAGCTTTATTGTATATACCGGGTAAGTATGTCTCAAGGTTCTCTTCTAGTACGTTTGAGTCGGACGTTAATTTCTGTGTATGCAATGTCACTGTCAGCTTTTCCTATGGGTGGTGCAGTTTCTATCTTGTTTATGATTGAGGGACGGTTTGTTAGGGTTAGGTCGAGGATGTGGTCTCCCCTCGTAGGTGTTGTCATTTGTGCATAGGGAGTTGTCTTCTATGATGTCCCATAGGTGCTGGTGAAGTTTGATGTCAGGTTTTCTAGGTATTGTTGTGTTGTTTTGCGAGTTTATGTGAGGAAGGTTGAAATCTCCGCTGATGTATTTTATTGTATTGCAGTTCTGTTGAGGGAGATTTCAAGTTGATCTAGTGTGTGTCCTTTGAATGTGGGTGGTCTGTAGTAGGCACTTATAGTGAAGAGTTTGTCATGGAGATGTTTATGTAGAGGGATTCGTTGTCTGTGTCTAATTCTGTTATTTTTTCTGTGTACTGTGTATTTTTGGAAATATTCGTATGAGGATATTGTGTATGTTTCTGTGCCTATGATAATTAATTAAATTAATCAAAGAGTTCAATATATGTATCCTGATCTGATGCCTGTCGTTTCCACGTAATATACATTTGGGACAACCTAATATAAAGGCTTTGTATTTCGCCTCAGATAACATGTTTAATGGCTTTAAGTTAATCGCTTAGATGACACTGATTTAAATCAAGCTATTGTGGGACAATGTTCACGTTAAGTCAACGTTTTGCACACACGGAAAAGGGATAACGTTTATCCGACTATATCCCCCCCCCCCCAAAAAAAACAAGACAAATCTTGAAATTATCAGTAATGTAAATATAAGTATTGAACTGTTGCCAGATGTAGTATACAGTCAATATGAATACAATTTGGGTGACAGGAGTTGGGGCGACAAGATTATTCATCTGTCACCCAAATTGTATTCATATCGACTGTATACTACATCTGGTAACAGTTCAATGCTTAAATATTTTTATAAATATTTGGTTTGGTCTATAAAAATAATCAATACTTATCATAATTCGAGGTTCTCATATATACCGTTTTATCTCAAAACCCTTAGACCGTGCCTCCTGTCATAATACGGTCTAGTGGTTAAGTAACGGGTACATGTACTTTGTCTTAGTGTTTGAGTCCGAAATGTGTTGCTCCATACGCTTTAATGGGTGAATCGTTTAAAGTAATATTCAATTCAGCGGTTCGACTGGTCCATAATTGTATCGATTTCGTCCTTAAATGACTTAGCTGTTAAAAAGTAGCGAACTATACCACAAACAAACATAACAAAACAAAATAAGCAAACCAGACAATTTCTAGACTATAGACCTGCAGGTCAAAATATGTATTTCCTTTCGTAAATGTACCCTGTTTAATACAAACAATATTTGTACTGTTCATATCCATATATTTATATTTTAAACAAGAGGCCCAAAGTGCCTGTATCGTTCACATGGAAACATTGGTATCTAGGTAATCATGTAAAAATATTTTCCAAAAAGATTCCATGGACAGGGAGCATATCAATATAAATTAAAGTTTGGTTAATTGGTAGGTATCTGAACTGTTTTCAAGTTCAACCGTGAGGGCCCCAGGGCTAAATCCATACCCTGACAAATGCTAATACAATGACTGTGTTTGTCTCGTTATGCTCAAAATAGTTTTTGGGGTTGGGATTACAATAATTTAAAAGTTATGACAGATACGTTAAGTCTGCTACGGCATGGCATACCCTGAGACCAACAATAATACCACGACTGTGATTGGATTTTATACCAATGGATTGTATAGATTTGGGGTAGGGATCTCAACAGTATAAAAGTTATGACCCAGGAGTCAAGTCTGCAAGGGTGTGGTGGACGCTGGGGTAAACCTAAAATCATGATTGTGATTGTCTCTTAATGCTTATTGATTGTATTTATAGTTTTGGGTTGGGGATCCAAACCGTTTGAAAGTTAGGACTTCAGGAAGTTAAGTCTGCAAGGGCGTAGCTCACCCTGGAACCATTTATTAGGATATGATATTAGGATTGTGTTGGTATCTTTATACCATGGTTTATATTTCAAAGGGGGGATAGCATTTAAATCCAAGTTTAGTCCTAAGGCGGATTGGTCGAGTGGTTAACACTCCGGCCTTCCATGCAGGCAGCCGGAGTTCGATCCCCGAAATCGTCATACGCATGGAACATTCAGAGAAAGTGTTTTTCTCCTGCCCAAACAACTCCAACAACCCAGGTGGAGTATAAAATGGTCTGGGATGGGTGTTGCAGTATCTGTGCTGTAGCATTCAAGTGCGGTGGCACTATAAAAGATGCTGTTGGAAACACGGTCCCACTACAAACAGAACACAAATCATCTCCAGCACACACGCATACGTACACACACACACACACACACACACACACATAGGGATATATTAGCCAAGTGGTATAGGACAAGTAGTTAGCGTCTGATAAGGCAGCTCCTGCGAACTCCTCAGAATTGTATGATAGAACTGTATGTGTTAATTGTATTGATTGTATAAGAAGTGTATATCTATGTAATGTAAAGCGCTTTAGAGTGGCTTATGTTACCTAGATAGGGCGTTATATCAACTGTTGTAATGTTGTTGTTGTTTAAACAAGTATTTAAAAGGCTTTACTTCTTTTACCCTTTTGGCCCCACCCCTCTGGCCCCAGGGGATAAACCTTTGTCCTGTGGCTACCCCTCTGTCCTGTGGTTACACCTCTGTCATGTGGTTACACCTCTGTCTTGTGGCTACATCTCTGTCATTTGGCTACACCTCTGTCATGTGGCTACACCTCTGTCATGTGGTTACACATTTGTCATGTGGCTACACTTTGTCATGTGGCTACACCTCTGTCATGTGGTTACACCTCTGTCATTTGGTTACACGTCTGTCATTTGGTTACACCTCTGTCGTGTGGTTACACCTCTGTCATGTGGTTACACCTCTGTCATGTACCTACACCTCTGTCATGTGGTTACACCTCTGTCATGTGGCTACACCACTGTCATGTGGCTACACCTCTGTCATGTACCTACACCTCTGTCATGTACCTACACCTCTGTCAGGTGGTCACACCTCTGTCATGTACCTACACCTCTGTCATATACCTACACATTTGTCCTGTGGCTACACCTCTGTCATGTACCTACACCTCTGTCATGTACCTACACCTCTATCATGTACCTACACCTCTGTCATGTACCTACACATTTGTCCTGTGGCTACACCTCTGTCATGTACCTACACCTCTGTCATGTACCTAAACCTCTGTCATGTACCTACACCTCTGTCAGGTGGTCACACCTCTGTCATGTACCTACACCTCTGTCATGTACCTACACCTCTGTCATGTACCTACACCTCTGTCAGGTGGTCACACCTCTGTCTCGTGAAAAAAAACTTACAAGGCCAGGTTAAGTCATGGTAATGTTTCGTAAAAACGATTTTCCAAAGTATCGAACTTATCTCAATTAATTGCACCTATCTTCAAATAATAGAAGAAATGTATAATTTACTTGAAGAAAGGTTTAATTCAGCTGAATATGATATGTCCAATTAAATTAGAGAAAAGTTCAGTTCAATTGTATTTATCTTTAATGAAAGGTATCTTATATCTTAATTGAATGGAAGATATCTTCAATAAATTGAAGATAGGTCCAATTATTTGTATCTAGTTTTGATTAATTAAAGATAGGTACAATTGATTTGAACCTATCTTCAATTAATTGTACCTATCTTCAAATATTTGAAGATTAATTGAGTATATGTTAATTTGGCGTTCAATACCAAAGTGGCATTAACAGTGAGTGTTTTGTCTTGTATTTGATCAGATGGTTTTATCTATGTACATGTACGAAGCTCGCCATAGACATAAACGTTTTATAGTCCAAAATATAATAACGGTAAACCTTTTGGTTTCAAGAAGAATTGAGATAAACATATTTACAAACTTGTCCTTTGTGACCTTGGCACGTGCAGTAGAACAAAATCACCCACATGCAGTTGAACATTGATCTACATCTTGCAGGTAATGATGATTACCTAAGCAATTTCATTTTTCAGTTAATGATATTGTGATTTTTTTTTAATATGTTTGTCCTTGTAACATTGGCTTTTGTCCACATAAGTTTTTCATCATCTCATTTTTTTAGACCGAATAGAAGTATTTCAGTTTTTGCTTTTAACTGAAAGAATATTAATTAATTGTTTAGCATTGTACAGAAGTCATTGATTTGGTCACAATTACTTTTGTACAACGATATTGTTCAAAAGAGTTTATAAAAGTTTATAAAAAAACTAGACTGACTTCTTTATTATTTTCAAATTAAAACAATTGCATGCAATGTAATTATAAGCGTCACACTTTGCGGTATATCTTAACAATAAATATGTTTTACACTTACCTCTATTGTTTTTCAGTGTCCCTGCAATTAATGATCTGATTTGTCTTTCACTCAACAGAACAAAATCATTTTCCGAAATACACACGTGTAATCCATTGCATGGTTCAGGATAACAGTAAACTCACCTTAACAATCTTATCAAACACCTGTATGCGCATGTCCGCTAAAATCAATCATACTGCGTACTGGTATTGCATTGTCGCAATTCATATCATAACCTATGCTGATGGATATGTTCATTTGTAAATATGTGATGGCAAAATTGTTGAATAATATATACTGAACGGAAACAGAAACGAAAAATGTAGGATTGTTAAAATTTGACGAATGGTATGCGGTGTTGTGGACAAAATGTCGCAAGGCTATCAATAATTATCTTTAATAAATAATACATCAAAATGTTAAAAGTTGTTACCAGGCCTGAGTTTTTAGGAAATAATGGGAACTATAATCTGCTATCACATTAGTCTTGGGTATCTTACAGTCATCAACATTCCTCGAAAAGAAAATCCATTTATTAAAGATTGGTTAAAAAAATCCTTCGCAGAAATAGTCTGTCCTGTAGCTGTATGTCATTAGTCTTGGGTATCATACGGTCACTAACATTCCCCGAAAAGGGTTAAATATTTAAGGTACCAAGACCTTTGTCCAGTGTGTACACTTCTCCATGTTCGTAGACCTTAGTCTAGTTGCTTTTCATGATAGAATGTCAAAGATCAAGGTCACTATTATTATAAAAAATAAATGTAATGACTGACACAATTTTTTCATTCGACAGATTGAGTTTTTCTTAACGAACTTTATTATCAATTCAAGTTTATCTAAAATATAAAAATTGAAAAATGGCTGACTTAAATGAATTTATATATATTTTTTATTATTGGAATGAAAGAATAAATGATTTGAAGTTTGAGAGAAGAAATGCAAGAGGAAGAGTGAATGAAGGGAAAGAGGCCTCCTGTGTGGGGTTACATGTTGTAAGAGGGATGATCCCAGGGCACCCCAACCCTGGCATCCTTCCAAAAAAAAAAAGCTGGGGAAACATTTTTCTGAACCTAAAAAAAAAAAAAAGTTCCTAAACCTTTGTCCTGTGTGTACACTTCTCCATGTTCGTAGACCGTAGTCTAGTTCCCAGACCTTTGTCCAGTGTGTACACTTCTCTATGTTCGTAGACCTTAGTCTAGTTCCTAGATCTTTGTCCAGTGTGTACACTTCTCTGTGTTCGTAGACCGTAGTCTAGTTCCTAGACCTTTTTCCAATGTGTACACTTCTCCATGTTCGTAGACCTTAGTCTAGTTGCTAGACCTTTGTACAGTGTGTACACTTCTCCATGTTCGTAGACCTTAGTCTAGTTCCTAGATCTTTGTCCAGTGTGTACAATTCTCCGTGTTCGTAGACCGTAGTCTAGTTCCTAGACCTTTGTCTAGTGTGTATCTCTCCGTGTTCGCAGACCTTAGCTATAGTCTAGTTGCTAGACCTTTGTCCACTGTGTACAATTCTCCATGTTCGTAGACCGTAGTCTAGTTCCTAGACCTTCGTCCAGTGTGTACACTTCTCAATGTTCGTAGACTTTAGTTTAGTTTCTAGACATTTTTTCCAGTGTGTATAATTCGCCATGTTCGTAGACCGTAGTCTAGTTCCTAGACCTTTGTCCAGTGTGTACCTCTCCGTGTTCGCAGACCTTAGCTATAGTCTAGTTCATAGACCTTTTCCCAGTGTGTACTTATCCGTGTGCGTAGACCGTAGTCTAGTCCCTAGACCTTTGTCCAGTGTGTACCCTTCTCCATGTTCGTAGACCTTAGTTTAGTTTCTAGACCTTTGTCCAGTGTGTACACTTCTCCATGTTCGTAGACCTTAGTGTAGTTCCTAGACCCTTTTCCAGTGTGTACCTCTCAGTGTTAGTAGACCTTAGTCTAGTTCGTAGACTTTTGTCCAGTGTGTACACTTCTCCATGTTCGTAGACCTTAGTGTAGTTCCTAGACCTTTTTCCAGTGAGTACCTCTCAGTGTTAGTAGACCGTAGTCTAGGACCTGGACCTTTGTCATGTGTGTACACTTCTCCATGTTCGTATACCTTAATCTAGTTCCTAGACCTTTGTCCAGTGTGTACTTCTCCGTGTTCGTATACCTTAGTCTAGTTCCTAGACCTTTGTCCAGTGTGTACACTTATCTGTGTTCGTAGACCGTATTCTAGTTCCTAGACCTTTGGCCAGTGTGTACATTTCTCCATGTTCGTAGACCTTAGTCTAGTTCCTAGACCTTTGTCCAGTGTGTACACTTCTCTGTTTTCGTAGACCTTAGTTTAGTTCCTAGACCTTTGTCCAGTTGGTACACTTCTCCGTGTTCGTAGACCTTAGATATAGTCTAGTTCCTAGACCTTTGTCCAGTGTGTACACTTCTCTATGTTCGTAGACCGTAGTCTAGTTCCCAGACCTTTGTCCAGTGTGTACACTTCTCTATGTTCGTAGACCGTAGTCTAGTTCCTAGACCTTTGGCCAGTGTGTACATTTCTCCATGTTCGTAGACCTTAGTCTAGTTCCTAGACCTTTGTCCAGTGTGTACACTTCTCTGTTTTCGTAGACCTTAGTCTAGTTCCCAGACCTTTGTCCAGTGTGTACACTTCTCTATGTTCGTAGACCTTAGTCTAGTTCCTAGACCTTTGTCCAGTGTGTACTTCTCCGTGTTCGTAGACCGTAGTCTAGTTCCTAGACCTTTGTCCAGTGTACACTTCTCTGTTTTCGTAGACCTTAGTTTAGTTCCTAGATCTTTGTCCAGTTGGTGCACTTCTTTTTTGTTTGAAACGGCACGTGGCTACACGTGGCTACACCTCTGTCGAGTTCATACGGCTATAAAAATCCACCTTCATGTATACATTTCCTTAACTTCTTGAGGTTCTGAACCAAAATTTTCATTAAACGTAAATTATAGAAGGGGCAATTTATATTGGAAATCAAGATTGGCTACAAATATAGTAGAATGAGGTTACCAAGTGTGTTCAAATTAATGACCTCGACCTACTTTCAAGGTCACAGGGCTCAAATCTCTCAATATTTTCAAGCGATCACTGACTTCTTCTAGATAACAGAAATGTTTTGGGTACTAATACACTTGGGTGAAGGGTCACCAAGTTCGTTCAAATGAATGACCTTGATCCCCGTTCATGGTTACAGGGGTCAAATGACTTAAAAAAAAAACTTCTTCACAATAACTTAAATGCCCAGGGTGCTGATAGTGTGAACGACATATTATGCTTGGATCAAGGGCTATCAATTAAGGTTGTTTAAATTTATTACCTATACCTACTTTCAAGGTCGTAGGGGTCAAATGTCTTAAAATATTTCATCAACTTCTTTTCAATGAAGGCCCACTTTTAAGATACTGATATTTAACCTGTAGTATGCTTAAATGAAGATCCACCAAGTTTTATTCATTGAACCAGTTCTTACATGCATGCCAATCATAGCTAGAGGGGTAAGATGATGTTTAAATATCTACCAAAATTCTTTGCCGTATTAAACCAACAAAACAGTTTGTAGGTGACTTGTCTGACCAGTTAAAGCCCATTGATCGATATGGGCCTCATTTTTTTAAAAATTGATTTACTAGATTCCTTAATTTGATCTCGAACACTGATACTTTAAAGGCCCAATATACATAACTTCAGTGAATTTTTCGTGATTCTGAAAATTTTTGAAAAAAAAAATCCAGTTGATAACCATACAAAAATAAGTCTAAAACGAAGTAAACCTGAGCGGTAAGTAATAAGAAACTCTTGACAGAAAAATCCAAAGAATTGAAAATAATTCAGGTGTGGCCAACTTCAACAACAAACCGAAGTTAGAAGACAGTTCAAAATAGATGCGTGTTTACAAATACCGAGTTTCGACTGCTGCTGTACCGGTAACCGCGTAAGAATTTATCTTGGATACTGTTGATATCAGTTAATCTTAACTAAATCTATAAATATAATAAGTTATTAGGCTTGATTTTCGCTATAAGTTTTGCCGACAGTTACGTATACCGGGCCTTTAATTCATGCAGCTTTAGTAGTATACAGACCTATGTGTATGTTATAAATATTGGCCGATTCATGCACATTGTGCCTCTTGTTTTGGACATCTGTATACGTTCCTATAGCTACTGTACAATCAGGGACGTATATACGCATATATATTTTAAAGGTGCAGCATATGTATGTGTAACGTCATTATACATGTAGTGTCTATATATATATCTCACATAAAAATATGTAGCCCAATTTAGTATTATACAAGCATATCTATAAATGAACATCACGTATGTCGATCCCTGCAAATAACTTATAATACAATGAATAGTGGAAACTGACTTCAAATTCGTTGCAAAATGTTGCTTTCGTGACCAAAATCCATATTATACATTGGTTTATTCATGAATGTAAAGGTTGAATAATTATGGTCTAGTAAGTAATATCGACGGTATGTTCCACTATATATGTACTGGATACTAATTACAACAAACAAATGTTCGTTGGATGCGTATTTTACCAACTGTGCTAGAATATATATATATATATAGTATGTGTACATGTAGTATATGTAATATATAGTATGTGTACATGTAGTATATGTAATATATAGTATGTGTACATGTAGTATATGTAATATATAGTATGTGTACATGTAGTATATGTAATATATAGTATGTGTACATGTACTATATGTAATATATAGTATGTGTACATGTGCTATATGAAATATATAGTATGTATACATGTACTATATGTAATACATTGTATGTATACATGTACTATATGTAATATATAGTATGTGTACATGTACTATACGTAATATACAGTATGTATACATGTAGTATATGTAATACATAGTATGTATACATGTACTATATGTAATATATAGTATGTGTACATGTGCTATATGTAATATATAGTATGTGTACAAGTACTATATGTAATATATAGTATGTACATGTATACATGTAGTATATGTAATATATAGTATGTATACATGTACTATATGTAATATATAGTATGTGTACATGTACTTTATGTAATATATAGTATGTGTACATGTAGTGTATGTAATACATAGTATGTGTACATATGCTATATGTAATATATAGTATGTGTACATGTGCTATATGTAATATATAGTATGTGTACAAGTACTATATGTAATATATAGTATGTACATGTATACATGTACTATATGTAATATATAGTATGTGTACAAGTACTTTATGTATTATATAGTATGTATACATGTAGTATATGTAATACATAGTATGTGTACATATGCTATATGTAATATATAGTATGTATACATGTAGTATATGTAATACATAGTATGTGTACATGTTGTATATGTAATATATAGTATGTATACATGTAGTATATGTAATACATAGTATGTGTACATATGCTATATGTAATATATAGTATGTATACATGTAGTATATGTAATACATAGTATGTGTACATATGCTATATGTAATATATAGTATGTATACATGTAGTATATGTAATATATAGTATGTGTACAAGTACTATATGTAATATATAGTATGTGTACATGTAGTATATGTAATATATAGTATGTATACATGTACTATAAGTAATATATAGTATGTGTACATGTACTATATGTAATATATAGTATGTATACATGTAGTATATGTAATACATAGTATGTGTACATGTACTATATGTAATATATAGTATGTGTACAAGTACTATATGTAATATATAGTATGTGTACATGTAGTATACGTAATACATAGTATGTGTACATGTACTATATGTAATATATAGTATGTACATGTATACATGTAGTATATATAATATATAGTATGTGTACATGTGCTATATGTGATATATAGCATGTGTACAAGTACTATATGTTATATATAGTATGTATACATGTAGTATATGTAATACATAGTATGTGTACATGTTGTATATGTAATATATAGTATGTGTACATGTAGTATATGTAATATATATTATGTGTACATGTACTATATGTAATATATAGTATGTGTACATGTAGTATATGTAATATATATTATGTGTACATGTACTATATGTAATATATAGTATGTATACATGTACTATATGTAATATATAGTATGTGTACATGTGCTATATGTAATATATAGTATGTGTACATGTTGTATATGTAATACATAGAATTTGTACATGTACTATATGTAATATATAGTATGTGTACATGTAGCATATGTAATATATAGTATGTGTACATGTACTATATGTAATATATAGTATGTACATGTAGTATATGTAATATATATTATGTGTACATGTACTATATGTAATATATAGTATGTGTACATGTACTATATGTAATATATAGTATGTATACATGTAGTATATGTAAAATATAGTATGTGTACATGTTGTATATGTAATACATAGAATTTGTACATGTACTATATGTAATATATAGTATGTGTACATGTAGCATATGTAATATATAGTATGTGTACATGTACTATATGTAATATATAGTATGTACATGTTGTATATGTAATATATAGTATGTATACATGTACTATATGTAATATATAGTATGTATACATGTACCATATGTAATATATAGTATGTGTACATGTTGTATATGTAATACATAGTATGTATACATGTACTATATGTAATATATAGTATGTGTACATGTACTATATGTAATATATAGTATGTATAGATGTAGTATATGTAATACATAGTATGTGTACATGTAGTATCTATATATGCCTATATATGATCGTGGAAGTAATAGCGACAGTACGGAAAAATATATTGTCAAATTTTCAAGGCTATCCACCCCTTTATCAAGACACATAAAACACACGTTAACGTTATATAACATGAACAGAATATACATAAAACATGTAACAATTTTAGGTTTAAATGCTAAATGTTGCATATAATCCCTTCGGCTGATCGGACGCCGAAGGTCCTACCAAATTAGCCTAAGGTGATGTTTAGTTTATATATATGCAGTGCACACCTCTTTATATCATAATGCATTTGTCAGACGAAAACATGATATTAACAGGAATATGACATAAAAAGAATATATATATAACATTATTTCGATTAAAAACCATTTTTGGGATTTTTTGTTATTTTTCATGCAACATTGTGTACAAGTTCTATCTGAAATCAATGGAAATTACATCATTTTCTGGATATTTTATGTGATTGGTTAAGAAAAACATGATATTAAAAGGAATTCACCTCAAAATACATGATATTAACCAAAAAATTTTACATAGATAATAGAGAGAGAAAAATGGTGCTTGGGAAAAACTTGATATAAAGAGGAATGTGATTTTAACAGGAGTGATATTAAGTGGAGTCCACTGTATATATAGTTGCTTAACTTCATGGGAAGAACATTTCGCGCTTTTCTTCTTGATACATATTCACAGGAATAAAATTTCGCGCTCTGTCAGGACTATTTGTTCTCTCATGGTAACTATAACTAGTGTAAACAGGGTTTTATATTACACGGGTATTTAATTTTGTAAAATGTTATTTGACTGCGATTAAAGCGAAATTAAATCCCCTGCAAATAAAAGCAACTACATGGATACAGTAATGTATGTTTATCAATACTTTATTTTATATATATATGATCGTGGAAGTAATATTGACAGTACGGACAAATAAATTGTCAAGTTTTCAAGGCTATCCACCCCTTTATCAGGGCACATAAAACACACGTTAACGTTACATAACATGAACAGAATATACATGAAACATGAAACAATTTTAGATTTAAATGCCGGAGACGTATAGAGCCAGAGATTGGCAAATCACGTAGATCTCCCTTTTTCTCGAATGATCCTATTGTTCTCAGAGATTTGTCGCGAGATAGAGCACGTGTAGTGTATACTGGAGACTAATTTAATGACAGATCTCAAAAAAATAAACATGCGATAATACAGAAGTCCATCTGTTTAATAGAATAGAAATATATGAACTTTTCACAATCCATGGGGACCGTTATTGGTGTAAAATAAGGGAGAACATCTTGTGTGAGAATGTAAATGGTATTGTTTTACCTGTAAGAGCTTGGGTATGAATTGGCAGTTGCCAGGAGTGTAAATATGCCGTGGACTTCACCTAGAATGGTTATACTAATTAGTCAGAAGTGTAAGATTACAATTAACAGTACTTAACGATCCCTTGAGGCTTTTTACCCCTACCAACACCTTCCTCCCTTTGTTCGGCTCCCGTAAGATCTCCACACAGGTAAGTGATCTGCACACCTGTGATGACCCCCGCAGCTCTCCATCCCCACAGGGGTTGATTGTGTGTCCCAGTATATTATTAGTTCAGTTCTTTATTGAATGAATTTACTCTATCTACTTTCAAGATCTCAAGCATCAAATGTGTTTGAAAAATTCAAACCACTACTTATCAATAGCCGAAAAGCATGCAAGGGTACCGATACTGGGCTAGTAGCATGCTGAAATGCAGAACTACCATGTTTGTTCAAATTATGAATGAACTTTACCTACTTTCATAGTCATAGACATAGGTTTCGAATGTGTTAAATACCTATAAAATCTTCTTCTCAATAACCAAAAACACAGCTACAGTACTCCTCCGATATTGAGCTAGTACCTTCTAGGATGAAAGTCAATAAAGTCAGATATTTCAATTGAATGTTCTTGTATGACTTTCATATTGCCATGTGTTTAATATATTCTTTCGAAAAGAAAATCGATATTTTTCCTGTGATGTATTTTAGTCCATTTAAACAATAATGGCCACCTGTGAGATTAACAGCAATTAAGCCCCATAATTGTGCTTCTTGGTTATGATTTTTAACCCTGTGATCTTGAAAGAAGGTCATGATCAAGGTTATTCCTTTGAGGAAGTTTGCTGCACTCTATCCCAGGTACCTACTTGCCATATTAAGGTATTTCATTTGCCAGTTGGCCAGTGACGAAGTATTATCACTCTGAACCTCAAGGCTCAATAGAATTGAATATTTCTGGACATATGTCATCCATCCCACATCTACTTTTCAATGAAATTACTTCATCTCAATAAGAAAAAGGCACAGGGTACCGATATTGCCCTTGTAGAATGCTTGGATAAAGTGATACCAAGTTTATTAAAATGAATGACTTTGACCTACTTTCAAAATCACGGGGTTCAAACGTGATAAAATTTGGAAAGAACTTTTCATTAGCTATGATTCAGGTCAATGATATCTTCTCGATTATTGAAAGGTCCAGGGAACTGAGATAATATGAAGGGCTACCAAGTTTGTTAAAACATGTCCTTGGTGTCAGCTTCACCACACTGACTGCTTACGTTGTTTTTAATTGTCTAAAAAGTAAAAAAAAAAAAAAAAAATAGAAGGCGACACTAACAATGCGTAAATTATACAAATATTTATTAACAAATATACAACAAATATAGCAACACAAAATATGCAGTTACAAAAATATAAATTGTATAATGCATTCAACCATGTCCCGTTTGCATGATCGTAAGAGGCGAATCAATTTGGGACCTTATACTTAACTTTCCTCCTAATGTCTACCTTGACATCGCATACACCTGGAAGCCTTCCTTAAATGACTTCAGCTGTTAATTTACAAATATGTAAGCACAATTCGTGTGTATCGGAAAAAACGTATAATTATGGTTATTCTAAAAGCAAAGATTTTTTATAAACGTATTGAATTACCTTATTTTAATATGTTTTAGCAATGATCATAAAATAAATTTCCAATTATAGAATTTTTGAATTCGAACATGAGAATGCTGAAAGTTAAAAATACAATTTAATTCTTCTTTCACATCGTTGAAGTACGTGATATTTTGACCCAATGAAGAATATGTACAATAAACAGTATAGTTCAGGAAAATAAATCTTGCCTAAAGGCCCAATATACGTAACTTTCGGCAAAACTTGAAGCGAAAATCAAGCCAAATAACTAAGAGCACTAGTGATAATATAAGTTTCGGTTTGATATCATTGCGCATTAATTGTGTACTATTTTTTCGTTATTCTAGAATTTAATCATATAAAGTAAGGAAATTTAAAATCTTTATAGTATTTTGGAAATAAATAGATATCTGAAGGATTTTATTAATATGTTTTTGTATTTTTACTTTATTTTGAACCAAAAATAGAACTACATCCAGTGGCGTATTCATATTCTATAAGCATTAGGGACTCTGTCCCGATCAGTTTTAACCGCAAATTTTAAAAATGAAATCAGAAATTTGGGAATTTCGATAATGAAATAAAAAGAAAATTCAATGGTTTCCCAATAAATATCAAATATATTTCACTCGTATTGCAGATTTTAAATATATTTTCACTCGTGCTACGCACTCGTGAAAATATTAAAAAATATGCCATACTCGTGAAATATATTTGATATTAAACGGGAAACCATTGAATAGCCTCTATATATTGATAGATTTAGTTAAGATCAACTGATATCAGCAATACTCAAGATTAATTCTTTTGCGGTTACCGGTACAGCAGCAGGTGAAACTCGGTATTTGTAAACACGCATCCATTTTGAACTGTCTTCAACCTTCGGTTTATTGTTGAAGTGGGCCACACCTGAATTATTTTCAATTCTTTAGATTTTTATGTAAACAGTTTCTTTTTAGTTACCGCTCATGTTTACTTTGTTTTAGGCTTATTTTGCATGGTAATCGACTAGATTTTTTCCAGATGTGTTTATAGAATCACGAAAAATTTCGTTTTAGGCTTATTTTGCATGGTTATCGACTGGATTTGTTTCAGTTGTGTTTATAGAATCACAAAAAATTTCCTGAAGTTACGTATATTGGGCCTTTAAGAAACATATGCTCTTAAAGGTTTTCTTAGTGATAGATGGTTCATGCTAGAACACTCTGCTTGGTAAATGGCATGTGTATAACATATCTGGGGGGGAGTTTAATTATGACAGGTTTAGGATGTGCTTGTTTCACCAGCAGATCAATTCAACAATCAAAAATAATTTGATGTCTCACAAATAAAAATGAACTTAAAAGCATATCATATTTATTTTAAAAAGCATATACCGTATATCGGGTTATTTAAGCGAGTGTCTAACTTAAGCTATGTTCGCGACAACACATACTAATAATAAATAATAAAATATCGCTAAAATTGGTTTCATACAGGATGAAGATACAGTACAAGATGAAACTATTAGGTGCATAATGGTTGGTAAAACTGTATGATCTCTTCAAAGCACGACCTGATGTAACTTAAATGGCCCTACAATGGCATATTGTCGTGCTACTGTATCCTTCGCGATAACATTTGATGCAATACCCGAGGATTTTCAATAAAAATATGATACAAACGCTGAGATTAATGAAGTAGCTTGCTCACCGCTAAAAATGAAATACGCTAAATATAAAACCTGTGATTATGTACAGAAATCGGGAATTAGCACGATCTAACAGATCTTTGTCACGGACTGAAGACTCCATCCTCTTGGATTTATCGAGGTAAAACATAAACACCCTAGAGAAAGAGCAATCTATCTTTCTCCCGAACCAGCATAATTGTTTGATCATTGGAAACAAGATGAAAGGACAAAGCGTTTAAAGTCTACGTCCCGAGCCGAAGGAAACACTGCCTTGAGAGTTACGAACTTCAACTTTATATGATGCACACATCAATGACTCGTGCCACTCTTATGATGCACGCATCAATGACTCGGGGGCAGCAACGCAATGCTCAACTGCGGAGCCAACTGTCTAGGCCTGTCTAGACCGAACCCCTTGATCAAAGCAAAAATGGAAAGGGATGAACCAATTCGGACATAACTGTACGGTAGTCAGCTATTATACCAGGGGCTAAATAGCGGTTTCAGAATAACCATAACCAGGAAATCTGCCATCAACTAAAAAGGTGCCTTGACCGGATCGACTTTCTGGTCAACAAATATATCATAGTATATATCTTCCATTTGGATTGGTGGACGGTAAAAGATTAAAATATAATCGATCATGCAATGCGGGCTGACACATCTTGATATCCGCCAAAATGCTTAACCTGAAGGGACGACGCCTGACCTGGATCGTCAACTGCATCTCCCGGAACAGAATAACAAGGGCACAGAGGTGTCGGTAAATTTAACGCAAATCGCTTACGTAATTTACGTCGTGCTCCATTCGATTTATGATCTCATAAGCTTAACAAAATAAAAAGTTAATTCTTGAATATCTCACACTGTTGGTGCGTCTTTGGTCATGAACGATTCCCATCAAATTTCTATTAAATTGGTTTATGTGTTATTGAAAAGAAGATAACAATGAAAATTGTTTACGGACGGACGACGCACTATGTACGAGAACGGACAAAAGATGATTACAAAAGGTCAGTTAAGACTTTGTCTGGTTTGGTTGACGCTTTGGTATTCTTTGAGATTTGATATATATATTGGTCGTTATGTACACACAATGATGACACACAGGTTTTACATGTGATGGTGTGGAATGTCGAAAATTAGGTCGCCATTGTTTGCTTTACCGTTCTGGAATTTCGAATGTGAATCAATGGAATAAGAAGTTTGGTAGTACTTATTAGTTGTATACTTCGACATAATGGATTCGAGATCTGTTCCATACTTAAAGATTGTGAAGGATCCAAACAAATGTTGTTACATAATAGTCATAGCAATGAAGTGTGAATGTCGGCATATCAGTCATTGATCCGTCGAACCTTGCTTTCACTGCGTACAATGAGTTGTACACAGCCAGAGTAGCTGATCAAGGGAAAGGTGTAAATATGTGTCAGTAGTATATCATCACGTTACAATGTAGCAGTAGAGGAGTGTATTGTAACACTTGTATGGCCTTAGTTAGATTCACACGGAGCAATTGATGTTTTCACACTGAAAATAACAAAAAAATATCAACAGTATTCCTATTGTTCCAACGATTTTACATAACAAATGCATCGTATCATAACTATTCTTGAACATAAAACGACAGAATCATATCTCATTTATTTGAACTCGATGCGTCAATTCATTTATTGAGATCAGATATCAATCTGCTTATCCTATTTTACATGAATACGCATAACCATCGATATCAAAATTTGATTCATAATATATCAAATAACACGGAAAAAATCAAAAACTGTTTGTGTGTGGTTTTCACAGCAAATATAACATATTAAAGGAAGAAACATGTAACCATACTATCTTAAATATTGTAATTACACAAAATTTGATGAAATGAATTCCTATTTTGAATAATGTTAACTAATGTGTGAAAGTGTGAAATACGTATGCACTGATGGAATGTACATTATGCTAGAATTATATGTAAGCGCTAGGTTTCGTTATGTAATTCATTGCATTGTGTCTTTGTAGGTTTATAATATAATCCATTTTTTCTGGAAATAAATCGTGAACTGAGAATTCATCTTTTTCAATCCTTTCTTGCAACTTTGCAGATGTGTTCAAGATATGCCTTTATACACATAAAAGTATAACACATGGAAACGAGACCTAATCCAGATTTTTAATTAACGATTTTTTTAGCTATTTAAACATCAGTTTAAATCCTTAGTAACATATTTAAATATTCATTTTTTCACAGTATCCGATTCCCGATACGATAAATTGAAGATAACATCAAATACACAAGTTGTATTCGTTCTGTCAGCTACAATGTCCACTTTATTATATATAACTCACCCTTTCAGTAGATAATCGATCTGAACGCTTACTCCTTTGCCGGACATTCTTTTACCGGCGGCTCCCTCTTTCCAGTCCAGATCCCCTTGTTTTGTCAGAACCTTGACCTCAGGTTTCTGATCTGTAAAAACAAATTCAGAAGATACAGAGTATTGTAATGTTCTTTTAGGAATCCAAAGGAGATTGTTTGGAACAAACTTTGGAATTCATCAATTATTCGAGGGATTCAAGAGATGCAGGTTGATGAAGACTATAGGCAAGTTTTATGGTCGCCATCTTGATCTCATCGAGAAATATTCTGTATCTTTAAGTGATATGAAGATGGACGTTTTTGAATTTGCTTATTAGTATGCTTACTTGTTGTGATTGACAATGATGACTTGGTACTCATTTTGAGGTTTGATGCTTGCTTGGAAGTGACCAAGATTTACATGGCGGATGTCGTCGATAAAGATGACGTAACACACACATGCGCTGCACCTTTTACATTTAGTTACAGGTACAGTATGTCGAAAAATAAATTAAAATGCACCATACAGCTGTTTCGTCCTCCTGGGACTCTTTAGTGATGCTAGGGGCCAAAAGGTGTGAATCCAAAATTTCTTAACTAATATAGAAGCAGAAGGGACAGGTGCGTTAAATCCCGAAGACGCTTACTGTTCCGGAACACCTGGTCTTATATTCGTGTACTTTTACGGGGATCTCCATTTAAATCTTTCCTTTGTTTTCTATTTTGCCTCTAGTTTAATCGATTTTGGGTTCGAATTATGGTTTTGTTTACGCTTTGGTATTCTCTGTTGTTTTCTATTGTAAGAACTCACCAAACTAGTAAAACAAAATGTATATATCCATAAATTTAAAATGTAAACAATTATCATTTGCCGCTTACCATCTGTTGGCGATGGTTCGAGTCGTTTTTTCACAGCATATTGCACTATGATTGGTCCCGATACGTCACCGCTGGCCAAAACGTGTAATATTGGAAATGTATCTCCCGGTGTCATCTGGCAAGTCAACACAAAACATCACAATTTAAACTTTTTCCAAGTCAATTTGGTGTAGAAGTTAATTTCGATTAAAATAAAATGACATTAAAAGTCCAATTAGCTAAAATAGTATCTGAAACAGAAAAGAAAAACGTTTCCGACAAAAAAGTAATTAAACAAATTAATGTATGTAAACGACAACTAATTTATGCATTATTTCAATGTTTTTTTTCAATTTTAAAATGATGCAAATTCACAAATGAAATGTTTTCTTTTTTATACTCTAGTTGTTGTTATGAAACACAATAAACAGAAACAAAAAAATACTCATGAGCTCATCGTGTTCTCTTTATAATAAACGTTCCTTCTAATCAAAGTTTGATATCTATGTTTGAAATAGTTGTATTGTTAGTTCACTTTGACAATAAATCACAAATGCTAGATACTAGAGCATTCAGAAATAAAAAACGATATGACAAGATAATTTATGACATATGTCGATATAATTTTGAAATTACTTCCGGTTTTACGTTTTGAAGAGAGCAGTTATTTCTCCCTAACATACCCATTGGTTACAAATACTGGGCATATGGAGATAACCTTACTGGTAATCTTATACCTAATTAAATCAATAATGTACCGGTTTTTCATCATTCGAGCTATAATAAGGATATTTTAGAATTTAGAATAGTTTTAAGATTCAAATTGACACCCTCTGCGAAAATACGATTTACATCCCATTTATTATGGCTATGTATACACTAATTGAAAATTATCGATGATGTAAATATAAGATTTGTACCTCATTTTGACTGGTTTACGAGATGACGTAACACACATATATATGATATACCTTTTAATTTTAGTAATATATACAGTATACGATAATGCATGAATGCCCCGTAGTTGGCAACGAATATACTACATGTATATGATGCGTGATAGCGCTGTATAGTGCATATACAATGTACAATCAAAATGAGGTACACTCCTTTTATTTATATCATAAAATGTAATTAAAGCCAAGCAAGAATATGTTTCGACGCGGATGAATATTAATATGCTGTAAATACAACCAGTCGTATAAAGGCATTCAACCCTATATATTACCAATATCTGGATGACGGTGTTCACTGAGACAGAATCCTCCGGAAACGTGAATACTATTTTCTTGTACGAGCCCGGCAGATAAAATACATCCTCGGTTTTAGTAAGGACATGTTCAACAACATTCTTTTGAAGGATGGCAGGTGGAATGCCAGGCCAAAGGTCGGAGGTTACAGCCAATATGTAACGTGGACAATATGAGATTGTAGCAGATAGATACACCTGGAACAAAACATTACTGTTTAGAAGTGTCAATAAACATAATATGAAAAATATATGTATGAATAAAAATTCAAGGACATTTAAGAAAAATTTTAATTGGAAAATATGAACAAAAGCAGCGAGGAGAAAATCCTAAAAACAAGTGGTACTTACCTTCCTTTCACGTTTTATTGTAATTACCTTCCTTTCACGTGCTATTGTAATTACCTTCCTTTCACGTGCTATTGTAATTACCTTCGTTTCACGTGCTATTGTAGTTGCCTTCCTTTCACGAGCTATAGTAATTACCTTCCTTTCACGCGCTTTTGTAATTACCTTCCTTGCAAGTTCTATTGGAATAATCTCCCTTTCACAAGCTATTGTAATTACCTTCCTTTCACAAGCTATTGTAACTACCATCCTTTCACGAGCTATTGAAATTACCTTCCTTGCAAGTTATATTGTAATTACTTCACTTTCATATGCTATATTGTAATTACCTCCCTTTCACGTGCCAAAGTTTGTTGGGCTGCATGTTGTCGCCAATCACCAGAATTACCACATCGGGTGATGAGGAATGTCGGTCGGCGGTACAGATGGGTGGACGGTACTTTGATTGTCACATAGCACTCGAAAAAGATATCAATGTTCGCCATAAAATTGTCATCAATATAATTTTTTTATGGGATTGGGTGGACATAATTAATCTGTAATTTGTTGAATCGTTTAAATAGTTTAACATACCAATACTGTCTAACGAGAAATTCCCACTTTTAAGATTTTTCGGCCTCTTGAAATGCCTTCTTTAAATGGAGCGAATGCATTGTCGCAATGCACATTGATAAACAATATAAAAAACATTACGAATGGGACGGCAAAAGCAAAATAAAAAACATGACAAATATGGAGTTTACGGACGAATGGCGAAAGTTTAACTAGGTATCAAGTTATCAAGTTTACGTTATTACTAAGGGTGTATTTTTACTTAATCAGCTTCAGATATAATGACTACATGTGTTCTTACTTGATATTGGCTATCACCTTGGGCGGCCGTTCTCTTTGAATGTTGCCGTTTAGGGGAGCTGATTCTGAACAACATACTGAGTGGTTCAGTAAAGTTACCGTATGGAATCAATCCCTGATTATCGGCCTCAGATATCGTCAAACAGTCAACATCAATTCGACAGCTCACCACTTCAGCTAGAAACTCAATAAATAGCGATTCTTCTGCATCACACCTGTCGTAAGAATATCTGGAAAATAATATATTTTGAAGATAATGGCACTGACTGAACAGGTGCGTATCTGTTTCGTCCTCCAAGGACTCTCCAGTGATTCTAGAGGCCAAAAGGCTTGTTGTTGAAGTGGATCACACCTGAATTATTTCAATTCTTTGGAATTTTTTGCAAATAATGACTCGGTTCTCACTTTGAGGACTTGATGTTTACATGGAGGTGACCAATAGCGAGTATCGTCGATGAAGCAGAAGACGCTTACTCCTCCGGACTCTTACACCTGGTATTATTATCTTGTACTTTTACAAGCGTCTCCTTGTAATCTGTTCTTTAACATATTTTGCCCCTAGGATTATGACTTTGTTGACGCTCCGGTATTCGCTAATTTAAAAATAAAATTTAAACACTACATATTGAATAAATAATTCTGCATACATGATAACTCCATAATTACAAACGGAAATGACTACAATTACCTTTTTAAAGGCGCAATATACGTAACTTCAGGAAACTTTACGTGATTCCAAAAAATTCTAAAAAAAATCCAGTTGATAACCATGCAAAAATAAGCCTTAAACGAAGTCAACATGAACGGTAACTAACAAGAAAAATCCAAAGAATTGAAAGTAATTTAGTTGGGGCCCACTTCAACAACAAGCCTCTAGCATCACTTAAGAGTCCTAGGAGGATGAAACGGCTGTATGGTCAGTTTAATTCATTTTTTCGGCATACTGTATCTATTACTAAATTGAAAAGGTGCAGCACATGTGTGTGCTACGTCATCTTAGATGACAGTTCAAAATGGACGCGTGTTTACAAATACGAAGTTTCAACTGCTTCTGTACCGGTAACCGCATCTTGAATATTGCTGATACCAATCACTCTAAACTAAAACTATAAATATGAAAATGTTATTAGGCTTGGTTTTCGCTTTCTCTAGCGAGTTTTGCCGAAGGTTACATATATTGGACCTTTAATCATGTATATATTTTAAAACGGCAGTAGAGGACTACTGTAATAATATGCTGTCTAATTAGTTTCACTGTAATGCTAGTTTTGCAGCCATCACTGTGCACGACCAAGCGCAAAATTATGTGAATGTTTAATCTGATCTCCAACTAGGTTGTACAAAAAAGGATTGACACCATTTCTTGATTGGTAGTGAACAGCTCATACCTGTATTGTATTCCATTGGCTGTAACCCTGCGTCTACATCCACGTTTCAGATTCTCCAATATTAGACCTAGGGCATCTTTTTCCATTCGTTCAATGTCTTTGTCTCGGAACAATGTCATTGTGGTTGATAGGAATTGGTCAAACGTTTTCTCTCCCTTTTGATGAATCAAAACAAGAAAATTAATTATGCAGTGTAAAAATGAAGGAAAAAAACCCAAGGTGTATTCCCATGAACAAAAATAATGAAAGCATAAACTACAAGGCAGGAATGTTATTGAAAACAGAATTACATAATACAAGGTTTATTTTGGCGAGAGTTAGAAAAGACGAGCCTCTGGCGGGCAATCTTCGTCTTTCTGTGATACTGATATTCACAAAAGATTATACCTTAGTCCGCAGGCTGTTATGTTGCGAAGGAAATAATCTTTCACTACTAAAAGGTACAATACAATATGTAGTTACACCTTTGTATGGAAATTTATCATAACATAATCCATATGTGTAAGAAAATATTTATTTCCGATAAATAACAGGTACACAAGGCAGTCAGGAAAATATAAATGTTTTTCGTACTTTTGCATTTTCAGAAATGGTATTGATTGATACAGAATTTTGAATTGACATATATCTGGCAGTAGTTATTAGTTATTAGTTATCGGCCGATATCTGTGGTGGTTGTAGTTATCGGCCGATATCTGTGGTGGTTGTAGTTATCGGCCGATATCTGTGGTGGTTGAAGTTATCGGCCGATATATGAAGTGGTTGTAGTTATCGGTCGATAGTTGTGGTGGTTGCAGGATAAAGCAAATTATGTGTTAACCATTTAAGCATTAACCTGCAGCTTCTTGAAAGGATTAAGCAATTCTTAGATGATAGTATTAAAACCTTTATCTTTATTGCTGTAAAATACTATGACTTAGTTGAATAAGCTAGCAGACAAAGTGTTTGTTTTTTACCGAACGTTGTGGCTAAATCCTTATCAATATTATTGATCAACCCCCCCCCCCCCCCCTCCCAAAAAGAAAGAGAGAAAAGAAATCACAGAAAAAAAGTTGTTTAGACAGGGGCAAAAAACAACGTTGTTTCTATTACCCGGCGTAAGTCAATATCGTGTAGATGATCTGAAATGAAAACAAATTAAAAATCAACACTATGTCATAATAACTGGTAGTATTGAGTCTTCGACAGTAAATAAGTCTACGGGATGGTAACAATTTCATGTGGCAAAATCACTTGACAGATTTAATATTAGTAAAACTGTGAATATTCAATGATATTATTCATGTGTAGCACAGACCAATCAAGTTAAGTGATCAGTATCAGTATACATTTATCAGGTCTTCAAAGAAGTGTTGACAAAAATAAACATTGTATCTAAAAATATGCGGAATCTCAACACACCTTTCTTTCCTCTGTACCCTGGTCTTGAATCCCCACATAATGTTAATAAACGTGTCAGACGATTCCAGAAATGTTGGCTAAGAAACCAGTCGAAAGATGTCCTCCCGTCGCTAATCAACCGCTTAATATGTGTGATGTCAATATTCATCGCACTTGTTACAACATTAACCAGAGCAAGCGTAGCGACTAACGCATATATTGCAAACAAGATAAATATGTCTATCGCTGGCACCTCTATGTCATTGCGGAATTTTATCATTCCGATTGTCATTCGAAACAGTGACAATATTCCAGATATGACACTTCGGAATTCACTTTCTGTATGACCATATATCAGATGAATCAAAGACGCAAAACCGACAATAAGAATGGTGAGAGCTATTGTAAAATTAACAAGTTCTCTACGAAAAGCTGTCATGGTCTTGGACACCAAGAAGATGTGGTAATTGAATTGGAGATGTTTCAGCAGGTCCAGAATAGCAAGGAACGTAACCATACCCAAGAACAAAGAGTAGTATCCATCCCATTGGAAGACATACCCAAAGGATGTGTAGAAACCTATCAAAGACAAATTACAGAACACATAATAAAAATGCACAACATTTGATATCGCGCCCTATCTAGCTAACATAAGCCACTCTAAAGCGTTCCACAGTACATAGATATACAATCTGATACAAACAATACAATTAACATACAGTTCTATCATATACAATTCTCAGGAGTTCGCAGGAGCTGCCTTATCAGGCGCTTACTTCTTGTCTTATACCACCTGGCTAATATCATCCTATGTATCCTTGGTGAGATTGTACCTTATCATAACAAAACAATTATTGTCCATAAAAGTCACAAATTGAAAAAAAATAAGATACCACACATACAATAGGTTTAACTATTATCCCCATAGAGTCGTACTGTTACAGTAATACTTACCAATATCTTGTCTGAGTGTGTTTAGAACAGTCACTGTGCTTGTGAATCTCATCACAAGACAAACAATGGCGGCGACGGAGACTCCCACATGAAATATTTCGATGGCTTGACTCACTGTTAAAAGAGAGCGACCTTGTGTTTTTATAATCTTTGCAACCACTAACACAAATCGCACCAAGATGGCAAATGAAAACAATATCTGAAGGAACAGAACGATGTAGTCAAACGTGCTTTTGTACGGATAGAGGTTGGATGAAAAAATATTTGTGTCTGTGAAGACTCCACCTGTGCTTGGGAATTCAAATACAACTTGAATATGAGTAAAAATCATATTGTTTCTGTTCACGATGCATGCTTCGATAAAAAGGGCACGTGCTCGTCCATCAAGCCAAACACTCTTTTGCAATTTATTAACAATATCGATAGTCTTCGTTGGCAAAACATCCAAGTCAACGAGATAGCCTCCGCCGCCATATGTCCCAAACTGTCCAGAGGAAGAGGGCATGTCTTTGAGGTTGTGATGGTGTCGATACGGCGATGTGTAGTCACTCGGCAAATCAGACCCATTTGCTGCGATCCATCCTACAACATCACATTTGTAATTATGTATACATTGCAATTATCAATACCATTGAGATGTTGGTTACTTAAGGACAAACTTATAAGAAGATAAAAACTTTGTCTTTTACACATCGTCAGTAATACATCCTACATACAACAAGGTAACCAGGTCTTCAGGTAAACAAGATACAATTTTCTCTCATTTCTAGGTGTGTACTACTGGCCTGTTAAGGGCAAAACACCTATGATCGCTTTGGTGTATATTACTCATACAGCCACGGCGTGACGTCGAGATGGCGCAACAATGACGTGACGTCACGAGTCCGGTAACATCTGATGACGAAATAGCAAAATGGCGACGTTATGAAATTAACCCTCTCACTGCCAACGGGCCGATTTGGGCCGATCATACATGACCCTGACTGTCAAAGGCCGATTTGGGCCGATCATATATGTCCCTGACTGCCAAAAGCTGATTTGGGCCGATGTAGCTAAATATGATCAATGATTATGAAAATACAACACCAATACGGACTTAACACCACAAACATTTCTAATCAGTAACTTCCGAAATCAGGGACTTATATATGTGAGTCTACGTCCCTGCCGAAATTAACGGCATCATGACGTCATGGCGATGACGTCATTGCTGACATGACGCCAAGCATATTGCCAACTCACATGGCCACAAAACGAAGCACTGGTGAATATATTGCTGTATGTGTTCCCTTCAGAGTTACCAATTCGCAGACCATTTCGCGAAGTTCGAAGATTCAATAACATGCCGCCGAGAGACGCTGGACCGATTGCGTATTTCATGCTTATATTTCCGAAATGTCTGATCATCAAACAAGCAGGTAAACTACTGTAGCGAAAGAATAGAGATAGGCCATAACTGGCACGCTACCCAGTTAGGTACACGGTCAAAAATGGTTAGAAAATTACTTTGAAATATAATTTTAGCATTTTCCTTAGACAGTATTATCAAATAGGTGCATGTATTTATCAGTATTAACTTCTAATACTTTTGTTTACGAGACCATTTTACGACTACCTGATGACATCAAAGTGAACATCTCAGAAAAATGAGTTAAAATGCTGTGCGTCAACGAAATTGCGGACAATTTTAAAGGGGTTAATTTTCAGCATATATACATGTTGATTTCTGGTCCTTATAACATAATACAGTGTTACATCAAAGTGGATATTTGTTTGCATGAAACTGTAGCTCAGTATGGTATTGATCAATGCAGTATATTTTGTTGCAATGGGCACATCATTTAAGTTCCTGTCACACTTAGCCGGATTGGGATTCCGAATATCAATATATAGGAATTTTGGTCTTCCGGTGTCAAAGCTGTCAATCCCATAAAAAACCTCACGTACTTGCACCGAACATTGAACGGTTGAAATGACCGATAACGAACATGTAACATACGGATACAGTTCAACCAGCCTAATGTCTCCGAATGAATGACGAACATGAACCGGTCAGGCAGGACAATTACAGGATGCATTCCGGATAAACCGAACACCTTCCGGACATGATTTTCTTATGTGTCTTTACGTATCGCCAACCCGTAGTCTTTCGCAAGCTTCCGTAAATAACTCGCTGGTATCCGTAAATAGCTCGCCTTAACGCGCACAAACTCGTAAGGATTCGGAAGAGGAGAGGTAAAAACTTTCTAGCGATTGTCTACAGATTATTTTTTCCGTAAATAAGTCGTTACAATCCTTAAGTATCGCAATAACACGTAACAATCCGTAAACTGCTCGCAAGAATCCGTAAATGACTCATAACAGTTTGTATTACGATTTGTTGACGGTTAATTTGCGATTTGTTTACAGATTATTACGAGTACTTTATGTTTTCATTCAGGTCGTGTTACGATGACTTAACGGATTATTACGAGCGCTTGACGTATTGTTACGAGTACATTACGAATATAAACGTAAACTTTACGATTGACGTTTTTATGCGGTTTCACGTATATTTTGTATTCCGTTTCTCTCACATTCCATGTTGAAGGTCAATTGCCAAATGATGCTGCATAGAAAATAATGTTGACCCAAAAGTACACAAGGACTAATAAATACTCGTAACTAACTTGCAACTAATCGTAACAAAACGTAAGCTGGTCGTGACTAACACGTCATAGCTTCTATGGATCGTAAACGTCCGTAATATACCCGTAATAATCCATAAAAACCTCGTAAAATGCACATAACTTGTTCGTGTTTATCTGTTGGAACTCGTAACAAATCGTGGCATTTTGTCATAAAGACGTCGTAGTAACTCGTAAAATAGCTCGCAATAACTCGTAACAACTCTTAAATCGCTCTTAAAAGTGGCGAACTCGTTAGGATCCGTGTACTTTTACGAATTTGTGCGATTCGTTAGCACTCGTAAGAAAAAAAACGTATATGTGAAGTCAACATTAGGTGTTAATGTGATGTATGCGTTCGAGTTTCCTCTACGGATTAGACAACAAATGACCCCGAACACCAACATCAAATCAAGGAAGGAATTGCAAACAATTACAGGAGATAATCAGGACAAAACGGACATGCACAGAACAACCAACGAATATTCTTGTTCGTCACGGAACTTTATAACCGATGCAGGCGAACGCACCACACATCACCTGTCCTGAACCTATAATGTTCCGAATATAAAATTAATATTGACGAACATCAAGGGATATACAAAAAAATGTCATCCGTTTCACGTTCGGAGGCCGAATCCGGTCAAGTGTGACAAGGGCTTTAGCAGAAATAAAAACAAATTCCATACAGTAGCCTATGATACGGGTAGCGTTTGGGTACTAATCACGGCTGAAAAATGGACAAATTAGCGTTGGACAAACTATCATACACGTTTATAGCCCAACACTATCATACACGTTTATGACCCAAACTATCATAAACGTTTATGACCCCAAACTATTATACTCGTATTTTTTCCAACCATCATACACGTTTAGAATTCAAACCTTACATATAACATATGCAAGAGCGATTTAACATTTTAAAGCTTCAAGCGTATGTCACAACCCAGTACACGGGTTTAAACTACATGTACTTCTATCATTTATTTACAGATGACGGTATACATAGGCCGACTGTTCGACTCTACCCCCAGATGTATGTTGTCGATAATAATGTCATGAAAAATAGATTCCATTTAGAATTTGGTTGTGACACCCAGCTTTATTATTTTACCTTTACTTGGAACAAATACTCACATTCTGTATGCAAAGTCATGTTATCCTTGTAACATTAACTATACTGTAAGCACCACTGTAACAACGTCCACACTTATGGACCTTCTTACCATTGTTATAAACGATTAAATGGATGGTACGTGATAATGTCTGTAATCTCCTTGCGTGATTTTAGTTGTAATCATTTGTATGAATATCGGGAACATCGATGATTAATATGCGCATATCGATTTCATACTACTTATATGAGATCGAGATGAGACATTATAAGAAATCACACTGAATGTTTGCATACAGTATTCTCCTACCTACAACGTATTGTGGAGCTTCAAAAATTGATGACGTCATAATTAACATAACGTCATAATCATTGGCAGAGCGGTTGTAAACTCTTCAAATTGGCGACGTAAAAACGTTGGCAGTCTAAGGGTTAAACCTTCCAGGATATTTTAAATATGTATATTCGAAAGCTGCAATTATTTTTTCTGTGCAAACTGTTTGCAAATATGGAGTATGCTTAATCTCGCTGTATCATTTGTTTTCGTCAAAAAGCTCAAGTAAAAAATTACTATTTTCAAAATGGTTTCCAGTCAAAAGCACTTTCAAGGTTTTGAGCTTATTTAGGTAGTTGAAATAAAAAAAAAATACCAAAGACATAGATAGGCAAAGCCTCGGGTTTTACCAAATTTGAAAAGCCCTCGGGTGGAATTTCCCTATCTTACCCCCTTGTCAAGAAAGAGTCTTAAAGAGTCAGAGAATTATAACACACAAGAGTGCTTATTCCATATCTAAAATAGTCGTGACTAATTTACTCCACTGAGAGGTTGCTAAAGTAGGAATAACAAAATTACAGCATAATCTTGACCAACGACAAGAAAAAAACTTCTTTGAAGTATATCGGAGATACTAGTCCTGGCATATATCAATACAAGAAAGGCATATTTGAAAAGCACAGGCTTCAATGGCTGTGGACCAGTGCAATCTGAACAATATCTAACAAACAAACAAACCTGAAACCTCACAACAATAAAAGACTCGTGGAGTCTTAAGCGAATTGTTATAATAATACAACTATTTATGTTAGTTTGATTCGGTTTGTCAATTGTTAGATGATATCGTAAGCGATCGAACATAATTAACACATGATAAAAAAATACCTAAGCGTCAACAATCCGACATAATCCGAAATCAAACTCGATTAAACCTGGGTCAAAATACACACCTTCAGAGTAGTCATTAGTATCTTCGGTATCCGTAGAGAAGTCAGGAATACAAGTCACACCGTGTCTCTTCATCACCCATGGAGTGGTGCAGGTACCTTCAATTCGAAAAATAAATATTTGTCGTTAACAATGATCGTAAAAGTTTGGGTATGGCAGCATTGAGTCTGGTGAAATGTCCGGTACCAAATGAGCGAGTTAAATAAAGCGTCTAGTATCACTTATTAAGTCAAAGAAAGCTTCGAACAATATTTAGTGAGTCAAACGAAGAAACAAATATGATCAAGCTGGGGGTCGAACAAAGCGTCGAGTAAAATTAATTATGCAAACAAAGCGTCGAAAACGTAAAAACAATGGAAGGAAAGTCAGCAGAGGCTCACTTAATTATACCCCCGATCCAACAACCAGTCAAGTGTGATCATTGACCTTTAACATTAACCGATAACCACCAAAATCTAATCAAGTGTAAACTTTTATCGTGTAATGCTATGGTTTGAATATGAACAAAATCTGTCCTGGGGTTCATGAGATAGTTTTTTCCCAAAGTGGTCAATGGTGATCTTTGACCTTCAATGTTGACAAATGACCCCATGAATCTAATAAGGTGTTGAATAACCACCACAATCTAATCAGGTGTATACCTTCAACGCGTGATACTATGTTAAGAATATGAACAAAATCATAGCAACGGCAAATCATAGCAATGGTAAATCACAACAGCGGCGAATCAATAACACAGTAAAGTGTATAGAGGTTACACAACGAGTGGTTGTTGGATATGGAATTTAATTCACTTGAAATACATTCCAAATCCAATAACAACGAGTCGTGTGACCTGTTTCTACCACAATTATATAAGTTGGCAGTAGTAGTGTTTTCTGGTGTAAACCGCGAAAAGACATCATCTCGTATATATTCTCGCCAAGTTGTGACGACGTCAACAATCCACACGTGACATTGAACCACGTGATTTCCGGTCAAAGTCAACTTCTCAGCCAATCGAAAGTTCGGAAGGTCATACACCACTAGTAGCAACACCATATACTTATCCAACAGTCAGCAAATTTAGACAATGGTCTGAGAGTTGAATAACACAGGGTATTGGGATAAAAAATATTACTCAATGAGAAGCTAGTCCAAGTGTTGAGATTACATGAAAAAAGGTCAGGAGTCATGTGATCTGTCCTACTGACCATGTATGAAAAGAGTATGGCTACAATGATTTAGTCCAAACAAACGGATCAGTGTCATTGGATCAAATTATGTATCAAGTGCGATATAGCCAAGTAGAATTAACTAGAATAGGCGTTAGATATCATTGGGTCAGAACAAAATTGACCTCCTCTGTACATCAATACACCTTCGTAAACCAACAGAAACTGGCCTTACATGATCCCACCGCTTCCACCAAATGTAACGTCCAGGCGGTCATCCAACTACTGACTACACTCACCGTTGCTTAACTATCTTGAGCGGGTCCCCGCGTTAATAGAAAAGATAGCTTGTCAGTCTGACAGTATTACCCCTCATATACCTAGCTGGACATTACAGGTTATTACGTTATAATTGTAGCGCTGGCGACTGCACTGTTCCACTGTCAACGGGTGGCTGTTCTCTGTCTGGATTTTTCCTGACGTTTAAACATGCTTTAACTGGTACCATATGTATATGTCTGCACCAACTGTATGTTGGTGAACAAAAACACTAAATATAGATTTAAATTACCTGACACTCGAATCTGGCGAAGGCGTATGGGTCCCAGTTTATAGTAGTTGTCGAAATATTTCAGCTCGTCCAATGAATTTATTTCTCCTTTATAAAACTCAGAAGGGTACAAACGTTTCAACACTACATTCTGCAAGTACTGCCAGACATCTTCCATTTTTTTCACCTTCATTTAGAAATTATAAATAATAGATTAGCTATTGGCACCAGGTTCAGTACCCGGTGCAAATTAAACTATGTATACATGTGAAAGTTCTAAATATCATCTATAAATTAATTATCAATTGTTGTATTTAAATGTATCATAATTTCATTCATAATTTGATAAAAAAAACTTGATCGTGTTCTTTGTATTCCAAATTGTACCTCATCACATTATCAATACATTAATTTTGATATCACAACATTTAATATTTCAGGACAATATGGAAGACAGTAAAGTTAGTGTACCTCTTGTGTTGGTTTCAAAACGTTTTTAAAGTGCATATTTTGCCCATACACTTCGGAAACCTTCTGCTGTGTACCGATCAGCAAAACCATGCCAGTGTATAACACCCCAAAGGCGAATCTCCTCAGCAATCTGTTCAGTTTCCGATCCATGTGTAGCGTATAACGACGCTCTCTCTGGGCTGTGGTTTCCGGTTGATCACACGGACATTCCACGTCCCGCCGGTTGTGTTTGCCTTTAATAAATCAAAAAACACCAAAGCGTCAAAAGACCCATAATCCGCACTCAAACTCGATTAAACCAGAGAGGAAATTTGAACAAAGGAACAATCTACTCTTGAAACAATACACGGGAATAAGACCAGGAGTTCCAGAAGAATAAACATCCGCCGATTCTTTCTTTAAAACATATGTTTCAGAAAGATATGGGTCTATTAAAGTTTAGGAATAAAAACACAGAACATTTAGATATTCAATCAAAAAGTGATAATATATAAAGTTGAAATCCTAACTTGATATCACTTTTATCGACGCCATGTCAAGATTTAAATCCTCCATTTAGCACAATAAGACAATGCCTTTATCATTCTTGCTCAGATGATATGGAAAAGTATTCACGGGAAATCAAAATGAATCAGTCACTTTGATTATACATTGCAATCAATAATTTTGCTTTACCTTGACCAGTGCCCGACTGCTGTTTCTCTACTACTGAGGTCGGTGGAAGGTAAAAATCCCTCCATGAGCTCTTTTCTGAACAGAGGCAAACGAAAAGGACTGCAAGTATGATTGCCTGAAAGAAATTTATATGCAAAACAAATTACCCAACTTATATTAATAACTCTTGTTGGCCCGGATGCTAGCGCGTGCGAGGGGTCTTATTATGGGAGCAAACCAGAGTACCAAAAGAAAATCAACATGGTCGGGCAGGTAGCCCCAGTCGCCTCAGTTAAAGACAAGTGCACTCTCCACTTCCCAACCCGACCACCCATTGTGAAATTTTACACTATAATTCCGATAAAAGAATATACTAAAAATTGCTCCCCATTTTCATTTATGCATTGACGTATATACAAAAAAATTCCATAGCCAATGATACCTACTCTAGCAGTTATGTTTAGAGAATGGTATAGGCTTTGTCTGTTTTTTATACACGTTGACATTACGATCGTGTCAATAAAGTTTGTTTTGAGTAAAGATGACGTAACACACACATGTACTGCACCTTTTAAACTTATACAATATGCCGTAGAAATGAATAAAACTGCACCATGCAGCTGTTTCGTCCTCAAAGGAGTCTTCAGTGATGCTAGAGGCAAAAAGGGGGGAATAAAAAATGTATAAACTAGTGTAGAAGCAGAAGGGTCAGGTGCGTAAAACCCCTTTGATTTATGAATTTAGAAGTAAAATAAAACTAATTCTGTATAATTTCAAATATTATGTGTCGTGCCCACTTCTCAAATGAGATTAACTGTGGCTATGGAGGCTCCAGCAAACCTCGGGGACTAAAAAATACACCAGCAGAGTCTGCAACCCCCTATTATTAAAGATGACGTAACACAGACATGTGCTACGTAAAAATAGACACTGCTGCACCTTTGATAATTTAAGATTCTAAAAGCTCAAAAACAACATGTTCAAGAATTAATGAAATGGTTTGTTGTCAATATTTTGAATCAAAATCTAAATATTGAATTACCTTACCTTTGCAGGGTCGATTAAGAAGGCACTTTGAGTCGTTCCAAGAAAAAACGATTGCATCCATTTGAGAGTCAGGGAAGGTCCCCATTCCAACGTGTACATAAGAGTGAAAAAGGAACCAGAAGTTATGCATATCAATAGTACTGTGTATGCTATGAATATTGACCACCAGGGCAGGCTTCCAGAAGAACGAATAGTGTCGCCGTCATTTGTGACGCTCAAAGGTTTCTCCCGAAGACCTTTTCTATTGCTGAATATGTAGGTTATTATCAAGGATGGGATAACTGTTACAATACTGGACATCAAACCGGTGTATATTTCTTTATAGCCAAGCTCAAAGAACCCCACGTTTACTAACGGCTGCATATCGTCTGGTGTATCATAAAACATAGCTGAGGCAACCATTGACAGGAATAACAGTGACACTAAGCTCCACAGTCTCTGCACTCTGGTAAACCTGCTGTATCTTGGACGGAATAGCAGTGACATCCACAAATGGTCGTCAAATAAGTTATTTGTACTGATTTCTGAAAGGCTACTGATGTTGTCAAGTTTCCTTCCAGATCGTAAAGTTTGCCATATCCGACCCGTTCCTTTTTCAAGGGACAGCCATTTGTTGCATTTCAGCAGAACCCTATGTGAAAGATATTAATAAAATATAACGCTATTGAAGCTAGTCTTGTAGTAACTCTTATGGACACTTTTATTTAAATCGGACCAGTGCGAGGTAAATGTCATATCGTCAGTCATACAAAATAGTTTAATTTTTGGAAGGTAATAAGCACAACATCTGCTTTGTAAATAACAGCAATACAGTATTTTACTCATTTGATTTGATTAAAAGTTTTATTCATTAAGTAGAAGAGTTATGATAGTACTATAACCGATGATACAAAGCGTATAAGAACAATATACTTACGCGTCTCTGGTCTCCCCGTCTATTATGATAATTCTGCTTAAGTACCACGATTGTGATTTTATATTTCCATCGAGCCAAATCTTGACAGTTTTGATATTTCCAAGGAATATATCAGACTTCAAAAAGAAATTACACGAGGTTCCTTTGCCAAAATTCTGAAATCAAACATAAAACGTTTACAAGAAATGAAGAAACAATATTGTCATGGGAAAATTCAATTTAAAGAACTTTAATGACAAAGTGTTTTGATATTTGTAATACCTAACAAATTAGCATCGTCCCTCTGTGAATTCAGCTTAAATCACTTTTGAAAGACCAAGCAACGCCATTTTTGAATGCTTTAACTTTTGCGTTTATTCAAAAGAAGCCTAAAACGAAGTAAACCGGAACGGTAACTAACAAAAAACTCTTAACAGAAAATCCAAAAAATTGAAAAATAATTCAGGGGGGGGGGCACTTTAACAACAAGCCGAAGATAGAAGACAGTTCAAAATTGACGCGTGTTTACAAATACCGAGTTTCAACTGCTGCTGTACCGGTAACCACGTAAGAATCCATTTTGAATATTGCTGATTTTAGTTAATCTTAACTAAAGCTATAAATATGAAAAGATATAATGCTTGATTTTCGAATCAAGTTTTCCGAAAGTTACGTATATTGGGCCTTTAAGAATGTATATATATATAATATCCAATTTGAACAGATTTAAACTAAGATTGGCGACGACAACACTTAAGATATTTTGAACAAACAATCGTTCGCCTTTGAAACTGTAAGAACACATCAAATACCTTTCTGTTGTTCCCAGATAGCAGGCGTGCACCTGTCTCACCCCTCGTCCCTATAACGTTAATGTAAACCATTGACTGCAGGTGTGTCGTCGACCTCACCCCGGTTGATACACTGATGTAATAATCAAAGGCCCAGTCGGGTTTGTTATCCGTCAACCACTCATATGACCACTGTGGACATTCAAACAGCATCAGATGTCAGAAATACCATTTAGGGAATAGGGATCACTTCATTCTGTGCAATAATCGTTACATTCGTCCCAAAATTTATGAAAATAATCATCATTCATAGATGTGACAAAAAACATTAAAACAAAATAGGATGCATTACATTGATAACTATTCAATATATACGTACCAGAGCAGAATCACGGCAATCCTGTCTACGCAGTATTGGGGTTACGATGACAAGAACTATAAGTACTGTTAATACTGTTGCCAAGACATAGGGTGTGTCTTTCAGCCTCTCGGAGAAATTCAAGAAGACTGCCTTGAAATCTATCATATCTGGCGGTATCAACTTTACACTTGCTGAGAACGTGCCAAAGAAGAATGACTTCAAAGTAATCTCGGATGTCCTGCCCCCAGCCAGCTGTAATATACAAAATGTAAACAAACTATCAACACAAAGATTCGAGAGATGCAGGTTGATCAGAACTATGGTTAAGTTTAAGGTAGCCATATTTGTCTCATTGAGAAATGTTCTTTATCTTAAAGTGAAATGAAGATGGATGTTTTTGAGTATGCTCAGAAGTATGTTTACTTGTTGTGATTGACAATTATACTCGGTTCTCATCTTTAGAACTTTCTGTTTACTTGGATGTGACAAAGATTTACATGACGGGTGTCGTCGATGAAGCAGAAGACACTTGCTCTTCCGGAACATCTGGTCTTATTATCTTGTACTTTTACAAGGGTCTCCACGTAAATCTTCCTTTGTTCATAATTTCCGCATGGTTTTGTTAACGCTTCGGTATTCTGAAATGTATCTTGCATACTACGTTTTGTTTGATGAAATTATTGTGTCACTTTTTCGTATTAAAGGTAATAAAGTGTTTTTTGATGATTTGGGCTAATGAATAGTAAAAAAAAAATATCCCTTTTTAACTTTTGAACACCATAAGATCTGAAGGTCCTGTTTCTTTTATTCTAATGGTCATTAGGACACGTGATTCTCAAAACAAGGTAACAGGAGACATGAATGATAGGGTTGTTATTATATAGAATTCTTCGAGTATTTGATGACTAAAAGGAGAATATTGTGCAGAGTCCACCTTGAAACCATGCAGTGAATATCCAATCTTAATTAAGAAAATTTGCCTGGAATGTGCTATGGTGAAGAAGTATGGGATATTAAAATAGTAGAAACTTGGCAGAATTTGTGCAAACAAAGAAGAATTTGAAATAATGTCAATATAGCTCATAACGTGTATTTCACCAAGCGTGTGAGCTCAACTCGCAGATAAAGGTTCGTTTTATACCTGAAGTTGCTTGCTTGCTTTCCAACAACTCGTCTGTCTGTCCATTTCTTCTGATAGAACCTGATGTATTTTTAAATTTGGAGCGGTTCCTCGTGTTGTGATTTCTCTCCCTACAAAAGAAAATAAATGAAAAAAGGAATAAATCAATAAAATGCAAATTTGTTTTTGATATTAAATGTATTTTTTTCAAATGCCTGATATAAAAAAAACCTTTTTAAAATATGCAGATGTTATAAACATCGAAGAAAGACCCTGAATCAACTATCACATTGGCTTTGTTTTTTCAGGGTACGGTTTCTCATAAGAAATCCTGAAGTATGAATTGTGACGATATGATATCAACATCGATATTGTGACATGATGTTTACATTGCATTGGTATTGATCTCCAGCATTGGTATTGGTCTCCTTAATTAGGAAAAGAAAGTGTTTGTCTAAAGACAATGTTTTCTGAAGAATTATGTTCTTCATTTACGACATATGGAAATATTTCGAGTTATACACAGACGAAATGACAACAACCGAAAATCGATGACGAAAAGTTGTCACATACCTTGACATTGAGCTATGATGATAACCGGCGTTTGGGTAATTGGCAACTGTAAAATTCCTTCTATATATGAAAACATTAAGTTGTACGGTCGATATTTTTTAACCGACAACAAACCATTCGTATACAGATGAAAATCAAAGTCACTATAAGTTGGTGACGTAGTTCCATATTTGCCATAGATCAGACAGAATGTCATCATCGATATGTCAACAGCCACCAAAGCTGAAGCACTACTGAAAAACTCTCCCGGGAAAGCTGCCATATAGTGTGTCCCGTTGTATAGCATGGTTAAATTGTTGTCGTCAGCGTCGGATTTAGATGGAACAGGAAACCCCATCAAAAAGTTGATATCTGACAATTCCCGTCCCTCATCGTCGAAAGCAACTGTTGTTATGACGGGGATATTGATGTGATCACGTGCTTTTGATCGACAGAACAGGTTCTCCTTGTGCGATATAACCTGTAATGAATTATAGTATGCGTATTACTTAAGCTTTGGCCCCCTAACATCACTGAATAGTCCTGGGAGGACGAATTAGCTGTATGATGCATTTTAACTTCATTAGGTTTTCGGCATACTGTATCTATTATTAAATTTTAAAAGTGCATTATATGTGTGTGTTACGTCATCTTAAATGGTGAAAAGTCATGCGTGTGTATGTGTAATGGAAACGGGGTAAGTAGGGCTAATTACATCACTGTGATCGTGTAATTGAGAAAATAACACTTTTAAAGAGGCATCACGGTAAAACTATATTTTTTTATGCTTATTTAGAATTATTGTATATATGAATTAAATGTATACTCTTGTGGAAAATTAATGGGCGATTTACGTTGAAATATGTTCTCATAAATTTTAATTAATAATTAAAAAAGGGAATCACTATTCGTTGATCAACGATTTGGACATGTAAATTTTTTTGCATCACATATGATAACGCATGCGCATAACAAGCTACATCGGTAAACAAAAAATGGCAATCCGCGTGACCTACATGTAACTACCAAGCGAAAAGTGGCCAAATGGTCAAACTTTAACGTAAGGATTATATTACGGAAGCATAATGAGGGATGGGAAGTATTCAAGGGAGAGACAAACAGCCCAATTGTTTGCATGTTACAGTTTTCTTCTGGATTGCCGGTGACACAGTTTTTATTTGGTTTTGGGGCCTCCCAAGGGATAACTCTTTCATTCCTCTGTTACATGAAATGCGTGTGTAAAACTTGAAAGCGTGTATTGTAATATTCCCTTTATAATATTCCAGTAAAACAGCTTATTGAAATATATATCTGAAGAGAAAGACCTTTTCACATACAAGAAAAACCGTATGGGGAGGGGGGGGGGGGGGGGGGTTACGTTGTAAAACGCCGGTATAGGGCGATTGAGTTTAATGTATACAGATTCAATTTGGACAAAATGAATAAATTTATGTCATCATGAGCGGATAAAAAAATCTTGTCATACCTAATCTATAAAATATGGATTGTACAAATATGATCGGGTTTGGACCCCGGTAATAAATTTAATATGAATCAAAATATATGCATTTTATAAGTGAAGTCATTATTCATAAAAAAAAATCATATACATGTTTATCCCATGTCTGCAGTTGTGTTGAAAATGTTAACGAACCTTTAAATTTACATAGTACAAAGTAAAATGAATCATAACATATATAAATGGATTAAGTGTTGGACAATTATCTTCTCGACAAGTTCCAAATTTGATATATATATTCTACATGTATTCTACATGTTTAGTGCGCGGTGCGTCATATGAGTGCACGAACTTCCGTGATACATATATAATTGTAAGTGTAAAGTATGTTGACACTGAAAGTTGGATAGATTTTAGATGAATATATACAGCTACGTGCCAAAAGTCTTTCATTTTTTTTTTGCTATATATTCTTTGTATTTTCAACTTTTTTCAATGAATTTTCCTGACTTCGTTTATGGATAGATTTTGACAATTTTTTGTCATTTAGTAAAGAAATATACAAGGTTTTCTCTGATAATATTTATTTAATTTTCCGTTGTGTATTTATGGAGCTAAACAGAATTATATACACTGCTAATTTCCGTGTGACGCCATTTCTCTATATAACGTTACCAAAATGAGGTCAAAATGGCGTCCCCAAAATTGGATGTTGTAAATAAATTATGATTTCTCTAATTATACATAACGGAAAACAGGGAAAATATTATGAGATGAAAAAGGAAACAATTCTCTATAAGTACACAAAATTTCATTAAAAATGATCCCGAAACGAAGTCAGGAAAATTCATTGAAAAAAGTTGGAAATACAAAGAATATATAGCAAAATAAAAAAAAATTGAAAGACTTATGGCACGTAACTGTAGATAGTCTAAAAAAATCTTCAAGGCATCGAGTTGTATAAAAAAAAATCGGAATAATTTCATTTTATTTTTGTACTTTTCAATGCATGCACACCTTTAGTGAAATGGTTCTAAATGAGGTTTCGTGAAAATAACTTTTTACAGAAATTAAGGTTTGCTCTATGGTTGTCATCGTCGGAAACCCACATGACACTGTTAAACGTACAATGTAAGAGTGCAGTGTCATGTGGGTTTCTGGCGATTTGCATCGCGGTTTCAGTCAGGTACTGATGTCGGTAAATGATGCAGAGATGTCGACATAAATTTCTTCATATGAATATAGTGTGTAATTAACGTCTGATTATTAATGTGAATGTGATTCAATAAATTTATACACGGACTTTGTGTCTAGTTCATCATCGGACGTACATGTGTAGATACATTACGCGTCCCCTCTTGGGCCTCTTCCTCAAATTGACCGAGAACGCTGTCACTTGTCGCGTGATCAGCGCTATTTTTATCGGGCTTTCCCGAGGAATGCAATTTTGCAAGTGGCTAATAAACACATTTTGAGTGGACTTTGAATATTGAAATAACAGGAAAATGTATCTGGTAGTGCAGACAGCATGTACATTCAAGAACTTCAATGTAGACTTCCCCGGGATGCCCCTTTAAGGTATTCTGCGAAGTACAATGTACGATCATTTCATATTTTTTACATGGTCCCTTAGAAATAATACGTGTACTTTCTCTTGTTGTCGACATTTAAGCAGGAGTACCACCTACCATTATTTAAGTCTTGGCAAGTTTAGGACAAGATCCATTGCCTAAAAAGTCAACATCTAAGTCGATTGATTGTTCGATAGATTACAATAATCATATTCATATTTGCCTTTATATCTAATTTAAATACTCAACACAACTCACTTGGCGTCATAATTCATCTAAAATTTGTTTTGGCTTGGGTTTCCTGTTTTACGCCCTATTAACAGCTAGGGTCATTTAAGGACGTCCCCACGTTGTATGTTGTCAGCGTGTGTACTTGGGAGACTGCGGTATGTTCATGTAATCCTCGGATATTTTGCCGATTTTAAGTTCTAGCACACTGAAGTATGATGCCGAAGACACCATGTAAACAAGTCGTTCCAATCCCATAATGCTGCGCGTCAAGCAGAGAGTAGGAACAACCATTGTTAGAGACTCTGGCATGTCTCTGCCTGGGGACAGAACCCAAAGCCTTCCTCACAAGTGCGAACGCTCAACATAAGGTCAAAAGTGATGTTATGTCAAGGGAGACATTGGGGAGGGGGTGGGGAGAAAGTTGTTTAGAAAAAAGAGAAAACTAAGATCCAAATTTTGGGGAAATTCTTACGCCCTTCATGCAGGTCTGACAGTTTGAAGCAATAATTTACCATTAAGACTTATTTGCCAGTCAGATGATTTGCATAATTTATATAGTATTTTAGCAAAAAGATGAAAAAAGAAAAAGAAGTTTTACATCCCAAACACACCTAGGATTGTTTCATGACGTGTCAGATTTCAGTGCTTATAACAGCCCCACATAGGCCTCAAATCCGCGACCATAAGGTGATGGGCTAATGGAAAAAGAATATCAAAACTGTAATCGCATGGCCACCGCTCCCTTCTCCTCCAGAAAGAATAATAGTAGTAAACATGGATTAACGCCATACAGCGACCAAACTGTGTGAGTATTAAAAGCCACCTACCATGATCATTAACCTCTGGTAATCTAGTGATCGTCGTGATCTTATGTCTCTAGTGATCCTTGTCATCTTATGTCTCAAGATCTCGAGGTTTTCTATGACGACCCTTCCATATGCTGTCACGTACTCTTCTTGTAATGCACTTTCATTTCCAACCGTTATCAATACGGATATATTGTTGAGTTTAAAAGTTTGGCTTGTAGTCTGTAGTTTCAGATTAAGTTTTGCCAGTTTGATAAGGTGATCCTGAAGTTCCAGTAACTCGGGCTAAAGACAAAACAAAGATGATCTAGTTAACGTAATACATAAAGGATATCCAACAGTGTCTTCAGTAATACCAAATATATTTCACGGGGTGGGCTTAAACTTTAATAATTTTACGAGTGCTCGGCACGAGTGACAAATATCAAAATGTTAGCCTCACGAGAGGCACAATAGATATTCTGCTTATTACATTTTATAACAAATTTTACCGGGGTAGCTATGATTTTCCTCATTGTCGGGTGTAAGGAGTGTTTTTAAGCAATGCACTGCTTTCAGTTGGTATTCATAGGCTATATAAATGCCATCTGAAAGCAGTTCAATACTTATATTTACCATTTTTAGAATCTGTTCATTTCATAAAACAATCAATAACACATTTCATTTCTCAGCATTTAGCTCAAATAATGTATTTGTCGCATATGCTTGTTCAATGAAAAGAACAGCCATCGCCCGGGGACGGTCAATGGTATCTAACGTAACAATTATTACGTCATTATAATGATGACGTCAACAATCGGTCATTGGCATTCATGGCCTGATGAATGCCAACTGAATTCGGTAGGGTTATATAGTGGCAAAGCTTATAAAGGGTAAATATTGATTGATCAACTCAGAAAAAGTGATAATTTCACTAGTGAAAAATATCATATCTAACTAGTGAAAAAAATCATGTTTCTCTCCAGTAAACTTTTGTAGGAAGAATAATTTTCAATATCTCACTGATAATATGTAATGGAATTTTCTAAAGGTCTCAATACACAATATGATGAAGATTTTTTGCTGAGTTAATCAATATTTCGTATATTTTCCGTATGCTATCTGTACAATACAATCCACCTCTGCGGGTAATAAGAAAGATTGGTTCTTTTTATAGTGTCAAGTGTCTTGTGTAATGCACATGCGGGCACGTGTGTAAATGTACAAATCAAGTCTTATATTATATCAATGGGATGGGGAGGGGGAGGGGATGGTTCTCGTTTTATTGACATACGTTACGATAAAATTTTGCCCAAGTTTTATTAATAAATTAGTACACACAGAAATAAATCCATTGTCCTTTTTCGGAAAGATCAGCAAGAAACCAACTTTTTTTAATCAAAGTTAACATTTAATTACCTTTTCTGGTTTACAGTAAAACTTTATTATACTGTCACAGTTTGTCATGATAGAAAATCTTATAAGAAAACTGAAAGGGGGCATTGGAATATATTTTCGATATACGGGATGCCAAATATGACAGAGCGTTATTATATTAAGGTTGTACTTTACTCAACATCGTATCCATTTGAGCATTAAACAGCATTCTGTCCCGTGTTATAGGACCATAACACAGAACAGAATGATGTTTAATGCTTATATTTACATTTTCTCATCGGTTTTGATAATACATTTAAATTTATATTCTACATTTGATCTGAAATTTAATATAATAAAGGGAACTGCCAAACAGCCAGTATCGGCCAGCTATCTCCAACGTTATGATTATGACGTCACAATCGTAATGACGTCATAATAACCACTCCAGTGTTATTGTCTCATTACACGGAACTGGCCTTAGTAGTGTTATATAGTAGCTATACAGAGCAAATGTAAATATTTACATATAACGCTCATATCAGTTTAAAAATGTTATCTTATGTTTTCCCCCATAAAATGACATCATGTCAAGTGGGTCATCACCCTCTTTATCGATGACTTTATATTTATATTTAAAATTTGTGGAATCTAAAGCATGGTGTATACTTTATTATTTAGTGTTAAATGAGAATTTAGATGTTAAGGTGTTGACGTATCGTCATCATAATTATGTTTGTGAACTGTAGTTGCACGTAGGATACATGAGTTGTTCAAAATGACACATCCATCTCTGCGCTTAAAACACTGGTGTATGTCGTTGATCACACAATAAATGCATGATTTTAGAATGATAATTGTCAAAGTGTTCTTGATTGATAAATATGTTATATTAATGCTTACCATTATGTTATGTTGTCGGCAGCCAACATATTCTTGGACACCGTACACATGGTCCAAGATTGAAAGATACGCTGAAAAAGGACGAATCGGGACAAAATTTGTTCTAGGAATCAAAGAAACAAGCATTATACACAATGATTTATTTTCGATATTTGACAACATCAACATCTGATAAGGTTACACCCTTTTCATTAAAATAGAGAATACCGAAGAGTCAGCAAAATCATAATCCGAACTCAAAATCGATTAACCCAAGGCCAATTTAAGAACAAAGGAAAGATTTACATGTAAGAGATAATAAGACCAGGTGCTCTTGAAGAGTAAGCTTCATCGACGACACCCGCCATGTAAATCTCTTAACTTGGCATCTCCTTTTACTTTACTAATGTGAATTGAAAACTACTTTCTCGGGCTTTAGAAACGTCTGGTTCCTTCGTAATTCAAGATGGAAAATTGACGAAAAACTGATAAAAGAATATACCGTTATAATATCACATCAAGACTTTGTATTGATTCAATATCAAACCTTAAACGTAAGTTCAGATCAATAATTAAAACGTAAAATTAGTTCATACATCAACTATATGTGTTACCACAATAGTGGCACATTTACTGATTTAATCATCATACTTACAGAAAACCGTTGTGTTCGTATCTAGATCACCTGCTGGTAATGACTCCATTTTTCTTGTTATCTGATTTTCGACCTCTATTATCCATCTCTATGACAAAAAATGAATGTTTAATAAAAGGGTGGTCAGATGGTGCAATGGATAGCACACATGCCTTAAAGACAGGCTACAGGATTTTGATTTCCTGATTGGATATTGGAACACAGGTCTGGCCATGAGGGTATTTTAAATTTAGTAATTGATACCGTATGCCGAAATAAATGAATTAAACTGTATCATACAACTCTTTCGTCCTACTAGGACTCTTCAGTGATGCTAGAGGCCAAAGGATTGGAATCGAAAAACTATGAATTAAGAAGTAAAATTAAACTAGTTTTGCATAATTCCAAATCGTGTACTACGAAAATGTGCAGTGGCAGCTTTTGATTTTTCCAAACGTCGTTTGTAAGCAGCGTTCTGATTGGTTAAATCAGAAAAAATATCATATTCTCATGACAGGACCTTCAGATATTATGGTGTTCAAAAGTTAAAAAAGGATATTTTTTAAAAACTACTATTCACTAGCCCAATCATCAATAAACACTTTATTAATTCTACCTTTAATACGAAAAAGTGACACAATAACTTGATCAAACCAAACGTAGTATGCAAGATAAATTTCAGAATACCGAAGAAAACCATAATCCTAACTTAAAATCGATTAAACCATGCGGAAAATATGAACAAGGAAAGATTTACATGGAGACCCTTGTAAAAGGACAAGATAATATGACCGGGTGTTCAGGAAGAGCACACGTCTTCTGCTTCATCGACGACCCCCGCCATGTAAATCTTTGTCACATCCAATTAAACATGAAGTTCTCAAAATTAGAACCGAGTATCATTGTCAATCACAACAAGTTAACACTCTAATGAGCATACTCAAAAACGTCCATCTTCATATCACTTAAAGATACAGAATATCATCATAATATTATAATGATATTAAGAAATATGGGTGGTTAAAAGAGCAGAACAAATACGGAGTGAACTGTTTGAAAGATGCTACAGTTTATAACCATCACATCAAGTAAGTTTTATCTTGAATTATTTCATGACAGAATATCAAGTCTTACTATATCTGAGCACACTAGGTCTGGATTGTCCAAAATGTGACCAAGTAACTGGTTACTGAAATCTGCCAGGTCGATCATGGTCACTGGATCCATGTTCTTAATCGTGTCCAGGAGATTTTGCAATTCAGTTCCTAAAACTAAACGACATAAAACAGGCCATAGTTTCAGTTCAGAATATTCAAAGGCCTACAAAAACAAAAAATGATAATGATAATATTAAAAACCGTTCAAAGCAATATTAGTTTAAACGGTTGGGGATGAGGGTGGGGGTGGGGGGGGGGGGGAGGAATCAAAGTAATAATGATAATATTCAAAACCGTTCAAAGCAATATTAATTTAAAAGGGGGAGGGGAATTCAAAGTAATACTGTTAATATTCAAAACCGTTCAAAGCAATATTAATTTAAAAAGGGGGGGGGGATTCAAAGTAATAATGATAATATTCAAAACCGTTCAAAGCAATATTCATTTAAAAGGGGGAGGGGAATTCAAAGTAATAATGTTAATATTCAAAACCGTTTAAAGCAATATCAATTTTCTACTATATAAGTTAAGAGAATAACATTAAAATTCTGTAGTTTCCTATTTCACTATGCAGTCTGTCTAACATGACCTAGAAATATCAAGAGGGAGGTTAAAGAACATCCCTAGGGAACAAAGAATTTGTAAAACAAGTAATTTACTCAAGGACGAACTTCATTTCTTTTTCCACTGTCCAAAATATCAATCTGCGGGACAAGAATACTTTTCCCAAATTAAAAAAATTATATGATTCTTCATTTAGCGACCAGGTAAATTTTTCAAACATATTTATATCAGATAATACAAAGTTAATTAATAACACATGCTTGTTTATTAAACAGTCATTAGAACTTAGGAAGACGGGCTAACAAACACTTCAATTTTGTGAACTAAGAAATTGTTGTCTTTGTTGTTAATTATTATTATTAATTGTTACTTCAATTGTATTGTTGTGTAAATAGCCTTCAAATTACATATGTAATTATAAAAGTGCTAAATAAAATTGAATTGAATTGAATTGTATTATTTATCAGATTTGTGTGTCAGGAAATAGCCTGATATATCTCATTTCACTTACCAAAGTGATATTAAGTGTTCCGCTGTCTGGTATTCTAAACGCCTTAGCAATGAAGCAATGACTGTTATGCTGTGTCACATTTTTTGATTTTTAAACATCATATCCATAAATGACGTGATACATTGAAAGTATGCAGAAAAAGTTATTTTGATTAACAAATTGGATTAAATTGTACGACAGAGAAGGAGAGGTACATGATAAAGACGATCGATAAATCGAACTGTTGTGCGCACCACGTGCGGACGGTGTTAGCATGGTGTGTGATCGATGCGCGCACTCTATTTCAGGAACGCTGTGTTGCCTCGCAACTGTAATGAACTAGCTTGATCATAATATGTCACTAGATATTACTTACTAATTCTCTACCTCTCCTAACCTGACAAAAAAACCTATACTCAAAATCGATTAAACTAGAGGCAAAATAGGAACAAAGGAAAACATGGAGACCCTCTTAAAACGACAAGAGAATAAGACCAGGTGTTCTGGAACCAGGTGTTCTGGAAGAGTAAGCAGTAAGAGTCAACTGCTTCATCGACGACATCCGCCATGTAAAGCTTGGTCATATCCAAGTAAGCATTAATCTTCAAAATGAGAACAATGAGTCATCATTGTCAATCACAACAAGTAATCACACTAACAAGCAAAATCAAACGCGTCCATCTTCATATCACACAAAAATACAGAATATGTCTCAATGAGATCAACACGGCGACCATAACCCTTGCCAATAGTCTTCATTAACCTGCATCTCTCGAATCACTTTGTCGTATGTTAGTTCGTCAGCAGTTGACATTTATCACGAAAATCTCGATATTCATAGCAAGCCCTAGAAAAACAAATTAACTGCGACATGTTAACACCATAGGATTAAGAAGCACGGATGTATCTATCAAGAAAGGGAAAGTTCACGATCGGAAAATCGAAATCGTTACGTTTATCATATAGCTTAATAGTAAGCTGCCCGTGTTGGTCATAGTTTAAATAAAGATCGAGGTAAGAAGCTGATGTAGGATAGTCTGTTGTGTCTTCCTTCTAAGGTTAAGGAGGGTAAATGTATATACGATCGACTAGGTCAGCAACTTCTTGTTGTTTATAGACAACACATCGTCGATATAACTGAGAGTAAAAATTTGGCAAGGCTTTTGTTACCCGTCTTGGTAAGCCCTTCGACACATTTAGCCTCATATGAAAACAAAAACAAGTCGGCCAAAAGAGGGGCACAGTTAGTTCCCATTTGAATGCCAACAGTCTATTGGAAAATCTTTCCTCCAAACTCAACAAAGATATCGTCCACCAGGAAATCAATCATTCACACTATATCATGCTCAGTTTATTTCATCTTATCTTTTGTATGCTCCAAGATAACTCACAACCTTGTATTTGTATCGCTCTCATAGTGAGAGACCGGAGACGTTCTTTCAGTTTGGTATGTGATATGTGTCTACAGTGTATAAAAATGTTATAGGTACACAGTGCTTAAAGGTATGACTTCAACGCGGCAAAATATTGGCTTTTACAGTAACAAAGACATGTCCGCGGTAGCCGAGTGGTTAAGGTTTCCCGACATTCTACCACTAGCCCTTCCACCTCTAGGTTGCAAGTTCGAAACCCATACCGGCAGTTGCCAGGTACTGACCGAAGGTCAGTGCTTACGGTCAGTGCTTTTTCTTCGTGTACCCCAAAAATATGACACATCCTTACATGACCCTGTCTATTAATAGGATGTAAAACAAAATACCCAAAACAAAGGACATTGTATAGATATATATTTATAGATAAAATAAATAAAAACAAGACGACCGACTTTCTAACGTTTTCACCCTCTTCAGGGCTCTCCTATCTGCTTAGAAGAAAAGGATGAAAGCGTTAGAAAGTCTGTCGTCTTCGTTTTTATTTATTTTATCTGTATACCTACCTACACATGGAAACAAACTTGTTTTACATTATATAGGTAGACTGCCTTATTCAGCACACCTAACATCAGACATAAACTGGACCGTAGGTGTTAGGCTCTACCAACTCGCTACACCAAACTGGTAACAGAAACTAGATTTAAGGATGTATTCTTAAAGGTTTTAGTCACGTTAAAGTTTCGTTTAAATCTCAATTAAACATTTTACATAATATTGAAGATATTTTGATCAATTTTAGTAGTGTATATGCAGCTGAAAATTGTGTTAAAAAAAGGTGTATGTTGCATGTAGAACTTTTTAAAATAATTACCGATTCGGCGGCCATTTTGAAAATGCGTAATTCTGTGTATATTTTGCACTTAACGAAAGTGATGCTGGATTGATCTCTAAAAAACGTCAGTGTTTCGCCATTTTTAATCATTGCAAGCTAAGTATTGCTCTACAACTTTATAATGTTCAATATTATAGAAATATTATGCTACAAAGGATATAATTATACACTTTTTGTATTTTTTTTTTTTATTTCCGGTTAAAACTGCAAAAAATGGTGAAGGATATTCTCATTAAACAATAAGGGGTAGGGGTAACTAAAATCGCTTTCCGGAGTAAAAATATTAAGTTAGAGAAATTTTATTTTCATAATTCACAAAAAAATAGAATTTTAGTCATATCTGTAAACATTCATACATTTTGGATTACAAATTCGGAAGACATTATATAAAGATGTCCTATCTTTGCATTTTCTGCCATGCCATGAACTCCGTTTTCCAAAAATGTATATTAGAAAAAAAGTTTAATACAGGAACATTTTGACTTCTCAGAAGAATACATCCTTAAGTCATCTTATACAACTACTCACTTCACCTGACAGCTAACAGGAACTACACTTTCGACATAATACATAACTTACTTTAACTTAATTACCCAACAGTTCTGATCTTTTATCGCACTTTTTTGTCTAGTCTCAAGGGTTAATTCTCCGGGCTGTACGGTTTACCTTTATGTGTTTTTAATTATAAAAGTAAGTACTTACCCGTAGTAGTTACAATCGATACTGTGGCTGTAACTGGTACCCTTGAGTACGTATTTGATGTCACAAGCCATGTGTGAGTGGGGACCGGGTCTGGAGCCAGGGTCGTCTCTATGGTAGGAAGTTTCGTAGGTGTAGTAGGGTTCATACTCTGGCATACACTGCTCATATAACTCGCAGGTTCTGTGAGTGGTACCACCTCTGTCTTTAGCATGGCTAAATGACCATGAAATGAAACAGCAGATAGGAGAATTTAAACATCCCCTTAGATACAGTTCGATAATAATAGTTGAAATGGAATAAACAATACAGAAATTCATGTTTATGTAAGTCATCACAGTATCAAGAGTATACTTATTTATTCAACTGTTAGTATTCCATTATAGCTTTATTTTATGTTACGAAACTGTCGTAAAAAATACAGTACAATGTGATTGTGCTTTATGCAATTCCAAACATTGTGTAAAATGATATCAAAAGAATACACGGGGTCTCAATGTGATTGACCTTTTTTTAACTAAAAACAAATTATGTTGTTATCCGAAACAAGGAAGGAACGATGTATTTATGGATCGACGAAACACTGCTTAAACTGCAATTGTGTATTGGAAACATTTAAATAAAGTCTAAACATTATTACAAATGTTACTTTGTAGGACATTTTCTTAAATATATAACAATAAATAAAATGTCATTAACACCATATATCAACGGCCGTGTTTACTATATGTACAACAGGATTAAGCTACGATGTAAACCGTTGTCAGATACTCTTAAACTAAATTATTTTCGCGGCGACTTAATTATGCGTTTTCATATGAAACGACGAGTTTGCTGCTATTTCATTGCGCGATAAATGCGGTCATAAAACCTATGTCCGTACAGTACAGTACTCCTACAGTTGACATACATGGACTTCTTATCGAAACTATTTCGCGGCGATTTATTTTCGTGAAACACGTGAAAATAAGTTTGTTTAAAGTAGATAGCTGTGTCATCCTAACTTCTTTAACAACTTAGGTGACAGTAGCTTAATTTTGCGATATACATGTATATATATATATATAAACCCGCCGGTATTAAGGGAATGTCGCAGCATTAACAACATGCATACATCCCGCCAAAACTAATGGTGATGTCGCAAATTTTAAAACAGTTTTCAGTAACGTCTCGTCGAAATAAGATGAAATTTACAGAATTTATAATATTTGGACGTCCAACAAAATTAAATGAGGACGTCACATATTTAAAAATAAATCGTTCACGTCTTTGTGAAATAAGAAGGAAGTATACAGTATTTTACAAATTAGAACATTTACACGTCACGTCGAAAATATGCAGAATGATACAGTATTTACAACATATTTACATCGAGCCGAAATAAATGGGGACGTCATAGTATTTGAAACATGTCCACATCCCTCCGCGACTAGAAATCTACGCCAGTGGCTAATATAAACCTCCACTCTCCTACCCTAATAAAAACTTTTATAATGCATTGTTGATGAAGATTTTCCATCAAACAATTGTTTATCTGGAGATATGTACATGTATGTACACATTGTCCCGGGCATATGGCATTCTCTATTTTTTTCCAGCATGTTTTAACTTCCGTCGAAATATGAATGGTTAAGTCACAGTATTTTAAACATAATGTACGTCCAACAAAATTTAGGGGATGGTTGCAGTATTTCTAAAGTAGAGCAAATCCACATCTCGTCGAACGTAATAAAAATTTTACAGGATACAAATGTACATACATAAAACAGCACCCATATGTCCCGTCAAAATTGCAAAGGACTTCACAGTGCCTAGTGGCTTTTGCTTTTTTTTCTTTCTTTTGCATTTGGGCAATGACAATTATCAACAATATCTAAATACACAGAAGTATACACGCCATACCTTTACTTAGAAGAGAAGCGAATTCAAAAAGAAAAGCATATGTCTCAAATGCTGTCTTTATAAGAGTTTCGGCGCAATTAAGACAAGAGGGTAAATAGTCACTAGACGTGATGGGTAAAGGGCTAAAAAATGTTTGAAATTCTGCTGGAAATAGTTGAGCAGATAATGTTTAACATGGTAAATTGTAAAAATGTCTAATGTAAGTGTATCTTTGTACTCGTACCTACCGTTTGTAAACAGCTGTGATAGACTACCGCCTTTTGTGTAATAACTGCCCGAAGTGTATTTTGCCAGTCTGCAGCTACTGCTGCTGTACCGAAATCCCAAATTGTATTCTCCAACAGCATAAATGACGCAATCACTCAATGCATCATACTTAACTGCTATCCCATCGAGTCTGCCATCGACAATTAACGGGGCGTTTTCATAGCAAGTATTGATATCTGTAAGTTGAATAAAATGGTTACTTCAAAATAGTCTAATAACAGCGGTTCGGAGCTGTGTTCCTAACTACCCCCCCCCCCCCCAACACACACACTCTCTCAACACACGCATCCAAATCGTATACACCATGATGCAGCCCTCAAAAGACTCTGGCTGGTAAAAGGACGTAACAAAATTCAAACCAAACCAAACATTGGTCGCGGTGGCCGAATGGTTAAAGTGTTCCGCCATTCTACCACTGGCTCTCCATCTCTGGGTTGCGAGATTGAAACCCAAGTGGGGCAGTTGTTGGAAAAAGTGCAAAATCAAACAATATGGAAAATAAATAAGAAAGATAAATTAAAAAATTAACATATTCAGATCCTCGAGTATACTTTTGTTAAAACTAGTAATTGATATAGAATAAAATGATGTATATGTAAAACCTACCAGTAGGTCTTTCGATCCTTTCTAGAACCTTTTTAACGACCGTTATAACAGAAATCTCCGAAAGGCTACAGTGTAGTTGTATTTTCTAAAGTTACCTATATATTGATGCAGATCCATTTAAATCATCTCACACTAGCTAGTATGGCTACCGTAGTCACCATATGTGTAGTAACATACCGCTTCTACTAGTTTTGTCCGTATGCAATATTTCAATACTTCTTTGCAGTTATTCTTGACGAACATTACAGACGACGACAAAATTTACAGATGTGTTTTCATCTTATTTCTTGATTATTTTGTTTTTTATGTAATCAGAATAAAATCGTACAATAGCATTATCAAGTTTGATATAAGAAACCTACATGTATTGGGACAATTGATTAAGATTTTTTTCTTTGCTTATGCTATTTTTCATCTTTTAGAAGATGACGTAACACACACATGTACTGCATCTCTTAAATTTAGTAATAGATACAGCATGCCGAAACAATGAATTAAACTGCATCATACAGCTGTTAATTAAGACAAAAGTTGGATTGCTTTGTTAGTGTTAAAGTTGATATAGGAAATCTACATATGTTAGGACAATTGATTAAGATTCGTTTCCTTTGCTTATGTTATTCTTCGTCTTTTAGAATTAAGACAACAGTTGGATTGCTTTGTTAGTGTTAAAGTCATATGAGCAGAAATGGTTACATTTTGTATAAAAGAACGTTCCAGAGTTTTAAGGTGGAAAAAAACCACTGAGTCGATATATTCGACCCTTGGTCATTTTGTTTTCTTCCATCGTAAATCCTGGCAGGTATTTCAAAAAGAAATCAAACAGTTAAGCATTGATGTTAATTTTTTTTTTAAACAATTTTTTTTCATACACCGATGAAACTAAAAAAAATGTCACCAATGCTTAAATAAATGAATTTAAAGTTTCAAATTTTGTTTTCCATAACCCTATAAAACTTAAAAATAATTGACATCAACGCTTATAATTAAATTTTGTGACGTCACATTTTCCGCGCCATTTGCGGATTTTTTTTTCAGAGAAAATCTCAACCAATCAGAAAGCCGCATTCTGTATACAATCAGTGGAAAATTGATTATAATAGTATGAACAAGCAAACTCAACAAAACTTTTGCCAGCTTGGTAGATATAGATACCTGTGTTACGACATTGATGGAAACGCAAATGTTGAACGTTGATAGTCCTTACCCAATGTTGCTGCTTGGCATAGAAAAGGTTGAGATTGACTACAGCTGTGTCCTTGATACGTGCTTTCGTCTCCATCAAGCATGTAACATACTTCACCAGAACCTGTCAACGTTGTAGTAACAGGGGTATAGTTAGCACCAAGTGTTGCGCAGTCATCTTGCCATAGAGGTTGCCCCCCTTCTGCTTGGTACAATCCTACCCACACGGAGCTGAAAATACATGCAGAAAACATAACATAATAATATTAAAACCTTTACTAAAAATTCAATTTACATGCTATTATCCTATACCCTTACAATGATTGAATTGGCTAAAGAAGGTTATTCGGAACCCAATGTCGATTCCAAATATAGAAATAAAAATGAATCCCAAATGTAGTGGGAGCACGTGGCCTAGTGATTGGACGCCGGGCTCGTGATCAAAGGGTTGCGATTTCGAGTCCCAGTCACGGCACTTGGGTTGTACCTTAAAGCAAGATACCTTACTTCGCTTGTTCCAGTCTACTCAGCTGTAAATGAGTACGTAGTTGTGCAGTGCTAGAAATTGTAGAGAGCTAGCTGTGAGCGCAGAAATGTTCCACCGATTGTATGCTCCTCATGGAGTTGAGAACGGTATTGGCTGGTTGCTTAGGCATAAAACCACGGATACTAATTTGTGAACCACTTGGAGAGATCTATAGGTTGTGATGAAGCGGTATAGAAGAACCTCGGTTTATTACATAATTGACCTTTCCGTTGTGTTAAAGGGCAATTAAGTCATACGACGATATTTCAATTCAACTAAAATCGAAAGTACATATCTCAAGACGTAAGAATCCGTATTTGATAATTAGATACCATGTAGATAATGTTCAGGGTGGTCAATTTAATTGTTAGGAAAATCCGTGCCAAATATAACGACATCAAAACCTAGCACGAAATAATCGCGCCCCCTGGCGTGTGCACTTTTCAGTGTGTTGTAAACAACTGGAACAGGGCGAGTCGCGGTGACACTGGAAGGTTGATTTTTTAGGTACTTCTTTCCATGCATTTTGAATTTACGAAACATGTTGCTAACAATAATGATATATCTTATCACGGACTTGTATACATGTAGCAAATTCCATGGCCTTATTAGTATTGGGACCCACGAATAATGGCGTTGGTTCGTATATTTCATATCAACCAAAAGTAGGAATTATTGAAAGCCCACAACCAAAAGTGCCCCTCTGAAGGGAAATTTCGTTATCTGAGCACGTGTTCGCTTTTACGATGCTTCGTAAAAATAAAATAAAAGTCGTCACGATATTCAGCTATAGAACTAGAGGTGCTCTGAATAAACTGCTACAAATTAAGAAATCCATCATATACATGAAATAGCTAGTGTCATATTAAAATCTTGAACTCGTTTAATAATTCCATATTTCATCGACACTCGTGTAAGATCCTTTTTGTCTAATAAACATAAAGATATGATTCATATGCATGGATTGTACGATTAAGGATTCCCATATCGATTAAAAACGAAGTTTTATACAAGCGGTGACAAGTTATTGGACATGTTCTGTATGATTTTAAATAAATCGTTGATAACAGCTGGTGACTTGGTGGCTAAGTGATTAATACGTTTACCCTCCCCCCTATCAAAACCAGCTCAATGTCAGGACTGATATCCTTACCAAGAAGATGACTTGAACACACCCTGGAATTCTCAGGCATGTACAGTTTATGTTTGATAGGCAGCTGATGTCTTGCTTTCTCAGTGATGCAGCTAGAACTCTTCATGTTTTAACTTCGACAAATGCTACATTTTCTGTTCGAAGTTGGGGCATAGTATATATCATCTACAGAACGATACCCGTCCAGAGTGTCAGATTTGTCAACAGAATCATCATTGTCTAACTGAACTAAATATAATTGTAAAACGTAAACAGCAATTATAACAACACGCCGAGCACCATTCGCGGTGAGTAGTCAAAAGACCAAGTGGCAAAGGGAACTTTTGTGTTGCACACCCCAACGGAGGAGAAGCTTTGAAGAAGTACTGAAGACGAAGATGGTCAAGTGAGAAAAATGATAAATCATACGTAATACGGAACTACTATAAGTATGTTAAACAAAGTAGAACATTATACATTGCCATGGACATTGTATCAAATCATTTTCATAATAAATCAATACGTTGTATTATTGTGTACGACAAGGATCACCTGACAGGTAAAAAAACACAGGTAAAACACAGGTAAATCAAACTAACATTAACGAAATAGACTATAATCATTGTAACAACATGTTCCCTAATACTTGTTTTTAAAATGTATGCGTTCAGGGAATCAGTTGTAGACAGACACCCCTTGATAAGTAAGTGAGACTTACCTGGGCGGGTAGAGTGCAAGTAATCTAGTTTGTATCAGTGACGTTAGATAAGCATGTTGCAACTGATCAGTAATATGGGCCAACGTCTTATTGTTGTGTTCGCAGATAGCTCGAGCCTCTGGCCAAGATCTTGGATTGCTATAGAACTGGTACAAACACCACCGGGCATCTAGACAGAAAAAAGGTGAAATTTAAGTAAATTTGTATCCAACTGCAAACCCGCTGACTTTTAGTCTGGTTAAAAGAAAATGTAATGCGTAATCTAGATTTACGCTGTTTATCGATGCTCTAAATATCGAGATTTTCGTGATATATGTCAACTGCTGACGAACAAACTTACGGCACAGGGATTCGAGAGATGCAGGTTGATGAAGACTATGGACAAGTTTTATGGTCGTCATCTTGATCTCATCGAGACATATTCTGTATCTTTGTGTAACATGAAGATGGACGTTTTTGAGTTTGCTTATTAGTGTGTTTGTTGTGATGGCAATGATCACTCGGTTTTCATTTTGAAGATTGATGCTTACATGGATGTGACCATGATTTACATGTTGGGTGTCGTCGATGAAGCAGAAAAGACTTGCTCTTCCGGAACACCTGGTCTTATTCTCTTGTGCTTTTACGAGAATCTCCATAAAAATCTATCCTTTGTTCCTATTTTGCCTCTAGTTTAATCGATTTTGAGTTAGGATTAAGGTTTTGTTGACACTTTGGTATTCTCTGATTTGTTTTTAACCATTGAACGTTTGTAAGATTATCAATATGAATGCAATATAGGTGCCAGATACATAGAATGCCGTTTCTGGTTAGTTATTCAGCTTTTATTGATAATAATAATATTTGTTTTTAGAAGTTAAATACATGTTAAACCAAAGTCTTATCTAATACATGGTCCCCTTATTAATAAAACATTTACATTAATGGGTTAGTAAAAAATGTAAAATGGGGAAATAATAACATATAAATATTCCATATAAAATACATAATACATATATACATCGTTTACCGTTTGAAAGAGACAGTTACTGTAACAATAACAGTATCCTGGGAATTGTTTAAATCCAAGTAAATGTTTGACTGTTATTCTTTTAAAAGTGGTAAAACTGTTGGTTTCCATGAATTCACGAGGTAACACAGTCCTGTCTTTGATACTAGATATAACACAGTGGTTTGAGTAAAAACCAGTTTTGTGTTATGGTACCAAAACTTTGTTATCACAGGCATATCTTGTAGTTCTAACTAAAGATACATTACTAGATAAGAAGTCAGAAACTTCTTTAACGAGACATTTTATCTATAGGCATCCACCATAGTAACTCAAAGATAGTCTTTGGAAGGCGTATTTAATGGTACATTAAGAATCATTATGGCTGCATGTTTCTGAGCCTTCAGGAGCTTACCAATTAAGTTTCCCGAACACCTTGACCACAAAGTACTACAGTATACAAAATGTGAGAAAATACAAGCTTGGAAAAAATTGAGTATATATATATCAATAATAACACCAAGTAATTTATCTCTATCAACCTGGTCCAGGGACTCAATACACAAAGTCAGATCTAGTGTTAAACAGTTTCTACTTGTTTCGGTTTAGAAGCTAGACACAAACATTTTGTTTTTTTTTGGCATTTACAATTATCTTATTTTCGACTCACCATGCATGAACATCTGTAATTTGTATTTGATATTATCTAATGATTTGCCAGCAGCAGATATAGAAAGACCGTCATATATATCAGCCTTCACATTTAATGGCAACTCGTTTATGAAAACTAAAAACATCAAAGGACCTAAAATAGAACCTTGCGGGTCACCATGAGTAACAGGTATTCGACATGTGATCAGCCATGGAAACTAAGTGGACCATACTGTCACCACATTAAGGAACTTAGATCTATTTTGTAAAGAGAGAGTTTTTTCTTGTAAAACAGAATGTTCAACGTAATCAAAAGGTTTCTTAAAGTCTACGAATATGAATCCTGTGCAAAGTTCATCATCAATGTTCTTAGCCCAGGAGTTAACAGTATTCAGCAGTACTGCTTCACATGAATGTTTGTGGCGGACGCCAAATTGAGATGAAACAATTAAATCATTATGTATAAGATGCATGTACAACATACAGTGAAATGCTTCTATATATATATAATTTTGGAAAGAACACGTAGGACCGATATTTACACATGATTTTCAACCTCAGGAGGGCTTCCGCTTTTATGAAGGGGGTAACTTTAGCCGTTTTCCATTTTGTAGGGAAGCTTCCTGTCTTTTGACTAAAATTTATTATATAAGTAAGAGATGGTGGTATTTAAGGATTAACTTTCTATTTTGTTTAGGTTATCGGGGGATAACTACAGTAGAACACGGGTAAATCCAATAACCGCGATGCTGGTTATGTATAATTTACCCGTTTTCCATTGTAGTTATCCCCCGATTACCTAAACAAAATAGAAAGTTTACCCTTATATTTACAGTATCTTTATGAGAAATGTTCGTTACTATCTTGTTCATTATAGTCCCATCTTCGGGCATAGATTTCATTTCAAAACTAATAAACGTGAGAATTGTTCAATAAATGTAACAACATGGAATTTGCAAGCTCCGCCCACCTTTATTGTTGGTGACGTCACACAATTGTGTTTCAAACTGGAGGATTTGCATAGCTCCGCCCACATGTATTGTTGTAGACGTCATAGAAATTTGGCACGTGTTTGAGTACAGTTATGCGGCGATAATGATAGTCTGTGGAACAATGGTTTTCGAGTGAATGTCAGTGTAGACTGTACATTTTTCAGCATGAACAATGTTCAACTGTTTAGTACTAATAGCATCAGTACCGTGGTCTTATGGACATCTTGTAAGTTTTACAAAAAAAAGTGTAGTGAATTGAATCGATATACATAATTGTATGTGAAATAATTTAAGAGGTACCATCCTTTGTTCTATCATAAACATAATATTTCAGTTTCTGAGAAGAAGCTGTTACATTATCCGGCTGTGAAGTAAGTTTACTGGCAATCTCAGTAAATTATTTGTGAAACTGATTTGCTATTTCACTCTTTTCTTAACAACAGTTAACATATTTGGAGAAAGTAAAGTTGTTTTTGGACTTACTTCTCCGATGAACTTCCATAGATATTTAGGGCTATTTTAATTTGTTTGGATTACATTTTTGTAATAGTCAGATTTTACTCTCCATATCATAAATATAACCTGATTACGTTTTCGTTTATATTGTTCGAGATCGCCTTGATGTTTCAATTCATCTCTAATCCTGATGCTTTCAAGAATAGTATCGTTCATCCACACTGGCTGTTTAGGTCTTTTCACACATTTCTGTTCTTTTTGGGTGCATTACCATCCAGAACAGTGAAGAATAGCGTTTGCCAGGTGTCTAGTGCCTCGTCAACATCATAAGTTTAAAAAATGGACCAGTGTGCATGACAGCAACTGCCTCTTAGTATTGTGTCAATGGGAAAATACAGAGCAAATGTAAATATTGACTAATGAACAAGCTGGCAGTTTCACCGAAGGTGTAAGAAACAAGCAGCTAAACATAAAAATGTTGTGGTCGTGCAATAGTTTAAGTGCAGTGTGCACACGCTATTGCCTCGGCCTCAAAGTTCTTAAAAGACCGATATGTCATTTTAGTATGTACACATTTAGTTCGGAACGATGTTTTGAGAAATATACATACATAGTAGTGGCCATTCTTAGTAAACACTCTTGTTGTCGCGAATATTAGTGCGAGGGGTCTTATTGCGAGATTATCAAACCTCCTTGATCAGGCAGGTGACCCAATACCTTTTCATGTTTGATTAGGCCGCATTGGTGAAAGGCAAGTTCGCTACCCATTGCGCCCTCAGGCACATTTGGCCAGGACCATCTTTAGTATATGTTTGTCTGGGACTTATAGAAAATTATCAAACTGATTAAACTTAGATTTTCACTGCAGTGATGAGCAGTGAAAATACTAGATTTTGTCAGTGTAATGTGAAAAAGTGCCCCGACATAATTCTACGTGGCAAAAGTGCCCGTGGTCGTTATTTTACAGTAGAAATCTTACACCGCCCTCGGAATGAAAATGACCCAAAGCGATATTTCTGTAATTCTTCCCGTGAAAAAGTGACCCGACGTAGATTTCAACGGTGGGGAGTTTTCCACCAGGTTAATGTTTTCACGTTACACCGGAACTTTTGTATGAGTTATTCCCCTTTGTCGAATAGAACTCCCCCTGGCATTGTCTATTGGGGAAAGGTGATCTTGAAGAAATGGAAACATCAGTAAATATTGACGAGATACTACTGCACGATTTAATCAGTAATTAATTGGAAGATGAGATTGGTTCAACTGTTCCTTAACTTATCCCAATCAGCTGCGTACCCAAGGATTCAGATCGGCTGTGATTTCGACGAATTTTGCCTAGCTACTTTCCAGTAGGCAACTAAGAAAATAAATAATGAAAGTATCGTAAGTTCTCTTTCGAAATGTAATAAAAGGAAAAACCAATGGTTTGCCGTTTAATTTCAAATATAATACCCGAGTATGGCAGTTTTTTTCCATATTTTCACTCGTGTTTCGCCATCGTGAAAATATAAAAAAAAATCTGCAATACTCGTAAAATATATTTGATATTAAACGCCAAATATATTTCACTTGTATGGCAGATTATTTTCCATCTTTTTCACTCGTGCTTTGCACTCGTGAAAATGTAAACGAAATCTGCCATACTCGTGAAATATATTTGATATTAAACGGCAAACCATTGAATATCCTCTCTATATATAGATAACACAGCGAAATATGAATGATTAAAAAATATATATTACCACAATAGTTTCAAGTTTTCTTTTTATATTATTAATTTTCTAAAACCCTATATTGCCCAAAAGAAATTAGATTATCAGACACAGAAAAAGAGGTGAAATTTAACAACTTGGTGTATCAAGCTGAAATTTGTCTATTATTTTCATTTGGGTTTTAGAAAAATAACATAAAAAGAAAATTAGAAACTTTTGTTTTTACATATATTTTTTTTCAATTATTCATATTTTGCTGTGTTAACTATAGACAGATGCTTATTCTCCTGGCCACACGTGCCTGCGATTGAGTCGAATGACTACCAATGCATGACCACAAATACAGGAAAGATCTTCAAGATGGATAAACTTACCCACACAAAGTTTATCAAGTTCAGCATAAATTGAGTATTTTCCACAGGGTTCCAGATCTGAAACAAAAGTTTTTAAGAAAATACAAAAATCATTTTTGCAATTCATAAACTGTGCGATGAAATGACAGATTTATTCTAAAATAATATGAAAAGTGCATCCATTCTTTCTTGTCTCAAATTACATATGTTGATCAAAAATGTCCTTGCAAATACCGCAATACGCGTTTTGTTTGTAATAATCGAGATAAGCAAGAGAGCCGCCACAGGTGCTTATGGACTTGGTTGCGATTTTTTTTTTTTTTTTGCTTTTTTCATTAAGTGTAGTAAGTCGCAGACAAATACTGTATTTCATAATAAAAGAATGCTTGATTAAAAAGTGAAAAAGGGCATCATAACAATCCATGTAGAGTAGCCTTATAAAAACCAGCTCTTCATGAGTTGTTGTTATTTATTTTTTAATTATACAAGCTGGATTTCCTCGGGAAAACCCACCTGCAACCAGTACCACGCGATTGCCCGACGTTGGCCTCGAACCTGTGGCCCAGAAATTGAGGGCTAGTGATAGCAGCATGTCAGACATCTTAACCACTTGGCCATCACGACCCACAGGTGGAGGGCGAATTTAACCACTTAGCCAATAAGATCTAGTTCTTTAGGGCTAGTGGTCCATATGGCAGAAAGTCAGAAACATTAACCACTTGACCAGTATGACCCAACGGTGGAGGGCTAGAGCTAGCAGAATGGCAGACTCCTTTACCATTAAACGCCTGTAAAAAGTTTCAGACACGCACTTGAGCAAGTCTACAGGCCCCGGTTTCATCAACTTACTTTAAGGATATTCCGTAACTTAAAATTGTCCATTGGAAAGCATTACAGAATTTAAGGAAAGTTCCTTAAATAAGGATTTTCTCCTTAACTTCAGTAATGCTTTCCTATGGAGATTTTTAAGTTAAGGAGTTTCCTTAAGGTAAGGAATGTTGATGAAACCAGGGCCAGGTACAATAGCGGGCGGACTAGTGAGCGATCCCCAGTGTACGAATTCACGCCAGAAACAATGGATCAATGTTTGCGACCAAATTAGCGGTGTTGTAGCGAACATTATTCAAAAATTATGTTTAAAATGGTTCGGTTATCATGCAGAAATATCAAATGTTCCTAACCCCAACTGGAAAATGCAGTGTCCATTTAATCTGCGTAGTATAATGCAATTTACGTGGAAAAACAACTATTTCGTTAATGTCAATTTGCATTTGAATAACTTAAAACATCGGCGAGGTAACGTACCGGTGTTGAACAGCTGTCTAAGTGTTCATTAAAGATTTTAGACAGAAACTGAAATATGAACAAGTTCTTAGTATATATCTTTAGCCATGGTGATGTTCTACGTGTTGACACGTGGGAAGAAAATGAGAAATGGTTTACGCACGTAAAAAGTAAAAAGTACTCGTTTGGCAACTTTATTCTGTGATATATGACCTTCAGTATGTCAACATTCGGCAACGAACATATCATAAAATGCACATTATAGCGCCCCATAAAAATATGTTCGTTGCCAACTGCGGGCACGGTATCTCCATCACGTAAAAAGTTAAAATGTTATAAGAAGGAACAAAATTCGGAACGGGTTGCTACGATGGTAACTACATAGCCGTGGTTGCTAAGATCATATAATTCAATAGAATCTACATCGATTTATTGGCAAATTCCGAAACTATAAAGATAAATGTGCACGTTTAATATTTTTCCCTTATTTTCATTGCTTCTTTATTTTTCAATTATTAACATTAGTTGCACTTCGAACAAATTTATCAACTGTTCTGGTGGTGACGAAATCGAACATTGCAAAAAGAAGCGCCATTGTTTGCTTCAATTGGCTTAATCTGATTTAAATCATATCTTGATCTCCGCGCCGTTCCATAAACTTCTCTCTGCTGCGTCACGATCTGAGGACATCCCAAAGAATCTGAAATGTGCATTTTGAGGCGACAAAGTTGCGTATTTGTACGTTTAGGCATTTCGTCACCACAGACAGCGTCATTGAAAAATTCAAGAAGTTCAAGAGCCGACAAAGATCATCTGAACGTGACCCCCCCCCCCCCCCCCCCCCATGTGATGTCCTTAAATTTTGACGCAGCAGAGAAGAAGTTTACGGAACGGCACGCGGAGATGGAGATCAAGATATGATTTTTAACAGATTGCAATCAGCTTATGGAATTTCAAAAGTACAAACTTCACAAGTATCCAAGTTTATGGTAAAATAAGACAAGTGTTACTTGTAATTGTAATGGTGAACTATTACAGATGAACCCAAAATCTCGCATTTCGGTGTACACCTCTTGAAAATATTAAATTTCATCAAATAAATATCATAATAAGTTATATAAAATATAGAAGAGGAGCTAGTCTGGAACCTTAGTGTACACCTCTAAGAAACGGAGAAAACACAATATGTCCCCCACTTCGTTTCTAGGACGTAATTATACCATTCGCAATAACGTTGAACCCAAAGGTCACCGTTGTGAAGACCATGTACCATCCTTGCAGAGACGCAAACATCTGAAATAAAATAATATATTTTATTAAAAAAAATTCCTGTCATCATTTAAACTGCGTACTTACCGTCATGAGAAACATAGGTTGGTTTCAGGACTTAAACTATTGCATGACCACAACATTTTTTTATGTTTAGCTGCTTGTTTCTTACACCGTCGGTCAAACTGCCAGCTTGTTCATTAGTCAATATTTACATTTGCTCTATATTTTCCCAGTATCGTAAATCACGTGACAAACACAACAATTTAATTTTGTTTAAAACAAGCATTTTCATTGGCTTAATAAATATTGCTATCAGCCTTTATCGTAAGAAAGACGTCGCCGTTTATACATATAACGTCGCTTTTGATTGGTTGATGCAGCAGCATAATGATTTGTAAGAGAAAAAGAGTCCATCAATGAAGTGAATTTTTGCATGGTTAAGATTAAATTATACTCTAAATAAACTGCAAATCGGTTTATAATGAGAATATACGCCGGCTTTTAGAGTTATAACCCCATAACATAAAAAAAACAGATTCAAGTTAATCCTTAATTGGCATAAGATATATACGTTTTTTACAAACTTGCTTTATGAAGATATGTGTATTATTACGTCACGTTGTTTATGACATCATAATGTTGTCCGTCTTTGAAATAAAACTTTCCTGAAGAGTCCCGAAGAGGGTGAAAGCGTTTCGAAGTCGGTTGTCGTGTTTTCATTATTTTTTTTCTTTATACCTACCTACACATGGAAACAAACTACTTTTTACGTAATGAGTATATATATCTTTGCATTATCCATGTAATTATTATACATAATACTAAAAATATACCCATAAGCACAAATCAGACTGCAATTATATGACTGATAATAAATTCTTTAATTTTATTTCTGTTAATGAATTGATTAAACTATCTGCTTATATATGCAAGTTGAATGCAACATACAAGAGTGATATCGACTTGCTTCTTATTTACATGCTTTAAACAAACTTATTTTCGCGACGACTTATTTCTCCGTTTATTCCCCGTTTTCATTTAAAACGACTATTTCGTGGCGATTTCATTTCGCAATTCATACTGTCGTAAATCCTATATTGCATGTACAGTATAGAATTTCTACAGTTGGCATACCTCTGATTGAAACTATGTCATGACGATTAATATTTAAACACCCGCAAAACAAGTTTAATTTAAACCCATGCGAAAATAAGCTGGTTTGCAGTAAAACAATAGTTCCGGAACAATCGTCTTCTCAGAAGAAGAAAAAATATAAATAAACATATATCAATATTATTGTTACAATGTAACCTATCTTGTCCTCTCTGATAATGTCGTCATTTACCCAAATTATGTCGTCATTAACCTAGATTATGTTGTCACTATCCAAGATTATATCGTCATTTTCCCAGATTATGACGTCATTTTCCCAGAATATGTCGTCACTCTCCCAGATTATGTCGACATTATTCCAGATTATGTCGTCATTATTCCAGATAATGTCGTCATTATTCCAGATTATGGCGTCATGATCCCAGAATATTACGTCATTATCCCAGATTATGTCGTCATTATCCCAGATAATGTCGACATAAGAGGATAAATTATTTTTCGATAAAAAAACCCCTCTCAATTGTCATTAAACCTTTATGAAGTTTGAGGGAGCAAAGAGGGTAGATGAGCGTAACCACTTGATGTCTAGAATGCATAAAGCTGATACAATGTATCATTTATGGGATGTCACACTCGGTAAACACATGTAGCACTGGCAGCCATATCACAAGGTAGTGTTGATATTGTTATAAACATGGCCCGTTTTTTAATCATGTTCGCAAAAATTGCTTTCATTTCCGTTTGATTGCCACTCGCTAACGATGTAATGACTGTTCATTATAGAATTTATTATTTGAAATTTATTGATCGATGCTTTCAATTAAATGCAATTATAATATTCATTGTTCAGCTCGTGCTCCGAAATACTAGTATATGTGTTTAAATCTAATATGGCGTTACATGTATACAGTATGGTCGATTAATGTAAATTAAAACTAGTCTAGTTAATGTAAAATTCATTGCATCGACGGAGTAACACTAAGCTTGATTGTGGGTGTGCCGGCCGAGTAATAATTTCGGAGTTCAATAAATGTTTCCGGATCTGATACATATCGTTTCCGTGTTATATACAATAGGAACCGAACAGCCAATGTAATTAAATGAAATGCACTTGTTTTGTTTTTTTTTGACAAATAAACGCATATAAAATTTCGTTGAATATTTAACGAAGTCGTATACCTTACCACGCGGGCTAGATTAGAATGGCAGTTGTGAAGCTAAGCTATATCCAAGTTTGTCATTGTTCAGCTAGCTCATTCTATGAAATATAATATATATGGTTATAAATCTAATATGGCGTTACATGTATACAATATGGTTGATGAATGTAAATTAAAACTAGTCTAGTTACTGTAAAATTAATTGCATCCACGGAGTAACACTAAGCTTGATTGTGGGTGTGCCGGCCGAGTATTAATTGCGGAGTTCAATAAATCTCTGGCATGATGGGGTGTGGTGAGGGTCCTTTGTCGGGTATGGGGCAGCCTTGTTCTGTTGTGAAGGCAGATTTAAATTGTTCATTTAGTATTTTTGCTAACATGTAGTATCTGGCATTAGTTGTCCGTCTTTGCGTAGTGCAGTGTTGGCCGAGTTTTCTTTTCTGAATACGACTTTAAAATCACTACTAGTCATAAAGTAATGAATAGATTTGAACCGAATTTAGTCAGAAATATCTTTAAGGAGGGTTGAACAGACTTTGTATAAATGGTGACTTTGACCCAACTGGGGCCGGAGGGGAGGGGCCCAATAGTGGAAATAGAGGACGACTTTCAAATCCCTACTAGTCATAAAGTAATGAATAGATTTGAACCAAATTTGGCCAGAAACATCCTTTCGGGAAGTGAAACAGATTTTGTATAAATGGTGACTCTTACCCCACTGGGGACGGAGGGCTGGGCCCAATAGGGAAAATAGTTTTAGAGGACTATTTTAAATTCCTGCTAGTCATAAAGTAATGAATGGTTTTGAACCAAATTTGATCAGAAACATTCATTGGGACAAGGGCATATATTTTGTATAAATGGTGCTTTTGATCCCCCTGGGGCCTGAGGGGCAGGGCCAAATAGGGGAAATAGAGGCAAATACTTTTAAATTCCTACTAGTCATAAAGTATTGAATAAATTTGAACTAAATTTGTTCAGAAACAGTCTTTAGGGGAGGAGAACAGATTTTGTATAAATGGTGCTTTTGAACCCACAAATACAGGAAAAGCCTTTTAAATCGCTGCTTGTTTAACTTGGTTTTGGTTGTGATCCTCACCCTATAACAGTATATACCATTGCTTGGCATAAAAAGACTTACACAGTCATGATATTATGATTAGTCCCAGGATGAGTCCCGCCCTTGAAGATATTGTATATATACAATTGCTGGCCATTAAGAGACTACCATAATCCTGATATAGATTTGTTCCCAGGATCTACCATGCCATTGTAGACTTCCTAACCAAATACTATACAATTGCTGGGCATAAAGATACAGATGTTATCATTGATGGCAGGGTCTGGCCACAGCCCTTAGGGACCCGTGTATCACTTGAACTTGAAAACAGCTGAGAAACTCAACCATTAACCAAACTTTAATTTATACAGATATGCCTCAAGGATTTGTCTTAAGGTCTGTCTCTGTCCAGGGGATCTTTTTGGAAAATATTTGACCATGATTACTTAGATACCAAGGTATACAAGTCCTCTGGGCCTCTTGTTTGGGTATTTATTGTCAACTGAGTTGTTGAGTGTTCGTTAAAATAGGGTCCAAAGGTCGTCTGCCGTGTGGTTGTTTTGTTCCTCAAGTCTTGTTACGTTGTATGAAGACATTTCTGATTGGTCCCAGTCAGCTTGAAATTGTATTTAAGTGTGTCTCAAGGTTCTCTTCTAATACGTTTGAGTCGGACGTTATTTCGGTGTATACAATGTCATGGTCAGCTTTACCTATGGATGGTGCAGTTTCTGTCTTGTTTATGAATGAGGGACGGTTTGTAGGGTTAGGTCGAGGATGTGGTCTCCCCTCGTGGGTGTTGTCATTTGTGTTAGGGAGTTGTCTTCTGTGATGTCCCATAGGTGCTGGTGAAGTTTGATGTCTGTTTTGCTAGGTGACTGCTATGAGTACGCCTCGATGGCTTTGTCCAAGTTTGTTGGGTGTGCGGTCTTTTCTGTGTACTGTGTATTCTTGTACTGGAAATATTCGTATGAGGATATTGTGTTGTTAAGCCATGTTTCTGTGTCTATGATAATCAGTTAAATTAATCAAAGAGTTCAATATATGTATCCTGATCTGATACCTGTCGTTTCCATGAAATAGGCATTTTGGACTACGTTATATAAAGGCTTTCATTTCGCCTCAGATAACATGTTAAATGGCTTTGAGTCAATCGCTTAGATGACACTAATTTAAATTAAGATATTGTGACGTCATTTCTGGCCCCGTTTTCACCAACGTTCCTTAACTTAAGAAAAGCATTACAGAAGTTAAGGGGAAAATCCTTAGCTAAGGAACTTTCTTTAAATTCTGTAAAGCTTTCCTATGGAGATTTTTAAGTTAAGGAGTTTCCTTAAGTTAAGGAACGTTGATGAAACCAGGTCCTGGCGCCATTTTAACGTTAAGTCAACGCTTTGCACACACGGAATAGGGATATCGTTTAACCGACTATATCCAAACGAAAAAAAACACAGACATATCTTGAAATTATCAGTAATGTAAATATAAGATATAAGATATATCAGATGTAGTATACAGTCGATATGAATACAATTTGGGTGACAGGAGGTGGGGCGACATGATTATTAATCTGTCACCCAAATTGTATTCATATCGACTGTAAACTACATCTTGTAACAGTTCAATGCTTAAACATTTTTTATAAACATGAAACATAAAATAATCAATACTTATCATAATTCGAGGTTCTTATATATACTGTTTTATCTCGAAACCCTTAGATCGCGAGCCCGGCGTCCTACCACTAGACCACCGTGCCTCCTGTCATCATACGGACTAGTGGTTAACTAACGGGTACATGTACATTGTCTTTGTGTTTGAGTCCGAAATGTGTTGCTCCATACGCTTTAATGGGCGAATCGTTTAAAGTAATATTCAATTCAGCGGTTCGACTGGTCCATATTTGTATCGATTTCGTCCTTTTAAATGACCTAGCGGTTAAAAAGTAGGGAACTATACCACAAACAAACATAATAAAACAAAATAAGCAAAACAGACTATTTCTAGACTATAGACCTGCAGGTCAAAAATATGTATTTCCTTTCGTAAATGTACCGTGTTTAATATAAACAATATTTGTACAGTTCATATCCATATATTTATATTTTAAACAAGAGGCCCAAAGTGCCTGTACCGTTCACATGGAAACATTGGTATCTAGGTGATCATGGTAGAATGTTTTCCAAAAAGATTCTATGGACAGGGAGCATATCTATGTAAATTAAAGTTTGGTAAATGTGTAGGTATCTGAACTGTTTTCAAGTTCAACTGTGAAACAAGGGCCCCAGCGCTAAAGCCAGACCCTGACATCAATATCATGACTGTGTTTGTCTCTTTATGCCCAGCAATTGTATAGTTTTTGGGTGAGGATTACAATCATTTAAAAGTTATGACACAGAAGCTAAGTCTGCTACGGCGTGGCATACCCTGAGACCAATCATAATACCACGACTGTGATTGAATTTTTATACCAATTGATTGTATAGATTTGGGGTAGGGATCTCAACAGTATAAAAGTTATGATCCAGGAGTCAAGTCTGCAAGGGTGTGGTGGACGCTGGGGTAAACCTAAAATCATGATTGTGATTGTCTCTTAATGCTTATTGATTGTATGTATAGTTTTGGGTTGGGGATCTAAACCGTTTGAAAGTTAGGACTTAAGTCTGCAAGGGCGTGGCTCACTCTGGAACCATTAATTAGGATATGATATTACGATTGTGTTGGTCTCTTTATACCATGGTTTATATTTTAAGGGTGGGGGGGGGGGGTAACATTTAAATCCAAGTTTAGTCCATAGGCGGATTGGTCGAGTGGTTAACACTCAGGCCTTCCATGCAGGCAGCCGGAGTTCGATCCCCGAAATCGTCATACGCATGGAAGATTAAGAGAAAGTGTTTTTCTCCTGCCCAAACAACTCCAACAACCCGGGTGGAGTATAAAATAGTCTGGGGTGGGTGTTGCAGTATCTGTGCTGTAGCATTCAAGTTCGGTGGCACTATAAAAGATGCCGTTGGAAACACGGTCCCACTACAAACAGAACACAAATCATCTCCAGCACACACGCATACGCTGACACACACACATAGGGATATATTAGCCAAGTGATATAAGACAACTAGTTAGCGCCTGATAAGGCAGCTCCTGCGAACTCCTCAGAATTGTATTATAGAACTGTATGTGTTAATTGTATTGATTGTAAAAGAACTGTATATCTGTGTACTGTAAAGCGCTTTAGAGTGGCTTATGTCAGCTAGATAGGGCGTTATATCAAATGTTGTAATGTTGTTGTTGTTTAAACAAGTATCGATTTAAAAGGCTTTACTTCTTTTTCCCATTTGGCCCCACCCCTCTGGCCCCAGGGGATAAGTTTCACCATTTATGCAAAATCTGTTTCCCCTCCCCAAAGGATGCTTCTGCCCAATTTTGGATGAAATCAATGAAATACTTTATGACTAATAGCGATTTAAAAGGATTTTCCTCTATTTCCCCTATAAGGTCCTTAGGGGTCAGAGTCACCATTTATGCAAAGATGTTCCCCTTCCCCTTCGATGTTTTCGACAAAATGCGGCTAAATTCATTCAGTACTTAATGACAAATAGCGATTTAAAAGGCTTAACCTCTATTTCACCTGTCACGTGGCTACACCTCTGTCATGTGGTTACACCTTTGTCATGTGGCTACACCTCTGTCATGTGACTACACCTCTGTCATGTGGCTACACCTCTGTCGCGTGGTTACACCTTTGTCATGTACCTACACCTCTGTCATGTGGCTCGCCTCTGCAATGTGGCTACATCTTTGTCCTGTTGTTACAACTCTGTCATGTGGCTACACCTCTGTCATGTGACTACACCTATGTCATGTGGCTACATCTCTGTCGTGTGGCTACACCTTTGTCATGTGGCTACACCTTTGTCCTTTGGTTACACCTCTGTAATGTTGCTACAACAATGTCAAGTGGCTATACCTCTGTCATGTGACTACAACTCTGTCATGTGACTACACCTCTGTCATTTGACTACACCTCTGCCATGTGGCTACAACTTTTTCCTGTGGCTACACCTCTGTCATGTGGCTACACCTTTGTCATGTGGCTACAGCTCTGTCATGTGACTACACCTCTGTCATGTGACTACATCTCTGTCCAGTGGCTACACCTCTGTCCTGTGGCTACACCTCTGTCATATGGCTGCATACCTTTGTCCTGTGGTTACACCTCTGTCATGTGGCTGCACACCTTTGTCCTGTGGTTACACCTCTGTCATGTAGCTACACCTCAGTCATTTGGCTACACCTTTGCCTGTGGCTGCACCTCTGTCATGTGGCTACACCTATGCCATGTGGCTCGCCTGTCATGTTGTTACATCTCTGTCATGTGGCTACATCTCTGTCGTGTGGCTACGACTCTGCCATGTGGCTCGCCTATGTCATGTGGTTAAACCTTTATTATGTAGCAACACCTATGTCATGTGGCTACACCTTTTTTCCTGTGGCTACACCTCTGTCATGTGGCTACACCTTTGTCATTTGGCTACACCTTTACCTGTGGGTACACCTCTGCCATGTGGCTCGCCTGTCATGTTGTTACACCTCTGTCATGTGGCTACATCCTTGTCGTGTGGCTGCACCTCTGCCTTGTGGCTCGCCTCTGTCATGTGGCTAAACCTTTATTATGTAGCTACAGCTATGTCATGTGGTTACACCTATGTCATTTGGCAACACCACTGTCATGTGGATATACCTTTGTCCCGTGGCAACACCTCTGTCATGTGGCTACAACTCTGTCCTGTGGTTACACCTTTGTCCTGTGTTTACACCTTTGTCCCGTGGCTACACGTTTGTCTCGTGGCTAAACTTCTGTCCCGTGGCTACACCTTTGTCCTGTGGTTACACCTTTGTCCTGTGGTTACACCTCTGTCATGTGACAACACCTATGCCATGTGCTTACACCTCTGCCGTATGGTTACACCTTTGTCCTGTGGTTTCACCTATGTAATGTGGCTACAACAATGTCGAGTGGCTATACCTCTGTCATGTGACTACAACTCTGTCATTTGACTACACCTCTGTCATTTGACTACACCTCTGCCATGTGGCTACACCTTTTTCCTGTGGCTACACCTCTGTCATTTGGCTACACCCTTGCCTGTGGCTACACCTCTGTCATGTGGCTACACCTCTGCCATGTTGCTCACCTCTGTCATGTTGTTACACCTCTGTAATGTGACTACAACAATGTCATGTGGCTATACCTCTGCCATCTGACTACACCTCTGTCATTTGACTACACCTCTGCCATGTGGCTACACCTTTTTCCCGTGGCTACACCTCTGTCATGTGGCTACAACTCTGTCCTGTGGCTACACCTCTGTCCTGTGGCTACACCTCTGTCATGTAGCTACACCTCTATCATGTGGCTGCAAACCTTTGTCCTGTGGTAACACCTCTGTCATTTGGCAACACCTTTGCCTGTGGCTACACCTCTGTCATGTGGCAACACATCTGCCATGTGGCTCGCCTCTGTCAGGTTGTTATACCTCTGTCATGTGGCTACATCTCTGTCGTGTGGCTACACCTCTGCCATGTGGCTCGCCTCTCTCATGTGGCTAAACCTTTATTCTTGGCTACAAATATGTCATGTGACTGCATCTCTGTCCTGCGGCTACACCTCTGTCCTGTGGCTACACCTCTGTCCTGTTGTTACACCTCTGTCATGTAGCTACACCTCTATCATGTGGCTGCATACCTTTGTCCTGTGGTAACACTTCTGTCATTTGGCAACACCTTTGCCTGTGGCTACACCTCTGTCATGTGGCAACACATCTGCCATGTGGCTCGCCTCTGTCAGGTTGTTACACCTCTGTCATGTGGCTACATCTCTGTCATGTGGCTACACCTCTGCCATGTGGCTCGCCTCTCTCATGTGGCTAAACCTTTATTATGTGGCTACAAATATGTCATGTGACTGCATCTCTGTCCTGCGGCTACACCTCTGTCCTGCGGCTACACCTCTGTCCTGTTGTTACACCTCTGTCATGTAGCTACACCTCTGCCATGTGGCTCACCTCTGTCATGCTGTTACACCTTTGTCATGTGGCTACATCTCTGTCATGTGGCTACACCTCTGCCATGTGGCTCGCCTCTGTCATGTGGCTAAACCTTTATTATGTGGCTACACCTATTGCATGTGGCTACACCTATGTCTTTTGGCAACAACACTGTCATGTGGATACACCTTTGTCCTGTGGCTACAATTCTGTCCTGTTGTTACATCTCTGTCATGTAGCTACACCTTTTTCCTGTAGCTACACCTCTGTCATGTGGCTGCATACCTGTGTCCTGTGCCTCACCTCTGTCATGGGACTACAATTCTGTCCTGTTGTTACACATCTGTAATGTGGCTACAACAATGTCAAGTGGCTATACCTCTGTCATGTGACTACACCTCTGTCATTTGACTACACCTCTGCCATGTGGCTACACTTTTTTCCTGTGGCTACACCTCTGTCTATGGCTACACCTTTGTCACGTGGCTACAGCTCTGTCATGTGACTACACCTCTGTCATGTGAGTACATCTCTGTCCTGTGGCTACACCTCTGTCCTGTGGTTACAGCTTTTTCCTGTGGTTACACCTTTGTCCCGTGATTACACCTCTTTCATATGCCTACATATTTGTCCTGTTGTTACACCTCTGTCACGTGGCTACACCTTTGTCCTTTAGTTACACCTTTGTCCTGTGGTTACACCTTTCCCTGTGGTTACATCATTGTCCTGTGGTTACACCTTTGTCCCGTAATTATACCTTTGTCACCTGGCTACAACTCTGTCGTTTGGCTACATCTCTGTCCTGTGGCTACATCTCTGTCCTGTGGCTACACCTTTGTCCTGTGGTTACACCTCTGTTATGTTACTACACCTATGTCATGTGGCCACACCTCTGTCGTGTGGCTACACCTTTGTCATGTGGCTACACCTTTGTCCTGTGGTTACACCTCTGTAATGTTGCTACAACAATGTCAGGTGGCTATACCTCTGTCAAGTGACTACAACTCTGTCATGTGACTACACCTCTGTCATTTAAATACACCTCTGCCATGTGGCTACACCTTTTTCCTGTGGCTACACCTCTGTCATGTTGCTACACCTTTGTCATGTGGCTACACCTCTGTCATGTGGCTACACCTCTGTCATGTGACTACAACTCTGTCCTGTTGTTACACCTCTGTCATGTAGCTACACCTCTGTCATGTGGCTGCACACCTTTGTCCAGTGGTTACACCTCTGTCATGTGGCTACACCTCTGTCATTTGGCTACACATTTGCCTGTGGCTACACCTCTGTCATGTGGCTACACCTCTACCATGTGGCTCGCCTCTGTCATGTTGTTACACCTCTGTCATATGGCTACATCCCTGTCCTGTGGCTACACCTCTGCCATAAGGCTCGCCTCTGTTATTTGGTTACACCACTGTCATGTGGTTACACATCTGTCCTGTGGCTACACCATTGTCCTGTGGCTACACTTCTGTCCTGTGGCTACACCTCTGTCCTATGGCTACACCTTTGTCCTGTGGTTGCTCATCTGTCCTGTGGCTACACCTCTGTCGTGTGGCTACACCTTTGTCCTGTGGTTACACCTTTGTCCTGTGGTTACACCTCTGTCATGTGGTTACACCTCTGTCCTGTGGCTACACTTTTGTCCTGTTGTTACACATATGTCCTGTGGTTACACCTTTGTCCAGTGGTTACACCTTTTTCCTGTGAGTACACCTCTGTCATGTGGTTACACATCTGTCCTGTGGCTACACCATTGTCCTGTGGCTACACCTCTGTCATGTGGTTACACATCTGTCCTGTTGCTACACCATTGTCCTGTGGCTACACCTCTGTCCTGTGGCTACACCTCTGTCCTATGACTACACCTTTGTCCTTTGGTTACACATCTGTCCTGTGGCTACACCTCTATCATGTGGCTGCACACATTTGTCCAGTGGTTACACCTCTGTCATGTGGCTACATCTCTGTCATTTGGCTACACATTTGCCTGTGGCTACACCTCTGTCATGTGGCTACACCTCTGCCATGTGGCTCGCCTCTGTCATGTTGTTACACCTCTGTCATTTGGCTACATCCCTGTCCTGTGACTACACCTCTGTCGTGTGGCTACATCTCTGTCCTGTGGCTACACTTCTGTCCTGTGGCTACACCTTTGTCATGTGGTTACACCTCTGTTATGTTACTACACCTATATCATGTGGCCACACCTCTGTCGTGTGGCTACACCTTTGTCCTGTGGTTACACCTCTGTAATGTTGCTACAACAATGTCAGGTGGCTATACCTCTGTCAAGTGACTACAACTCTGTCATGTGACTACACCTCTGTCATTTAAATACACCTCTGCCATGTGGCTACACCTTTTTCCTATGGCTACACCTCTGTCATGTGGCTACACCTTTGTCATGTGGCTACAGCTCTGCCATGTGACTACACCTCTGTCATGTGACTACATCTCTGTCCTGTGGCTACACCGCTGTCATGTGACTACAACTCTGTCATGTGACTACACCTCTGTCATGTGACTACAACTCTGTCCTGTTGTTACACCTCTGTCATGTAGCTACACCTCTGTCATGTGGCTGCACACCTTTGTCCAGTGGTTACACCTCTGTCATGTTGTTACACCTCTGTCATATGGCTACATCCCTGTCCTGTGGCTACACCTCTGCCATATGACTCGCCTCTGTCATGTTGTTACACCTCTGTCATTTGGCTACATCCCTGTCCTGTGGCTACACCACTGCCATATGGCTCGCCTCTGTTATGTGGTTACACCACTGTCATATGGATACACTTTTTTCCTGTGGCTACACTTCTGCCATATGGCTCGCCTCTGTCATGTTGTTACACCTATGTCATATGGCTACATCTCTGTCCTGTGGCTACACCTCTGCCATATGGCTCGCCTCTGTTATTTGGTTACACCACTGTCATGTGGTTACACATCTGTCCTGTGGCTACACAATTGTCCTGTGGCTACACCTCTGTCCTGTGGCTACACCTCTGTCCTATAGCTACACCTTTGTCCTGTGGTTACACATCTGTCCTGTGGCTACACCTCTGTCCTGTGGTTACACCATTGTCCTGTGGCTACACCTCTGTCCTGTGGTTACAACTTTGTCCTGTGGTTACACATCTGTCCTGTGGCTACACCTCTGTCGTGTGGCTACACCTTTATCCCGTGGTTACGCTTTTGTCCTGTTGTTACACTTTTGTCCTGTGGTTACACCTTTGTCCTGTGATTACACCTCTGTCATGTGGTTACACATCTGTCCTGTGGCTACACCATTGTCATGTGGCTACACCTTTGTCCTGTGGCTACACCTCTGTCATGTGGCTAAACCTTTGTCCTGTGGCTTGATCTCTGTCATGTGGCTACACCTTTGTCCTGTGGCTACACCTTTGTCCTGTGGCTACACCTCTGTCATGTGGCTAAACCTTTGTCCTGTGGCTTGATCTCTGTCATGTGGCTACACCTTTGTCCTGTGGCTACACCTCTGTCATTTGGATACACCTCTGTCATGTGGCTACACCTCCCGTCTGTGGCTACACCTCTGTCATGTGGTTACATCTTTGTCATGTGGCTACACCTCTGTCCTGTGGCTACATCTCTGTCATATGGCTACACAACTCTGTTTTGTGGCAACACCTCGGAATTCTGTATTGTTATTTGTTTTTCACAAGTATTTGGAAAAAACGCACAAGGCCAGGTAAAGTCATGTTAATGTTTCGTAAAAACGATTGTCAAACATATGGAACGTATCTCAATAAATTGCACCTATCTTCAAATAATACAAGAAATGTATAATTTAATTGAAGAAAGGTTTAACTCAGCTGAATATATAGGTCCAATTGAATTAGAGAAAGGTTCAATTCGATTGAAGATAGGTTCAATTCAATTGTACCTATCTTTAATGAAAGATATCTTATATCTTAACTGAATTGAAGATATCTTCAATTAAATTGAAGATAGGTACAATTATTTGTGTCTATTTTTGATTAATTAAAGATAGGTACAATTGAATTGAACCTATCTTCAATTAATTTTACCTTTCTTCAAGTATTTGAAGATAGGTGCAATTAATTGAGTATATATTTATTTGGCGTTCCATACCAAAGTGGCATTAACAGTGAGTTTCTGTCTTGTATTTGTTTAGATGGTGTTATCTGTGTACATGTATGAAGCTCGCCATAGGCATAAACGTTTGAAATGAGATAGACATTTTTACAAACTTGTCCTTTGTGACCTTGGCACGTGAAGTAGAACAACATCACCCACATGCAGTTGAACATTGATGTACATTTTGCAGGTTAACGATGATTACCCTAAGCAATTTCATTTTTCAGTTAATGATATCGTGATGTTTTTTTAATATGTTTGTCCTTGTAACATTGGCTTTTGTCCAAATAAGTTTTTCATCGTCACATTTTTTTCAGACCGAATAGTAGTATTTCAGTCTTTGCTTTTAACTGAAAGAATATTAATGAATCGTTCATCATTGTCCAAAAGTCATCAATTTGGTCACAATTACCTTTTGTACAACAATATTGTTCAAAAGTTTATAAAGGTTTATAAAAAACTAGACTGACTTCTTTAGTATTTTCAAATAAAAACAATTGCATGTAACGTAATTATAAGCGTCACAATTTACGGTATATCTTAACTATAAATAGGTTTTACACTTACCTCTATTATTTTTCAGTGTCCCTGCAATTAATGGTTTGATTTGTCTTTCACTCAACAGAACAAAATCATTTTCCGAAATACACACGTGTAATCCATTGCATGGTTCAGGATAACAGTAAACTCACCTTAACAATCTTATCAAACACCTGTATGCGCATGTCCGCTAAAATCAATCATACTGCTCACTGGTATTGCATTGTCGCAATTCATATCATAACATATGCTGATGGATATGTTCATTTGTCAATGGCACAATTGTTGAATAATATATACTGAACGGAAACAGATACGAAAAATGTATGATTGTTAAAATTTGACGAATGGTATACGGTGTTGTGGACAAAATGTCGCAAGGCTGTCAATAATTATCTTTAATAAATAATACATCAAAATGTTGAAAGTTGTTACCAGACCCGAGTTTTAAAGAAGTATTGGGAAGTATAATCTGCTATCACATTATTTTTGGTATCTTACAGTCATCAACATTCCTCAAAAAAAAACATTTATTAAAGATTGGTTAAAAAAATCCTTCGCAGAAATAGTCTGACCTGTAGCTTTATCTCATTAGTCTTGGGTATCATACGGTCACTAACATTTCCCAAAAATGGTTAAATATTTAAGGTACCTAGACCTTTGTCCAGTGTGTACAATTCTCCATGTTCGTAGACCTTAGTTTTGTTCCTTGACCTTTGTCCAGTGTGTACATTTCTCCATGTTCGTAGACCGTAATCTAATTCCTAGACCTTTGTCCAGTGTGTACACTTCCCAATGTTTGTAGACCTTAGTCTAGTTCCTAGACCTATGTCCAGTGTGTACACTTCTCTATGTTCGTAGACCATAGTCTAGTTCCTAGATCTTTGTCCAGTGTGTACACTTCTCTATGTTCGTAGACCTTAGTCTAGTTCCTAGACCTTTGTCCAGTGTGTACACTTATCCATGTTCGTAGACCGTAGTCTAGTTCCTAGACTTTTGTCGAGTGTGTACACTTCTCCGTGTGCGTAGACCGTAGTCTAGTTTCTAGACCTTTGTCCAGTGTGTACACTTTTCCGTGTTCGTAGACTTTAGCTATAGTCTAGTTCCTAGACCTTTGTCCAGTGTGTACACTTCTCCGTGTTCGTAGACCTTAGTCTAGTCCCTAGACCTTTGTCCAGTGTGTACACTTATCCGTGTTCGTAGACCTTAGTCTAGTTCCTAGACTTTTTCCAGTGTGTACACTTCTCCATGCTCGTAGACCTTAGTCTAGTTCCTAGACCTTTTTCCAGTGTGTACACTTCTCCCTGTTCGTAGACCTTAGTCTAGTTCCTAGACCTTTGTCCAGTGTGTACTTCTCCCTGTTCGTAGACCTTTGTCCAGTGTGTACAATTCTCCCTGTTCGTAGACCTTAATCTAGTTCCTAGAACTTTGTCCAGTGTGTACATTTCTCCATGTTCGTAGACCTTTGTCCAGTGTGTACAATTCTCCCTGTTCGTAGACCTTAATCTAGTTCCTAGACCTTTGTCCAGTGTGTACATTTCTCCATGTTCGTAGACCATAATCTAATTCCTAGACCTTTGTCCAGTGTGTACTTCTCCGTGTTCGTAGACCTTAGTCTAGTTCCTAGAAAATTGTCCAGTGTGTACACTTCTCTATGTTCGTAGACCTTAGTCTAGTTCCTAGACCTTTGTCCAGTGTGTACATTTCTCCATGTTCGTAGACCGTAATCTAATTCCTAGACCTTTGTCCAGTGTGTACACTTCTCAATGTTCGTAGACCTTAGTCTAGTTCCTAGACCTTTGTCCAGTGTGTACACTTCTCTATTTTCGTAGACCTTAGTCTAGTTCCTAGATCTTTGTCCAGTGTGTACACTTCTCTATGTTCGTAGACCTTAGTCTAGTTCCTAGACCTTTGTCCAGTGTGTACACTTATCCATGTTCGTATACCGTAGTCTACTTCCTAGACCTCTGTCCAGTGTGTACACTTCTCTATGTTCGTTGACCGTAGTCTAGTTTCTAGACCTTTGTCCAGTGTGAACACTTCTCTATGTTCGTAGACCTTAGTCTAGTTCCTAGACCTTTGTCCAGTGTGTACACTTCTCCGTGTTCGTAGACTTTAGCTATAGTCTAGTTCCTAGACCTTTGTCCAGTGTGTACACTTCTCCGTGTTCGTAGACTTTAGCTATAGTCTAGTTCCTAGACCTTTGTCAAGTGTGTACACTTCTCCGTGTTCGTAGACCTTAGTCTAGTTCCTAGACCTTTGTCCAGTGTGTACTTTTCCGTGTTCGTAGACCTTAGTCTAGTTCCTAGACCTTTGTCCAGTGTGTACACTTCTCCGTGTTCGTAGACCTTAGTCTAGTTCCTAGACTTTTTTCCAGTGTGTACACTTCTCCATGCTCGTAGACCTTAGTCTAGTTCCTAGACCTTTTTCCAGTGTGTACACTTCTCCCTGTTCTTAGACCTTAGTCTAGTTCCTAGAACTTTGTCCAGTGTGTACTTCTCCCTGTTCGTAGACCTTTGTCCAGTGTGTACAATTCTCCCTGTTCGTAGACCTTAATCTAATTCCTAGACCTTTGTCCAGTGTGTACACTTCTCTATGTTCACAGACCGTAGTCTAGTTCCTAGATCTTTGTCCAGTGTGAACACTTCTCTATGTTCGTAGACCTTAGTCTAGTTCCTAGACCTTTGTCCAGTGTGTACACTTCTCCATGTGCGTAGACCGTAGTCTAGTTCCTAGACTTTTGTCGAGTGTGTACACTTCTCCATGTTCGTAGACTTTAGTCTAGTTCCTAGACCTTTGTCCAGTGTGTACACTTTTCCGTGTTCGTAGACCTTAGTCTAGTTCCTAGACCTTTGTCCAGTGTGTACACTTCTCCGTGTTCGTAGACCGTAGTCTAGTTCCTAGACCTTTGTCCTGTGTGTACTTCTCCGTGTTCGTAGACCTGAGTCTAGTTCCTAGACATTTTTCCAGTGTTTACACTTCTCCATGTTCGTAGACCGTAGTCTAGTTCCTAGAACTTTGTCCAGTGTGTACTTCTCTGTGTTCGTAGACCGTAGTCTAGTTTCTAGACCTTTGTCCAGTGTGTACACTTCTCCGTGTTCGTAGACTTTAGCTATAGTCTAGTTCCTAGACCTTTGTCAAGTGTGTACACTTCTCCGTGTTCGTAGACCTTAGTCTAGTTCCTAGACCTTTGTCCAGTGTGTACTTTTCCGTGTTCGTAGACCTTAGTCTAGTTCCTAGACATTTTTCCAGTGTTTACACTTATCCATGTTCGTAGACCTTAGTCTAGTTCCTAGAACTTTGTCCAGTGTGTACTTCTCTGTGTTCGTAGACCTTAGTCTAGTTCCTAGACCTTTGTCCAGTGTGTACACTTCTCCGTGTTCGTAGACCTTAGTCTAGTTCCTAGACTTTTTTCCAGTGTGTACACTTCTCCATGCTCGTAGACCTTAGTCTAGTTCCTAGACCTTTTTCCAGTGTGTACACTTCTCCCTGTTCGTAGACCTTAGTCTAGTTCCTAGAACTTTGTCCAGTGTGTACACTTCTCCCTGTTCGTAGACCTTAGTCTAGTTCCTAGAACTTTGTCCAGTGTGTACTTCTCCCTGTTCGTAGACCTTTGTCCAGTGTGTACAATTCTCCATGTTCGTAGACCTTAATCTAATTCCTAGACCTTTGTCCAGTGTGTACACTTCTCTATGTTCACAGACCGTAGTCTAGTTCCTAGATCTTTGTCCAGTGTGAACACTTCTCTATGTTCGTAGATCTTAGTCTAGTTCCTAGACCTTTGTCCAGTGTGTACACTTCTCCGTGTTCGTAGACTTTAGCTATAGTCTAGTTCCTTGACCTTTTTCAAGTGTGTACACTTTTCCGTGTTCGTAGACCTTAGTCTAGTTCCTAGACCTTTGTCCAGTGTGTACACTTCTCCGTGTTCGTAGACCGTAGTCTAGTTCCTAGACCTTTTTCCAGTGTGTACTTCTCCGTGTTCGTAGACCTGAGTCTAGTTCCTAGACATTTTTCCAGTGTTTACACTTCTCCATGTTCGTAGACCGTAGTCTAGTTCCTACAACTTTGTCCAGTGTGTACTTCTCTGTGTTCGTAGACCTTAGTCTAGTTCCTAGACCTTTGTCCAGTGTGTACACTTCTCCATGTTCGTAGACCTTAGTCTAGTTCCTAAACTTTTTTCCAGTGTGTACACTTCTCCATGCTCGTAGACCTTAGTCTTGCCCTAGACCTTTTTCCAGTGTGTACACTTCTCCCTGTTCGTAGACCTTAGTCTAGTTCCTAGAACTTTGTCCAGTGTGTACTTCTCCCTGTTCGTAGACCTTAGTCTAGTTCCTAGACCTTTGTCCAGTGTGTACACTTCTCCATGTTCGTAGACCTTAGTCTAGTTCCTAGAACGTTGTCCAGTGTGTACTTCTCTGTGTTCGTAGACCTTAGTCTTGTTCCTAGACCTTTTTCCAGTGTGTACACTTCTCCATGCTTGTAGAGCTTAGTCTAGTTCCTAGACCTTTTTCCAGTGTGTACACTTCTCCCTGTTCGTAGACCTTTGTCTAGTTCCTAGAACTTTGTCCAGTGTGTACTTCTCCCTGTTCGTAGACCTTTGTCCAGTGTGTACAATTCTCCCTGTTCGTAGTCCTTAGTCTAGTTCCTAGACCTATGTCCAGTGTGTACTTCCCCATGTTCACAGACCGTAGTCTAGTTCCTAGATCTTTTTCCAGTGTGTACACTTCTCTATGTTCGTAGACCTTAGTCTAGTTCCTAGACCTTTGTCCAGTGTGTACATTTCTCCATGTTCGTAGACCGTAATCTAATTCTTAGACCTTTGTCCAGTTTGTACACTTCTCTATGTTCGTAGAACTTAGTCTAGTTCCTAGACCTATGTCCAGTGTGTACACTTCTCCATGTTCGTAGACCGTAGTCTAGTTCCTAGATCTTTGTCCAGTGTGTACACTTCTCTATGTTCGTAGACCGTAGTCTAGTTCCTAGACCTATGTCCAGTGTGTACACTTCTCCATGTTCGTAGACCGTAGTCTAGTTCCTAGACCTATGTCCAGTGTGTACACTTCTCTATGTTCGTAGGCCGTAGTCTAGTTCCTAGACCTTTGTCCAGTGTGTACACTTCTCCGTGTTCGTAGACCGTAGTCTAGTTCCTAGACCTTTGTCCAGTGTGTACACTTCTCTATGTTCGTAGGCCGTAGTCTAGTTCCTAGACCTTTGTCCAGTGTGTACACTTCTCCGTGTTCGTAGACCGTAGTCTAGTTCCTAGACCTTTGTCCAGTGTGTACACTTCTCCATGTGCGTAGACCGTAGTCTAGTTCCTAGACTTTTGTCGAGTGTGTACACTTCTCCATGTTCGTAGACTTTAGTCTAGTTCCTAGTCCTTTGTCCAGTGTGTACACTTTTCCGTGTTCGTAGACCTTAGTCTAGTTCCTAGACATTTGTCCAGTGTGTACACTTCTCCGTGTTCGTAGACCGTAGTCTAGTTCCTAGACCTTTGTCCTGTGTGTACTTCTCCGTGTTCGTAGACCTGAGTCTAGTTCCTAGACATTTTTCCAGTGTTTACACTTCTCCATGTTCGTAGACCGTAGTCTAGTTCCTAGAACTTTGTCCAGTGTGTACTTCTCTGTGTTCGTAGACCGTAGTCTAGTTTCTAGACCTTTGTCCAGTGTGTACACTTCTCCGTGTTCGTAGACTTTAGCTATAGTCTAGTTCCTAGACCTTTGTCAAGTGTGTACACTTCTCCGTGTTCGTAGACCTTAGTCTAGTTCCTAGACCTTTGTCCAGTGTGTACTTTTCCGTGTTCGTAGACCTTAGTCTAGTTCCTAGACATTTTTCCAGTGTTTACACTTATCCATGTTCGTAGACCTTAGTCTAGTTCCTAGAACTTTGTCCAGTGTGTACTTCTCTGTGTTCGTAGACCTTAGTCTAGTTCCTAGACCTTTGTCCAGTGTGTACACTTCTCCGTGTTCGTAGACCTTAGTCTAGTTCCTAGACTTTTTTCCAGTGTGTACACTTCTCCATGCTCGTAGACCTTAGTCTAGTTCCTAGACCTTTTTCCAGTGTGTACACTTCTCCCTGTTCGTAGACCTTAGTCTAGTTCCTAGAACTTTGTCCAGTGTGTACACTTCTCCCTGTTCGTAGACCTTAGTCTAGTTCCTAGAACTTTGTCCAGTGTGTACTTCTCCCTGTTCGTAGACCTTTGTCCAGTGTGTACAATTCTCCATGTTCGTAGACCTTAATCTAATTCCTAGACCTTTGTCCAGTGTGTACACTTCTCTATGTTCACAGACCGTAGTCTAGTTCCTAGATCTTTGTCCAGTGTGAACACTTCTCTATGTTCGTAGATCTTAGTCTAGTTCCTAGACCTTTGTCCAGTGTGTACACTTCTCCGTGTTCGTAGACTTTAGCTATAGTCTAGTTCCTTGACCTTTTTCAAGTGTGTACACTTTTCCGTGTTCGTAGACCTTAGTCTAGTTCCTAGACCTTTGTCCAGTGTGTACACTTCTCCGTGTTCGTAGACCGTAGTCTAGTTCCTAGACCTTTTTCCAGTGTGTACTTCTCCGTGTTCGTAGACCTGAGTCTAGTTCCTAGACATTTTTCCAGTGTTTACACTTCTCCATGTTCGTAGACCGTAGTCTAGTTCCTACAACTTTGTCCAGTGTGTACTTCTCTGTGTTCGTAGACCTTAGTCTAGTTCCTAGACCTTTGTCCAGTGTGTACACTTCTCCATGTTCGTAGACCTTAGTCTAGTTCCTAAACTTTTTTCCAGTGTGTACACTTCTCCATGCTCGTAGACCTTAGTCTTGCCCTAGACCTTTTTCCAGTGTGTACACTTCTCCCTGTTCGTAGACCTTAGTCTAGTTCCTAGAACTTTGTCCAGTGTGTACTTCTCCCTGTTCGTAGACCTTAGTCTAGTTCCTAGACCTTTGTCCAGTGTGTACACTTCTCCCTGTTCGTAGACCTTAGTCTAGTTCCTAGAACGTTGTCCAGTGTGTACTTCTCTGTGTTCGTAGACCTTAGTCTTGTTCCTAGACCTTTTTCCAGTGTGTACACTTCTCCATGCTTGTAGAGCTTAGTCTAGTTCCTAGACCTTTTTCCAGTGTGTACACTTCTCCCTGTTCGTAGACCTTTGTCTAGTTCCTAGAACTTTGTCCAGTTTGTACTTCTCCCTGTTCGTAGACCTTTGTCCAGTGTGTACAATTCTCCCTGTTCGTAGACCTTAGTCTAGTTCCTAGACCTATGTCCAGTGTGTACTTCCCCATGTTCACAGACCGTAGTCTAGTTCCTAGATCTTTTTCCAGTGTGTACACTTCTCTATGTTCGTAGACCTTAGTCTAGTTCCTAGACCTTTGTCCAGTGTGTACATTTCTCCATGTTCGTAGACCGTAATCTAATTCTTAGACCTTTGTCCAGTTTGTACACTTCTCTATGTTCGTAGAACTTAGTCTAGTTCCTAGACCTATGTCCAGTGTGTACACTTCTCCATGTTCGTAGACCGTAGTCTAGTTCCTAGATCTTTGTCCAGTGTGTACACTTCTCTATGTTCGTAGACCGTAGTCTAGTTCCTAGACCTATGTCCAGTGTGTACACTTCTCCATGTTCGTAGACCGTAGTCTAGTTCCTAGACCTATGTCCAGTGTGTACACTTCTCTATGTTCGTAGGCCGTAGTCTAGTTCCTAGACCTTTGTCCAGTGTGTACACTTCTCCGTGTTCGTAGACCGTAGTCTAGTTCCTAGACCTTTGTCCAGTGTGTACACTTCTCTATGTTCGTAGGCCGTAGTCTAGTTCCTAGACCTTTGTCCAGTGTGTACACTTCTCCGTGTTCGTAGACCGTAGTCTAGTTCCTAGACCTTTGTCCAGTGTGTACACTTCTCCATGTGCGTAGACCGTAGTCTAGTTCCTAGACTTTTGTCGAGTGTGTACACTTCTCCATGTTCGTAGACTTAAGTCTAGTTCCTAGTCCTTTGTCCAGTGTGTACACTTTTCCGTGTTCGTAGACCTTAGTCTAGTTCCTAGACATTTGTCCAGTGTGTACACTTCTCCGTGTTCGTAGACCGTAGTCTAGTTCCTAGACCTTTGTCCTGTGTGTACTTCTCCGTGTTCGTAGACCTGAGTCTAGTTCCTAGACATTTGTCCAGTGTGTACACTTCTCTGTGTTCGTAGACCTTAGTCTAGTTCCTAGACCTTTGTCCAGTGTGTACATTTCTCTGTGTTCGTAGACCGTAGTCTAGTTCCTAGATCTTTGTCCAGTGTGTACACTTCTCCGTGTTCGTAGACCTTAGTCTAGTTCCTAGACCTTTGTCCAGTGTGTACTTCCCAATGTTCGTAGACCGTAGTCTAGTTCCTAGATCTTTGTCCAGTGTGTACACTTCTCCGTGTTCGTAGACCTTAGTCTAGTTCCTAGATCTTTGTCCAGTGTGTACACTTCTCCATGTTCGTAGACCTTAGTCTAGTTCCTAGATCTTTGTCCAGTGTGTACACTTCTCCATGTTCGTAGACCGTAGTCTAGTTCCTAGATCTTTGTCCAGTGTGTACACTTCTCTGTGTTCGTAGACCGTAGTCTAATTCCTAGATCTTTGTCCAGTGTGTACACTTCTCTATGTTCGTAGACCTTAGTCTAGTTCCTAGATCTTTGTCCAGTGTGTACACTTCTCCATGTTCGTAGACCGTAGTCTAGTTCCTAGATCTTTGTCGAGTGTGTACACTTCTCCATGTTCGTAAACCGTAGTCTAGTTCCTAGACCTATGTCCAGTGTGTACACTTCTCTATGTTCGTAGACCTTAGTCTAGTTCCTAGACCTTTTTCCAGTGTGTACACTTCTCCCTGTTCGTAGACCTTACTCTAGTTCCTAAACTTTTTTCCAGTGTGTACACTTCTCCGTGTGCGTAGACCGTAGTCTAGTTCCTAGACCTTGGTCCGGTGTGTACACTTATCCGTGTTCGTAGACTTTAGCTATAGTCTAGTTCCTAGACCTTTGTCCAGTGTGTACACTTCTCCGTGTTCGTAGACCGTAGTCTAGTTCCTAGACCTTTGTCCAGTGTGTACACTTCTCCGTGTTCGTAGACCGTAGTCTAGTTCCTAGACCTTTGTCCAGTGTGTACTTCTCTGTGTTCGTAGACCTTAATCTAATTCCTAGACCTTTGTCCAGTGTGTACACTTCTCCCTGTTCGTAGACCTTAGTCTAGTTCCTAGAACTTTGTCCAGTGTGTACACTTCTCCATGTTCGTAGACCTTAGTCTAGTTCCTAGAACTTTGTCCAGTGTGTACACTTCTCTATGTTCGTAGACCCTAGTCTAGTTCCTAGATCTTTGTCCAGTGTGTACACTTCTCCATGTTCGTAGACCTTAGTCTAGTTCCTAGAACTTTGTCCAGTGCGTACACTTCTCCCTGTTCGTAGACCTTAGTCTAGTTCCTAGAACTTTGTCCAGTGTGTACACTTCTCCATGTTTGTAGACCTTAGTCTAGTTCCTAGACCTTAGTCTAGTTCCTAGAACTTTGTCCAGTGTGTATACTTCGCCATGTTCGTAGACCTTAGTCTAGTTCCTAGAACTTTGTTCAGTGTGTACACTTCTCCATGTTCGTAGACCTTAGTCTAGTTCCTAGAACTTTGTCCAGTGTGTACACTTCTCCGTGTGCGTAGACCGTAGTCTAGTTCCTATGACTTTGTCTAGTTGGTCTACTTCTTTTTTGTTTGTAACTATTTTCCTAATAGTCTGGTGGCAGGGACCGATAAGCATGCAATACGGTCCGTACAATGTTTTTTTGTTGTTTCTAAACCTCTGAGGTGTGTTTCTTAAGAATCTGGATGATGCCACTCATCATTGTCATCATTGGGCAATCCGCACAATATGCAAATTAAGGCCGCCATTACTGAAAATCTTATTTTCGTCAATATGTCAGTAACTATGCATGGTATCAAAATGATTTTGGTGTCTATCCCCATGTTTTGAGGGGTAAATAATCAGAATAAGCCATTTTACTTAAGATTACAACCTCTGGGTTGCAAGTTCGAATCCCACGTTCCCACGTAGGGCAGTTGCAGGTACTGACCGTAGGTCGGCGGTTTTTCTCCAGGTACTGCGGCTTTCTTCCACCTTCAAAACCTGGCATGTCTTTAAATGACCCTGGCTGTTAATAGGACGTAAAACTAAATAAACCAAACCAAATGTCTCGTTCCTTTAAACAAATCACTTTCAACAACATTGTCAGTCATCAACCCGTCGGGTTTGCCCATTCTGGCATTGTGCATCCTAGTGACATCCACTTCTCATTGTACATGGCAAGTGAGCTGTTTGACATCCACACATTCCAGTCCAACAGGATGTATTCGTAACACAACCACACTTAATCATTTTCAGCACCTCCGGCGGAGCAACACTTATTACGTATTGGAATCAATTATTACTGGAATCAAGCATCTAGTGCATTCCCCACGTTTCAATCCGAACTCGATAGAATTAAGTGGTGGAGGTTCTGAGCTGAGAGCTGATTTCCAAATGGAAATCTGAATGTGCACCCACTTTACGTTCTCTTTTCATGTTTCTTTAGAAGGTGGGGGTGTCTTAAGCTCTGGAGCCTTTGCCACATTTTCCCACCCATCCTTCGCGACCAGACTTCACTCCGGACCTCAGACATATTTGATGTCACCACGCTTTGACCCTGTATGAGGTAGTCATGAATACTGTCGCTTCTTCAAAGATATCATATATATCCTCAGATAAAATGCCCCTGTTGTGCACTTCTACACCACTCGTAAGGACTTTGATGACAGTGTTTTTTCCTACTCCAGAGCACTGAGCCACAGTGCCACAGCCTGAGAGGGCATAGGCGGCTGGAAGTTGTGAAAGCAATTGTCCATCTGTTCAATTGTAGTTGCCCCAATGTCTCTAGAAGTTCGTACGGCACTTGGTCCTTTCATTGTAAGATGACAGGTCATGTTTAACTTTGCGTATAAATGCAGCAGGAGGACAAAAACGGTTGTGTCCTCACATACGATGTTGATTCTTTTTCACACCACATTCAGCTGCCTTAACCATCTGCAGTATGTTTATTTTATCTGCTTTTTCGTGGCAAGTCTGGAGGTCTTCCCTGCGGAAGACAATACCATCATGAATTACAACTAGTACAGAGTCAGTAGAGGTCATGACCAGACTGTTGATTGGGTTCGTCCTGTGCTTTCTAGATCAAATTCTGACATATCAGGGCCCTTATTCATGAAACCGTTCTGATTCTCAAGCATGGATTCTGTGCTCAAGCCAGCTTTCTCAAAACTCTCCTCCTTAATCATGTCGAAGGGTCAAAAAGTTAATGAAAATGTTGAAAACAGTTTTTGGCTTCATGTCTCTTCAATTTTCTTCCCAAAACTTTGACAACTTTATAGCCAGAACAAGAAATAAGGCTTGAGCACGAAATCAATGCTTGAGCATGAGAACGGTTTTATGAATACGGGCCAAGATCTATGACCTCTACCTTATTCTCTGTTACTCTACTGAGTCTGCATCAGTTGTAATTCAGGATGTGATCGTCTTCCACAGGGAAAATCTCATGACTTGCCATGAAGAAGCGGATGTAATAATCATAAAGCAAAAGGTTAAGGCAGCTGAGAGAACAAAGATGAAATCATTGAGGAATCGACAGCACTCATGGCTGCCTGCTACAGGGTCAAATCTTGGTGACATCGAACCTGTCTGGATGTCCGGAGAGTAGTCTGGTCGTGAAGGATGGGTAGAAAAAATGAGACAAATGCTCCTGAGCTTAACTCACTCCAACCTCCTAAAGAGGCATTCAATCAGAATGTAAAGCCGGCTCACATTCAGGATGAGGATATCCGACGGGTTGATGATTGTGACAATATTGTTGAAAGTGATTTGTTTGAGGATTAAGTCATATTATTCGTGGCAACATGCATTTGCATAAGTAAAGGGGATGTAGGCTAGTTCTGAACGACTCGGATATACACAAACGTTGATTATTTGTATATTTTGCAAAACATATTGATGTGATCAATATTGAAATGGTTTAATCTGATTCTTTACCCCTGACAACACGTGTATAGACGCCAGAATTATTTTGATACCATATCTGGTTGCTGAGATATTAACGATAACGAGATTTTCAGTAATGGCGGCCTAAACATGCCTTTTCAGCACTACACAGCAGTGTGGTCGTTACGAAAATGGCTTTATCTTATTCGTTACCCCTCAAAACATGGGGATAGACACAAAATTAATTTTGATACCATGTAAAGTTACTGAGATATTGACGAAAATAAGATTTTCAGTAATGGCGGCCTTAATTTGCATATTGTGCGGATTGCCCAATGATGACAGAGTGGCATCATCCATATTCTTAGAGAGCACACCTCAGAGGTTTAGAAACAGCAAAAAAACATTGTACGGACCCTATTGCAATGTTCTCCAAAAATCTGGGGTTTGGCAACCGGACTATAATGATACACCTACATGCATGTCGTTTAGAGGTTGTGTAAAAAGAATCTTAACATACATGTAAATTATACTTTACAACCAGAAGAAAAATGTTAAGACAACACCTCTACCATATTCCTACACCTTAGACATGCTACTTCATGTTTGTTTGTCTTCTGGCCACATCTTTGGTCTGTGGCTACACCTCTGCCATGTGGCCACACCTCTGATATATGGCCACACCTCTGCTATGTGGCCACACCTCTGTCATGTGGCCACACCTCTGTCATGTGGCTACACCTCTGTCATGTGGCTTCACATCTGTCATTTAAGATTTTCATACGGCTATAAAAATCCACATTCATGCATACATTTCCTTAACTTCTTTAGGTTCTGAACCAAAATTTTCATTAAACGCATTTTATAGAAGGGACAATTTATATTGGAAATCGAGATCGGCTACAAAGCAGGTGTAGCATGATTGGATGGAAGGTTACCAAGTTTGTTTAAATTAATGACCTATACCTACTTTCAAGGTCACAGGGCTCAAATCTCTCAAAATTAACAAGCGATCATTGACTTATTCTAGATAACCGAAATGTTTTGGGTACTAATATACTTGGATGAAGGGTCACCAGTTCGTTCAAATGAATGACCTTCATCCACTTTCAAGGTTACAGGGGTCAAATGAGTTAAAAGAAAAAAACTTCTTCACAATAACTTAAATGCCCAGGGTGCTGATAGTGTGAACATAATATTATGCTTGGATCAAGGGCTATCAATTAAGGTTGTTTAAAGTAATTACCTATACCTACTTTCAAGGTCATAGGGGTCAAATGTCTTAAAATATTTCATCAACTTCTTTTCAATTAAGGCCCACTTTTAAGATACTGATATTTAACCTGTAGTATGCTTAAATGAAGAGCCACCAAGTTTTATTCATTGAACCAGTTCTTACATGCATGCCAATAAGAGGATGCTTAAATATCTACCAAAATTTTTTGCAGTATTAAACCAGCAAAACAGTTTGTAGGTGACTTGTCTGACCAGTTAAAGCCATTGATCGATATGGGCGTCATTTTTTTAAAAATTGATTTACTAGATTCCTTAATTTGATCTCGAACACTGATACTTTAAAGGCCCAATATACGTAACTTCAGTAAATTTTTCGTGATTCTGAAAATTTAAAAAAAAAAAAAAAACAGTTGAGAACCATGCAACAATAAGTCTGAAACGAAGTAAACCTGAGCGGTATCTAAAAAGAAACTCTTGACAGAAACATCCAAAGAATTGAAAATAATAATAATTCAGGTGTGGCCCACTTCAACAACAAGCCAATTTATGTTTAGCTGCTTGTTTTAACACGACAGACGAAAGGCAAGCTTGTACAGTAGTCAATAAATCACACAACACATACATTGATTGAAATGGCCGTTTTATTCAAACGACATTACGCAATCGTAATAAATAGAAACACCATTACATAACGTATACAAAATACTACGTAATAACTTCGAATTCTATTATAAACTTCGACTAGTGTAGGTGAGGGTAAAAACAGGCCACATGCAGATTGGGACAACTGCTGCTGTACCGGTGACCGCATGGGAATTCATCTTTATTATTGCTGATATCAGTTAATCTTAACTAAATATATAAATATAATAAGTTATTAGGCTTGATTTTCGCTTCAAGTTTTGCCGAAAGTTACATATACTGGGCCTTTAATGCATGCAGCTTTAGTAGTATACAGACCTATGTGTATGTTATAAATAGTGGCCGATTCATGCACATTGTGCCTCTTGTTTTGGACATCTGTATACGTACCTATAGCTACTGTACAATCAGGGACGTATATACGCATAATTATTTAAAAGGTGCAGCATATGTGTGTGTAACGTCATCATCCATGTAGTGTCTATATATATCTCACATAAAAATATGTAGCCGAATTAAAAATTATACAAGCATACATATACATGAACATCGCGTATATCGATCCATACAAATAATTTATAATACAATGAATAGTGGAAACTGACTTCAAATTCATTGCAAAATGTGGGTGTCGTGACCAAAATCCATATTATACATTGGTTTATTCATGAACGTAAAGGTTGAATGATTATGGTCTAGTAAGTAATATCGACGGTATGTTCCACTATATATGTACTGGATACTGGATACTGTACTGGATGCGTATTACACCAACTGTGCTAGAAATAGATATCATAACACTAATTCATGTCCAGGGGTGTAAGATAAGGAAATTCAACCCGAGGGGTTTTCAAATTTGGTAAAACCCGAGGCTTTGCCGAGGGTTTTGCCAAATTTGAAAATCCCAAGGGTGGAATTTCCCTATCTTACACCTTTGGTCATGAAAGAGTATTTTTCTCTCATTTCAACTACCTGAATAAGCTCAAATACCATGAAAATACTTTTGATTGGCCACCATTTTGAAAATATTAACTTTTCCCTTGAGCTTTTTTGACGAAAACAAATGATACAGCAAGATTAAGCATACCCCATATTTGCAAACACAGTTTGCACAGAAAAAATAATCTCAGCTTTCTAATGCACACGGTTAAAAAATATCGTGGAAGGTTTTAAGTTCATCACGTCGTCATTTTCCTCTTTTTAGCATCAGATTTTACCGAATTCGTGACGTCACATCATTGTTGTCCCATTGTGACGTCACGCCGTGGCTGTATTGCATGGGTAGGTGTGTAATACTACCACAGCGATCATAGGTGTATTGCCCTGGACAGGCCAGTATTACACACCTAGAAATGAGAGAAATATATATATATAATCACACAGTCGCACGAAACCACACAGTCGAAGGGCGATAACTCCTAATTAAATTTGGCACGAACCATATAGCATACACATGAAAAGGGAAATTATTATTTATTTATTTAAACCAATAATGAAAAGCTGTAGAAGATATACATGACCATGATTTTATTTCAATAATGTTGACAAGTGCACACACGCCTATCGTTTTAAGGGGTTTCTACCTAGTGTTATTTTCACACTGGTGCTAGTCCCTCAACCACTTTGTACATGATTACCAGTTTCTGACGTTTCCTGCGTATTTCGAGTGGGTGTAGGTTTAGCGTCCATTTTATACCATAGCAACACTTTTTTTGAGTTGTCAAAAATTGGTGTACAACAGATGTTTTATTGAAAAATATGTAAATTTGAAAAATTTGTAATGTCTACCTAGGTATGTCCTATTATCATATATGGTGTTGCTAATCTGCCACTTGTCAGGTGACATATGTTTACAGCCTACTTCAAAATATGCGTACAAGAATACAAACTCTCTCAGAAGAGTATGACATAAGAAAACTTGTGGTTCAGCAATAACAAAATTTATTATATGGCACATTATTATAAAGGAAATATAGTATTTTTTTTTTTTTATTTTTTTTTTCTTCAGATTTCTCACAAATAAATCACAAGCCATAAACAAACATACTTACCCTCACACATGTACACATGTGACAGTAATATCTTTCAAACTTCCATCATCATCATCATCATCATCATCATCTGTAACCCATCAACACTATATGTTGTCATTATTATCCTTTTCATCCTAACCTCATCATAATCACACTATAGTATTTAGTATGGAAGACACGTAGTATTACATGTCATTTAAACAAATGGCATTGGTAACAATTTGTAACAATATCAATCAGATTCTAAGTGAATTATTAACAACGATCATATATGCAACATACTTCAACAAAATGGATGATCTTAAACATACACTTTCTATTCCCGCCAATCTTTGCATTTCGGGCCAATTAGGATATCTCTAATTCCTTTGATGTTCGAACCACTGCTGTACACGTATCTCGCATGCTGTTAAATTGTCTAATACGTATTTGGTTTATGTTTCCATTGAAAATAGATACGTATTGAGTTATGTACGGATGAGGTACGAAGGAGAACACACATGAATATCGTTTCGTTTGTCGATATTTTTGAATTTGTACTACGGGTGCATTTTACTTTGGCGCATGTGCTTTCAGCGCGTATTAGCATACGACGAGATCGTTCTCAGCAGTACGGATGTATGTTGTTTTTCTATCTCTTGTTCTAAAGGTGGGGGATGGGGTTATTGATATTGTAGAGCTTGTTTAATCGCGTTTTTCCTTAATACATTCGCTTATTTTTCCTAATTATTGGTTTTTATGTTTGTAGAAAACATCCGTGAAATACAGTGAAGCATTCGCATTCCAGCGACAGCGGGTTTTTTTTTCATTTTAACGTCCAGGAATGAATGGGTATTGGACTGGAAGAGTGGACATTTAAGTGCTCTCCTAAAATTTTCATGTTTACTCGCGATGTTACTACATAATTAAATCGGAAACACTGCTGTACATGTATCTCGCATGATGTTAAATTGTTGAAAAAGTAATTGGTTTATGTTTCCATTGATAATAGATACGAAATTATTTATGTACGAACGAGGAACGAGCCTGTTGTCGTATTTAAAGACCGAAAACTATAAACAGATTTGGACCCCCACATTCGTATTTCTCGATCCACCCCTGTATGATATTCAATATCACAAACTGTTATTTTGTAGACTAGTACCATTCGAATTTTTTAAGTATATGATATTTAGTATTTAATTACATTTTGAATTTAGCTACGTTCTGGTCAAATTGTGTATTCCTGGTTTTTATCTGTTATACACGGAATTACATTACAGGTTTAAATCCCAAGATTTTTATTAGAAATTTCAATATGCCCATTAATTTGTTGGAATTCAATATATACAACACTCTCTGATGATTGTCTAGCAAATGAATTGTCAAAAACATTGCCACGAACAGTTTTTTGCAACCGACAGAATCGATCCTTTGCTGGGGTTCATATGGGGACAGGAAGTATGTTAAACAAAATGTTGCATGTGTGGAAACCAGGATAATGAAAGGTTTATATTTTTTCCAGAAAAGACATTTATTTCGGTGTTTCTTCACTTAGTAATCTTTCATCAAATTTCAATAAGAACAGATACCTGTTTATAACCAACACATCAAATACCCTCGTTCACCGGCGTCAAAGAAAAACTTAGTACGCGCCACTTTTTTCCGCACAGTAAGCCTTCATGGATTGACATTTGGGTAAGTCCAAAAGTTTTTCATTACTATAGCAAAACATGACTTGATCACGTTGTGAAATTGATGCTGAAGTATAGGTTTAATCTTCTATTCGATGAATTTTAATATCGAATGCCTTTTTATACATCTTTTGACGAATTAGTACTTTTATTGTTTGACACATGGAAATGACTTAAACGCTTTCAATAACTGATTATATGATCTTGGATCTATTAATATTAGAAACAGAAACAAAAGCTCCTGTTTAACGTTCGAGAAGGCTGACTTTTCACGTGATTAGATTACCTTTTTAAGATTATTGTTGTAAATGAAATACCACTTGATAATGTGAGTTGCTGCTCAGATCACAGGGACCCTAGCACTTGCACAGGTACTGTAGGACCTAGGGTAGAGTATTCAGAGTAATTTTATATATAAAAGGGGGTTTAGATCGAATCGACTTTCAGTAAAAACGACATATTTCAATGGTTATTAGCTCGTTTATAAGAAGGACAGTAAGCCCGATGCCGTAGCGCAGCGTCAGTTGGCCAACGTTTCATGTAAATCCCCTGCTTCTCGTCATACAGAAAACCATATAACATATTTTAACCAAATTTGGCGAAAAAAAATTAAAAAAAACCTTCGGGAAGGGAATTAAATATTGTAGTAATGGTGTGTCGGGAACCCCTGGGCTTTCTTCAATTCTTAATATTGAACTCCTAGATATTAATGATAGTGGAGGGCGTTGCAAAATGTAAAAAGTTTATTAGGGCTGAAACCCCAAATAGGAAATACAGGTAATTCTTTCAAATTCTGTCTCTTGAAGCTTTGAAATAATATTCATGTCCAAATTTGGTTTGAAGCATCCTTTGGTGAAGGGGATTTAGTTTGTATAACAGGTTGGACTGAGCCCCGCTCGGCCAGAGGGGTGGGGCCCAAAAAAGGGGTAGTTAATTCTTTAAAATAAATGCCTTTACTGAAGGATTGACAAGAGATATTGTCTAAATTGTCCCCCTCAAGAGGGAACAGAGGGGTGGGGCCCAATAGGGTAATTCAAAATAAAAGCAATTCTTTAAAATACTTCTACTGAAGTAAAACAGGAAAAAGGATTCAATTTTGTATAAATAGTGGGAGATATCCCTTGGGCCTGAAAGACAATAAAATTCTTCCTCAGGAATAACAGGAAAAGGAACATTATTTGATAGTATCATAGGGTGAAGGGGATTTAATTTTGTACAAATGGTTAGACTGGCAGTTAAATAGTTAAATAATATTTCAAAAACCCCTTCTCCAGTCTGGATATTCAAGTACTACAGTATATTTCTCTATGTCAAATTAGTACCCACGGGGCCCCATTCCCCCTAAGATAAAGTTTACTGTTGTTTTAATATATAGGGAAATGATACTTTTGGGTAATTATTTCCCCTGAACAAAGTTGGGGGGGGGGTATATTGGAATTACAAATGTACCCTGTCTGACCGCAATATTGTGTCAAGTGTATCTAATAAAGTACCGAAGTAATACTTCTCAAACATGCTTATACATTCTTATGATATAAAGTTGTGCCCTTCGACAATATTTGGTAGAGTTTTGCCCCTTTTAGTAGATATTCTGTATATTCTCTAGAAAATATTGTGTAAAGAAGATCTAATAAAGTACTGAAGCATTATTTCACAAACTTGGCACACTACATTCCTATGATATATGGTGTCCTTTCCCTGTTCGTAAAATTTTGACCCTTTATGAGAGAGTTATGCCCCTTCTTGAAGATATTCTGATACAGTGCACTCCTCTTTATATCATGTTGCATTTGTTAGTCAAAAAAATGATATTAACAGGGAGATGTGACATTAAGAGAAACATGGTTTTTCCACTAGATCTAGTGCATTTCCTACCTCAATAACTAAAAGAAACATTTTCAAGGTGTATATGAAGATATTTCAATCTATAGATAACATTATTTCATTAAAAAAAGTTCTATATTTTTTTTATTTTGTATCCAAAATCCATGGATATTATGTGATTGGTTAAAAAGAAATTAAGAGGAGTTCACCTCAAAATCCATGATATTAACCAAATAATATTACATAGATTATATAGATGGAAAATTGGTGATTTGGAAAAAACATTATATGAAGAGGAATGTGATATTAACAGGGGTGATATTAAGTGGAGTCCACAGTACTTGGCATGCTACATCCCTATAATATATAGTTGTGACCTTTAACTTTTCATCCAATTTCAACAATGTTAGAGTTATGCCCCTTATTGTAAAAAATATGTTGACTGTATCTAGTAAAGTATTGAAGTAATATTTTTTGAAAACTAGTTATCCTACAGATGACAGTTCTAGTTTTGTCCAGTTTCAAAAGAATATTTATCTATAATATCATACTTTTGATGAGAATCACCCTTGGAGGAAGATGATATCAAATTTGTAAAATTAGGATCCCTGCCACCAACGCAAATGGTCAAGGCAGGGCCCCAGAAGGGTAATTAAAGGGTATTATTTTGCAAATCTTCACCAGTCTCGGAGGTACATGTACTACAGCCTATTTATTTGCATGTGTATATTAAAAGATCACCAGGGGCTCTGTTAAGGTTATAAATTTCAATGCACCCGGGCCCTCCATTATTCCCTTTGGGAGGGGGCAAAGGTAACTATAGTTTATATTATCTGGTATGTCCATTTTTAGTAGGAAATTATTCTTACATGTACTTGGTGACTATCATCCTCGATAGCAAAATAATTTATTTTAATTGTTTTTAAATCTCTTAACCTTTGCTGACAATTAATATTGTATTTCACTTTGTTACTAGAGTTATAGCCCTTTGCAATTCTGATTTCTTTTCCCCTTGCTTATAACACTTGTTTCCCAGGGTTGTTTTTTGCCCAATTTTCTGGTCCAATCATTTTTAAAAAAGTACATTTTCCCCCTAGTATATAAAAAAATCTTTCATTTAAATAATAAAGAAATCACAACTTAGATCTAACATCTTAACTGAAATATTGTAAGATGATACCTGTATACTTTGTGATTTTTGTATCATTTGAGAATCATTCCCACAATTTAGCTATAACTACAACACATTTTTTCTACTTCCTAGATTCAATGAATTGCTGTTATTAGTGTCCCTTCTGTAAAAGTGTCCTCCTTCTGCATAAGTGCCCTCTTCCTTCAGTATAAGTGCCCTCCCTCCTGTATAAGTGCACCTTCTTCTGTATAAGTGCCCCCCTCCTTTGGTGTAAATGTCCCCCCCCCTTTTCCGTATAAGTGCCCACCTCCTTCGGTATATAAGTGCCACCATCTCCTTCTGTGTGAGTGTTCCCCTCCCTCCTTCTGTATAAGTGCCCTCTTCGGTATAAGTACCCCCTCCTTGATATAAGTGCTCCCCCTCCTTTGGTATAAGTGCCTCCAACCCCTTCGGTCAGTTTAAGTGGTCCCCTCCCTCCTTCTGTATAAGTGATCCTTTGGTATAAGTATAAGTGCCCCATCCCTCCTTCGGTATAAGTGCCCCACTTCGGTATTAATGCCAACCCCCTTTCTCAGTATAAGTGCCCTTCCTTCTGTATAAATGCCCCCTTTCTGTATAAGTGCCCCCTCCTTCTGTATTAGTGCCCCCCTTCTGTATAAGTGCCCTCCTCCTTCGGTATAAGTGCCCCCTTCCTTTGGTGTAAATGTCCCCTTTTTCCGTATAAGTGGCCACCTCCTTCTGTATAAATGCCCCCTCCATCTGCATAAGTGCCCCCTCTTTCAGTATAAGTGCCCCCCTTCTGTATAAGTGCCCTCCTCCTTCGGTATAAGTGCTCCCATCCTTTGTTGTAAATGTTCCCCTTTTTCCGTATAAGTGCCCACCTCCTTCGGTATAAGTGCCCCCCCCCCCCTTCCTCCTGTATGAGTTGTCCCCTCCTTCTTTATGTATAAGTGCCCCTCTTAGGTATAAGTACCCCCTCCTTGATATAAGTGCTCCCCCTCCTTTGGTATAAGTGCCCCCCCCCCTTCGGTATAAGTATAAGTGCCCCACCCCTCCTTCGGTATAATTGCCCCCTCCTTTTTGTATAAGTGACCCCCTCTTTCTGTGGATGTATTGAAATTCAAGTAAACCTTACAGCTAGATATCACATATTACGAGTACAGTGCATTTCTCTTTATATCATGTTGTATTTGTCAGACAAACATGATATTAACAGGAATGTGCTATTAAGAGAAACATGTTTTCCCACTAAATCTAGTGCATTTCCAAACCTAATAACTAAAAGTAAGCTATTCAATGAACATATGAAGAATTTTGAATCAATAGATAACATAATTTCATAAAAAAAAAATTTAGGTTATTTTTTTACTTTCTGTTCAATATTTTGTGTGAAATCAGTTTCCACTATTCGTTGTATTATAAATTATTTGCAGGGATCGATATACGTGATGTTGATGCATATGTATGCTTGTATAATGCTATATTGGGCTACATATTTTTATTTGAGATATATATAGACACTACATGTATAATGACGTTACACACACATATGCTGCACATTTTAAATACATATGCGCATATACGTCCCTGATTGTACAGTGGCTATAGGTACGTATACAGATGTCCAAAACAAGAGGCACAATGTGCATGGATCGGCCACTATTTATAACATACACATAGGTCTGTATACTACTAAAGCTGCATGCATTAAAGGCCCAGTATATGTAACTTTCGGCAAAACTTGAAGCGAAAATTAAGCTTAATAACTTATTATATTTATATATTTAGTTAAGATTAACCGATATCAACAGTATACAAGATAAATTCTTACGCGGTTACCGGTACAGCAACAGTTGAAACTCGGTATTTGTTAACACGCATCTATTTTGAACTGTCTTCTAACATCGGTTTGTTGTTGAAGTGGGACACACCTGAATTATTTTTAATTCTTTAGATTTTGAGGTTTTGAGTTTCTTGTTAGTTACCGCTCAGGTTTACTTCGTTTTAGACTTATTTTTGCATGGTTATCTACTGTTTTTTTTTCAGAAATTTCCCGAAGTTACGTATATTTGGCCTTTAAAGTATCAGTGTTCGAGATCAAATAAAGGAATCTATTAAATCAATTAAAAAAAACAAGGCCCATACATATATCGATCAATGGGCTTTAACTGGTAAGACAAGTCACCTACAATTTGATTTGCTGGTTAAATACTGCAAAGAATTTTGGTAGATATTTAAACATCATATAACCCCTCTAACTATGATTGGCATGCATGTAAGAACTGGTTCATTTAAGCACAGGTTAAATATCAGTATCTTAAAAGTGGGCCTTAATTGAAAAGTTTAAATAGTTTAAGACATTTGACCCCTATGACCTTGAAAGTAGGTATAGGTAATTAATTTAAACAACCTTAATTGATAACCCTTGATCCAAGCATAATATTATGTTCACACTATCAACACGTTTGACCCCTGTAACCTTGAACGTGGATCAAGGTCATTCATTTGAACGAACTTGGTGACCCTTCACCCAAGTATATTAGTACCCAAAGCATTTCGGTTATCTAGAAGAAGTCAATGATCGCTTGAAAATATTGAGAGATTTGAGCCCCGTGACCTTGAAAGTAGGTCGAGGTCATTATTTGAACAAACTTGGTAACCTTCCATCCAATCATGCTACTATATTTGTAGCCGATCTTGATTCCCAATATAAATTGCCCCTCCTATGATTTGCGTTTAATGCAAATTTTGGTTCAAGTTAAAGGCCCAATATACGTAACTTCAGGAAAATATTCGTTAATCTGAAAAATTCTGAAAAAAATCCAGTTGATAACCATGCAAAAATAAGCCTAAAACGAAGTAAACCTGAGCGGTAACTAGCGAGAAACTCCTGATAGAAAAATCCAAAGAATTGAAAATCATTCAGGTGGGGCCCACTTCAATAACAAACCGCAGGTAGAAGACAGTCAAAATGGTCGCGTGTTTACAAATATCGAGTTTCAACTGCTGCCGTACCGATAACCGCGTAAGAAGTCATCTTGAATATTGCTGAAATCAGTTAATCTTAACTAAATCTATAAAAATAATAAATTATTAGGCTTGATTTTCGCATCAAGTTTTGCCGAAAGTTACGTATATTGGGCCTTTAAGGAAATGTATACATGAAGGTTGATTTTTATAGCCGTATGAAAATCTTAAATGACAGAGGTGTAGCCACATGACAAAGGTGTAGCCACATGACAGAAGTGTGGCCACATGACAGAGGTGTGGCCCCATGGCAGAGGAGTGGCCACATGACAGAGGTGTGGTCACATGACAGAAGTGTGGCCACATGGCATAGGTGTAGCCACAGACCAAAGATGTGGCCACAAAAAAACCAAACATGAAGTAGCATGTCTAAGGTGTAGGAATATGGTAGAGGTGTTGTCTTAATATTTTTTTTCTAGTTGTAAAGTATAATTTACATGTATGTTAAGATTCTTTTTACACAAACTCTAAACGACATAGGTGAATCATTAGGAAAATAGTTGCAACAAAAAAGATGTGTACCAACTGGACAAAGGTCTAGGAATTAGACTAAGGTCTACGAACATGGAGAAGTGTACACACTGGAAAAAGGTCTAGGAACTAGACTAAGGTCTACGAACATGGGGAAGTGTACACACTGGACAAAGGTCTAGGAACAAGACTGTGATCTACGAACACGGAGAAGTATGCACACTGGACAAAGGTCTAGGAACTAGACTACGGTCTACGAACATGGAGAAGTGTACACACTGGACAAAGGTCAAGGAACAAGACTATGATCTACGAACACGGAGAAGTATACACACTGGACAAAGGTCTAGGAACTAGACTAAGGTCTACGAACATGGAGAAGTGTACACACTGGACAAAGGTCTAGGAACTAGACTAAGGTCTACGAACACGGAGAAGTATACACACTGGACAAAAGGTTAATGAACTAGATTAAGGTTTACGAACATGGAGAAGTGTGCACACTGGACAAAGGTCTAGGAACTAGACTACGGTCTACGAACATGGAGAAGTGTACACGCTGGACAAAGGTCTAGGAACTAGATTAAGGTCTACGAACATGGAGAAGTGTACACACTGGATTAATGTCTAGGAACTAAACTACGGTCTACGCACACAGAGAAGTACACACTGGACAAAGGTCTAGGAACTTGACTAAGGTCTACGAACATAGAGAAGTGTTCACACTGGACAAAAGTCTAGGAACTAGACTAAGGTCTACCAACACGGAGAAGTGTCACACTGGACAGAGGTCTAGGAACTAGACTACGATCTACGAACACGGAGAATTGTACACACTGGACAATGATCTGGGAACTAGATTAAGGTCTACGAACATGGAGAAGTGTCCACACTGGACAAAGGTATAGGAACTAGACTACGGTCTACGAACATGGAGAAGTGTACGCACTGGACAAATGTCTAGGAACTAGACTATAGCTAAGGTCTACGAACACGGAGAAGTGTACACACTGGACAAAGGTCTAGGAACTAGACTAACGTCTACGAACATGGAGAAGTGTACACACTGGAAAAAGGTCTAGGAACTAGACTAAGGTCTACGAACATGGAAAAGTGTACACACTGGACAAAGGTCTAGGAACTAGACTACGGTCTACGAACATGGAGAAGTGTACACACTGGACAAAGGTCAAGGAACAAGACTATGATCTACGAACACGGAGAAGTATACACACTGGACAAAGGTCTAGGAACTAGACTACGGTCTACGAACATGGAGAAGTGTACACACTGGACAAAGGTCTAGGAACTAGACTAAGGTCTACGAACACGGAGAAGTATACACACTGGACAAAAGGTTAAGGAACTAGATTAAAGTTTACGAACATGGAGAAGTATACACACTGGACAAAAGGTTAATGAACTACATTAAGGTTTACGAACATGGAGAAGTGTGCACACTGGACAAAGGTCTAGGAACTAGACTACGGTCTACGAACATGGAGAAGTGTACACGCTGGACAAAGGTCTAGGAACTAGATTAAGGTCTACGAACATGGAGAAGTGTACACACTGGATAAATGTCTAGGAACTAAACTACGGTCTACGCACACAGAGAAGTACACACTGGATAAAGGTCTAGGAACTAGACTATAGCTAAGGTCTACGAACACGGAGAGGTACACACTGGACAAAGATCTAGGAACTAGATTAAGGTCTACGAACATAGAGAAGTGTTCACACTGGACAAAAGTCTAGGAACTAGACTAAGGTCTACGAACATTGAGAAGTGTCCACACTGGACAAAGGTATAGGAACTAGACTACGATCTACGAACATGGAGAAGTGTACGCACTGGACAAATGTCTAGGAACTAGACTATAGCTAAGGTCTACGAACACGGAGAAGTGTACACACTGGAAAAAGGTCTAGGAACTAGACTACGGTCTACACACACGGAGAAGTACACACTGGACAAAGGTTTAAGAACTAGATTAAGGTCTACGAACATGGAGAAGTATACCAACTGGACAAAGGTCTAAGAACTAGATTAAGGTCTACGAACATGGAGAAGTATACCAACTGGACAAAGGTCTAGGAACTAGACTAAGGTCTACCAACACGGAGAGGTACACTGGACAAAGGTCTAGGAACTAGACTACGATCTACGAACACGGAGAATTGTACACACTGGACAAAGGTCTGGGAACTAGATTAAGGTCTACGAACATGGAGAAGTACACACAGGACAAAGGTCTAGGTACAAGACTATGATCTACGAACACGGAGAAGTATACACACTTGACAAAGGTATAGGAACTAGACTAAGGTCTACGAACATGGAGAAGTGTACACACTGGACAAAGGTCTAGGAACTAGACTAAGGTCTACGAGCACGGAGAATTGTACACACTGGACAAAGGTCTAGGAACTAGACTATGGTCTACGCACACGGAGAAGTGTACACACTGGACAAATCTATGAACTAGACTAAGGTCTACGAGCACGGAGAATTGTACACACTGGACAAAGGTCTAGGAACTAGACTAAGGTCTACGCACACGGAGAAGTACACACTGGACAAAGGTCTAAGAACTAGATTAAGGTCTACGAACATGGAGAAGTATACCAACTGGACAAAGGTCTAGGAACTAGACTAAGGTCTACGAACACGGAGAAGTGTACACACTGGAAAAAGGTCTAGGAACTAGACTACGGTCTACGCACACGGAGAAGTACACACTGGACAAAGGTCTAAGAACTAGATTAAGGTCTACGAACATGGAGAAGTATACCAACTGGACAAAGGTCTAAGAACTAGATTAAGGTCTACGAACATGGAGAAGTATACCAACTGGACAAAGGTCTAGGAACTAGACTAAGGTCTACGAACACGGAGAGGTACACTGGACAAAGGTCTAGGAACTAGACTACGATCTACGAACACGGAGAATTGTACACACTGGACAAAGGTCTGGTAACTAGATTAAGGTCTACGAACATGGAGAAGTACACACAGGACAAAGGTCTAGGAACAAGACTATGATCTACGAACACGGAGAAGTATACACACTTGACAAAGGTATAGGAACTAGACTAAGGTCTACGAACATGGAGAAGTGTACACACTGGACAAAGGTCTAGGAACTAGACTAAGGTCTACGAGCACGGAGAATTGTACACACTGGACAAAGGTCTAGGAACTAGACTATGGTCTACGCACACGGAGAAGTGTACACACTGGACAAATCTAGGAACTAGACTAAGGTCTACGAGCACGGAGAATTGTACACACTGGACAAAGGTCTAGGAACTAGACTATGGTCTACGCACACGGAGCAGTGTACACACTGGACAAATCTAGGAACTAGACTAAGGTCTACGAACACGGAGAAGTATACACACTGGACAAAGGTCTAGGAACTAGACTAAGGTCTACGAACACGGAGAAGTGTACACACTGGACAAAGGTCTAGGAACTAGACTAAGGTCTACGAGCACGGAGAATTGTACACACTGGACAAAGGTCTAGGAACTAGACTATGGTCTACGCACACGGAGAAGTGTACACACTGGACAAATCTAGGAACTAGACTAAGGTCTACGAGCACGGAGAATTGTACACACTGGACAAAGGTCTAGGAACTAGACTAAGGTCTACGAACACGGAGAAGTGTACACACTGGACAAAGGTCTAGGAACTACACTAAGGTCTACGAACATGGAGAAGTGTACACACTGGACAAAGGTCTAGGAACTAGATTAAGGTTTACGAACACGGAGAAGTGTACACACTGGACAAAAGTTTAGGTACCTCAAATATTTAACCCTTTTCGGGGAAAGTTAGTGACCGTATGATACCCAAGACTAGTGAGATACAGCTACAGGACAGACAGAATTTCTGCGAAGGATTTGTTTTTAAACCAACCTCTAATAAAACATTTCGACTGTAAGATACCCAAGACTAATGTGATAGCAGATTATACTTCCAAATATTTCCTAAAAACTAGGGTCTGGTAACAACTATCAGCATGTTGATGTATTATTTAGTAAAGATAATTATTGATAGCCTTGAGACATTTTGTCCACAACACCGCATACCATTCGTTAAATTTTAATAATCATACATTTTTCGTATCTGTTTCCGTTCAGTATATATTATTCAACAATTTTGCCATCACATATTTATAAATGTACAAATCTATCAGCATAGGTTATGATATGATTGATTTTAGCGGACATGTGCATACAGGTGTTTGGTTAGATTGTTAAGGTGAGTTTACTGTTATCCTGAACCATGCAATGGATTACACGTGTGTATTTCGGAGAAATATTTTATTCTGTTGAGTGAAAGACAAATCAGACCATTATTAAGGTAAGTGTAAAACATATTTATAGTTAAGATATTCCGCAAACTGTGACGCTGATAATAACGTTGCATGCAATTGTTTTTATTTGAAAATACTAAAGAAGTCAGTCTAGTTTTTTATAAACCTTTGAACAATATCGTCGTACAAAAGTAATTGTGACCAATTGTGTACTTTTGTACAATGATCAACAATTAATTGATATTCTTTCAGTTAAAAGCAAAGACTGAAATATTACTATTCGGTTTGAAAAAATATGAGATGATAAAAAACGTATGCTATAAATATGTGGACATAAGCCAATATTACAAGGACAAACATGATACAAAAAAAACATCACAATATCATTAACTGAAAAATAAAATTGCTTAGGGTAATCATCGTTAAGCTGTAAGATGTAGATGAATGTACGTTCAACTGTATGTGGATGATGTTGATATACACAGGACAATTTTGTAAAGATTTCTATCTTATTTCTTCTTAAAAACCAAAAGATTTACCGTTTTTTTTATTTTGGACTATAAAACGTTTATGCCTATGGCGACTTCGTACATGTACACAGATAACACCATCTGATCAAATACAAGACATAAACTCACTGTTAATGCCACTTTGGTATGGAACGCCAAATTAATTGCACCTGTACTCAATTAATTGCACCTATCTTCAAATACTTGAGGAAAGGTACAATTAATTGAAGATATCTTCAATTCAATTGAAGATAGGTACAATTCTTTCTACCTCGTCGAGACATATTCTGCATCTTTGAGTGATTTGAAGATGGACGTTTTTGATTTGGCTTATTAGTGTGCTTACTTGTTGTGATTGACAATGATGACTCGGTTCTCATTTTGAGGATTCATGCTTACTTGGATGTGACCAAGATTTACATGGCGGGTGTCGTCGATGAAGCAGAAGACGCTTACTCTTTCAAAACACCTGGTCTTATTCTCTGGTCTGGTCTCTATATAATTTTTTCCTTTGTTCCTATTTGCCCCTAGTTTAATCGATTTTGAGTTCGGATTATGGTTTTGTTGACGCTTTGGTATTATCTGAATTTGTTTTACCTATTTTTGATTAATTAAAGATAGGTACAATTGAATTGGACCTATCTCTAATTGAATTGGACCTATCTTCAATTGAACTATACCTATATTCAATCATTTGCATGACTGGGGACGTTGATGAAGCAGACGACACTTACTTTACCTGGCCTTGTGCGTTTTTCAAAAATACTTGTGAAAAACAAATAACAATACAGAAATCCAAAAACAAAATCTATTAAACTTGGGGCAAAATATAATCCAAGGAAATTTTACACGGAAACCCTTGGAAAAGATCAGGTAAAAATCTGTCTTCTGTTAAAATGCTATACCTGTTTGATCAATTTTGGGTTTAGATTATGAGTTTGGTGACGCTACGGTATTCACTCTTGTCTTTTTTGGATAACTTCTTCTACAAAACAAAATTAGAAAAATGTGAACATGATGCTGCCTACTATCTTTTCTGAGATAAAGTGCTAAAATATCAAGTTTATCTAAAAGACAGATACTTTACCACAGGAGAAAGGTCGAGGAACTTGACAAAGGTGTAATCACACGACAGAGGTGTATTCACATGACAGAGGTGTAGGTACATGACAGAGGTGTAGGTACATGACAGAGGTGTAGGTACATAACAGAGGTGTAGGTACATAACAGAGATGTAGGTACATGACAGAGATGTAGCCACATGACAGAGGTGTGGCCACGTGACATGTGTAGTAACATTACAGAGGTGTAGCCACACAACAAAGATGTAGCCACATGACAGAGATGTAGGTACATGACAGAGGTGTAGGTACATGACAGTGGTGTAGCCACATAACAAAGATGTAGCAACATGACAGAGATGCATCCACATCACGAAGGTGTAGCCACATGGCAGAGGTGAAGCCACGTGATAGAGGTGAAATAGAGGTTGACTCTTTTAATCGATATTTGTACTAAATGAATTTTAGCCGCATTTGGTCGGAAACACCATAGGGGAACGGGAACATACTTGCATAAATGGTGACTCTGACCCTTAAGGGGGCAGAGGGGTTAGACCCAATAGGGAAATACAGGAAAATCCTTTTAAATAGCTACTAGACAATAGGTACTGCGTTGATTTTAACAGAAATTGGTCAGAAACATCCTTAAGAGGAACAGATTTTGCATAAATGGTGACACTATCCCCTGGGGCCATAGGGGTGGGGCCAATAGGGGAAATAGAAGTAAAGCCTTTTAATTCGATTCTTGTTTAAGCAACAACAACAACATTACCACATTTGATAAAACGCCCTATCTAGCTAACATAAGCCATTCTAAAGCGCGTTACAGTACATAGATATGCAGTTCTTATACAATTAATACAATTCACACATACAGTTCTATCATACAATTCTGAGGAGTTCACAGGAGCTGCCTTATCAGGCGTTAACTACTTGTCCTATACCACTTGGCTAATATCTCCGTATGTGTGTGTGTGTGTATGTATGCGTGTGTGCTGGATATGACTTGTGTTCAGTTTGTAGTGGGATCGTGTTTCCAACGGCATCGTTTATAGTGCCACCGCACTTGAATGCTACAGCACAGATACTGCAACACCCACTCCATACCATTTTATACTCCACCTGGGTTGTTTGGTCAGGAGAAAAACACGTTCTCTGAATATTCCATGCGTATGACGATTTCGGAGATTGAACTCCGGACGCCTGCATGGAAGGCCGGAGTGTTAACCACTCGACCAATCCGCCCATGGACTAAACTTGGATTTAAATGTTACCCCCCCCCCCCCCCCCCCCCATGGTATAAACCATGGTATATAATATCCTAATGGATCGTTCCGGGGTGACACGCCCTTGCAGACTTAACTCCTGAGTCATAACTTTCAAACGGGTTAGATCCCCACCCCAAAACTATATATACAATCAATAGGCATTAAGAGACAATCACAATCATGATTTTAGGTTTACCAAGGGTCCACCACACCCTTGCAGACTTGAGTCATGGGTCATAACTTTTATACAGTTGAGATCCCTACCCCAAATCTATACAATCAATCGGTATTAAGATTCAATCACAGTCATGATATTAGCATTGATGTCAGGGTCTGGCTTTAGCGCTGGGGCCATTGTTTCTCAGTTGAACTTGAAATCAGTTCAGATACATACCCATTAACCAAACTTTAATTTATATAGATGTGCTCCCTGTCCATGGAATCTTTTTGGAAAATATTTTTCCATGATCACCTAGATACCAATGTTTCCACGTGAGCGATACAGGCACTCTGGGGCTCTTGTTTCAAATATAAATATATGGATACGAACTGTACAAATATTGTTTACATAAGCCACGGTACATTTACGTAAGGAAATACATATTTTGACCTGCAGTTTTACAGTCTAAAAATTGTCTGATTTGCTTGTTTTGTTTTGTTTATTTGTGGTATAGTTCGCTACTTTTTAACAGCTAGGTCATTTAGGGACGAAATCGATACAAATATTGACCAGTCGAACCGCTGAAGTGAATATTACTTTAAACGATTCGCCCATTTGAGCGTATGGAGCAACACATTTCGGACTCAAACACAAAGACAATGTACATGTACCCGTTACTTAACCACTAGTCCGTATGATGATAGGAGGCACGGTGGTCTAGTGGTAGGACGCCGGGCTCACGATCTTAGGGTTTCGAGATAAAACGGTATATATAAGAACCTCGAATTATGATAAGTATTGATTATTTCATAGACCAAACCACATGTTATAAAACTGTTTAAGCATTGAACTGTTACCAGTCGTAGTATACAGTCGATATGAATACAATTTGGGTGACAGATGAATAATCATGTCGGCCCCAACTCCTGTCACCCAAATTGTATTCATATCGACTGTATACTACATCTGGTAATAGTTCAATACCTATATTTACATTACTGATAATTTCAAAATATGTCTGTGTTTTTTTTTTCTTTTGGATACAGTCGGTTAAACGTTATCCCTTTTCCGTGTGTGCAAAGCGTTGACTTAACGTGAACATGGCTCCAGGCCTTGGTTTCATCAACGAACGTTCCTTAACTTAAGGAAACTCATATTCCCCTCCCCTAAAGACTGTTTCTGACCAAATTGGTTCAAATCTTTATGACTAGTAAGGATTTAAAAGTTTTTGTCTCTATTTCCCCTATTTGGCCCTGCCCCTCAGGCCCAGGGGGGGGGGGGGGGGTTAGAGTAGCCATTTATACTAAGTCTTTTCCCCTCCCCCAAAGAATGTTTTTGACCAAATTTGGTTCAAAACCATTCATTACTTTATGACTAGTAGGGATTTAAAAATCGTCCGCTAAACTCCCATTTTCCCTATTGGTCCCCAACCCTCTGTCCCCAGTGGGTTCAGAGTCACCATTTATACAAAATCTGTTCCACTTCCCTAAAGGATGTGTCTGACCAAATTTGGTTCAAATCTATTCAGTACTTTATGACTAGTAGAGATTTAAAAGTCTTTGTCTCTATTTCCCCTTTTATGCCTTGCCCCGTTCCCAAATAATGTTTCTGACCACATTTGGTTCAAAACCATTCATTACTTTATGACTAGTAGTGATTTAAAAGTCGTCCTCTATTTCCCCTATTTGGCCCCGCCCCTCCGGCCCCAGTGGGGTCAGAGTCATCATTTATACAAAATTTGGTCAACTCTCCTTAAAGATATTTCTGACTAAATTTGGTTCAAATCTATTCATTCCTTTATGACTAGTAGGGATTTAAAAGTCGTATTCAGAAAAGAAAACTCGGACATCACTGCACTACGAAAAGACGGACAACTAATGACAGATACTACATGTAAGGCAAATATACTAAATGAACAATTTAAATCTGCCTTCACAACAGAACAAAACAGCCCCATACCCGACAAAGGACCCTCACCACATCCCATCATGCCAGAGATTTATTGAACTCCGAAATTAATACTCGGCCGGCACACCCACAATAAAGCTTAGTGTTACTCCGTGGATGCAATGAATTTTACATTAACTAGACTAGTTTTAATTTACACTAATCGACCATATTGTATACATTTAACGCCATATTAGATTTTAAAACATATACTAGTATATCAGAGCACGAGCTGAACAATGAATATTATAATTGCATTTAACTGAAAGCCTTGATAATAAATTTCAAATAATAAATTCTATAATGAATAGTCATTACATCGTTAGCGAGTGGCCATTAAACGGAAATGAGAACAATTTTTGCAAAACATGATTAAAAAACGGGACATGTTTATAACATTATGAACACTACACTGTACCTTTGATATGGCTGACAGTGCTTCATGTGTTTACCGAGTGTGACATCTCATAAAACATGTATTGTATCATTGTTATGCATCCAAGACATCAAGGGGTTACGCTCACCTACTTTCTTTGCTCCCTCAAACTTCATGAATGTTTAATAATAGAGAGAGTTTTTTATCTAAACATAATCTATCCTCTTATATCGACATAATCTGGGATAATAACGACATAATCTGGGATAATGACGACATAATTTGGGATAATAACGACATAATAAAAAAGGACATGATACGTTAACAAAAGTATTGATACATGTTTATTCATATTTTTTCTTCTTCTGAGAAGACGATTGTTCCGGAACTATTGTTTTACTGTAAATCAACTTATTTTTGCGTGCGATTAAATTTCACTTATTTCGCGGTTGATTAAATTTTTTCGAAAATTTATCGCCGTGACATACAATGTAGGATTTACGACAGTATTAATCGCGAAATTAACTCGACACGTAATAGTCGTTTCATATGAAAACGGGGAAATAAGTCATCGCGAAAATATGTTTGTTTAACATATGTAAATAAGAGGCAAGTCGATATCACTCTTGTATGTTGCATTCAACTTGCATGCATAAGTAGATAGCTAAATCAAATCATTAACAGAAATAAAAATAAACAATTTAATATCAGTTATTTAATTGCAGTCTGATTTGTTCTTACGGGTATATTTTTTAGTTTTATGTATAATAATTACATGGATTATGCAAAGATATATATACTCATTATGTAAAAAGTAGTTTGTTTCCATGTGTAGGTAGGAATAAAGAAAAAACAAATGAAAACACGACGACCGACTTCCAAACGCTTTCACCCTCTTCGGGGCTCTTCAGGAAAGTTTTATTTCAAAAAACGGACAACATCATGGTGTCATAAACAACGTGACGTCACAAAAACATATCTTCACAAAGCAAGTTTATAAAAAAACCTTTATAATTTAATTTTGCTTGAAACAAGGGTTTTGCATTGGTTTAAAAAATTATGTTATCAGCCCATAACGTAAAAAATGACGTCGCCGTTTATAACATCGTTTTTGATTGGCTGATGCAGTAGCGTAATGATCTGTAAGATAAAAGAGTCCATCAATAAAGTGAATTTTTGCAGGGTATATATCAAATTATAAGTATTGACTTATTTTTTATGTTATGGGGTTATAGCACAAAAAAACGGAGTGTACTCTCATCGTAAACCGCTTCGCAGTATATGAAGAGTACACTCCGTTTTTATGTTATACCTCCATAACATAAAATAGATTTAAGTCAATACTTATAATTTAATCTATACCCTGCAAAAAATCACTTAATTGATGGACTCTTTTCTCTTACAAATCATTACGCTGCTGCATCAACCAATCAATCAAAAGCGACGTTATAAACGACGACTTCTTTCTTACGATATGGGCTGATAGCAATATTTATTAAGCCAATGAAAATGCTTGTTTCAAACAAGATTAAATTGTTGTGGTTTGTCACGTGATTTCCGATACTGCGCAGTGAAGTCTTAATCTATCGGATCACGTTACTAAACCACCTAGCTTCACTTGAAAGAGATCACAAAGGCCAAAGGTAACACCATTTTTCATTTGCATAGTAACCTCTTTCCCCTATCACCGCTAAGACGGTTGATTTCTTAAAATACTGCCTTTTATCTCTTTCAAGTTTTTGATAATTGCATTAATTTTAATTTAGCTGGTATTAAATATCTTGTTAAACTGGAAGTAAACATGTGTATATTATAGGCAACTTAGTGTTTTACTGAAATGGTTTCGCTATCACTACATATGTAGAGTCCTTTTTTCAATTTGTATGTATCACCAGATACAAACGTACGTTTAGTTTGATATATATACTATGAAAGTACGTAATAGTTATGTTATGACATGATATTAAGTAAGGTTGAGATTTGATTATGAATGTCGTTCTAATAAGCGGACATTTCAATCAATTCAAGCTTTGTTAAGTTGTTAATTTAAGCAATGAATGTTTTAGCAAAAAAATAAAAAATATCAGAGAATACCAAAGCGTCAACAAAACCATAATCCGAACTCAAAATCGATTAAACTAGGGGCAAATAGGAACAAAGGAAATATTTACATGAAGACTCTAATGTTGTTACAGTCCTATAACACACATTGCTATTGATGACAAACTAAATAAAGCCCGGTAGAAAGTTTGACAGCAATAGCAATGTATTTATAACAACATTTGCTAAAATGTTCATTAGTTATATTTACATTTTGATAGAATTATTGTGCTTTATTCAGTTTCTTCGGACCGATTTGAACAGCAAATCAAGTGAAGACAACAATGAAATTGATGACGTCACAATAGAGAATGATGGCGTCACAATGCCAACTGCTGTTATAGTCTGAGGCAATGGGTGTTATAGGCGTATGGCAGCAACTGCCTCTTAGCATTGTGTCAATGGGAAAATACAGAGCAAATGTAAATATTGACTAATGAACAAGTTGGCAGTTTGACCGACGGTGTAAGAAACAAGCAGCTAAACATAAAAAATGTTGTGGTCGTGCAATAGTTTAAGTCCCCAAACCAACCTATGTTTCTTATGACGGTAAGTACGTGGAATAAATGATGAAAGGATTTTTTTTTAATAAAATATATTATTTCTATTTCAGATGTTTGCGTCTCTGCAAAGATGGTACATGATCCTCACAACTGTGACCCTTGGGTTCAACGTAATTGCAGAAGGTATAAATATGTCCCCAAAACGAAGTAGGGGACATACTGTGTTTGCTCCGTTTCTTAGAGGTATACGCTAAGGTTCCAGACTAGCTCCTCTTCTATTTTTTTTTATATAATTTATGATATTTACTTGATGAAATATAACATTTTTAGAGATGTAAACCGAAATGCGGGATTTGGGGTTCATCTGTAATATTCCATCATTACAATTACAAGGAACATTTGTTACTTTGTGTATTTACTTTATTCCGTATGAAAAACGTTGAAAGAGCGAAGCTTTAGTCAATCTCTGTTACATATCAACTTTATTTTATTCAAAATTCATCATTTAGTTCATAACACATAAAACAGTACAAATAAATAGGATCCAGAAAAAATGTTGCAGAAATTGAAAAAAAAAAGAAATAAATCCCTTTCCTGACATTACATATTTTAAATTTCCTATAGAACTTCCGTATGTATTATACGGATTATTGTATGATCATATCTACAAATCTCATTTCCAACTATATCTTGAGAGATGCAACATATTTTGGATCCATTATGTCTTATTTTACTATACACTTAAATACTGGTGAAGTTTGTACTTTTGAAATTCTTTATGCAGATTGCAATCTGTTTAAAATCATATCTTGATCTCTGCGCGCCGTTCCGTAAACTTCTCTGCTGTGTCAAAATCTGAGGACATCACATTGGAGGGGAATCACGTTCAGATAATCTTTGTGGCCTCTTTACTTTAAAAAAAAGAAAGAAAATAAATAAGAGAATACCGAAGCGTTAACAAAATCATAATGCAAACTCAAAATCGATCAAACCAGGGGCAAAATATGAACCAAGGAAAGACTCACATATGGACCCTTGCAAAAGTACAAGATAATACCAGGTGTTCCGGAAGAGTAAGCGTCTTCTGCTTCATCGACGACACCCGCCACGTAAATCTTTGTTACATCCAAGTAAACATCAAGTTCTCAAAATGAGAACCGAGTATCATTGTCAATCACAACAAGTAAAAAACACTAATGAGCATACTCTCAAACGTCCATCTTCATATCACTTAAAGATACAGAATGTTTCTCAATGAGACAAAGATGGCGACCATAAAACTTGCCCATAGTTCTGTTCAACCTGCATCTCTCGAATCCTTGTGTTGCTAGTTTGTTTGTCAGCAGTCGACAAAGTTGTCATTAAATGTGAAGGCTGATATATACGGTCTTTCTATATCTGCGCTGGGAAAATCATTAGATAATATCAAATACAAATTACAGATGTCCATCCATGTTGAGTCGAAAATAAGATAATTGTCAATGCAAAAAAAATAAAAATGTTTGTGTTAAGCTTCTAAACCGAAACAAGTAGAAACTGTTTAACACTAGATCATACTTTGTGTATTGAGTCTCTGGGCCAGGTTGAAAGAGATAAATTACTTGGTGTTATTATTGATATATATATATACTCAATTTTTTCCAAGCTTGTATTTTCTCACATTTTGTATACTATAGTACTTTGTGGTCAGGGTGTTCGGGAAACTTAATGGGTAATGCTCTTGAAGGATCAGGCAGCCAGAATGATTCTTAATGTACCATTAATTACGCCTTCCAAAGAGATGTTTGAGTTACTATGGTGGATGTCTTTAGATAAAATGTCTCCATGAAGAAGTTCCTGACTTCTTATCTAGTAATGTATCTTTAGTTAGAACTACAAGATATCCCTGTGATAACAACGTTTTGGTACCATATCACAAAACTGGTTTTTACTCAAACCACTGTGTTATATCTAATATCAAAGACAGGACTGTGTTACCTTGTGAATTCATGGAAACCAACAATTTTACCAATTTTAAAAGAAAACTAGTCAAACATTTACTTGAACTTAAACAATCTCCCAGATATTGTTATTTTTATCATCTGTTGTAACAATAACTGTCTCTTTCAAACAGTAAACGATGTACAACATATGTATTGTGTATTTTATATGGAATATTTATATGTTATTATTTCCCCCTTATACATTTTGTTTACTAACCCATTAATGTATATTTACGAGTATATGTTTTACTAATAAGGGGACCATGTATTGGATAAGCCTTTGGTTTAACATGTATTTAACTTCTAAAAATAAACATTATTATTATAAATAAAAGCTGGATAACTAACCAGAAACGGCATTCTATGTATCTGGCACCCATATTGCATTCATATTGACAATCTGACAAACGTTCAATGGTTTAAAAAAATCAGAGAATACCAAAGCGTCAACAAAACCTTAATCCTAACTCAAAATCGATTAAACTAGGGGCAAAATAGGAAAAAAGGAAATATTCACATGGAAACTCTCGTAAAACACAAGAGAATAAGACCAGGTGTTCCAGAAGAGCAAGTGTCTTCTGCTTCATCGACGACACCCGCCATGTAAATCTTGGTCACATCCATGTCAGCATCAATCCTGAAAATGAAAACCGAGTTATCATTTCAATCAAAACAAGTAAACACACTAACAAGCAAACTCAAAGACGTTCATCTTCATATCACACAAAGATACAGAATATTTCTCGATAAGATCAAGATGACGACCATAAAACTTGTCCATAGTCTTCATCAACCTGCATCTCTCGAATCCCTGTGCCGTAAGTTTGTTCGTCAGCAGTTGACATCTATCACAAAAATCTCGATATTTAGAGCATTGATAAACAGCGTAAATTAATGTATACGCATTACAAAATGTATTCGTTTAACCAGACTAAAAGTCAGCGAGTTTGCAGTTGGATACAAATTTACTTAAATTTCACTTTTTTCTGTCTAGATTACCGATGGTGTTTGTACCAGTTCTATAGCAATCCAAGATCTTGGCCAGAGGCTGGAGCTATCTGCGAACACAACAATAAGACGTTGGCCCATATTACTGATCAGTTGCAGCATGCTTATCTAACGTCACTGATACAAACTAGATTACCTGCACTCTACCGTGACCCGCCCAGGTAAGTCTTCACCTACTTATCCAGGGATGTCTGTCTACGGCTGATTCCCTGGACGCATATGTTTTAAAACGTATTAGGAAATATGTTGTTACAATGATTATGGTCTATTTCGTTAATGTTAGTTTGATTTACCTATGTTTTACCTGTGTGTTTTTACCTGTGTGTTTCACTGGTACATGTAACAGAAATCTAGCTTAACATAATAGGTTAAGACTTATTTAAAAAAATACAAAAATGTATATGAAGAGACACATCCATTTTTTTGTGATTGATTCCAAAATACTTTTTAATTATCCTTTTGTTGAATGTTTATAAAGATAGATTTCGAAAAAGCTTTTGATTCTGTTTCATAGAATTCTAGAGATAGAACACTGATTTTTTTTTTTGCGGATAGTATAAGAAAATGGGAAGAATATTTCCAAATGTAAATTCATTTTATAATTCAGGGTGACCCAATCGCGCCATATATTGTAATATTACTCATAGAAATATTAGCAATATGGTTGCGAAATAATAAAAATATAACGGGTATGTATATAGATGATTTTCCAATTCTCCTTTCTCATTACGCTTGATGGATCTGAAAAATCTCCCCTTGAAACAATTAGTGAATCGAATCTATTTATTTCAATTTTCAAGCTTGAATGTAAACACAAATGCATGAAATTCCTAAACTTAACTTTGATAAAAAATGTATTTTGCTTAAATCTCTGATAAAGACGTGGAATAGAAGAATTTTAACTCCTATTGGCAAAGTTCATATTATCAATTTTCTTCAACTTAAAAAAAGATATCTTTGGTCAGTTTTGATTAAATCTTTGGAGAGGTTGACTAATTCTGATGTTTATAGTAAGAAAACGTTCACTTCTGAAAATCCCTTTATAAAGATTGATACTCTAAAGTTGTAAGATGTTTAAAGGTACGAGTTCCCTCTCTCTCTCTATCCCTATCCATCTTCTTTTTCTCTTAAAAAAGGCAATCCAATATTTTCAAGGTATTGTTTAATAATAAAATGAATAAGAGTGAATGACACTGTTTCCATGATTTAGAACGTCTTCTTTTCATTCCTTTAAACATTATAATTGATTATGAAAAATGCAAAAGTAATAAAAGACATGTTTATAATTCCCTCAAAACAATAAAGAAAATCTCAACAGGTAGGGAAAAGTGGACTGAGCATTTTGACTTTGATGAATCTGCTTGGGGGAGTTTTTTCTTTATCTTTCAAAATCACAAATAATTCGAAATTTCTCATAATATTTTGGCAACCGAAACATATTTATTTAAGGCAAACCTAGTTACAAGCAGCCCATTGTGTCACTCTGCAACTTAGAGAAACAATTGCTGTATAATGTAGGAATGTCAACTAGTTCAAAATTTACTACGAAATTTTGAAATACTTTTAGATGCACTCTTAATTTTGTTCACAGTCAACAAAGACTAATTTACGTTTGGAACATGGTCTCAGAAATATGATTATAGTAAAATTGATGATGAATTATTGTAAATAATTAAAATAATCATAAAACATTTACAAATTTATTAGGTGTTCATAAAACTCTCTCAGATTAAGTGCACTAGTTCAATCACAGACTTAGATAGCAATCTAATCCAATTCCGTGGTTAAATTAATTAAAGATCGCCATTAACATAAAAATGTATTAAAATGAGATTATCAACACTTTTAATAATAAAAACATTATTACATGTAGTATAAAATATCGAATTTGATATTATTATCTTAGTTTTCTTTCATGAAGTTTCAATAGTTTCAATATTAACCTATATAGGTGATATGTCTCAGGTAAACAGCACGTGTATATTTACCGGTGAAATATCTCAGGTAAATATGATATAGACTATAATTACCCTTCCTTTGATGTTCTACCCATTGTCCTAATCATGTATGCGTTCGGGGAACACACCCTGTCTACGAGGCTTTAGTTAAATTTAGTGAAGTTTGTTAACTTTCTATGATATCAGTATTTCATAAAATCATTCATACCGATAACTTGACAAAACCGGCGTTTTCCGTGCGTTTTAATCGATATGGGGATCCTTCATCGTACAATCCATGCATATGAGTCATATCTTTATGTTTATTAGACATAAAGGATCTTACGCGATTGTCGATGTAATATGGAATTTATTAAACGAGTTCAATATTTTAATATGCCACTAGCCATTTCATTTACATGATGAATTTCTTAATTTGTAGTAGTTTCATCAGAGCACCTCTAGATCTATAGCTGAATTTCGTGACGATTTTTATTTTATTTTTACGTAGCATTTTAAAAGCGAACACGTGCTCAGATCACGAAATTTGTGTGAGGGCTTTCACTAAATCCTGCTTTTGGTTGATATGAAATATACCAACGCCATTGTTCGTGGGTCCCAATACTTATTAGGCCATTGGATTTGCTACATGTCTACAAGTCCGTGATAAGATATATCATTATTGTTAGCAACATGTTTCGTATATTCAAAATGCATGGAAAAAAGTACCTGAAAAATCAACCTTCCGGTGTCACCGCGACCCGCCATGTTCCAGTTGTTTACAACACATTGAAACGTGCTCACGCCAGGGGGCGCGGTTATTTCGAATTATGTTTTGATGTCACTATATTTGGCACGGATTTTCCTAATAATTAAACTGACCACCCTGAACATTTTATACATGGTATCTAATTATCAAATACGGATTCGTACGTCTTGAGATGTGTACTTTCGATTCTAGTTGAATTGAAATATATAATAAATCGAGGTTCTTATATACCGCTTCATCACAACCTATATGTCTCTCCAAGCGGTTCACAAATTAGTATCCGTGGTTATATGCCTAAGCAACCAGCCAATACCGTTCTCAACTCCACGAGGAGCATACAATCGGTGCAACATTTCTGCGCTCACAGCTAGCGCTCTACAATTTCTAAGCACTGCCCAACCACGTACACATTTACAGCTGAGTAGACTGGAACAAGCGGAGTAAGGTATCTTGCTTCCGGCGTCCAACCACTAGGCCCCGTGCTCCCACTACATTTTGGATTCATTTTTTTTTTTTCACTATTTAGAATCGACATTGGGTTCCGAATAATCTTATTTAGCACATTCAATCAGTGTAAGGGTATAGGATAATAGCATGTAAATGGAATGTTTAGTGAAAGTTTTAATATTATTATGTTATGATTTCTGCATGTATTTTCAGCTCCGTGTGGGTAGGATTGTACCAAGCAGAAGGGGGACAACCTGTATGGCAAGATGACTGCGCAACTCTTGGTGCTAACAATACCCCTGTTACTACAACGTTGACAGGTTCTAGTGAAGTATGTTACATACTTGATGGAGACGAAAGCACGTATCAAGGCCACCGCTGTAGTCAATCTCAACCTTTTCTATGCCAAGCAGCAACATTCGGTAAGGACCATCAACGTTTAACATTTGCGTTTTCATCGATGTCGTAACACAGGTACAATGTATCCATATCTACCATGCTGGCAACAGTTTTGTTGGGTTTGCTTGTTCATACTATAATAATTAATTTTCCACTGATTGTATACAGAATGCGGCTTTCTGATTGGTTGAGATTTTCTGTTTATACCTCTATGAAAAAAAATCCGAAAATGGCGCGAAAATGTGACGTCACAATACGGCAATTGACGTTGCGTATTTATTTGTAAAAAAGTCAAATTGTACATAAACATGTTTTAAATTTGAAAATACGTTTCAAAATAATTCATATGTGGTATAAAAAAAAATTGTTTGCAAAATGTATGAATCCGCGTAGCGTATTCTTAGAAATGTTTGCAGGCAAATTTATTTCATAACACTATGAAACTAAAAAATAATTGACATCAATGCTTAATTGTTGGTTTTCTTTTTGAAATACACGCCAGGATTTAAGTTGGAAGAAAACAAAATGACCAAGGGTCAAATCTATCGACTCAGTGTTTTTTTTCTCCACCTTAAAAATCTGGAACGTCCTTTTTTACAAAATGTAACCATTTCTGCTTATATGACTTTAACACTAACAAAGCAATCCAACTGTTGTCTTAATTCTAAAAGACGAAGAATAACATAAGCAAAGGAAACGAATCTTTATCAATTGTCCTAACATATGTAGACTTCCTATATCAAACTTTAACACTAACAAAGCAATCCAACTTTTGTCTTAATTAACAGCTGTATGATGCAGTTTTATTCACTGTTTCGGCATACTGTATCTATTACTAAATTGAAGAAGTACAGCACATGTGTGTGTTACGTCATCTTCTAAAAGATGAAAAATAACATAAGCAAAGAAAAAAATCTTAATCAATTGTCCCAACATATGTAGGTTTCTTATAACAAACTTTATAATGCTTTTGTACGATATTTTTCTGCTTACATTAAAAACAAAAGAATAAAGAAATCATATGAAAACACATCTGTAAATGTTGTCATCGTCTGTAATGTTCGTCAAGAATAACTGCAAAGAAGTATTGAAATAATGCATACGAACAGAACTAGTAGAAGCGGTATGTTACTACATATATGGTGACTACGGTAGCCATGCTAGCTAGTGCGAGATGATTTAAATGAATCTGCATCAATATATAGGTAAATTTTAGAAAATACAACTACACTGTGGCCTTTCGGAGATTTCTGTTATAACGGTCGTTAAAAAAGTTCTAGAAGGGATCGAAAGACCTACTGGTAGGTCTTACATATACATCATTCTATTCTATATCATAATAGTAGTTTTAATAAAAGTATACTCGAGCATCTGAATTTGTTTATTTTTTAATTTATCTTTCTTATTTATTTTCCTTATTATTTGATTTGCACTTTTTCCGACAACTGCAATATAAAAAAAACACATTTAGAAAAACTCGATTTCTTAGAAGAGTGCATCATTCAAATTTGCTTGGAATTGAAACTTTAGTAACCGTAAATATACAATGAAGCGACCAAGTTTTTTTTTGCTTTGGTTTATTTTGTTTTACATCCTATTACATGGAACAGCCTGGGTCATTTTAGAATGTGCCAGGTTTTGGAGGGGGAGGAAAGCCGGAGTACCCGGGACAAAGCCACCGACCTACGGTCAGTAACTGGCAGCTGCCCCACATGGGTTTCGATCTTGCAACCCAGAGATGGAGGCTAGGGCGAGTGGTTGAATGGCGGAACATTTTAACCATTCGGCCACCGCGACCAATGTTTGGTTTGGTTTGATTGTTTTTTTCGTCCTATTACCAGCCAGGGTCTTTTGAGGGCTGCATTGTGTTGTATACGATTTTGATGCGTGTATTGAGTGTGTCTGTGTGTAGTTTGGAAAACAGCTCCGAACCGTTGTTATTTGACTATTTTAAAGTAACCATTTCATTACTTACAGATATCAATACTTGCTATGAAAATGCCCCTTCAATTGTCGATGGTAATCTCGTGGGGACTACCTTTCTTGATAGGGCATTGAGTGATTGCGTCACTTATGCTGTTGGAGAATACCTTTTGGGATTTCGGTACAGACGCAGTATGTGCATACTGTTAAAATACGCGTCGGGCAGTGTTTACGCAAAGGGCGGAAGTCTATCAGAGCTGTTTACAAACGGTAGGTACGAGTACAAAGACACACTTACATTATACATTTTTACAAGTTACCATGTTAAATATTATCTACTCAACTATTTCCAGCAGAATTTCAAACAATTTTTGGCCCTTTACCCATCACGTCTAGTGACTATTTACCCACTTAATTGCGCCGAAATCCTTATAAAAACAGCAATTGAGACATATATTTTTCTATTTGAATTCGCTTCGCTTTTAAGTAAAGGTATGGCGTGTATAATTCTGTATATTTAGATATAATTGATAATTGTCATTGCCCCAATGCAAAACAAAAACAAAACAAAAACAACCAAAAAGCAAAAGCCACTAGGTACTGTGAAGTCGTTTGCATTTTTGACCGGACATAAGGGTGTTGTTTTATGTATGTACATCTGTATACTGTAAGATTTTCATTACGTTCGACGAGATGTGGATATGCGCTACTTTAGAAATACTGCAACAATCCCCTAAATTCTGTTGGACGTACATTATGTTTAAAATACTGTGACTTAACCATCCATATTTCAGCGGAATTTAAAACATGCTCGAAAAAAAAGATAAAGTGACAATGTGTACATATATGTACATATCTCCAGATAAAAATTCTTTGATGGAAAATCTTCATCAACATTGCATTATAAAGGTTTTTATTGGGGTAGGAGAGTGGAGGTATATGTTAGCCACTGGCGTACATTTCTAGTTGCGGCGGGATGTGAACATGTTTCAAATACTATGACGTCCCCATTTTTTTCGGCGCGATGTAAATATGTTCTTAATACCGTATCATTCTGCATATTTTAAAATACTGTAACTTTCCTTCTTATTTCGCAAAGACGTGAACATTTTTTTTAAATATGTGATGTCGTCATTTAATTTTGTTGGACGTACAATATATTGTAAATTCTGTAACCCTCCTTCTTATTTCGACGAGACGTTACTCAAAACTGTTTTAAAATTTGCGACATCACCATTAGTTTTGGCGGGATGTATGCATGTTGTTAATGCTGCGACATTCCCTTGATATCGGCGGATATATATATATATCGCAAAATTAAGCTACCGTCGCCCAAGTTGTTAACGTAGTTAGGATGACACAATCATCTACTTTAAACCAACTTGTTTTCATGTATTTCACGGTTGATTAAAAATCACGAAAATAAATCGCCGCGAAATAGTTTCGATAAGAAGTACATGTATGACAACTGAAGGAGTACTGGACTGCACGGACATAGGTTTAATGACCGCATTTATTATATACTTACTATAAAATACAGGGAAATTGTATACTTGATAAATACGCATGTTTTAGTTCATATCAGTCCACCGGGCCAATATGGGGGCAATTCCTCGCTAAGCGGATCGAATACACTGTACCAGCCCGTTTGCTGAGCGGGCCGAATACACTGTATCAGCCCGCTTTCGAAATTGTCGTGACGTCATATGACGTTCATGACGTTACAACAATCGAAAATCGATAGGAGGACAGATGTTTACGTTGATATTGTCGAGAACGTTATGGAGTCTAACGAATCAAGAATACTACAGCTTGATGAATAAATAGAAGAAAAAGAGACATAAACGAAGACGTCGATGTAGAGGAATAGGGAAATAATTCCGAATCCATTGTTAATGGTATGAATAAATATCTTAATCATTGTCCAAACGATGACAAAACAAGGGAAACAAATTAGAATTAACCATAGACCCAATATCGACCCTTGGGCTCTCGGCCCTCGGGCCGATATTGGGATCGCGGGTTGATACAAGGCCTGATATGGAAATGGCCATGTAATAGTCTATATTTATTGCGCAATTAAATAGCAGCAAACTAGTCGTTTCATATGAAAACGCATAATTAAGTCGCCGCGAAAATAATTTAGTTTACAGCATCTGCCAAGGGTTAACATCCTAGCTTAATCCTGTTGTACATATATATAACACGGCCGTTGATATATGGCGTTTATGACATATTCTCTATTATTATATTTAAGAAAATATCCTACAAAGTAAGATTTGTTCCAATGTTTAGACTTTATTTAAATGTGTCTAATACACAATTGCAGTTGAAGCAGTGTTACGTCGGTCCATAAATTTATCGTTCCTTCCTTGTTTCGGATAACAACATAATTTGTTTTTAGTTAATGAGAGGTCAATCACATTGAGACCCCGTGTATTCTTTTGATATCATTTAACACAATGTTCGGGATTGCATTAAGCATAATCACAGTGTACTGTATTGCTTACGACCGTTTCGTAACATACTATAAAGCTATAATGGAATACTAACAGTTGAATAAATAAGTATACTCTTGATACTGTGATGACTTACATAAACATGAATTTCTGTATTGTTTATTCCACTTCAACTATTATTATCGAACTGTATCTAAGGGAATGTTTAAATTCTCCTATCTGATGTTTCATTTCATGGTCATTTAGCCATGCTAAAGACAGAGGTGGTACCACTCACAGAACCTGCGAGTTATATGAGCAGTGTATGCCAGAGTATGAACCCCACTACACCTACGAAACTTCCTACCATAGAGACGACCCTGGCTCCAGACCCGGTCCCCACTCACACGTGGCTTGTGACATCAAATACGTACTCAAGGGTACCAGTTACAGCCACAGTATCGATTGTAACTACTACGGGTAAGTACTTACTTTTATAATTTAAAACGCATAAAGTTAAACCGTACAGCCCGGAGAATTGACCCTTAAGACTAGACAAAAAACGTGCGATAAAAGATCAGAACTTTTGGGTAATTCAGATAAAGTAAGTTATGTATTATGTCGAAAGTGTAGTTCCTGTTAGCTGTCAGGTGAAGGAATTAGTTATGTAAGATGACTTAAAGGACTCATACAACTAAATCAGTCTATTACAAAGTATTTCATACGTTTGTAGTCCATTCCGAAACTTGTTTCCGGCTAAGTACAGTGATTCTGAATAATCTAAATAGGTAAGTGTTGACATATTCTGCATTGATTGAAATCTATAGATATTTAACTTTACAAAAATATATTCTTTTGGTAGATTTTAATATGTGATTGCGGATTGATATGGGGTCAAAAGTCAGAGGGTGTTCCCGTCCCATTTCGGTCCTATTTCACTGGTGTGATATGTAAATTTCCGGTTGTCGTAAGCAGACGCCCGTAGCGAGCTAAAATGCCCCGAAACTCCTGATAAAATGCCATTTGCAGTCTTTGCCATGTATGTATCTGTGAATCCAGGCAGTTGTCACTATTGTTGAACTTCACATATCAAAGTTATTAGCTATAAAGCTTAGTAATAACATATAGTAAATTATTTAGTTGTGTGAGCCAAAATGTTCCTGTATTAAACTTTTTTTCTAATATACATTTTTGGAACACGGAGTTCATAGCATGGCAGAAAATGCAAAGATAGGACATCTTCATACAATATCTTCCGAATTTGTAATCCAAAATGTATGAATGTTTGCAGATATGACAAAAACACTATTTTGTTTGTGAATTATGGAAATCCTCATTTTGTCACCATTTTTTTGCAGTTTTAACAGAAAATAACAAAAGTTCTGCAATTAAACTTTTATAATATTTAGCATATGAAAAGAAAATATATTTCTCTGTCTAAAACCGTCGGGTTAGGGGGTTAGCGTGCTTCATTTTTTGTCCCGTACTATTTGTGTTATTTTTTAGAATTTCGGGTTCAAAAATAAAAGTGCTCCAGTTATAAGATAAATGAGAAAACAAAATACAAAAGTATATAATTATCCATTTTGTTGCATAATAAAACTATAATATTGAACATTATAAAGTTGCACATCAATATTTAGCTTGCTATGATTAAAATGGCGAAACACTGGTTTTTTTAAGAGATCAATCCAGCATCAAAAGGCGAAATTTCGGCCTTTCGTGAAGTGCAAAATATACACAGAATTACGCATTTTCAAAATTGTCGCCGCATCTGTTATTATTTAAAATCCACGTTAGAAAACGTTCTACATGCAACAGACACCTATATTATAGAGACAACCCTGGCGCGAGACCCGGTCCCAACTCACACGTGGCTTGTGACATCAAATACGTACTCAAGGGTACCAGTTACAGCCACAGTATCGATTGTAACTACTACGGGTAAGTACTTACTTTTATAATTAAAACGTTAAGCCCGGAAAATTAACCCTTGAGACTAAACAAAAAACGTGCGATAAAAGATCAGAACTTTTGGGTAATTCAGGTAAAGTAAGTTATGTATCATGTCGAAAGTGTAGTTCCTGTTAGCTGTCAGGTGAAGGAAGTAGTTATGTAAGATGACTTAAAGGACTCATACAACTAAATCAGTCTATTACAAAGTATTTCATACGTTTGTAGTCCCTTCCGAAACTTGTTTCCGGCTAAGTACAGTGATTCTTAATAATCTAAATAGGTAATTGTTGACATATTCTGCATTGAATGAAATCTATAGATATTTAACTTTACAAAAAAGGATACTTTTGGTAGATTTAGATATGTGATTGAAGATTGATATGGGGTCAAAAGTCAGAGGGTGTTCCCGTCCCATTTCACTGGTTTGATATGTAAATTTCCGGTTGTCCGAGCAGACGCCCGTAGCGAGCTAAAATGCCCCGAAACTTCTGATAAAATGTCATTTGAAGTCTTTGTCATGTATGTATCTGTGAATCCAGGCAGTTGTCAATATTGTTGAACTTCACATATCAAAGTTATTAGCTATAAAACTTAGCTTAATGTAAAAGCCAATATTTTCGCGCGTTGAAGTCATACCTTTTAGCACTGTGTACCTATAACACTTTTTATGCACGGTAGACACATACAACATACCAAACTGAAAGAACGTCTCCGGTCTGTCACTATGAGAGCGATACAAATACAAGTTTGTGAGCTATCTTGGAGCATACAAAAGATAAGATGAAATATACTGAGCATGATATAGTGTGGATGATTGATTTCCTGGTTGACAATATCTTTGTTGAGTTTGGAGGAAAGATTTCCCAATAGACTGTTGGCATTCCAATGGGAACTAACTGTGCCCCACTTTTGGCCGACTTGTTTTTATTTTCCTACGAGGCTGAATTTGTCGAAGGGCTTACCAAGACGGGTAACAAAAGCCTTGCCAAATCTTTACTTTCAGTTAAATCGACAATGTGTTGTCTATAAACAACAAGAGGTTGCTGACCTAGTCGCTCATATATACTTGTACATCCTACTGATCTTGAGAATGAGGACCCTACAGACTATCCTGCATCAGCTTCTTACCTGGATCTTTATTAAAACTATGACCAACACGGGCAGCTTACTATTAAGCTGTATGATAAACGTAACGATTTCGATTTTCCTATTGTGAACTTTCCCTTTCTTGATAGTAATATCCATGCTTCTCAATCCTATGGAGTTTACATGTCGCAGTTGATTCGTTATTCTAGGGCTTGCTCTGAATATCAAGATTTTTGTCATAGATGTCAACTGCTGATGAACTAACTTACGACACAGGGATTCAAGAGATGCAGGTTAATGAAGACTATGGGAAAGTTTTATGGTCGCCGTGTTGATCTCATTGAGAAATATTCTGTATTTTTGTGTGATATGAAGGACGACGCTTTTGATTTTGCTTCTTAGTGTGATTACTTGTTGTGATTGACAATGATGACTCATTGTTCTCATTTTGAAGATTGATGTTTACTTGGATCTGACCAAGCTTTACATGGTGGATGTCGTCGATGAAGCAGAAGACGCTTAATGTTTACTCTTCCAGAACACCTGGTCTTATTCTCTTGTACGTTTAAGAGGGTCTCCATGTTTTCCTTTGTTCCTATTTTGCCTCTAGTTTAATCGATGTTGAGTATAGGTTTTTTGTCAGGTCAGGAGAGGTAGAGAATAAGTAAGTAATATCTGGTAACATATTATAATCAAGCGAGTCAATTACAGTTGGGAGGCAACACAGCGTTCCTGAAATAGAGTGCGAGCATCGATCACACACCATGCTAACACCGTCCGCACGTGGTGCACGTTGATTTAACGATCGTCTTTATCATGTACCTCTCCTTCTTTGTCGTACAATTTAATCCAATTTGTTAATCGAAATAACTTTTGCTGCATACTTTCAATGCATCACGTCATTTATCAAAATTATGTTAAAAATAAAAGAAGTGTGACACAGCATGGAAGTCATCGCTACATTGCCAAGGCGTTTAGATTACTAGACAGCGGAACACTTAAAGGCCCAATATACGTAACTTCAGGGAAATTTTCGTGATTCTGAAAAATTATGAAAAAAATTCCAGTTGATAACCATGCAAAAATTAGCCAAAAACGAAGTAAATCTGAGCGGTAACTAACAAGAAACTTTTGACAAAAAATCCAAAGAATTGAAAATAATTCAGGTGGGGCCCACTTCAACAACAAACCGAAGATAGAAGCACGGTTCGAAATGGACGCGTGTTTACAAATAGCGTGTTTCAACTGCTGCTGCACCGGTAACCGCGAAGAATTCATCTTGAATAATGCTGATATCAGTTAATCTTAACTAAATCTATAAATATAATAAGTTATTAGGCTTGATTTTCGCTTTAAGTTTTGCTGAAAGTTACGTATATTGGGCCTTTAATATCACTTTGATTAGTGAAATGAGATCTATCCGGCTATTTCCTGACATGCAAATCTGATAAATAATACAATTCAATTCAATTTTATTTAGCACTTTTATAATTACATGTGTAGTTTGATGGCTATTTACACAACAATACAGCCTGAAGTAACACATATAATTAACAAACAAAGACAACAATTTCTTAGTTCACAAAATTAAAGTGTTTGTTAACCAGTCTTCCTAAGTTCTAATGACTGTTTAGTAAACAAGTATCTGTTATTAATTAACTTTGTATTTTTTGATAAAAAATAAGTTTGAACAATTTGCCTGGTCGCTCAATGAAAAATCATAAAACATTTTAATTTGGTAAAAGTGATATTGTCTTGCATATTGATATTTTGGACAAATTCTTTGTTCCCTAGGGATGTTCTTTAACTTGCCTCTTGATATATCTAGGTCATGTTAGACGGTCTGCATAGTGAAATAGGAATCTACAGAATTTTACTGTTATTCTCTCAACTTATATAGTAGAAAATTAATATTGCTTTGAACGGTTTTGAATATTATCATTATTACTTTGAATCCCCCCCCCTTTTAAATTAATATTGCTTTGAACGGTTTTGAATATTATCATTATTACTTTGAATCCCCCCCCCTTTTTAATTTAATATTGCTTTGAACGGTTTTGAATATTATCATTATTACTTTGAACCCCCCCCCCCCCCCTTTAAATTAACATTGCTTTGAACGGTTTTGAATATTATCATCATTATTACTTTGAATCCCCCCTTTTTAAAGTAATATTGCTTTGAACGGTTTTGAATATTATCATTATTACTTTGAACACCCACCTCCCTTTTAAATAAATATTGCTTTGAACGGTTTTGAATATTATCATCATTATTACTTTGAATCCCCCCCTTTTTAAAGTTATATTGCTTTCAACGGTTTTGAATATTATCATTATTACTTTGAACCACCCCCTCCCCCCTTTTAAATTAATATTGCTTTGAAAGGTTTTTAATAATACATTCTCATTTTTTGTTATTGTAGGCCTTTGAATATTCTGAACTGAAACTATGGTCTGTTTTATGTCGTTTAGCTTTAGGAACTGCATTGCAAAATCTCTCGGACACGATTTAGAAAATTGATCCAGTGACCAGTGAAAAACTACCAATTGTGATTTTAAGTGAATTTTGTTGGTAGGGGGTCAAACTTTTGAATAAAATGATTCAAAAGTATTGTATGTATGATGTTTCAGTTTTAGGAGCTGCATTGCAAAACCTCTCAGACACGATAAAGAAAATGGATCCAGTGACCATGATCGACCTGGCAGATTTCAGTAACCAGTTACGTGGTCACATTTTGGACAATCAGACCAAGTGTGCTCAGATATCGTAAGACTTGATATTCTGCAATGAAATAATTCAAGATAAAACTTACAAGATTAGATGGTTATAAACTGTTTCTTTTTTCAAACAGTTCACCCCATGCTCGTTCTATACTGTTTAACCACCTAAACTTAAACTATAGGATACCTTGTTTATTTACTCTGATGACAATACATGGATAAAAAAGCAACAATTGTATGAAATTGACTGTATGCCAGCCATTTCAAACTTGTTATGAAACGTTCTCACTAGAGGATACCTTCAATGCTTAAGTGTACTTTTGAACTTGATGTACTGGATATATTTTGGTATGGTCAACAATTTTGTGATATTGCGTTTATAACAATGGGTAGCTCAAGGCGCTTTAGTTAGCTCGTCCGCTAACACCGTTTGATTTCACGATATGACGTGAACAGGTAAGGGGTTGGTGTTTTTATCTATGTACTCTGGTGTCCTTCTAGATATCATAACATCCCATGAGCTAACATACAGTTGTGGTATGCTGGAGCCTCCATAGCCACAGTTATCTCATTTTAGTAGTGGCACGGTACATACTATACACATTTTCGTAGTACACGATTTGAAATTATGCAGAACTACTTTAAATTTACTTCTTAATTAATAGTTTTTCGAATACTAGCCTTTGGCCTCTAGCATCACGGAAGAGTCCTAGGAGGACGAAACAGCTGTATGATGCAGTTTAATTCATTTATTTCGGCATACTGTATCAATTACTAAATTTAAAATGTGCAACATATGTGTGTGTAATGTCATCTTAAAAGGGCCGTAAGCGTAAACAGTGATTAGCGAAAACTTAATTATCCTGCTTTGGAGATAGCAAACATCTAATAATCTTACTTTGTGAGGCATTTTCTAAAAGATATTAATACAAAAAAATGTCATAAACACCATATATCAACGAAAGTGTTAATATCTAATAAGATTTTACCTTGTATATTGATAGAATTATAAAGATTTTAAAAAAGTCGTTAAGCAATGATTTAGCTAGTCTCCCTTTGAAGAACAGGGCCAAGACCAACAGGAATGGTGAAAAATAGCTTGATATAACTACGGTTAATAATCGAAATTTATGTCTTATAGCTGTACACAATTTGAACTTTTGGAAGCATTGTTTAGTAAGGTAAATTTCTAAAAATGCAGCGTTCGGTCATTGACAAGTAAATATCTATTTTAAATGATACCAAACTACGAATATTGTTTTTGAACAGTATATATTTAGTATTCGAATGAACAACATAATAATGTTTAATTAAATAAACGTACATTATCATAGAAAAACAATTATATAACTGCAAAGCAGAGCCACAAATTTTGCATGTACATAGTAAAGGTACATTTGATAAAGTACTCATTGAGAAAAAAAAGAAAAAACAGGGAAACCCCTTGGCTTATATATACTAATGGATATTTAAAAAAAAATGTATTGTATACAATTGCAAATCGTGTGTTTCACTTGAACAAACTGCTTGGATTGACTAATTGTAAATTTTACTTATGACGTTTCGGGATTAAAGTTATGCAAATTGAGTGTTATTGCAAGCAAGCAAAAAGGCGACTTCGTTTTGCTCTTCGCAGCTATAAAATAAGACTTTACGACGATGCTGTAATATCAATACCATTTTACTTTTTTAATACTGAAATCAAGCGGGCTTTATTGTATTGATGTTCAAAAATGCGTTCAAAACCGTTAGAGGAAGTCTGTTTTTTTAACAATTTAAATGATTACTGTACAAATGAAAATAAATAAGAGAATACCGAAGCGTTAACAAAATCAAAATCCAAACTCAAAATCGATTAAACCAGGGGCAAAATATGAACAAAGGAAAGATTTACATGTAGACTCTTGTAAAAGTACTAGAGAATAAGACCAGGTGTTCCGGAAGAGTAAGCGTCTTCTTTTCATCGACGGCACCCGCCATGTAAATCTTTGTCACATCCATGTAAACATCAAGTTCTCAAAGGAATCATTGTCAATCATAACAAGTTAACACACTAATGAGCATACTCAAAAACGTCCATCTTTATATCACTTAAAGATACAGATTGTTTCTCAATGAGACAAAGATGGCGACCACAAAACTTGCCCACAGTCAGCAGTCAGCAGTCGACATCGGTCACGAAAATCCCGATATTTAGAGCAAGCCATAGAATATCGAAGGATATACAAACCTCAAATGGTTGAAGATGTCTGGTGCAAACATCAGGATACTGCTGTTGATACAAAGCTTATAAGATCCTATCATTTCGTAAACAATAAAATGTTACACCAACTCTAGAATATTTCAAAGGAAAGTCCATGCTTGTTTCTGTAATTACTACTTATTAAAAGCAATTGTCGTAAAACGATCTTGTTATGATATATCCCGCAACGTAACAATCTGATTAAATTCATATCTTTATCTCCACACCATTCCGTAAACTTCTCTCTGCTGCGTTAAGAACTGAGAAAATCCCATAGGGGGGTCATGTCCCGATGACCTTTTGCAATAGCCAATCACATTGCTACTGTCAGACTCTTGACAATGAAATTTTGAGGCGACAAAACTTGCATAATCGCATTTGTCTGTTTAGTTTTTTCGTCACCAAAACGTTCATGTGGAATAATGTAACGAAATGGCTTGTTGCAAGATGACAGGTCATTGGCAAATCATTTTAGTGTTAAGTAAAGAGGCGACAAAGGTCATCTGAACGTGACCTCTTGTGGAATGATGTCAGGTAGTACAAGGATCTGTATTTTAATCAGATTGGCAACGTAGAAGATTAAACACACGTAAAAAAATAATTCCCCCACCCCCTTGAATTTTTCAGTAATCGAATATGACCTGTTTAAGCTTAATTAATTTTACATCGACCATGAATTAAATATTTTCTTCTTATTCTAATCACCAGTGTCGTCCCAATGGTAAACACGCAATAGTGTTTAAGTGGAGGAAAACCAGAGTACCTGGATAATACCCTCATGGCCAGACCTGTGTCTCAATATCTTTGCACGGCGAATCAGGAAATCAAACTCCTATAGCCTGTCTTAAGGGCATGTGCGCTATCCATTGCACCATCTGACTACCCTTTTAATAAAACATTCATTTATTTTATCATAGAGATGGATAATAGAGGTCGAAAATCAAATCACAAGAAAAATGGAGTCATTACCAGCAGGTGACCTAGATACGAACACAACGGTTTTCTGTAAGTATGATGAATCACCAGTAAATGTGCCACTATTGTGGTAACACATATAGTTGATGTATGAACTAATTTTACGTTTTAATTATTGATCTGAACTTACGTTTAAGAATTTGATATGGAATCAATACAATTTTTTGATGTGATATCATAACGGTATATTCTTTAATAAGTTTTTCGTCAATTTTCCATCTTGAATCACGAAGGAACCAGACGTTGTTAAAGCCCGATAAAGAAGTTTTCAATTCACAGTAGTAAAATAAAGGGAGATGCCAAATATAGATAGGTTTCTCTTTCCCTAGTGTGTTTATGTTTTACCTTGATAAATCCAAGAGGATGGGGTCTTCAATTTTGACTGTTCTTGCCCATTAAGCAATGTCAACAGAGTATCTTCCTTCAGTCCGTGACAAAGATCTGTTAGGTCATGCTAGTTCCCGATTTCTGTACAAAATCACAGGTTTTATATTTAGCGTATTTCATTTTTAATGGTGATCAAGCTACTTCATTAATCTCAGCGTTTGTATCATATTTTTTATTGAAAACCCATCAAATGCTATCGCGAAGGATACAGTAGCACGACATTATGCCATTGTAGGGCCACTCAAGTTACATCAGGTCGTGCTTTGCGGTGATCATAGTTTTACCAACCTTTTTGCACCTAATGGTTTCATCTTGAACTGTATCTTCATACTGTATGAAACCAATTTTAGCGATATTTTATTATTTGTGTGTTGCCGCGAACATAGCTTAAATAAGACACTCGCTTAAATTACCCGATATACGGTATATGCTTTTTAAAATGAATATGATATGCTTTTAAGTACATTTTTATTTGTGAGACATCAAATTATTTTATATTGTTTAATTGATCTGCTGGTGAAACAAACACATCCTAAACCTGTCATAATTAAACTTCCCCCCAGATATGTTATACACATGCCATTTACCAAGCAGAGTGTTCTTGCATGAAATACATTGGTAGTTGTACGAGTCAATTTATCTATCACTCAGAAAACCTTTAAGAGCATATGTTTCTTAAGCAAAATTTATTTTCCTGAACTATACTTTGTATTGTACATATTCTTCATTGGGTGAAATATCACGTACTTCAACGATGTGAAAGAAGAATTTAATTGAATTTCTACATTTTGAGCATCCTCATGTTCGAATTCAAATATTCTATAATTGGATCATTTATTTTATGAACATTGCTAATACATATTAAAATAAGGTAATTCAATACGTTTATAAAAAAATCTTTTCTTTTAGAATAACCATAATTATATGTTTTTTCCGATACACACGAATTGTGCTTACATATTTGTAAATTAACAGCTGAAGTCATTTAAGGAAGGCTTCCAGGTGTATGCGATGTCAAGGTAGGCATTAGGAGGAAAGTTAAGTATAAGATCCCAAATTGATTCGCCTCTTACGATCATGCAATCGGGGCATGTACGAATGATGCATTATACAATTTATAGTTTTGTAACTGCATATTTTGTGTTGCTACATTTGTTGTATATTTGTTAATAAATGTTTGTATAATTTACGCATTGTTAGTGTCGCCTTCTATTTTTTTTTTTTTATTTACTTTTTTGACAAATAAAAACAACGTATGCAGTCAGTGTCGTGAAGCGGACACCAAGGACATATGTTTTAACAAACGTGATAGCCCTTTATCGTAGCTCAATTCCCTGGACCTTTCAATAATTGAGAAGATATCATTGACCTGAATCATAGCTAATGAAAAGTTCTTTCCAAATTTTATCACGTTTGAACCCCGTCATTTTGAAAGTGAGTCAAAGTCATTCATTTTAATAAACTTGGTACTGGTATCCTTTCATCCAAGTATTCTACAAGGACAATATCGGTACCATTTGCCTTTTTCTTATTGAGAAGTAACTTAATTGAAAAGTATATGTGGAATGGATGACACATTTTCAGGGTCACAAGGGTTAAATATGTCCAAAATTGTTAACTTCTATTGAGCCTTGGATACTTCACCACTGAACAATGAAAGAACTCGATATATTCGTCAACATATTATGACGCTAAGAATGTATGTTTCCTTACTGTGAGGTTAAGGCTTAATGCTACCTTACTATGACGTTAAGGCTGCATGTTACCTTACTGTGACGTTAAGGCTGTATGCTACCTTACTGTGACGTTAAGGCTGCATGCTACCTTACTGTGACGTTAAGGCTGTATGCTACCTTACTGAGACGTTAAGGCTGTACACTAACTTATTGAGACGTTAAGTCTGTATGCTACCTTACTGAGACGTTAAGTCTGTATGCTACCTTACTGTGATGTTAAGGCTGTATGCTACCTTAATATGACGTTAAGGCTGTATGATACCTTACTGTGACGTTTAGGATATACGCTACCTTACTGTGACATTAAGGCTGTATGCTACCTTACTATGACGTTAGGGCTGTATGCTACCTTACTGTGACGTTAAGGCTGTATGCTACCTTACTGAGACGTTAAGACTGTACACTAACTTACTGAGACGTTAAGTCTGTATGCTACCTTACTGTGACGTCAAGGCTGTATGCTGCCTTACTTTGACGTTAGGGCTGTATGCTACCTTGCTGTGACGTTAAGGCTGTATGCTACATTACTGTGACGTTAAGGCTGTATGCTGCCTTACTATGACGTTAGGGCTGTATGCTACCTTACTGTAACGTTAAGGCTGTATGCTACCTTACTGAGACGTTAAGTCTGTATGCTACCTTACTGTGACGTTAAGTCTGTATTCTACCTTACTGTGATGTTAAGGATGTGTGCTACCTTACTGTGACGTTAAGACTGTGTGCTACCTTACAGAGACGTTAAGTCGATATGCTACCTTACTGTGAAGTTAAGGCTGTATGCTACCATACTGTTACGTTAAGGCTGTATGCTACCTTACTATGACGTTAAGGCTGTGTGCTACCTTATTGTGACTTTAGGCTGTACGCCGATACACGCACCGAATAACATCGATGTTACGACCGGCGTTGAAGAGAGAGTTGCTAATCTCTGGCTTTATATACAAATGTATATACGTCTCTGTAAATACTAAATGTCATGTACAAACCAATTCGGCTGATCGGACGTCGAACGTCCTCCTAAATCAGCAAAGAAGCATCCTTATCAAATATAAAATTCAGTCAAAAATGTTAATTGTTACCAGAGACGTATATGTTTTTACTAATTGTTGAGGATACCTACTGAGCATATATATAGTCCAGTCAAATTAGCCAAAATATAGGCATAACCTTGACAAAATTGCAACAGAATTAATTTTCATATTTTTAATGCTTTTTTTTTTTTTACTTTTGTGGTTCTTTAGAAGGCCAAAAATAAAACAATTTCCCCCCTTTGGATTTTCTGGGACTTTTTTTCTGTTACAATATAGGTACCCTATACTGTAACAGAAAAAAAGTTTTAGAAAATCCAAAGGGGGGAAAGTGGGGTTTTTTAGCCTTCTAAAGAACCACAAAGGTTAAGAAAATCACACCTACCCTATTTGTAACACTACACATATATGGATTTAGCAGTATGACAAGACCAACCAAACTACAGTACAATTGTGTTAAAAAACAATTACGGTCTAATTGAGTTCAACGGAATATTGACCTGTCAATATGCATGGGTAATATTCATCTTTAGCATATCGATAATGGTTTAGTTTGACATTTTTAGTAAAGGAAAAACTAATAATCAAGATAAATATCCATTCAAGCTTAGTTTAATTGCATTGTATAAGGTACAATGTAATCTGTAATTCATAATTTTATATCAGAGATTTTGTTTTCACTCATAAACATTTATGAACCTTCGAAGACCGGTTGCGCTAATTTGGAGCTATTCGGAGGTCTAAATTGAACAACTTCTCATTTTATGTAACGTGTATATATAGATAACATCAAAAGACAATGTTTAAAAGTCATCGAATTATTTCCTATGCATATTTTTCTCAACAGAAATATCATCTTGGTGAAGACTTCTAGAAATAGTGAACCAATTCAGGTCCATTAAATCCTCATTTCGTGCAATTTTGACTGAGCTGCTGAAAATGGCACAAAGTCCATGATTTTGAATAACGAAAATTAGTGTATATTTTTTATGTAAAATACGATTGCCAACACTTTTGGTAGGAATTACTACCATAACATATCCCTTTTGACTACATGGAATTAAGGTTGAAATAGTATTTTTTTATATTTGAACAAATCAAATGCCACCCCTCCCCCCCCCCCCCATAGCAACGCATTAGGGATACATAATTTTTGATAAAGCTGTGAAGTAGTATGAATGCTAAAGTTCAAATACAGTTCAGTATTTATATACATATGAGGCAGCTTTTCTGGCAAAGTCATTTGTTAATTGAAAAACAAATGAGGAAAAAATCCATTGTTTGTTGTTCAGAATCGTGGACTTTGCCATTTTTCAAGGATTGAGCAAAATATGCATGGGATTGGAGTTCTCACCATCAAAACTTGGCCACATTTGTAAACTCATCATACCAAAATTAGTTTTAGCAGTAAGTGGTGCTCATACATGAATAGATATAAGATGCTTTAATTCATTTGCTTGCCCTTATTCTAATTATGCGCGTCAGAAATAGGTAGATCGTTCGATTTGGACATAAAATGTCATCCATTTAGCACAATTTGTAAGATTTGATGATTGCTATTTGTTTTCGTATGCGAATGTATAATTGATCGTTGAGTAAATTAAATTGAAAATCATATTTTAAGAAATTAAATAAAGCCTGACATTGATACTGATATTAATTAATATTATTTTCTACATTTGAAAAGAAAAGAAAAGCCAAAATATTCTTGTGAAAAATGCTTTTCAGCCATATTGACAGTTCTTTCTTTCTTCAATACAATACCTTGGGTGGAAGATCTTGACGTATCTGTTTTCTATATTAGTTGGTATTTACATACTGTTAAATCCATATGTCCAGTGTTACAATTGAGGAAGATTTTAGACCTCAAATATGGTTATACTTGTGATTTTCTTAATTTTTCTGATCCTTTAAACGGCCAAAAAACCACTTTCCCCATTTGGATTTTCTAGGACTTTTTTTTTCGTTATAAGTATGATGCTCATCAACCAAAAAATGAAAGAATAAATTCTGTTGCAATTAGTTCGAGGTTAAATCTTAAATTGACATGACTAATATATCTATTATGTTGTTTCCAAAATTTGTTTCAGATTATATAATATTGGGTCGACCTCGAGAAAGTCGCGCAGAGACGTATAATTATATGTCTCTGCGAGTCGGTTCATTTTCGTTCCACTCGAAATAAAAAAAAATAGATGTTAATATTCTGAAAATATATCGTCAAAAGTTAAATAAAATTATGTTGAAAAAGGGACGTATGTATACATGTATATACGTCCCTGGTTGAACAAGTATAAAAAGTTAGTTAGAAAAATATATATAAGTGGCGGGTAAGTAAAGGTTTTTAAAAAATGGTCGATAATTAGTCTAGTGTGTGATGACAATCCCGAGAAAAACGGAGTCGGTAATGAAAATATGACTTATAATTTACTTTGGTTGATTAATAAGATATAGGCCTACATGTAGCTACATGTTATATTAGTTGGGTCTGGTTAGCTTGAGAGCAGCTTTTAAGAAAATTTATAGACTGACTAAATACAGCAGTTTGGAATTTTCCCATAATTAAAACATTATTTATGTTTCATAAAGAAAATGCAAACGTATATTTCTTTGTGTTTTAATTATTTAGAAGGAAGACATAAAAAAAGATGACGTATGCGTTTACACAGAAAATGTGCTTTGTCAGGAGAATTAACCTGATGCAAGCTTTAGCAGCTGGTTGCAAGAGTAATGCGCGTAGTTATACAGAAATATATAAATATATAGTTTGCACTTATCAAAACAGAAACTGACCATTAACTTGAATTTTTTTATCTTACAAATTGAATAAATAATAAAAAAGAAATACTTACTTTTCGTCGAATAGAGCATATAATATAAATATCAAAGAACTATTTTCTCTTTCGAATGCGTTGTTGTTTCCGGTAGGTATGTTGTACGGCTCCCGGAAGTTTATTTGTTGCTAGCTGATTGTGCAAGAAAACTACATAAAACGCCCCTCCCCTGTTAAGTGCTCACATGGATTAAATTTTGACTGACAAGAAGAACACTATCCTGCAATTTACTCAAGACACCTAGTTTTAACGCTAGGCCACCGCAGAAAGTGATCGCATTGCTTCAATTTTCGATATTTTAATGCGAATCGATCGGCTTTCTTGCTTATTATCACACAACCGTGCAGTTGTTAAATAAGATTCTGAACTCTTTAGTACATTCGCAAATATAAAAAATACGAAATAATGAGGGGCCGTGGAGGAAGAGGTGGTCGTGGTCGCGGGCGCGGCCGTGGGGGCAGGGGTGGCCGTGGGGGCAGGGGTGGACGAGGGGGTAGGTCTGCACATCGTGCCCCAACAGACGGGACGTCGCCAGACAGTCAAGTGGAGGAGAAGGAACTTAGTGTTGATAAAGACTTGCAGGCGTTCTTTGTTGGTAATGCGTCGGTAGCACAACACTATGCGGCCCAAAACCAGAACACCCAGAGGTATGCAGCAGGGATGGCCGTCCTGCAGAAGAATGGCGTGGAGATTGTACAGAGTAAGTATGTTAAAATATTACCGACTGATATATACTCATCATATTGTAACAGGAGAGGGGAAATGCACGGCCAGACCGTGGCTCGAACCCGGGACCTTCCGAACTCTAGACGGATGCTCAACCAATTGAGCTATCTGGTCCCCGACGATCGACCCAGTCTAGACCGCTATATTAATTCTTCCCTCCTTTAATAACAAAGTCTTCGACCCCGAAGAAATCATGATTTACAACCCAGGTTCGACCCTGAAGAAATCATGATTTACAACCCAGGTTCAGGTATCCACTTGCTAAGTATGCACCCAGTACTTGAAACAAGGTTGGTCACAGGCACCAAATGTAACAGGAGAGGAAAAATGCATGACCAGACCACCTGGGCTCTAACTCAGGACTCTAGATTCTCAACCAATTGAGCTATCTGGTCGCTGATGATTGACCCGATCTAGATCCACAACAATATAACTATTTTTTATTGTACATTGTATTATAACATGGGGAGAGGCAGCCAGCCTCATACATGTACACATGTACATATATTCATACAAGTTGTATAATTATATATGTAACTGACATCCTTCCTGCTAACTTCATACTGACAATGGATGAATCAGTTATTATGTTTATTCTTAAATACTGTATATCAATATGTATATAATATATTTGTCCCCATAGACACTAAGACATACAGAATTATAAATAATAGGAGAAAAACAAGATAAAAAAAATCATTTTTCTGCCACTAAATTGATTTTTACTAAAAGATCTGTATGGTATTTATGAAATACATATACTGTAAGTAAAATTAAAAAGAAAACTTTATTTCTGAATCTTTCAGATGCCAGGATTCGAGCGTTGGCAGCAGCATGGGCAAGGAAAGATTTTGATCTATCAAACGCATTTCTAAAAGATCGTGATAACTTTGGACTGGTTGAGGTCCTAAAGGGACTGCAGCTCATTGATTCAGGACGACAAATACGAGCAAAGGAGAAACAGATGCGAAGACTTCAAATATCTACGAACAAGGTGTCACCTAAAACATTGGGCAAACTCAAGTCAGACATAGACAACTTGAAGGTCTTGAAGCCACCTGTAAGTTTATTTTGTTTATTTAATTTTCAGGTACCAGGTATTTCACTCAATATCAACCCTGTTAATATCACTCCCTCTTTATATCATGTTTTTCCAAAACACCATTTTTCCCTCTTTATAATCTATGTGATTTTATTTGGTTAATATCATGTAATTTGAGGTGAATTCCTCTTTAATATCATGTTTTTTTAATCAATTATACATAGAATATCCAGAAAATGATGTAATTTCCATTGATTCAGATACAATTAACTTGTACAAAATATCGCATATATCCTATGAATGCCAACAGAAAGCATTTAATGCTTAATTAAAGCAACAGAGTTTGAAACATAATTAAATCTTAGGTCTAACACCATACACTAATTCAAAAAGAAATCTAAGGTCTGGGATTTTCATACTTGTCTTATTACCAGACATTAAAACAAATCTCAGTTTGAATACAAATGTCTAACATTGATGATCAAAAAGTGAGTGTACTTTCAGTATACTATTTTTTATCATTGATTTTATTTGGTTTCTTTCGTCAAAATTTATCAAAATTATAGATGTACATATTATGTATTCATGATTATACTAAAAAAACAAGGTTTTCAATTAGACAAAGGGTTAAAAAGCTTTGGACAGGGGAATGGGGATCCATTCTGCAGGTTTGACAGCTCTTCAGAAATGATTTCAAAAACACCATTTAGATAATTTGTAAATAATATTTACTTACAGGTGGGCACAGCCAGTGGAGCAGTATGTAAACATATAAGGCGATGGGTACAGACTTTCACCAAAGAAGAGCTGGAGTTTTACACAATGTATTTCCCCAAACAGCCTTGGCAGAAATTAGCTGACCTCTGCCACTTCAATCCAGAGAAGGTATAAATATATAATGACAAGTTAAAATTGACTGAGAATGGCTAATTAACATATGTACTGTAAACCAACTTATTTTCGTGTGCAATTGGTTTTCGCATATTTTGCACAGAATTAAAATTTACGAAAATTAATCGCCACGAAATGGTTTAAATAAAATGTATGCTATATGCTAACATGCCAAAGGGGAAGCACTGTACATATGATTTGCGACGCTATTTATCGCGAAATTAAATCATAATGAAATAGTCGCTTCATATGTAAACGCTATATTAAGTTACTGCGAAAATAAGTTTGTTTATAGTATCCCAAAATAAAACAGCAGTGGCAGAAATTGGCTCATGTCCTCTAGCTGGCACTTTAATCCGGGGAATTAAGAATAATTAATTAAGCATTGATGACAATTTTTTTAGTTTCATTGGGGTATGAAAAAAATTTGTTTGCAAACTGTATGAATCCGCTTAGCGGATTCTTACAAAAGTTTGCAAGCAAATTTTTTTTTCATAACCCTATGAAACTAAAAAATAATTGACATTAATGCTTATAATTAATTTTTGAAACTTAATTTTCAAATTTAAAACATGTTTATGTACAATTTGAATGATCAAATAACAGATTCTTTTTTACAAATCAATACGCAACGTCAGTCGCTGCATTGTGACGTCACATTTTTTCGCGCCATAGAGGTATGAAAAGAAAATCTCAACCAATCAGAAAGTCGCATTCAGCATACAATCAATAGAAAATTAATTTTTGACAATTGAGTAAGAATTGCTTTAGTCTTACTGAAAATTGCTAACAATGTACTCACGCCAACTAAAGAATACTAAGAGTGAATTAAGTCTGTCAGGGATCAACAAAATACAGTTGAACCTCATTATCTCGAAGCCGCCGGGACTGTGGTAAACTTCAGGTTGATCGAGTATTCGAGTTACACAAGTTTATAAATGTTATATTGTAAAGTTTGACTGGGACCTACAAAATACTTCAAACTTAACGGGGTCTTTGAGTTATATGAGTGTTGAAAACACGGTTCGATTGAATAAAACTGTAATCATTAGTACATCACATGATAATATCAAGGAAGGCTATTGGATAGCTACTATGTTCTATTTAGTAGATATTATACCTCATTCCTTTTAAGTGCCTTTACGATTCTAGTAGTCGCTCCAGTCATTATTTTTGTATATTGGCCCGAAGTTACAAGGACTCGGGCTGACGCTATATATTTTGATGTCATAATTGCAGGATGACTTTCTAGCCAATATTGTGAGATCATTATTCCAGATACTGAGCAATTGGCGTCTGACAGTGATAGATTTGCATGTTCATTGCATATAAAGTGGTCATCATGGGTAGATTCAGCATAATGTAACAAATATTGCATGTCACTTCGGCCAATATGGGAGTTCATGGATTGGTGAATCACCCAAAAATATGTATATGGACCTCAGCTTCGCTTCTGTCCTTCATATTTTTTGATGCCTGCACATGACCAGTCAATTAATTAACTCCATATTACCTCCAGGTGAGTGCCATGCAATATTTGTTAATTTAGTAAATTAAACCTTTTTATCAAATTGTTGAAATGCTCAAGTTTTATGTCTGCATGACCATGCAAGGATGAAGAGAAAAAATAGTAAACTTTCTGCTTCTTCGTTTCTCTAGGACTTCCCGGCCCTGACATGGTTTCTGCCCTATTGTTTCGGTAAAGATGCCCCGGACGGCACTATGACCTATCGGTGCCAGAACCTGACGACTGAAAACATCAACGATGTAATCAAAGAGTACCCCATACCGTACAGTCTTGCCAAGCAGCACAAAGATGGCTTCACTCCCGAGACAAAGGCTCGTATTGCTGCTAACGAGCCAAAACTGGATACCATTCTGTGGTAGGTGTTACTCACTTGTACAGTGCATTCCTCTTTATATCATGTTGCATTTGTCAGACAAAAAAATGATACAGTGGACTCCACTTAATATCACCCCTGTTAATATCACATTCCTCCTGATATCATGTTACATTTGTCAGACAAAAAAATGATACAGTGGACTCCACTTAATATCACCCCTGTTAATATCACATTCCTCTTTATATCATGTTTTTCCCAAGCACCATTTTTCTCTCTATATAATCTATGTAATTCTATTTGGTTAATATCATGTATTTTGAGGTGAATTCCTCTTAATATCATTTTTTGTTTTTTAACCAATCACATAAAATATCCAGAAAATGATGACATTTCCATTGATTTCATATACAGCTTGTACAAAATGTTGCATAGAAAATAAAAAAAAAACCAAAAGTGATTTCTAGTTGAAATAATGTTATCTATATATTGAAACATCTTCATATGTACATTGAATAGCTTACTTTTAGTTATGGAGTTTGGAAATGCACTTGATTAATGAAAAAACATGTTTCTCTCAATGTCACGTTCCTGTTAATATCATGTTTTTGTCTGACAAATGCAACATGATATAAAGAGGAGTGCACTATATAAACAGGTGTGGGACATTAAGAGATTATGTTGTTTTTTTTTCAATAAAACTAGTTCATTTTCAATCTTCATAACTAAAAGTAAGCTGTTCAATTTACATACTAATATGAAGATGTTTCAATACTGTAGATAACATTAGAAAATCATTTTTTTAGTTATCTTTTATTTTCTATGCAATAATTTGTATAAGATTTTATTTGAAATCAATGGAAATGACATCATTTTCTGGATATTTTATGTGATTGATTAAAAAAACATGATATTAAGAGGAATTCACCTGTAAATACATGATATTAATCAAATAAAATTACATAGATTGTATACATAAATATGTAAACTAATAGTTTTAATACAAGTTAAGTAATACATTATATAAAGTTCCTCACTTGAAAAAGATGGCCATGGCATTTAAACGTTGTGAGGAAATATATATATAATTTATAGATTATATAGAATGAAAAATGCGAAAAACATGATATAAAGAGGAATGTGATATTAACAGGGGTGATATTAAGTAGAATCCACTGTAGTACAGGCTGAATGTTGTAATATTATATAAACATATTATGATATCCTGCTCATTGCTAGCATTTCCTTGTATGTTTGTAAATTATTAGAGGCCCAATATATGTAACTTTCGGCAAAACTTGAAGAGAAAATCAAGCCTAAAAATTTATTATATTTATAGATTTAGTTAAGATTAACTGATATCAGCAATATTCAAGATGAATTGTTACGCGGTTACTGGTAAATCGATATTTGTAAACACGCTTTCATTCTGAACTGTCTTCTAACATTTCATTAATAGGATAATTAAACTATATATTTACAAAATGAAACAATCTTCATTTTGCTGAAATATATTTAAATTATATATGTACTTGCCCCAAAGAAACTTTTTTATTATTAAATCATCAATTATTATTACAGTATTATGTTTTAATATTTTCTTTTTTATCCTGCAGGTATTACGAAGATATCGGTAAGGATTGTTTGGATGTTGATAAAATAATTGCAGACAGGATGAAAGCAGGTGAAGACATAAAACTACAGTTGGGAAAGTTGATGGATCGCCTCTTGATGCTTAAGATGTACCGCGAAAACATCCCATCCCGCTGCTACTACGGACAGAAACAAGAACGCAAGGTGGATGAAAATAAAGCCCCATTCATTCAACAGCTTGTGGCATTTGGCAACAGAAGACTAAAAGAAATAAGGTATTGTCATTAAATCAATTTCTAGTTTATAGGATCAGAAACTGAAATTAATATTTTCCTTTATATATATGCGTTTTATTCAAGACAGATACTTGGTTCTTAATTTTGATATTAATATACATCAATTGTTTGGGTGGTTTGATGCCTATAGCATAGTCAATACCATCTTTCATCAAGACGGCCCTGCATGAATGTGAAAAGGCATTGGTTTAATTTGGTAGATATGAATAAGTGGTAGTCATAGATAAGTGGTAGTTATGGACAGGTGATAGTTATACACAAAAAGTAGTTATAGGCAGGTGATAGTTATAGGCAGGTGATAGTTATAGACAGGTGATAGTTATAGACAGGTGGTAGTTATAGACAGGTGGTAGTTATACATAGTTGGTAGATATAAATAGGTGGTACACTGTAGTTATATATAGTTGGCAGTAATAGACAGGTGGTAGTTATAGACAGGTGGTAGTTATAGAGTGTAGGTACAGATCACACATTAGTCAGTGTAACTTTTTCACCGCGTTTGATAAACCGCCATAACCCTTGATGATCGGAAATGATGTTGAAGGATCATCAAAATTAAGTCACGAAAGATTGTGATGACGTGAGAGACCATCGCGTTTCACCGCGACTGTTACGAGATCGATCATCAAGCGTCAGCAAGACTCACGGTGACCCACTGTGCTCACTGAGGCGCGAGCTGTCGCCTCCATATTTACCTGTAAAATCGAGACCAGGAGACGATCAGATGGTTCACCGATCAGATCAGTCAGATCATAGGCATACAATATTATGTACGAAGCCATATATTATATGTCTGTGATAAGATGATACGATAGCTTGCAAATTTCATTCAACATTTATATCTTACGATGCTTTTTGTACATTATTCATAAGTAGAAACATATCGCATCCTCATCCTGAGTTATGTCACAGAGTTATACTAGCTATTAGCTAGTCCGTGAAAAAATACTTGCATTAAAATACTCTTTATAGAACTTACTTATTCCCAAATAGCATACGGATTAAAAAAATCCTAGATAATTTTACGTGTTTATTTCAGCTTTTACAGAATATCGCATTACTTGTCTTAATTAGCATGAGTTTTACAAACTGTTTTAGTTTTGTATAGTACGCTACAATTAGCCACAAATCACGTGTCACTATTTTTATATCAATTCAGAAAAGGTAGAGGATTACTCCATGAAGAAGCTTATTGTAATGAAATATGGGTCACACAACGGAAAACAAGTCCATCATACAGCGTTACAGAAATGCGTTTTTTGTGACAATAGCTATAAGTCTGCAGTGATCCATCAGCACGGTGTCCTATTTTAGTCTGTGCCAAAGCACATGTTACAGGTTGAAAAAAAGCTACTAATAACATATACGCCTGACTAATTCTCATGTATCAATATACCTGTTGAATTATTTTGAAAATCATATTATTCACTTTTTTCTAATAAAAACCACTGTATTGTCAGTAGATTGGTTTACAACTTATTACATTGTCAATTGCTTTTCACGGTTTTTTTTCTCAACATGTACAGTATATGTATTTTACCCTATCACATTTGTAATGAAATAGATAAATAAGATTCAGCGTTAAGTAAATTTTCGAAAGCTATCTTCATTTTCCGATATAATGCAATATATATTGTTCCCACAAGACATCGTTCCATAACGGTTACCATTATAAAAAAAAAAAAAAAAATAAGATGTATACATGTTACATTCTGTGCTTGGTATTCATTTGTATGCATGTACGACTTTTTTCACGATAAAGCCATTACTTATTGTCGTAGTGAGCTGTATTATAAATATTATTTTGTTCATGTTGGCTGCGGTCTCCGACATCTTGCAAAATTATATATGATTTAATATGTATGTGTATTGTAATCCTATATGCTGTTGCATACGGAATGAAATAAAATTGAAAAAAAAAATGAAAAAAAAAATGAATTGTAGGCATTGCCGATGAATAATGATCAATTGGTCATTTTGAATTGAGTTTTGCGGTAATGATTTTAAACTTAGTTTCTTGTATATTATAGGTTTAGGTTAAAAGTTACGAATATTTCAATAAGTTTCTTTTACAAACTAAGTTACGATCTGTGTGTTTTACTAAAGCGTTCGTAAGTTTCATCGTAAATTTAACTTCCAACTTCGGAATTGTCCTGTGTTGAAGAATTAGGTTTTTAGCAACGACATTTCATTATTGCATATGACCGATACCCCGTCTCCCTCATTGTCGAATAATGGACAGGATGGTTGTAGTTACTGGATTAACGCCGATACAGACACAGACGACCTTCAAAAAAAGTCAGGTGGCGCCCAATTTATATCAGCCTAGTGATTATGCATGTTTTTATCGAATTCTTGTATAGGTCACGTTATGAGTGACATCATTGAAGCACAACTTATCCGATACCTATCATTCTGACAAGCCCAAAACATATTTATGTATCATCTGCAAGTCTAAGTAATGGCAGCAACTAATAAATGTTGTGTGGTGTGGGTAAAATCATGACGTCGTGAATGTTTGCGCCGTCTTGGTCGGTAGTAATTCCGTGTTCGTTCCTTGTAAACACCATGGATGGTCCGAGGACACCTGTACCTCTGCCGTTATGACCCTTGATGGTCCGGGAACTGAGTTTTGTCCCCGGACTGTCAAGGACGCACACGGACAATCAAGACAGAGATAGGGCTGTCCCGGGACCCTTCACGGCAGCTGCACGAACCACCCCGGATGTTGCCATCTCCCCGGACCGTCACGGAAGTTTAGTTTTGAACTTCCTATAACTGCCGTGTGGGTCCCGGAGCCGCCACGCGCATCCCCGGATGTTCCAGGACCAACAAGATTGCTGTGGAACTACACGGTTCACACGCCGGATCGTGCCGAATGTGATCCGGCACCTATATGGGACTGGGCCTTAAGGTACGTTCGTAAGATAGCTACCCGGTATTTCATGTAACATATGTTAACGAAGTTACAGGAATCAAAATACAAGATCACTCTAATTTTCTTTCTTATATACAACTTGGAACAAAACGGACGATTTTCACTTTATACGTCTCTGTTGAGTATAAACTCAAATGCAAGTCATTTAATCAAACGAATTTTTTTTTATAAAACAGTACAGAGCATCCCATTAGATTAGAAAATACAAACAGTCCAGATTTTAATCCGGCCGAGAACGTTTTTGGAAAATTTTAAAGTGTCATTAAACAAGAGAGATTTGTAAACACTTCAGCTGATATCGGAAGCTTTGATAAGAAATATCTGCGACCTTAATGTTTAAATGTTCAATCTGATTTAAAGGCACGCTTTATTTCGTCAGAAACGTATCTATATATCTCTGCTTTCGTTTTCTTCTTGTTTACAGGTGAATAACACGACACGGAGAATAATGTCGGGAAATATTCATATTTCAACCAGAGACGTATAAAGCCACTCTGGCTTTATACGTCTCTGTTTCAACTAACCAATTTCATTTTTGGGAGTGAAACTGTTAAATTTTCTTTCTCCGAGTCGTTATCCCAGAATAAAGAAAGTGTAACTAGCAAGTGATGACGATAAAAAAACCTACTGATTTTTTGTCTTTATCATGTATCTATAACTTGGTGTATCACCAAGCCCCGCCTCTTTCCAAAGTTACCTCTTCAAATGGCTAGCCAATCACAGAGCGATTTCAATCTATTAGCCAACAAGCTCCGAGGCTGACTTTGCGTTAACACAAGCGATCGTAAAAAGTACATCTTCAAAGGGTTCAGAACCAAAGCAATCAGCTTTTAACTATTTACTGTTACATCTTTCGTGGACATGCATCCGGTATATTCTGTACTGATGTCCAATAAAATACAAATGAAGAATTAGTATCTGAATCGGATCATCTGCATACCTAACATTTTGATAAGTTGGATTTCTTGTCAATTACACGGTATCGCGAGCTCTTCGTGATTTCTATTGGTCGATGCTCCTCCCAAGCGTTGATTGACAAGCCTCGCACGGGACCGCTATTCTCGTCACACTTCAGTACTTCCGTTTCAATTGCTACCACATCTTGACACGAGAAACGTACATATATGATCAATTGTGCATATCTTCATCTGTTAAACATATTCATGTAATCCAATCTGATTGATTCCACACAAAAACGTTTTTTTAACGCTATTTTAAAATTGAGATATCTGTCAGTCCAGAGACGTATGGCATATATACGTCTCTGATCAGTCTAAATTTGTCAGAAAACATCATTGCTTTTATGCCAGAAATCCTATTTATTGTCTCGATGCTTATATATATGGCACATATTTTGTGTTTGTTATTGTTTTTACTATTTACTTACAGTAAATATATACGGGAAAAAAACATGTACAGTCCGCATACTTATATCAAATACAGTTTGTATTTCAAACTCGGATTGTAAACAACCATTGTTCTATTCTTACAGTTTTGATGCCCACTGGCTGGTTTTGCCTACAAATATACTTTACTGTAGATGTTCGTTCGTTCGACGTTAATTATCTAAGCTTAACTTCACTAATAGTCCTACATGTAATTGTTAACTGTGACAGATCGGGTATGAATTTGACAGGGCGTGACAATACATCTTGACACCTAAACTGCCCAACAGGTGTTATATTCACATTCAGCCAAGATCTTAAAACAACATTACATGTATTTACCTGAGTATAGACTATTTCAATATTTACAAAAATAATTCACATGTTATTTTTTTTATTTCCAAGTTAAACTACGCCAACTACAAAAGAAGATACTTTGTAATTGAAAAACAAAATGAAAGAAAACTCCATAAACAATTTCAACCAAATCATAATTCTGAAACCATTGTTTTTACCAGAGACGTATAACTCATCTATGTCTTTGTTTTTACATTAAACCACAGAGTTAGATTAAGTCCGTATTAAAATGCACAAATCACGAATGCAAAATATGATGGTTACCAATATAGAAACAATGAATAATTATTCGTTCTGAATTTGGTAGAACAATTATGCACTTCACAATTTTTACCACAGGATTTGGTTTTTATTTTATAATTTGCAAATTATCAACTAAAACTTTTAGACTGTAATACACAACTTTATTTGTTTCATAATGACAAACGCTTAGATAACAGTTGAATTACCTGGGAAATGGTAGGAGTGGATTATTATTTGGCTCGAGATAGATTCAAATTATTTGTTTAATAATATCTGATACATATACAAAACGTCATTAAAATCATAGCTTATATTAATATAGATGGTTACAAATTAATAATATTTTAATCAAGGAAGAAGTTGTAATTGCTGTTAAGTTCACGAATCAAATAAATTATGTTCTGCTTACTTACAGATCTGATTATTTAGTAGACAAATTTGCACATTACAAATTTGGAAAATAAAAAGTGTTTGATGTCGTCAGTTGATCGACAATGTACGGAGTATCATAACTACGTACAGAATAATTCAATTCCATTGCAAGTTTGAGATACTACTGTATTTGTACTCGTGACGAAATGAAAAACCAATATGTTGATCAGAAAAGTATATTCTATTATAGTAAAAGTTGACTACTATAATCACCATGTTCCATTTAACCGAGAGTCGTGAGAACTGATATTATGACTTGATTGTTTTAAACTCCATTGAACAGCGGTCACAATGTTCGGGTGGATAACGAGTTGGCCCCGGCTTTTAGTATTGTTACGAAACGTGAAGTCAACTGTAAAGAACCTAACGAAGGCATTCAAATCAAAACAGATCCGTCACGACGTAACATTGAATCTATTACCAGGAGCTGAAATGATATGATATTTAAGAAAATATCATTTGTTATAATTAGTACATATTGTAATGAAAAACACATCCCGACCTGGGAAATAACCAATATTTTACAAGAACGAGAAGAAATGAATCTAATGAGACGAGCGGGGCGCGAACCCGGGGGTCTCTATGTCATAAAACCAGGACGTTACCATCAGACCAACAGGTTCCGACTGGTTCGCATGGTTTGTAATTTCCTGATATTGCTATGCAAGGTCGTGTCTCCACGTAACAGTGTACATGTAATTAGCCGTGCCTAGGTTGGAGTCCGACCACAAAGCGACTGTATAGTTTAGCTGTATAGCTCGTCACTGAAAAGTCATGAAATCGTTCTGATAATAGGTATCCGTACATATAATAACAAAGCTACAGAGAGTTGGTCTTCTAGTGCTACAGCTAAGACATTAACGCTGAACCAGTTTTAATTCATAAGAAGAATATGATGTACCATGTATGGTACAAAACGTGCTTCATATACATATATACATGTACTATTTTTATACACCGTCCTACACAAAACAATCTAAACACGAACTCTTACACGGAGAACACTGTCCGCTATCTTACACATATATGCCGAGACGTAACTCACGTAATCCTGCACATTTCATATAAAATTATAAGCTTTACACATATTCATTCAACAAACTGTTCAGTTACCAATCATAAATGAGTATACCAATATGCCGGTATTGCCGCTCTTCACATTGGGGAATCGACACGATATACCGGTATGTAGCTAAGCACAGTTACTTGAGTTTCTGTCAGTAAATAATATATATATTTTTTTTATATATAAGGAACCGCCCATTACTATAATGGGGGGGGGGGGGGGGGTCCTTATATATAGGCCTATGCCTATATATATATTTTATTTTATTTACTGACAGAAACTCAAGCAACTGTGAGCTAAGCTACCGATCCTGTCTATATCCGGAGTAGCAAAGCGACAACATCGAACAACAAAAACGATAGCGTCTATTCAAGTGGTGACCAATGACGATGTATTCAAGACAGTAATCAGATTATAATTGTTCGTTGTGCGCTGATATACAAGCTAAATAATGTAAGATGTCGTTTCTTAATATGTTGGAGTTTGTCAGACTAAGGCAGATAGTCAGACCTACAACTCCGGCAACTCAGTATTTTCATTTTTAGGTGGCTACTATACATCGGAACACTTTCGGCATGCTATGGATTGATCTTTGTATGAGAAAGTTTGGTTTATTTAGTTTTATATCCTAATGACAGCCAAAGTCATTTAAGGACGTGTCAGGTTTTTTGAGGTGAAGGAAAGCCGGAGTACCCGGAGAAAAACCACCGACCTACAGTCAGAACCTGGCAATTGCCCCATGTGGGATTCGAATTCGCAACCCAGAGGTGGAGGGCTAGTGGAAGAATGTCGGAACACCTTAACCACTCAGCCACCGCGCGCGGCCCGTGAGAAATTAATAGTGTCAAACACATGTTGCTTACAGTTAAAACCACCAAGGTTTTTGGCAGATATGTTCGGTTTATTTTAAACCGACGGCTGTATGAGGTGGAGACAATTGTTACATTCCGCCTCTGTCGGAATGTAAATGTAAGAACATACACTATAGCAATAAGTATAAAATTATAACGTTATACGAGATGAAATTACATGTGAGCATTGATGTAAATTACAATATAACGGACAGGACGTATATATATATAAACAGAACCTGAACTTAATATGTATATATCTGAAGATGGCATATAGCCTCTCCTTTGAAACCCATATATATCAGTATGATGATGATGTTGCTGCTGCTGATAATGATGATGAGGGTGTGACAGAGAAATCTCCAATCCAATGAGGGATATTCTTGCGATACTTAGATTAAACATTATTGATTGATTGTATCGGACGTATACAATAATGACGATTAGTCAGTGATGAAGATGATGCTGTTGTTTGTTCCATATATGTAAAAAATGTTTATCCTAGAAGTTGTTAAACTTACGAAAATAAATTGAAATGAATTGAATCTGAGACAAGTTATCTGTATTGTACTATGTATTTCTTAAGATGTGAATGGCTTACTAGTTAGGGCATGGGGATAGCAATGATAACCTCATCTAACTCCTAAGTACATTGATGTATAATACATTTTGTACAATGAAGAGTGTAGCAAAATGAGAGGGGCGTATCTATATGAAACACAATCAATATTTTTCTGGTTATAATTACATGTAATAGTTCATCTTTACGGCCTGTTAAATATTGTTTATGTTATAATTTTTATTATATGTCTTAATGGTCGTTAGCAATAATATAGCTCCGTGCAGTAACAAATTCTCAGGTCCCTGTGCAGTACACGTGTGTTTTGTCAGTACCCGCATATAGGTAACACTACTTCTGGTATATAGGCAGCAACAGTACCGTTTCGATTCCTCATCGTACTATTTGATCAATCAATTTCCTTTTTAGCTCCTATCATTATTGATGCGAGACGTAGCTCCTCAAATCTGAAATATTGTCCCATTACCCCAAACTAAAAGGAAAATCCGGACCGGTTGCATGTAAGCAGAGACGTATTAAGCCTTTATACGTCTCTGATGTAAGGTTATGCGTCTCTGGTAAAACATTTTAAAAATCTAATTCATACTACACTGGAGTACCTGTTATAAATGCACTTTGGCTATGGCATATTCAGGTAAGAGGTAACACATATTGGTAAATACTTTACCTGTTAATTCACAGGTACATGTAGGTATCGTTATGCCCTATGGCTATATGATATATACGTGGCTAGACAAGTACAGAGGCATACACGTTCGCTGTTCCAAATAAGACGCAAACGGTACGGAAGTGCTGAGGAAATCCTAAGCAAATGTTACGGATGACGGTTATACAAAAGCGGAAGCATATAAGGAATGAATATATCCACGATACATGTACATAGGAAGAATGTATGAGTGTATGAAAATAAATGTCTCCTGAATCATAACGACAAAGCCGGTCGTAACACGGATATATATCTGTGTAAATAGTGGCGTTAAACACGTAACTAACTAAACGTATCTGTCATAAAAAAACACTAGTCATGGGTATGCTAACAGATTAAAGCGACGACACACAGGTAATAAATTATTACGGTTAGAAGCATTTCTACCTGCTTACCAAATCGAAACCTATAGTGGCTACCGGTCTTTTAATCAAAAAGGCCGACTGAAAGAAAATCTGTGCTACCACGGACTTAGATTCCGTGGTGCTACCGATCAGGGACGTATATGTGAGAAATTTCTTTTTGAGAAAACAGTTTTGTTTGTACATTTCATCTATATAAATTATTTTTGTTCTTGTTTAAGTCTATAGCGACAGGAAAGTTATACATGTATCATTGAGCATATAACCGCGTTCCCCTTTTCAATTTGAAAGACAAACTAGTGCATGTCGGTAACTATTTTCAATTAAAAAGCAGGGACATATACGTCCCTGTAAAAAGATAATACATGTGTATACTTACTAATGTAATTTTTAAGTCTTTATATGCAATTTCTTTATCGATCATATATATGGAAATCTTATCTGTCGGATCCCTGGTACTAAAGAAACGTTATAGCATGCCCCGAGGGGTATGTGCTGCTGAGTATACAGTACCGAAGATACAGGTGTCTAATGCCCGGGCCAATGTCAGATAACATCGGTACAGAAACATACCACACTATGCTGGTCACGTTGTAAGTACTACTGAACACACGTATGAACAGACACGTATATATGTATTTGTATAGAATCGTCCCCGCCGTCTTGTACATTACATGTGAATGTTAAATGTTTCATCATGTATAAAACTATATGCTGTATTCTATAATAAAAGTCAAGACCACAGTCATATATCTATAGTGATAATACGTCACTGGTAAGATATAGCGTCCCTACTCAAACAAACAAGCAGTCTCTGGTAAAACGTATCACCCGAGCTGGTCAAGATATTGCACCGCTGACGATTTACAGACAACACCTCAAAATTAGATTGAGTAGCAAAACTACAAGACATTTTGTTCCTTTGTGCTCAATACATGTTGATGTAATTTGCTACAACTTCATATATGAAATTTTAAATGTACACCGACACATGCAATAATATGTAAAACCTCTGATGCACGTACAGATACATATATATTAACAAAACTCGCAATACATTGTTAAAAGTTCAAATACACATTAGACCTATTTAAAACACAAAATATGCTGAAATAATCTAACAGTTATGATTATTTGTTAATGATTAATCAAGTTTCTTTGTCTGCTTAGGATTTATGCAAGGGCTCTGGCACTACATTTATTTATTTTTTTTATTTATTTGATCTATAACTTTCTTCATAAGATAGAATGAAGATTAGCTTCCCTTCATTAGAATATGACATGAAGTCATTACCTACTGGCTTTTACAAATTGAGTGTCTCTGGCATCCGTAAGTCCAATTCACAGCTGACCAATTAACACTAACGACCGTATCGGGGACTGGGAGATAACGTGTTCAATGGCACACTCGACCAGAAACGCTTGACTGATTTTTGACACCTCCTGATTACGGGGGAATGTATGGAATTGTGCTCGGGGCTGTTATTTCCCTGACCACGGGACAACCAACGCATCTTACCTGTAGGGTTTTACCTGTAATCAGCTATACCCGGTGAACGGACAATGAACTTTTAAACTGACGTAATAGAATCACATTTTTAATCATTCAAGATGACTATAATCAAGTAAGATTCATGGTATTCACGTGAAAAAACCCCAACATTTATGTACCATTTATATGCTTGTTCAATGATACAGAAGATGTAACTGTTTGTCAATATTTCAACTTTTTAATGTGAGTGACATTTTTAGTTATTTATACGTTTATTAAGAAACATTGTCTATAAAATAAATTCTTTTCTCGACACATTGTTCAATAGGCTTTAATCAAAGCATCCATTACATAGTTTCCTGTTTATTTGTACGTACCTGACGACACATTCCAGTGATGCTGATAATCTCAGAAAAGAAAGATACAAAGAAAACAAACATCTGCATTGTCCGATTAAAGAATAAATTTGCTTTTCTTATTTTTGACAATACGTCCGAAATATGTAAAATGGACCCTCGATAATCCGGATATCTCCCTGCTAATATAACGAGAGATATTTGATTGACGATCTGGATGTAACATTGCTCTCTATCGCTTGTTTTCGTACATGTTGACGAACTACATTTGAGTGTAGACTGAAGGTTACACAAAGTGCACACCGAGTGCACTCTGTTTGGACTTGGAGTGCACTCTTTTGGACTCCAGGTAAACTTGGAGTGCACTCCGTTTGGACTCCAGATGAACTAAGAGTGCACTCCTGGTCCACGCCAAGTCTACCTGAAGTCCTATCAGGCATTAATACTCTACATATAGGGCCACATTCATATTACATTTTAAATTGTAGATAGTACAAAATATATATACATGTATATGTATCTTTTTAAATCAATCAATCAATATATTTGTTGCTGTATATGTTTATATAAAGTGTCATTACTTAGTTGTTTAACTAGCAATATAGACTATGCCTGCTGTTTAATCTTTGTATGAAATGTGTTATAAAATTAGTTGATCAGAATGGATATATAATGTTATAAGACTGTTATATTTTAATTAAAACATTAGACATTCAAGTATAACGTGAAGAAGAATTACTGCTTCACATTTGAAAGTTTTCAAACTACAACAACCTCAAAACACAATAAACAATGAATGGCTTTTGATAATTGGGTGTTGTCCGTCCCCTCCCTATTCAATGTTGTGTCTGTATCAGGTCAGATCAGATGTGAAGATTTAGACAGGCTTACACTTGGCCGTCTAATTAGATAAAGACCCCCCCCCCCCCCCCCCCCCAGGCCTCAACTCCTCCTGGTCAACCTGTATCAGGTTAAAAGGCCTGATAATAACCCCGGGGCCCCTGATTGTTAGTTGGGAACAGGTAATCACACCGTATACATGTATGACCTTTACTTATAATTGCAGGTACAGGCTGCTGACAGATACTGACACATAAGTTTGATCCTAATATGACAATTAAGGCTTTTCATCAATTTAAAGAGTAACTGTAGTGCAAAACCATCTTTTGTGTATGGAAAGATTGGTAAATAGTAAGTGAGATAATTCTCACGAAATTTTTTTTTTTTTTGTAAAAATTACGAAGTTTTGACCATTTTTCTAAATTTCACACCTGAACGCAAATCAGAAAATCCCAGATTTTGCCATACGACCGGAAGTGACGTCACAACGGTGACCGCACTGATAGACTTGTGTAGTCATTATATTAAAATTATATGAATCGTATCACGACTTGTTATTTGTATAGAGTCTTCTATTCAAGAATATGACACTTATTATATATCAAGGTTGTATGGAGTTCATTAATGACCCTACTGGTAATTCCAAGGTGTTATATGCCCCAGGGGGGGGCGTAATTAGTGGTGAGGGGGTCGGGAGTTCCACAGGTGTGCGGCACACGTGGTCATGATCACTCGACCATAAATCAATAACCGCCGGACTCGCTAACATGATTATCAGGTTATTATTTTGCGGAAAGACTTCAAAACATGCACTTGATATGATTAGGTATTAATTTTCTCATATTTTATTACATATAACACCGCTAAAACGGCGTGTGTATTCACTGATGGTCACGTTGATTGCATGCACATATCAGCAGGAACTGATCGTAACACCTTTTAAAATGCACGCTAAAAAATTTTAATGCATGTCGGTCGGCTGTATAGATACAAAACTACCTAGAAACAACCTCAAACAAACAGATAAGGAAAGGGATATTTGTGTTACTTTAGACCACGGACTTAGATATAATCTAATTCCGTGTATAGACTCGGAACTTCGTAAACCATGTATTTTATTGGATTATTTTAAGAACAGTTAGTAACGTCATATAGAACGACAAGACCAGCCTTTTTATACGTACAATACGATGTACGTATATTCGAAAATAAAAATATATGACTTTTATCAATACTTTCGACCTGTATAAACTGTTTTGACATTTCGACTTCTTTTATCCTTATATATGTTTGAGAAATTATAGGTGTGTATAAAAGTTAACAGCTTTCTATCTATTGATAATTTATTTATGTCTATGCAGTATAAAAAAAAACATTTCATATCGTGAATATTGTAAAATAAATGGAATATGAGCGAAATCCTGATGTTACCTGTCTTCAGGCACACACATCGAAATAGAAATCAAGACAATGTATTTCGAATTCTGTTTGAGAAAAAATAAGATTAGATCTTTGAAAACCCCTGTGTTTTACTGACAAGAAATGAACATGGAACATCTTTTGAAAATAAGATGAGAAGATTACTTAATTGGTTTTAATCACAGGCACTTGTGGCCAGGAGAATAGTCATCTAAATATATAGATAATTTGCAAAATATGAATAATTAAAATAAAATATAAAAACTGACTTTAACAATTTTCTTTTTATGTTATTAATCATCTGAAACCATAATGAAAGTAATTGCCAAATTTCAGCTTGATACGTCAAGCGGTTAAATTTCACAAAAAAAAGAGTGTCTGATAGTCGATTTTTTTGTTAAATTAAACCGCTTGACGTATCAAGCTGAAATTTGGCAATTATTTTCAATATGGTTTGAGATGATTAATAACATAAAATGAAAATTTGAAAATTCAGTTTTTATATTTTATTTTAATTATCATATTTCGCTATGTTATCTAAATATTTAGATGGCTATTCTCCTGGCCACAAGTGCCTTTGGTTTTAATCCGCATTTTATTCATTTATGTTAAAAATAAAATATGAAAAAACTGTGATACAGACATACCAGGGACGTATATGTGCATATACGTCCCTGAGACATATCAAGCAAGTTTTCAACAAAACTTTTCTCGTTGAAAAGAAGAGTCAAACTCGAAATTAAAAAAGTGTCATATACTGTGTGAGTTGACGGTGGGTTACGGAGATTTCAAAAGATACACGTGCACTCGATAGTCTATGTTCCAGTCGAGATCTACATGTAACTACAGATTTAGAGTACACATTTTGAAGTTATAAAGAGGGGATGATAACCGCAACATACTCAACTATTACAATTTTGTTAACTTTGATAGCCCCCCCACCCCCACCCCTCTCCAATGTTAATTACTTGCTATTTGAGTAACAAGTTACGTGTGAAGTTATCGAACTGACCATGTAGATTATCCCGCTAATCTGATTACGTAATATAATGGACACTAACATGAGATTTACAATATTCAAAGGTATTATTATAAGAGTCACTCTTGAATCATTGGATAAATGATATGTATAACTGACATTATAAATGACACAGAGTATTACAATATGATAGCGCATATATATATATATATGGGTCCATTAAAATGAATTTGAACAATCAATAAACACTATATTTATGAAAGAATCAAAATAAAGTTATTTGAATGACGATTTCAGATTATTCTCCCGACCCCCATATTATGGTACGTCCCTTAATTTCATTGTATAATACATTTTGAATCACTAATCAACCAGACGTACATATTACTATTATACATAGAGAGACATAGGACCCAATTTCTTGTGTTCCCGTTGTGACGTCACCAATACGTGTGCACAACTTTTAGCGGTTCGCGGTGCGCTTAATTAGCGTGTGGCAAAACAGGTAAAAAATCAAACTTCAACCTGTCGTAACTTTGTAACCGGTCGGCCGATTTCGATGCGGTTTTCGACAATGTATTAATGCCGACACAACGAGTCTGATCATTTCAGTTTCTATTTGCACTACAGTTACTCTTTAAAAGTGGTCTTGATTACCATTGTACATTTTACTCATACTTGTATTTGTAACATGTGATGTAATGTGTGACACTATGATAGTGCTTAGTTAGTTTTATAAGTAACAGAACAGTTACAGAAACAAAATAATGGCAGAAAGATATGGAACACGGGAGCATACAATTACTAAATCTTGAGAGAATTAAAGGTACAGATATATATGGTACCACAGAATTACATTAGAGCTGCTATCTAAGTTTGTGATGGTACATATTGTACTTGGAGATAAATAAAGTTACGTTACAGATATATAAGTGTATCTGATATTATTCTGAATGCATGATACATGTATAGCTATAAAATAACATGAATGTCAAAGCACCTATAAAACTTTACAGTGTAATGCTGTGGTCAAAGTCATACTTTCAGATTTTCATCATTACGCGGACTCACTGCAAACACGGCAAACACGCAGTGCCTGTAGTATGCTATGCGAAAATACACACATATTCATATACTTTATGGCGCCTGAACACAGGGACAGGGCCTGATAATTTGTTAAGCTAGTTTTAGACATGAACTGACATATATTAGTCATTGGTTAGATCAGGGACGTATATATCCTCGGACAGATCAGGGACGTATATGTTCTTGGTCAGATCAGGGATGTATATGTCCTTGTTTAGATCATGGACGTATATGTCCTTGGTTAGATCAGGGACGTATATGTTCTTGGTCAGATCAGGGACGTATATGTCCTTGGTTAGATCAGGGACGTATATGTCCTTGGACAGATCAGGGACGTATATGTCCTTGGTTAGATCAGGGACGTATATGTCCTTGATTAGATCATGGACGTATATGTCCTTGGTTAGATCAGGGGCGTATATGTCCTTGGTTAGATCAGGGACGTATATGTCCTTGGCTAGATCAGGGACGTATATATCCTTGGACAGATCAGGGACGTATATGTCCTTGACTAGATCAGGGACGTATATGTCGTTGGTTAGATCAGGGACATATATGTCCTTGGTCAGATCAGCGACGTATATGTCCTTAGCTAGATCAGGGACGTATATGTCCTTGGTTAGATCAGGGACGTTTATGTCCTTGGCTAGATCAGGGACGTATATGTCCTTGTTTAGATCAGGGACATATATGTCCTTGGTTAGATCAGGGACGTAAATGTCCTTGGTTAGATCAGGGACATATATGTCCTTGGTTAGATCAGGGACGTATATGTCATTGGCTAAACCCGGGACGTATAAGTACTTTGCTAGATTAGGGACGTATATATGTCCTTGGTCAGATCAGCGACGTATATGTTCTTGGTCAGATCAGGGACGTATATGTCCTTGGTTAGATCAGGGACGTATATGTCCTTGGTTAGATCAGGGACGTTTATGTCCTTGGCTAGATCAGGGACGTATATGTCCTTGTTTAGATCAGGGACATATATGTCCTTGGTTAGATCAGGGACGTAAATGTCCTTGGTTAGATCAGGGACATATATGTCCTTGGTTAGATCAGGGACGTATATGTCATTGGCTAAACCCGGGACGTATAAGTACTTTGCTAGATTAGGGACGTATATATGTCCTTGGTCAGATCAGCGACGTATATGTTCTTGGTTAGATCAGGGACGTATATGTCCTTGGTTAGATCAGGGACGTATATGTCCTTGGACAGATCAGGGATGTATATGTCCTTGGTTAGATCAGGGACGTATATGTCCTTGGCTAGATCAGGGACGTATATGTCCTTGTTTAGATCAGGGACATATATGTCCTTGGTTAGATCAGGGACGTAAATGTCCTTGGTTAGATCAGGGACATATATGTCCTTGGTTAGATTAGGGACGTATATGTCCTTGGCTAAACCAGGGACGTATAAGTACTTGGCTAGATTAGGGACGTATATATGTCCTTGGTCAGATCAGCGACGTATATGTTCTTGGTCAGATCAGGGACGTATATGTCCTTGGTTAGATCAGGGACGTATATGTCCTTGGACAGATCAGGGATGTATATGTCCTTGGTTAGATCAGGGACGTATATGTCATTGGTTAGATCATGGACGTATATGTCCTTGGTTAGATCAGGGACGAATATGTCCTTGGTTAGATCATGGACGTATATGTCCTTGGCTAAAACAGGGACGTATATGTCCTTGGTTAGATCAGGGACGTATATATCCTTGGACAGATCAGGGACGTATATGTCCTTGACTAGATCAGGGACGTATATGTCGTTGGTTAGATCAGGGACGTATATGTCCTTGGTCAGATCAGCGACGTTTATGTCCTTAGCTAGATCAGGGACGTATATGTCCTTGGTTAGATCAGGGACGTATATGTCCTTGGTTAGATCATGGACGTATATGTCCTTGGTTAGATCAGGGACGTATATGTCCTTGGTTAGATCAGGGACGTATATGTCCTTGGCTAAAACAGGGACGTATATGTCCTTGGCTAGATCAGGGACGTATATATCCTTGGACAGATCAGGGACGTATATGTCCTTGACTAGATCAGGGACGTATATGTCGTTGGTTAGATCAGGGACGTATATGTCCTTGGTTAGATCAGGGACGAATATGTCCTTGGTTGGATCATGGACGTATATGTCCTTGGCTAAAACAGGGACGTATATGTCCTTGGTTAGATCAGGGACGTATATGTCCTTGGCTAGATCAGGGACGTATATGTCCTTTTATCGACCAGGGACGTATATGTTCTTGGCTAGATCAGGGACGTATGTGTCCTTGGTCAGATCAGGGACGTATATGTCTTTGGTTAGATCAGGGACGTATATGTCCTTGGTCAGATCAGGGACGTAAATGTCCTTGGTTAGACCAGCGACGTATATGTCCTTGGTTAGATTAGGGACATATATGTCATTGGTTAGATCAGGGACATATATGTCGTTGGTTAGATCAGGGACGTATATGTCCTTGGTAAGATCAGGAACGTATATGATCTGGGTCAGATCAGGGATGTATATGATCTGGGTCAGATCAGGGACTTATATGCGGTTAGATCGATTTTAATTTTCGATAAAAATGTCCCCTTCACTGGCCATTTAAGCTCAGGTAAGGTATGCAATTACCTGTAACAAATTCTCAGGCCCCTGTGAAACTAATTAAATGTATCAAACGTATCCTTACCCGGAAATTAGTAATTGCAAAGAATGATAGTTTTGTAAAAAAAATGTGCAATCAAATACCAGGCCTTCCATATGCGTGTGCCAAAACTGGCTGCCAGAGAGCCATAACGAGAAATTCACCTATTGAAGTCAAAACAAAAGGTTTATTTTAAATTTAGAACATCGTTCCTTTACCAGTTTTAATGATTATAAATGATTTCCAGCCATTTAATACTCAGTTAGAAAATAAGTCAACAGAAATACCAATTTCTTCACAAGTAAGAACAAATTAAACGTAAATCGGCGAATACTTCCTATTTAGTGCTTTTGAACATATATGTTATGACTGCTTATCAAACATAAGAGAAAGCCATTAAGATATCCCAAACGCATCTAATGTACACACACATTGTCAGACAGATATCATTTTATGGGACCTAATTAATTTACGTATTACTTAGTCCGTGCTGTTACGGCCGCGCGGTCCAAGTTTGGAATATGCTGTCCGGATATTTGAGCCCGTCTCTATCCGCATATTAGTATATTAGTTGCAAGTTCCTTATGTCTACCATGTGGAAGCGGACTACTATTGTTTTCGGCTATACGGGCCTCCCTAAAGAGTAAGTATTGATAATTACTGTGTGGTTTATTGCATAATATATATATGATGCTTGTTTTCTTGTTAATTCATATATTTTCATTTTGTTAGTTTGGTAAATCGTATTAGGCTTGACCCATGTAGGCCTAGCCTAGTTTTCGCCATACTTCAATCGGTTGTCGTCTGCTGGTTTGTTTTACTCAACGAATACGCTTAATAAAGGGTCAAATGACATTTGTAAAACTTCAATTTAGCTATTAAATGCTTTATTATGAACATGAATGATGGCGTGCAATTTCTCATAATTTTATCCGGTAGGAACATATCATCGTGTTTTGTAGAATCTGTTAAGCTCTGGGTATTGTCTAATTTATGATCCCGAGCTACGGCACAAGTTGTTATTTTATGAAAGTTTGATGTTGTACGTTATAATACAATGGTGACATTTAATTTATAAAGTGAATTCCATCCGAATGCATAAAATGTTGTGGTAAATTCGGATACATTTGTAATATTGTTAAGGTAGAACATTTTTTTATCAGTCCGAGACAATGTTACTTTTCTGCGATTTTTTTGTATGTTTTCTTTGTATTTTTTCACCCTCTCTTGAGTTATGTGACGTAAAATAAAGGGAGTCTGTATCGACTGTTTCGTCTTTTATATGAAGCACGATGTATCACAACTAGAACCCTTTTCTGACCCTATCTCAACGGTGACCCCATTTAATACACCTCTGCACTAGACAAGAAACCTATTATTTTGATAATGGGTTATTTCGATAGAAGTCGATGTTGTGTTGACAGGTGGACATTTTGTAAAGACACAAACAAGTTCCAATACGATACCTTACCTGGCCGTTCATCGTGAATTCACTCATCTGTTCCATTATAGGCATAATACACGGCGATGTCAGGAGCTGGAAATGTACCTGTGATATTTGCTCTAGAAAGTGTTATCGCCAATTATGATAGACTTTCACTATGTTATTGTACGAATAATGTATCATGCTACCGGATAAGTATTGTTTTTTTTCACATTTTAGGAAAGCTGTTCATCCGTGATGTCCGCATAGATCTACAGATCCATCTGATGCAGCAATGACCTGGAATGGATGTAGCAGAAATACACATGCCCATTTATTTTGAAAATAAAACTGATGCTTTAAAAATAATTTCCATTGTGTGATGAATTCATTTTAAGCTCGGCTCTCCTTCGGAGAGGGGAACTAAGTTGTCACCCGGTATCGGCGGCGTCACAGGTGCAAGTTTTGGTGCAAGTTTCTATTTTGTTGCTGATTTCTGCTCACAGTTTATTATCATTTCATTTCATTTTTCTATTGTATATTAATGCTAGACATGTTATAATTGGGAATTGGGACATGTGGTGGACATTTTAAGGGTGTGTGGGCCGTGGGGCCATTTTCTACGGTTAAATTTGAGTGGCATTTTCGATTTCGTCACTTATTAGGGTCTCGTACGTAGATACATGTGCCCTTTCAGCAACAAGTGAATTTTTTTTCAGCTTCATTTCGATTACCTGACGATGATCGCCATGCTGTTTAAATGGATGATAATGCCCAGTGAGACGAATAGTTGGTTGGTTGATTGTTTTTTACGTTCTATTAAAAGCCAGGGTCATTTAAGGACGAATAAAAACTGAAACGTGCCTTGAATGCGGGGGCGGATAAAACGAAATATTTTGTCTTAAAAACTAGGATCGGTCGAAAAACCGGAAACACAATTTTCTTATGACATTATGAAGCCAACTTTGTCAGAATTTAATAAGTCAAATGGCAAAACATCATGTTCACATTGTAATCAATAAGACAATGTCACATTTTGTTAATTTTCAGTGATGAATATTTCCTTATGACACCATGAAGCAAAGTTGGTAAGAATTTCACAAGATGTTAATTGACCATAGATCGACATCGCTGGGTTTGATCACTGCATGGGTCCAAAGCTCGAGGCTTGATGATTACGGGAGATAATTCGTCACAAGACGGGGCCCTTGCTGACCTGTCCGTGTTATTTTTTCAGCTTAGAGATTCATACACCTTTATCATGTTGTCTTTGTACTGTGCAGTGATACTACAGCAAATCTGGGCCCATAAAGGACATTTTAGGGGTCTGTTAGATGTCGTCAACAGTAACTTGTGCGAAGATCTCCTAAACTTGTGAACCTATTTCAATAATATTACACAGGAATGGTAGGCACCAGGTGTAGATGTCCATGCAGGTTTTTCTTCAGAAGTTTCGGTTGCCATGGTTACCCGGTCACTAAACAACACAGTGAAACCTCTCTTAGTGGTCTTAATAGTCTTAATACCGAGGAGACCATGCAGACAGATTTCTCTTTAATCCACATTTTGACATGTTTTCGTGACCAATTAACTAAGATATAAGCTTAATATCGTTAAACACACAGTAGTTATAACTGTTATAATTAGCCAATCGGACACCAAAATACAGCTTACTGATCGTACACGTACTTGACAGGTGTACACAGTGGAATACACACCAAGTAACTTTGTGTTTGGTCGGTGGTCTGAGTAGTGAGGTGAAACTTCGTGCAAAGGTGGTATTTGGGACTTTTCAAAACTGGTCTTAATAGCAAGGTGGTCTTAATAGTGAGGTGGTCTCAATATTGAAGCTTAAAATACAAAGATATATAAAATAATTTTTTGGGACTGAAATGAAGTGGTCTTAATAGCGAGGTGGTCTTAATTCTGAGGTGGTCTTTAAGCGAGGTTTCACTGTATGTTTTTTTGTGAAACATTTTGTCCGGAAATCTCAACACTGAACAAATTTCAATGAAACTACAGGAAATGTTTCAATCTTAGGGACCAAGTGAAAATGTACTTGCGGGCTTCATTCAATATGGATGTAACGGCTGACCTTTCATAGCACTATGAAAGTTTAAAAAAATGACTTTCAATCCATATATTTACATTTTTACTATAGAACAACTGCTTAACTTCATTTGCATTTTTTCCAATTAATAGTTCATTACCTGCGTTTGTATGTGTGTCGTCATTTTACTTTTATGAAAGGCATTTTTGCTGGTAATCTTCATATCTCTTAATCAAACATGAAAGAGACATTTTGTTAAGACAAACACGAAGTTCTCATGATTTTCACGCCATAAATATATGCCGCTTTATTTAGTGAGCATACATAAAGTACGTCCAAACGTAGATAGTCATGTGTGCAAACTGTGTGTTTTTGTCACTAAACTATATTCAGGCTACATGACCAATACCATAAAGCGACCCACCTCTCTTGCAAGAAATGACTTGTTCAAGTAAACTATATGTTATGTATACGGTATATTAGCTTAAAGTGAAGCTGATATTTGTGTGTTTTTTTTAAGTTTTTTTTTATATGACTATTTTTGAAAATAATATACTAGACTGTTACTTTCTGATCTGTAATTTGGAAACCTTGTCACTACAAACCCGTGGAGATAACTCGTGCAATATCGCATACGTTCGGTCATCTTGACCAACCTCCTTTTTGAGTATAATTTAATATGTTCAAAATTGATTGCGCCTTATTTTAATAATCTTTCTGTTATATTATTATTGCTATGTTTCCCCCCCCCCCCCCCCCCCCCATAATATATATATGATATACTTACATGGTACATGTGCTCTTTTTCCGTTTATGACTGTAAATTATATAACACATCCGTTTTCCACAGACATTAACAATCTTAACATAGAAAAATACGGTATATGAATTACTAACATAATGTAGAGTTCTCGTAAATCGGGTCCAGCTGCAAAGTGAAAAACATACAGTGGATATTTGACCCATTATAAACAATAAATTAAACTTTAATAAGATATAATGTATAGTCAGGAATGCAAATAAACACACGATATTCAAATACATATTAGGATTGATAATGTACGTGTAATACGCAGCGTATGTAGCCGTCTCGATACTGTGTAAACGGCGTGATAAACAAAATGGCTAAATGACAGTTGAAGCAGTCTACGACGTCAACGGAGATCAAATGTACAATGTGTGGATTAACAAAATTTGATTGTTTGAACGAAAGGCTAAACAAGTTACCAATTCTATCAACTCATTAATCCCTCTCCATAATGGATACATAAGGTATTAGTTCACAAAAAATCACGCGATAACATTAAAATATGATACTGACAAATAGACGAATATTAAAACAAATATAGATATAACTTTCCATCTTGAATTATATCCGGTATTAGTGTAAATTTTCATCTACGATACTTCAGCACAGGTACGGTAAGCGGACCTTATCTGGGTCTGGATCATCGAGGGTCGCGATGACGAACAGCGGTCGATCCTCGTGGGTTTTCGTGACAAGATCACGTGACATCAGACGCGGGGGATCTTGATGATTCAATCATCAAAGTCCCTGATAGGAATTTTGGGTGACGGAACACGGTGATTGCCCGCTTAAATTGAATGCTTGTCATCGAGGCTGAGGGAAAGAGTTACACTGGCTAAGACCAGATCTGTAGTTATGGATAGTTGGTAGTTATAGACAGGTGGTAGTTATACATAGTTGGTAGATATAAATAGGTGGTACACTGTAGTTATATATAGTTGGCAGTAATAGACAGGTGGTAGTTATAGACAGGTGGTAGTTAAAGACAGGTGGTAGTTAAATACAGTTGATAGATATAGACAGGTGGTAGTTAAATACAGTTGATAGATATAGATAGTTGGTAGTTATAGACAGGTTGTAGTTATAGACAGATGATAGATATAGACAGGTGGTAGTTAAATACAGTTGATAGATATAAATAGTTGGTAGTTATAGACAGGTGGTAGTTATAGACAGGTGGTAGTTATAGACAAGTGGTAGTTATATACAGTTGGCAGTAATAGACAGGTGGTAGTTATATACAAGTGGTAGTTATAGACAGGTGGTAGTTATAGACAGGTGGTAGTCATAGACAGGTTGTAGTTATAGACAGGTGGTAGTCAAAGACAGGTTGTAGTTATAGATAGGTGGTAGTCTTAGACAGGTTGTAGTTATAGACAGGTGGTAGTTATAGACAGTTTGTATTTATAGACAGGTGGTAGTTATAGACAGGTGGTGGTTATTTACAGTTGGCAGTAATAGACAGGTGGTAGTTAAATGCAGTTGATAGATAGAGACAAGTGGTAGTTATAGACAGGTGGTAGTTATAGGTAAGTGGTAGTTATAGACAGGTGGTAGTTATATACAGGTGGTATTTATAGACAGGTGGTAATTATAGGCAGGCGGTTATATTCGATAAAAATTGTTGCTAGTTATATGCAGGTCATATAAATTGGTGGTAGGTATATACAGATGGTAGTTATAGATAGGTGGTAGATATGATTAGGTGGTAATTATAAGTAAATTCTAGCTTTATGCTTAAATAATACTTATGAATACACAGATATTTGACAATTTTATTTTTGTTTTTAGTTTATCTCTTGAGGCTCCCATTGTGGTGAGCGGAGACGCTTCGGGCTCCATGGAGATCGCCATTAGGACCAGCGTCATCATATCGGGAATCCTTGCTGCAATCTGTTCTGCCAAACTCATCTTCTTCAATAACGAATTTCGCTACCCAAGCTCCGTCCCCACAAATATTGAGGAGGTATGTACCAGACACAAAGATATTCACTGTAGTGTTTTTATGCCCCCGCCTTGAAATGGGGGAGGGGGGGGGGGAGCGTATAGTGTTACCCATGACTGTCGCATCGCGTCCCGTCCTGTCTTGTTGCATGGTAATAAATCAGCTAAGGGCGGGGGCATTTATGTCTTGCAGATATTTCTAGTTTTCACTTAACACTTACCTCTGTGGCACAATTAAGTTACTGTCAAGAACAATAAAAGTTAAGGTTATCTCATTCTTTCCTGAAATTTCATAATAAACTATCCCAACCTTTGGCTTTGGAAGGACTCCAATGTTTCTTTGGGTATGAAGAATTGAGAAATTGTGTTGTTTTCACTGTTACATACACATCCACTTTTCATCAGATTTTGTATAAGTCAATTAAATTTTGCTTTCATGCAATCTTGTAAACAGATAATTAAAAAAAAAATCATACCATAAATTTGATAAGGGCTGAAAAATGAACATATTAGATAAGTGTTCCTGAAAATAATCATAATGCAATATGTTTCATCTTACAAAATAATATTGTCTAATGAAATTACCCAAATGATAAGAGTTTATACAAAATAATGTTGGCTAATGAAATTACCCAAATGATAAAAGTTTATACAAAATAATGTTGGCTTATGAAATTACCCAAATGATAAGAGTTTATACAAAACAATGTTGGCTTTAAATGAAATTACCCAAATGATAAGAGTTTATACAAAATAATGTTGGCTAATGAAATTACCCAAATGATAAGAGTTTATACAAAATAATGTTGGCTAATGAAATTACCCAAATGATAAGAGTTTATGCAAAACAATGTTTGCTAATGAAATTACCCAAATGATAAAGGGTTTATACAAAATATTGTTTGCTAATGAAATTACCCAACTGAAAAGTTAGAGTTTATGATATGCGCTTTGTTTAAGAAATTAGTTTAAAATTGACCTGTAATTGCAGATTATCTTGCAAAATATATGATCATTTTTTTTCACAGGTCCTAGAACTTGCCATAGAAACCAAAGCTGGTGGCGGAACAAGTCCAGCGGCTAGCCTGTGGCCGTATTACGAGAAGAAGGAAGTTATCAAGACATTTATAATGGTAACGGATGAAGAGGAAAACAGTGGCTATAAGGAACACAGGTAAATATCTGCTGTCTTATTATAGTCAGTGACAATAATGACCAGGCCCTGGTTTCATCAACATTCCTTGACTTAAGGAAACTCATTAACTTAAAAATCTCCATAGGAAAGCAAGTTAAGGAGAAAATCCTTAGTTAAGGAACTTTCATTAAATTCTGTAATGCTTTCCTATGGGGATTTTTAAGTAAAGGAATTTCCTTAAGTTAAGGAACGTTGATATGACACCGGGGCCAGGGCAGTTAAATATCTGTTGTCTTAGTCAGTGGCTATGAGGAACACAGGTAAATATCTGTTGTCTTAGTCAGTGGCTATGAGGACCAGGAAAGGTAAATATATGTTGTCTTAGTCAGTGACTAAAAGGACCAGGCCAGGTAACTATATGTTATCTTAATCAGTAGCTGTGAGGACCAGGGCAGGTAAATATCTGTTGTGTTGGTTAGTGACTATAAGGACAAGGAAAGGTAAATATATGTTGTCTTAGTCAGTGACTAAAAGGACCAGGGCAGGTAACTATATGTTGTCTTAATCAGTGGCTGTGAGGACTAGGACAGGTAAATATCTGTTGTCTTAGTCAGTGGCTGTGAGGACCAGGGCAGGTAACTATATGTTGTCTTAATCAGTGACTATAAGGACCAGGGCAGGTAAATATCTGTTGTCTTAGTCAGTAGCTATAAGGACAAGGAAAGGTAAATATATGTTGTCTTAGTCAGTGACTAAAAGGACCAGGGCAGGTAACTATATGTTGTCTTAGTCAGTGACTAAAAGGACCAGGGCAGGTAACTATATGTTGTCTTAATTAGTGGCTGTGAGGACCAGGGCAGGTAAATATCTGTTGTCTTAGTCAGTAGCTATAAGGACAAGGAAAGGTAAATATATGTTGTCTTAGTCAGTGACTTAAAGGACCAGGGCAGGTAACTATATGTTGTCTTAATCAGTGGCTGTGAGGACCAGGGCAGGTAAATATATGTTGTCTTGGTTAGTGACTATAAGGACCAGGGCAGGAAAATATATGTTGTCTTAATCAGTAACTATCAGGACCAGGAAAGGTAAATATCTGTTGTCTTAGTCAGTAGCTATAAGGACCAGGGCAGGTAAATATCTGTTGTCTTAGTCAGTGGCTATAAGGACCAGGGCAGGTAAATATCTGTTGTCTTACTCAGTAGCTATAAGGACCAGGGCAGGTTAATATCTGTTGTCTTAGTCAGTAGCTATAAGGACCAGGGCAGGTTAATATCTGTTGTCTTAGTCAGTAGCTATAAGGACCAGGGCAGGTAAATATCTGTTGTCTTAGTCAGTGGCTATAAGGACCAGGGCAGGTTAATATCTGTTGTCTTAGTCAGTAGCTTTAAGGACCAGGGCAGGTTAATATCTGTTGTCTTAGTCAGTAGCTATGAGAACCAGGGCAGGTTGTGGGTTCGAGCCCCAGCGACGGCACCATCTTTATCACTTTTCCTCGTCCTATTACAAACTATTAAAAATCACCAAAATGAGATAACTGCTGAAAAATGTTCTTTTACTGTATTTCTGATAGTAGTTACTGGGAGAGCATGTATTTTGAACAGCTGATTGCATATGATACTGGCGACTAATTCCGTGGTTAAGTCTATATATTTACAGTCTACACTGACATTCACTCGATAACCATTACTCAACAGACTATCATTATCACTGCATAACTGTAGTCAAACACGTGACAAATTTCTATGACGTCGACAACAATTCATCTGGGTGGAGCTATGCAAATCCTACAGTTTGAAACACAATTGTGTGACGTTACCAACAATTAACGTAGGCGGAGCTTGCAAATTTCATGCTGTTACATTTATTAGTTTTGAAATGAAATCTGTCTCCGAAGATTTGACTACAATGAACAAAATAGATACGAACATTTCACAGAAAGATACTGTAAATATAAGGATAAACTTTCTATTTTGTTTAGGTTATCGGGGGGTAACTACAATGGAAAACGGGTAAATTATACATAACCGGCCTTGCCGGTTATTGAATTTACCCGTTTTCCATTGAAGTTATCCCCCGATAACCTAAACAAAATAGAAACTTAATCCTTAAATATCTATATACGACTAATGTTACCCTCGTTAACCAATGCACCCCTGTTCAGCTGAAGACACCCTGGTATGTCATCCTCGATATCAAGGAGTTACCATCACCTACGCTCTCTACACCCCTGGAATATGTCGTTGCAAAACTGAAGGCACGCTCAGGTAAAACAAATCTGACCAATCGCTAGGCTGCATGTCTGACACCTTTGAAGATTACAATGGAGTCGCAACCAACTTCAAAGCCTGTCAAGTTTTCCTGTTATCTGACTTGGAGATTCTTTTGATGTACATCAAAGGTTTGAACCAGAATTCTTACCTCACCAACAAGGTTGCGCACACATAGAGCCTTCAGTTTTGCCATGACCTATTTCAGGGGTGTAGAGAGCGTAGGGGATCGTAGCCTGTAGATTTCAAGGATGCAGTAGGTATAGGCCTAGCATTAGGTCTTTCATACTAATCATTTCATTATACAGTTTCCTTTAAAAGAACTTGTTTATTCATTATATACATAGTGTAATATATACTGCTGTATCTACATATACATATGTACGTACAGTACTACACATCAGAGTAATTTCCTTTGTTTCAAAATAAACTTTTTATGTTTGACATTTAAGATTTGCGGACCTGTACCAGAAATACTGTGATGAGGTATACCCAATGCGTCTGGTGTTTGTGTCATTCCTGAGAGATCAGCACGCTGATGGCCAAATGGTCCGGGAATTGAAGTCCAAGGGACATAACCCACTACAGGTTAAGTTCCACCAGACCCAGCCAGATCTGACAAAACTGGACAAAATGTTCGGAACGCTGTCATCAGAAACATTCACTTTTGAAGAAGAAGTGACGGCAATGGAGTCGAGTATTAGAGATCAGGGATTAGGAAATGTGTTTCAGAAAGTCGACCTCTCATCTCAATCAAAATGAGAAACATTGCACATTTCTACTATAATAGCAAATCCTTGTTAATTTTTGTTATCATAATTAATTTATTTTTTAGATTTAAATCTATATTGAGTGTATATAAAGAGACATTTATGTTTTTATTTTTTTAACTTTCCGATGAGTAATAGCAAATCCTTGTTAATTTTTGTTATCATAATTTATTTATTTTTTTAGATTTAAATCTATATTGAGTGTAAATAAAGAGACATTTATGTTTTTTTTTATTTTTTTAAGGTTCCCATGAGTAATAATTGTAAATGTACAAATTTTTCGTGGTCATCTTATTTTAGTTATTTTCACGTTAAAAGTGTTGCGCTAAAATATGATTGCGCTAATTGGAGCTTTTTTTGTGCTGCTAATATAGTAATTTTCATGGATACGCGAATTTATCATTGCGCTAATATGCAAAAAACTAACAATCCGCTGAAATTTGATTGCAGCAAATTATAAGTATGTAAAAGGTATACTGTACGTTCAATCACAGCCTTAAGAATCAATATACCAGATAAGTTTAAAAGATATCAAATATCAAATGAACTAATTATTAACATTTAATAATTTTAAAACATATATCAAATACAATGCAGGGTCCATTTGCTCAAGGCCTTATTTTCTTACTAAGTCTTTATTCTGAAATACAATTTTCAATTGTAGGCATGCACTGTTTAATTTTGTCCATTTATCTGTGGCGGTGTTCTGTGATTTATTTTTTGTCTAGTAGAATAGACATTTGTAACTCCGTGCAATCCTTAGAGCGTAATATTCTGCAAATACAAGATTAATATATATTTAGGAATAGCAATTATGGCAGCTATCAAACTAAAATAAAGTTTAATTGTGTGCATAAGATCAGGGTCACAATATGGTCAAAGGTCAAAGTTTAATTGTGTGCATAAGATCAGGGTCACAATATGATCAAAGGTCAAACTCATTATCTTGACTGCCTTTTGACAACTCCATTAAAGTTTGTAAACATTTGTGGGTTGTCTTTCTGGGATATCAATTGAAAGATATTATGGTTATTTTTAACATTCTAGAAATAACTGATTAAGGCCAAGTGTGACAACACATAATTGTGTGAGGTGTTTCAGTTTCCCCACTGGAGACTAAATCCATGAGTTTGAATTACCATTAAAATATTGGAGATTCCGGAGAAGATTAGAATACAAAATATACTTCTAAGGTATACAAAGGTCCACGGAATAATTTTTATCCCAGGGATCTAACTACTTTTCTTTAAATTTGTTATGCCATAATTCTTTATATATCTAGGATAGGGATACAGTGCCCTCCTATTTATATCATGTTGCATTTGTCATACAAAAGCATGATATTAACAGGAATGTGACATTAAGAGAAACATGTTTTTCCACTAAATCTACTGCATTTCCAATCTCCATAACTAAAAGTAAGCTATTCAATGTACATGAATATGCTTCAATATAAATAGATAACATTATTTCAATTAAAAAAACGTTTTTGGGGCTATTTTTTCATTTTCTATGCAACATTTTGTACAAGTTGTATCTGAAATCAATGGAAATGACATAATTTTCTGGATAGCTTATATGATTGGTTAAAAAAAACACGATATTAAGAGGAATTCACCTCAAAATACATGATATTAACCAAATAAAATTACATAGATTATATAGAGAGAAAAATGGTGCTTGGGAAAAACATGATATAAAGAGGAATGTGATATTAACAGGGGTGTTATTAAGTGGAGTCCACTGTATTGGCCCTGTTGGCATGTTGTTTAACTTTAATTTATTTATTTGATTTTATAGTACAAGTAATGAAATATTATTCATGATTTGAGATTATATTTTTCAACACTGTTGCCCATACTTAATGGATTCAGGGGAGGTAATCACTGACATCAATATTTTGTAAAAGATGGGATTTATTACTCAGGACACAAGAAGATAATTCAAAGTTCACAGTTCAAATTGACATTTAAAGTTTTCTTTAAATTCTAACAAAACTACGTAAATAAGGTGAATATTTTATATATTTTGTTTAATATGACAATATTTTATATATTTTGATTTATAAGACAACATTTTTTATATATTGTGTTCTATATGACAATGTTATATATATTTTTTTATATGGCATGATATAAAATTATTTGTTTTGTTTGTTATGACGATATTGTGAATTAATATACCAGGTATGTGATAGAAAATTCACTGTGATATATATGTAATTTTGTAGAAGTTAGATATTTATTGTAATAAAGTTTCAGATATTTGGATTTTATATTTATTCAATTTTATGTGAAATAATCATACTAAGCTGTAGATGCTCTATTGGTATTAATTTTTTTTTTGTATTGTCTGAAATATGTAGATTTTTAACACCACAGTTTTTTTTTATCAGGAATGATATTTCTGCCCTTAATTATTTTATGCAATCACATTCACAATATGTAAAAATCAATCAAATAGTCCCGATAGGAATAGTTACCCTGAGGACAAATTTGAACTCCTCCAAATCAAAAGTTGGAATAGTTCATTATTAAATTTCAGGGGTGGACTGGATACCTATTTATAAAATGCTCTAATTGGCATTTAAAACCCACCTGATACTGCTCGGATACATAAAAGCAGTGTCACATGAGTTTCCAACAATGCCATGGAATATGATTAGCTATTTGGTAAGTTTCTTGCAAAAATATTCAGAAAAAAATACCATTCAGTGACGGTGACTATTAAAACCTATTTCCTACCCTTTGAAAATCATGGAAAAGTTTTACCAAACTTTAAAGCTTGTAAATTTTACCGTTATGCTGCTGTGTGATTCTTTAATGTACATCAAAGGATCCAAGTCTTCTTCTTGCATCATCCACATTAGTGTCACACATATTCAAGTGACTTAGAAAATGTCAGAGAGCATATATTCATTGTGATCCTGGAATTTCGAAGATGATTGTCAGGGATATTTTGTGTTGTCAATTCTATATTTGGTCCTTGTTGAATAAGAGCTTCATGCGAACTTGGACATGTGCAATAAAAACATTCAGTGTACGGAATGTATTGGTGTGTCTGCAACAGTACGTCATTAAAAATCCAAGATGGCGACCGATTATGTTGGTCACGTTGAGGCTCATATCTAGCAATAAGCCCATCCCCCACTTTTGACTTTATTTAATGCACTGGCCCCCTGGGCTTATTGCCGGAGAAATAGGGTATGTGGTTCTTTTGAATAAAACTGATTGCAAAAGATTCGTTTATTTATTTGTTAATTTCATATATTTGTATGTATACATATGAAATTTCATTGAAAAACCCAATAAAAGACTGAATTTCTGCTGTTGTGTAGTAAATATTTTTTCATTAGCCATAGCTTGCGCTTTCGGATCTATCCTTAGATCAGGAGTAACTCATCGTCGGAAACCCACGGTACACTTCTCTGACGTTTGCATACCGTGGGCCAGAATCGATCTAAATCTTTGTTTCCCCGAATACAAGTTTATTTGGATATTTCAACCGATCAGAATGGTCGTTTCTCGTGACACTCTGTTAGATCATTTTACCTTGACGACGACCAGTAAATTTCTGTAGGCATGACACCGATGGTAATCTCTGTATAGTAGGACCTTATATTTTAATCACAATCGACACAATTATAACACAATCGACAGGTTTTGTTGACAGTCGGTGCTTCAAATTAAACAGGATACCCTGGCTGGATGTAGTCACAGATGAAACTATCGATATGATTGGCTACTATTTCAGTACGAAAACGAGTTTCCATTGATTCTGACCCACGTTATATATGCAAACGTCAAAGAAGTGTACCGTGGGTTTCCAAAGATGGGAGTAACTATACCAACCAGTATGTTTTTAACTGTCCATGAAATTTACTAAGACAAACTAGTACTGCTGCTTTTTCGTAATGAGGTGTTTAATGTCAAAGTACGGAGACCGTCAATGCTATCTTTTTCTTTTCATTGACATTCATGATGGGTTAGCTAGAGATTATGTGGAACATTTATCACATCAATGACCCTGGGTACATTCGCGCTATGGGTTGAACCAGCTGAACCAGTTGAACTTGGAGCGAAGAAATATGTGACTTGGACCCAGGCTGACCTCTGAAAAATCTGGCACGTGTGGTTTGAAGGATCCAGATCTAGAGGAACCTGGTCGAGACTAAATTGCTAACTATTGCTAGTTTACGTTATTATTAGCCCACCATCATCAGATGGTGGGCTTATCAAATCACCCTGCATCTGTGGTCCGTCCATCGTGCGTCCTTAAACAATTTTTGTTACTTTTATAACTTGAGAAGTAAGTACTAGATGGATTGTTCTCAAATTTCTCAAGTTTCTCTTGGTCCCTGCCAGGTGGCCATCTTGTATTTTTGCAATGAAAATTTGTTACCTTCAATTTGTATCTTGGGAAGTACTGGATGAATCCTTCCCAAATTATATATGCAGGTTCCCCTTTGTGCATAGCTGTGCTGTATTGATTTTGGGACTGATCGGGAAAACAAAATGGCTGCCAGGCAGTCATCTTGGATTTTGACAATGAAAATTGGTTACCGTCATATCTTGAGAAGTACTGGAAGGATATTTCCCACATTTCATATGTAGGTTTCCCTTGGTGCCTAGTTGTGCTGTAGGGAATTTTGGTACCATTATATCTTGAGAAGTACTGGACGTATCCTTTCTAAATTACAACACCATGTTCTTCTTGGTCCCTATAGTTGTGCATGGTCTAGTTTTTGGACTGCTCCAGGGGAAAAAAATGGCCGCCAAATGGCCATCTTGTATGTTGATTATGAAAGTATATTATGGTTATTTTTTAAAGAACTAAAACATGGATTTGGAATTTGGAACTGATCATAAAAACAAAACTCCTGGCAAGAGACCTTCTTTCAACTATTATTAATATCAAAGGGAAATTCATAGAACAAAGATTAAGTAAATAAATGAAAGTGAAAATAAGAAGGGAAAAGATCCATCTTTCTAAGAATTAATGAAAAATCATCAATGGTGGGCGCTAAGATCCCTCTGGGTTCTCTTGTTTCTTAAACATGTTAATCCAAATGAAGATGTTAAAGATACCTTATCCATAGCGGAAGCGTGAAATAAGGGCATTTTATTATTGATATGTTATTGATTTCTACTCCGAAACTGGATTTTTTTAGCTCTGCCTATGGGTCGATATATCGTGGAATATTTCGATGCCTCCTATACCTTCACTGGCATGTATACTAATGCCTCAGTGATAAATGCAGGATACTTTTATCTGATAGTAGCAGTTGCGTTAGTTCATTTATAATTATCCCTGCATCGTCAGAAACCCACGTCATACACGTCATATTGGGATTGAACGGCGGTTTTTAAATTTTCATGTCGCTAGGGATTCATGGTCAATATAGATGTAACCGTTTTGCATTCATACTGGCATCGATAAAAATTTTTAAAAATCCGCCGTTCAATTCGTATATTTACATTTTAAAATACAGAAGAAGCTGTATTATTTTACATCATTTAAACATATTTATTATTGCCTGAAATGGGTGCTTATTGACCATATTCAGTAAGTTGTAGGGACCACTTATTGAGCTTTTGTTAGTGTGCTAGTAGATATACTTTGTATGTCGATGATAACTATAGAACCCAATTGAACACTGAAATCCATTCAGGCAATTTTGAGCCAATTTGTTTAACAAAGCATACGGATCGTATAGTCTAGTGTTGCGTAGCTGTCAACTTACTCCAAATGAGTAAGTGAGTTTGAACAGGAAATAGCTCACTTTTAGTCTTACTGTCCATTTGTTCGTTTTACTGGAGAAGCAAAGGGATATGGCTCAGGTCAGTGGTTAATTCCCGCAATACATTTAATGTTTTAAGTAGCCCGAGTTTCCTCTGGTCCACACCATACATCTATCTGTCAAAATGTCTACGTCTTGTGTTAGGGCCCAAGGAAACTCGGGCTACCCACACCAAACATATATCTGTCAAATTGTCTAAGTCTGGTATATATGAGGGCCAGAGGAAACTCGGGCTACCCCACACTATACATCTATCTGTCAAATTGTCTAAGTCTGGTGTTAGGGCCAGAGGAACCCACACCAAACAACTATCTGTCAAAATGTCTAAGTCTGGTGTCAGGGCCAGAGGAAACTCGGGCTACACCAGACTTTTATCTGTCACAATGTCTAAGTCTGGTGTTAGGGCCAGAGGAACCCACAGCAAACAACTATCTGTCAAAATGTCTAAGTCTGGTGTCAGGGCCAGAGGAAACTCGGGCTACACCAGACTTCTATCTGTCACAATGTCGAAGTCTGGTGTTAGGGCCAGAGGAACCCACACAAGACATCTATCTGCTAAATTGTCTAAGTCTGGTGTTAGGGCTAGAGGAAACTCGGGCTACACCACATCAAACATCTATATGTCAAAATGTCTAAGTCTGGTGTCAGGGCCAGAGGAAACGCGGGCTACATCATACCAAACATCTATCTGTCAAAATGTCTTAGTTTGGTGTTAGGGGCAGAGGCAGCTCGGGAAACAGTTTGAGTAGTTGTGTTTATCTGATAAACGTTAAGTATTTTAGTTAGTTGTTAGTTCCTGTTCAACTATTTGACATTTTAGTTAGCTTTTAGTTCCTTTTAAACGTTTAGCATTTATGCTAGCTGTTGATTCCTGTTAAACGTTTAACATTTCAGTCAGTTGCTAGTTCCTGTTAAGCATTTAACATTTAAGTTAGCTGTTAGTTCCTGCTAAGCTTTTAACCTTTAAGTTAGCTGTTTAAATCATTTTGGGTAGTTGTTTATCCCTGATAAACGTTTAACATTTAGGATACCGTGTGTTTCCGACGATGTGGTATTCTCTAAGGTTTTAAACCTTACGGGGTAAGCATGGTTGTTGCATTCAGTTTTTGATAAAGTATTAAAAACTGGAGATTCTTTGGACTTATTGATTTTACCGACCTTAACACATTGTTGTATATAACAACTTAATCCAAGGCAGAAACCTTGTGCATTTACGATACAATTATATCCAAAACAAATTTAGGCCACTGTATATGCAGAAAGAATACAATGGAATCCTCCTGTGTTTTGCGTGCAGTTGGATCAGGACCCTAAACCGTTTGTGTACACGTGGGGATGTAGAAGCTAGCTTATTTATGAATGTTAATCTACTTTGTACGTTAATTCACTAATTTCAATTTATTCTGAATCCCTTGGTTCATTAATATATCATGTAAATAATTTTATAAAATAATATGTGTATCACACGTTCAGCTAGGTAGTCATTATTTCATATTTCAAATCATGCTTTCAAATCAAATAATCTTTTTTTTTCTTTCTGATCTATCTTTCAGTGGATTAAATCACATATACAAAGATGATGTATCACAGACAGAGCCTGAAAACTTCAATGATAGCCAGAACATTGTATATATACAGTGTAGTGTAATATATAGTCAGACACATAATATTTTCATTATATATTTCATGCATTTTGACAAATGTTCAATAATTTTTCATGGCTTCGTTTTACACTGGATTGTATTGAAATTTCAAATACATGTAAACAATTATTTGCTCATTCCTCCCATAATATCTTCATATATTTCCATATCCGATTTCAAGAGATCTTGCATGAATATTTGCATTGGTATTATATTGAATATGAGTCAAGAACAAAACGAAGTCATGTTTTTGTTATTGTGCATATATTGGTCTATTTCGGTAACACGAAGCCCTGGGAAAGGATTGAAATGCCTCAGATGAAAGAGCTTACATTTCTTAACATGTGTATCGATTTTCAAGAACATCTATTGAGAAACGATGTCATAAAATCTATTGAATCTTTGTCAAAATGCATGAAAAATATTGCAGAAAATATTACTATCCGAATATATATTGACTACACTGTATTATTATGTGTGTTCTGAATATTAATGGTATTGTATATAGAATTTCGCAATGGGGGAATACAATAGATTGGTTGATTGGTGTCTCCAATAGATTTCTATTCGTTTTTCTCCAAGCCCCTGTAATCGACAACAATCTTGACGCTAGTATTAACTATGTAAATAAATGCACAATGCTATATTAAAACTGTTGGCTTGTTATTGACTTAACTGAATTCCAAAGTTACGTAAACATTTTGCATCGAACAATTAATTGAATTACTTTTAAACAAAATTTCTTTACAAAATATTTATTAATATTGATCAATGCCATGCGTAATTGTTTTATGATTTTTAAAATCTTTCTCCCTTTTTAATTAATTTTGTTATTACAAGAAACATTCGATTTTTAACAAACGTTAGCGCTGGTTTGAGTTATCACTTGTCGCTTTAAACGCTTTAAAAGTCTCCTATTGGATCTTTTGATGAAACCACAATTAAATTTGTTTTGTAGATATGCATTTCTCCCATGGATCACTCACAGATTTTTCTTTTCTTTTACCTGTTCAAGATTTCTCTCTCACCCCCTCGGCTAAGACACGAGCTGACAACAATCAACAATGTAATGATGTCACTGCAACAATATGATGACGTCACGGCGACAATACCGGTATAAAGACGTAATGACGTAAATACTATCACACCAAGTGTCAATAATTCAATCACCGTACGTCAGCATTGTGTTGCATTGAAATTTTCGTAAAAATAAAAATACAAATTGATGGGAGAAAAATTGTCATCTTCTACCTTAATGGTGTGACCGAGAAATCTCTAACCGAAGGAGTGATATTCTTGGTTGTCTAACCCTCGACAGAGTGCCCCCTGTAGAGTGCCGAGGGTTAGACAACCAAAAATATCACTCCTAGGGTTGGAAATTTCTCTGCCGAGGTTTAGACAACCAAGAATATCACTCCTTGGGTTGGCGATTTCTCTGCCGAGGTTTAGACAACCAAGAATATCACTCCTTGGGTTGGAGATTTCTCTGCCGAGGTTTAGACAACCAAGAATATCACTCCTTGGGTTGGAGATTTCTCCGCACACCCTCAAGATAGGGCAAGATTCTATTAATCTTCCATGAATAAAAAAATGGAAAGCTTGTTTATTTTTTTTTCTCGGTGCGCTGAAAACAAATCCCAATAAATGGAGCAAAGCTGCCGGACATGAATCTTGGTTATGATAATGACTTACTGACAAGCAGAACGGCAAACAATGACAAAATTTCATGTTAAATTCATGTTACAAATATATACAGAACTTTTTTGTGTTGTATCCGATTGCTAAATAGCTTAGCTTGGCTAAAGGCACTACGATTTTCTTGATAACTAATGCGAATTGTGATTAAATGAAGTATTTTGGGTTGAAAAGTAAAATTATTTTCTTTTGTTCCATAATGGTCAGTAGTAAAAACTAACTTATTTTCAATTAAATTCGAATGCGAATGCGAATTAATTGCATTTTATGGTAACATTTCTGACAAAGTCTTCATGTAATCTGATTAAACTTGACAGAAAGTCAAAAACTAGGAGTTTAGTTGTTCAGAATAGTGGACTTAGCCATTTTCGACCGTTAAGTGAAAAAGGTAGTGGTTTCAAGATTTGATTTTAAGCATAATGGCGAAAGCATCTTATCCGTTTTGTATTTAAGATAAGCTAATGCACTCACTTTAATGAAAAAAAGACTTAAGCAACTGCTTTCCTTATTATTAAAACACATGTGAAAGAGATACTGCAAAGCATTCAATACGGACTTCGAAAAAGTGCAAAATCAGCACATTTTGACGACTTTGATGTTTAATAACATTTTTGTTTGTAAATCAATCATCAGTAAAATTAAATAATTAAATCAAATGCCATTATTTTAAAGATGAATTTTTACCTTATTTTGCTACTGAGATTATTAAATGATATTTTTTGCACTTAAAATGTGATAAACGTAAAATGTCGTCAAGTAAATTGGATTTTTAGTGACATTGATGAATCAATATTTTTTCAACATGACGTATCAGTAAAACGATTTTGGCTAATCTGTAATATACATTAACTGGTTATGAAATGTATTTATTCATTTTACAATCAGAATTGCTTCATAATTAGTTATTTTATTTCAAAGTTGACCAAGTAAGCAATTACGCTGAATTTCTCGACCCCCAATTTGTGCGAAAGAACGATTTTTCTTTGTGAAGTGCATGTGGGTGTGATTAGGCCCAACAATCTAAATATAAATGTGTGTCGCCAATAACACATTTAGATGTTGTTCTTATTCCTTTTTAAATGCCTTTGTTTTGTAATTAAATTCATTGTGAGCAGAAATATAATTATCGTACATTCATACAAATGTGTTTACACTGTGTTTTTTAATTTGCTTTACCGAACATTCATTATATCTAAGGGACTTATTTCATTAATATTTTATCCAACTGATCCTTTAGATACACACCTTTCCTGTCGCCTCAAACAAAGCAGTATACTGCACTTTGTGCCAAATTAATATTTTATTGAATTTTTCTTCAGGAAGCGTATAATTATTATCTTTTGTTATACAGATTGCCTTGTCGCTTGATAATAAATGTAGCAGTTTGTAATCGATGTTTGGCGATAGATAAGCTGGTCGTCAATGTACTTTTGTGTCGTACGTCGATAGTTTTTATCTCATATCTCTCAATGTTGGATATAGTTTGCCAGTTAAAGAAAGCTAAGGAAGAAATATTGTTCTCTCTCTCTCTCTTCTAAGTGTGCAATACTGGTCTGTCTAGGGCAATACACCTATGATTGCTGTTGTTGTATTACAAATGACAATGGTTTAAATATTACGTGATGTCACGACTGCGGTACACTAAGATGCCGAAAAGAGAAAACAACGACGTGCTGAAATTAAACCTTTCACAAAATTTTAACTGTAAACATTAAGAAGATGAGATCAACTTTTCTGAGCAAACTTTGTTGCCAAATATTGGATATGCTTGCTTTCGCTGTCTGATTTGTTTTCGTCACAGAAGTTCAGGTAAACAATTGTAATTTTCAAAATGGTAGCAAGTTAAAACGTATTTTCATGGTTTTTGAGGTTGTTCAGGTAGTTGATATGAGAGAAAAAGACTCTTTCATGACCAAAGGTGTAACTAAAGGAAAATTCCACTCTCCGGGTTTTCAAACCTGGCATAACCCTCGGGTTTAACCTTATTTGAAAGCTCCTCGGGTGGAAATTCTCTATCTTACACCTTTTGGATCTGATTATCTTTCTACCAGTTAATGAATATTGTCGGTGAATCCTTAATAAGCTAGATGGTCAGGTGGCGCAATGGATAGACCACTTGCTTTTAGTAAGGCGGCTGGGGTTCGAATAATGTGAAAATTAAATAGTAACTTAGAATTATAACCAAATTACCCTGTTGTGTTTTCAACTTGAAATTATGACGTCAGAGGGCGCTCAAAATAGCATTGAAGAAGCAATGGACCGCTTCTTAGAGCGACATTGGCGCACATTGCACTAAAAAGGCTGTCATTTTCTACAATATCCAACAAACAAAAAAACAAAACAAAAAGCAAAGGATACCGAAACGAAATTCTTACTCAAAATCGATCAAACAGTGGCAAACTATGCAGAAGGAAAGATTCTCATGAAGGCATTTGAAAAGTAGATAACAAGACTAGGTGTTCCGGGAGGGTAACCGTCTTCTGTTTCCGAAATTCGCTATTTAAATCTAGGTCACATCCAAGTACAGTAAATCTTTCGTCCGCAAAGTAAATATTTCTTCAAACATAGCAACATGGCATACTGATGATCATATTCAAAACTTTCATCTTCATATAACACAAGTATACAAAAAAAATCACAATGAGATCGTGAAAATTACCATCAAAATTGCCCATTGCTTTTTTCCAGTCTGCATCTCGAATCCTTGTGCTCGTTAGTCAACAGCCGACATCCATCATGGAAATCTCGATATTTAGAGAAAGCTAAAATAACGAAATAGCTGCGTCATTAAACTATATTTTTTGTATATATGTGTTGGGAAGCTTTAAGATGTTATATCAGGAAAGGGAAAGTTCACGACCGGAAAACCAAATTTGCCATGCTTATCGTATAACGTATTTGTAAGCTCTCTCTGTTTGGCTGTGATAAATACTTTATATATTGTATACATAGAGGGTATCTAACAGTGTCTTCGGTAATACCAAATATCTTTCACAAGTGGGGCCACTATTTTGATATTTTTCACGAGTGCGCAGCACGAGTGAAACATATCAAAATATAAACCACACGAGTGAAATATATGTGGTATTACTGAAGATACTGTTAGATATTCTGTTTATTTCATTTTTATGCCAAAATCTACAGTGGCAGCTTTTGATTTTCCAAAAAGTTGTTTGTAAGAGTTCTTATTGGTCAAATCAGAAAAAGTGATATTTTTCAATAGTGAAAAAATCACTTTTAAAAAATGAATATATTCGATATTTTACTTGTAAAAATGTAATAAATATTTTTTCGTTGCTGTCACTTGAAAGCATTGACTGGGCTCTGTGATAAAATTATGAGTCAGCTACGTACACGTGCTGCAACCTTCGCAAACGATACGTGCAAAAGAGAAACAGAACAGAACTGACAGGTCTTTTGTTTTATTCAAATTCAGCAGTACAAAGAAATATAAATTGTACATTATATAAAATAGAAAAAGTAACAAACACAACTGTCATGACATGTATGGAAATAGACAAATAATCAATACTAACAACAGTACTTTGAACAATAGAACAATTTTACAAAGACTGGGGTAAAGGATCTGCATGCAGTGAAACCAAGAATGATCAATACATCAAAATACTGTTTTGGATTGAGTATGTGAAACATGAAACTGTATATTGTTTTACCGCATTACCAAATGATGCAGTTTAATTCATTTTGTCGGCATACTGAATCTTTTACTTAATTTAAAATGTGCAATATATCGGTGTGTTACGTCATCTTTAAACAGATAAGCACAATGATAAAGTTGCACACTCACAATACTTACAGTAGAAAGCAATATACAGAAACTGTATTTGTGCAAAAAAATGTATAATAAGAAAAGAAATCTTATATTACCAAAGAATCAATATGGACGAATTAAGTGTACTGTCACCAAAATCTGCCATTAACATTAAATACATGTTACAATTCCCATAGTAGCCGTAACGATTTTCACTTCCACTTCCATAAATTATGTTCCTTTCTCGCCTCTGGATCGTGTTGTACATTTAAGGTTACCAATGACTCGAACAATGGATGATTTGCATTTTTGAATAACGTAAGCGGCATTTTTGTAATGATATAGGGAACATCAGCGTAAGAACATTTCGGGTTATGCCTGACATAATATTCATGGCCAGTTAGTGGTTATGATATGGTATTAAATTGGAACAATGACAAAATAACCGATCAAGCTTATATACCAAAATATGTTTTAAACGTTATTGTAAAACTACAGCAACACAGCACATATGAAAATAAAGTGAAAATGTAATATGGCTAATCGTAAGTTTGAAATCTCTGAGTTTTGACTCTATAATTTTTGACGACTCGAAAAATAGTGTTCTTGCTGGGTTCAGAGAGAGTCATTACTGAAGGGTAATAGTCTATAGATTGATGATGCGGCACACTAAGGAAACGAATCTGTCTAAGTGCTGTATATTTGTTACATTCTAGAAAATCGGGAGTTTTCATAGGCACCACAGGAACTATCGGAACCCCTCGGTACACTTCTCTAACACGTGCAAGCGAAAGAGAATTGTACTGTGGGTTTCCGACGATGCACGGAACAATTCGGGGAGGATTTGATATTTTGTTAATACAAATGTTCACAATAATATGAAAGTGGATATGCTTTATCAATTGATTTCAGAAAAAAAAATTAATTGGAAAATGAATTTGTTATTTCTTACATGTAATAGAAGAGAATTCCAGTAAGTTACAGTAGATGGTAGAAATGGATTTAGATAAATGTCTTTTGTAAAAAATGGACTCGAAATTGACCGGAGATTGACATTAAAACTTCATCTGAATTCACACGTCAAATTGACCCCAATTTTATGTCAATTTCAGTTTTTTTTCAGGACAAATTTATCTGAAGACAATTAGTGTATATAGGATCTGCCATGAGTTTCCATTTCATATGTGTATTGGACAAATCTTATGAAGAAACAAATACTCATACATATCCTAACAGAAAGGCCCTTTAGGACTTAGTTCTCCAGTTATATATGATAAAAAAATATCGAGGTCTCCTCCCCGTGATAATACACATTTTTATTTAGGATAAATACATGTTTAGCCAAGGGTTAATCTTCCTCATCCTTCTCTTGTTAGAAAAAATATAGATGTTAATTAAAAAAATTACATTATTTAAAGTCCCAATATACGTAACTTTCAGGAAACTTTTCGTGATTCTGAAAATTTCTGAAAAAAGTTCAGTTGATAACCATGAAAAAATAAGCCTAAAACGAAGTAAACCTGAGCGGTAACTAACAAGAAACTCTTGACAGAAAAATGAAAAGAATTGAAAATAATCCAGGGTGGCCCACTTCAACTACAAGCCGAAGTAAGAAGACAGTTCAAAATGGACGCGTTTTTACAAATACCGATTTTCAACTGCTGCTGTACCGGTAATCGCGTAAGAATTTATCTTGGATACTGTTGTTAACAGTTAATTTTAACTAAATCTATAAATATAATAAGTTATTAGGCTTGATTTTCGCTTCAAATTTAAGTCCTCAAAATGAGAACCGAGTCATCAATATCAATCACATCAGGTAAGTAAGCACACCAATAAGCATACTCTAAAACGTCAACCTTCACATGACACAAAGATACAAAATATTTTTCAATGCGACAAAAATGGCGACCATAAAACTTGCTCATGGTTCCGATCAACCTGCATATTTCGAATCCCTGTGTTGTAAGTTTGTTTGTCAGCATTCAACATCGATCACGAAAATCTCAATATTTAGAGCAAGCCCTAGAATAACGAATAAACTGCGACAAGTAAACACCAGGTTGGAGAAGCAGTGAGGATCCTATCAATAAATGGAAAGTTTACGATCGGAAAATTAAAATCGTCACTTTTTCGTATAGATCAGTAGTAGGCAATTCGTGTTGGTGGTCATAGTTTAAGTAGAGATCGAGGCAAGCAGCTGATGAAGAAGAGCCTTTTGTGTCCTTTATTTCAAGTTAAGGAGGATACATGTATATAAGATCGACGTAGTCAGGCAATTTCTTGTTGTTTATAGACAGCACATCGTCCATATATCTGAAAGTGAAATTAAAAGTTTTCACATGGTTTATGTTACCTGTCCTGATTGGCTCTTCCACAAATTCAGCCTCGTTTGAAAACGAAATCAAGTCCGCTAAGAGTGGGGCACAGTTTGTTCCCGTGGGAATGTCAACAATCTGCTTGAACCCCCCCCCCCCAACCTCAGTAAAAATATTCAATCCTTAAACTTTAATCAGATATACAATTGCTGTCCATGGATTCTGTAAAATGTCTTTACTGTTGCGGTTGATGCATGTTAGTGAAACGTTTCCCTTCGGAAACAGAATTTCATGTATAAACAGGCATTTTTATAACCTTACATTTCAGATGAAATATCCATAGATAAATATTATGAATTTAAACATTCATAACAAACACCAACTTCGCAAGCCAAGGGTGTACAATACGCTACTCTCCTTTGATACGCTACTTTGAGAGTAGCATATTGTACAACCTTGGCTCGCGAAGTTGAACAAACACATATTATGTAATCTACATACATATAAGATACATGAACATACCGTTCATCGGGTTATATTAGCGAGTGTCTAATTTACGCTATGTTGGCGACAACACTTCATCGCGAAAAATGAAATATCGCTACAGTGCAAAATAAAAACATAATGTGCAAATTAGTTGGTAAAACTGTTTGATCACCTCAAAGTACGACCTGATGTAACTTTAGTGGCCCTACAAAAGCATATTGTCGTTCTACTGTATCCTTCATGCTATACTCGAGGATTTTCAATAGGTACAATTGTTCATAACTCATTTTTGTGTTATATATTATACATACGCTTAAATTAATAATTGTAGCTGGATCACCGCTAAAAATAAAATGCACTAAACATAAAACCTGTGATTTTGTACAAAAAACGCGAAATTTAGCAACCGCTAAAAAAAACCCGATATACAGTACTTTTCGATTGATTCATTGTAGATATATAGTGGATTGCATCAATAATTTGACAATTTATTGGTCCATACTGTCGCTTTTTATATCTATTTTAGTACAAAAGAAATCCAACGAACAAATATGTGTTCGGGTCCAGTATATTTAGTGGAACATATTGTCGAAATTACATACTAGACTATAGTATACACGTATATGATATATAGTTAAGCTTGAATTTATATTTCATACACAATGTTACTGGCTACGCCATTTTCAAAATCGCCATCCTTGTCTTGTGTAATTTGAAATTATATAGAATTAGTTTATTTTTACTTCTAAATTCATAAATTAAAAGATGTTTTACGCATCTGAACCTTCTGCTTCTACATTAGTTTTGAAATTTTGGATCCCAACTTTTTGGCCCCTAGCATCTCACTGAAGAGTCCTATGAGGACAAAACAGCTGTATTATGCCGTTAAATTCATTGTTTCTGCATACTGTATCTATTACTTAATTTTAAAGGTGCAGGATAAGTGTGTGTGTTACGTCATTTTTCAATATCCCTTTGCTTTAACAGCATTCATGAGAGTGAAAATCAAATAAAGACAGGGAATAGATCTGACAATGAAATATAATATTCCATGTCTTGGCCTACTTACCAGTAAAAGATTTTCATTCTAATGAGTTAGGTGACGGGGAAACATTGCGATTCACTTTTGAAATACATCTGAAAAAATTAACTACTCGTGGAATATCCATTGCAATAAGACTCCCGAAGACAAAGACAAGAATTCCAGCTCCAAGGGCAACGCCAATGTTCCTCGCAGACGCCCGACTATCCGGGGCACTGGTGAGCTTCCGTTGGTAAGAATTGGTTGTTTTTTTGTCCACTGTAAGTTTCTTTTTCAACATCTCGACCCGCTCGACTAGTTCTGACATTGTTGGGACGGTTTTGTTCACGCATGAACAAACACACAAAGCAGTTGTTGGAGCTGGTCCTGTCGTTACCTCAGTCGTAAGAGGTGATGACGTAGTAATTTCTATGGTAGTTTCTGGTGACGTAGTAATTTCTGTGGTGGTCAGTGATGACGTAGCAATTTCTGTGGTAGTTTCTAATGACGTAGTAATTTCTGTTGTGGTCGCTGATGTTGTAGTTGGTATGTAACAGTTCATTTTGTAACCTTTAACACAAATTATATCAATTTAAACGTCAAATTACACAAAATATAATATCTAAAATCATATAAAAATTATCAGACATACATTGATTCTTAACTTATATATCTCCATTGAAATAAAAATAAACTTGATCGCAGTTTTCATCTGTTTTCATCCACATTCAGTGTATGTAAATTTCACATCTTTTGCAGACCTTCATTATTGATATGTAGTGTATACTTAATAAATACATTCTTTTTCCGCATATGCATTCTGGCGCCAAATCTTCCAACCCGTAATCGTCACCCATGCATTATAGATTCCGTAATGCATCCCAAAACCCCGTCGCGGAACATCTATATATTTTAACTCTCATCGAACTAATTGATTCTCTCGGATTTTTACAAGTAAAACGAAACCAAAAGAAATTGCATCTTGAAGACGAAGATATCAAGTTATGGGACGGAACAGTTTGAAAAGCAGAAATAATGATTAACAGTGCATTAACAAATTGGAATTGATTATTCTTGCAAACTTTTATGTTATTTTAGCCTTTTTTCTGTGATTTATCACTACGTAATATTAAATTGAATTAAACATAACATTTTCCATATCAGACCCACTTTTGGCCCCTCGACACCGAAATGGAAAATGGTATGTATTATTCTCTATATAATTGCTACCTCTATTATTGCCAAAGCTATTTTCATGGCCCTATTACTTTCAGATGGTATTGATATAGGTTATGAATACCATAAAGTGATAATTCACATCATAGTTGTTACCCTGGATACCAACTAAACCCCAATTAAAAAGTTTTATATGAATTGAAAAACTACACTGTATATATGATTAATATATTATTTATGCATAAAAATGATGAAGATTTCAGTTGGCAGTCATACGCAGTAATAATGTAAATAGAGGAAGATTAAACATGAAGCGCTAGTACGCTTTATTTACTTAACCTTTGTTGCACTTTATTGCTTATGGATGTTATCAAAAGCAGCTCGATGCTTTAATGGCAAATCTCAATCAATCTTGCTTATAAGGCCCAATATACGTAACTTTCGGCAACACTTGAAGCGAAAATCAAGCCTATAACGTATTATATTTATAGATTTAGTTAAGATTAACTGATATCAGGAATATTCAAAATATATTCTTACGCGGTTACCGGTACAGCAGCAGTTGAAACACGGTATTTCTAAACACGTGTCCATTTCGAACTGTCTTCTACGTTCAGCTTGTTGTTGAAGTTGGCCCAACCTGAATAATTTTCAATTCTTTGTATTTTTTTGTCAAAGAGTTTCTTGTTAGCTACCGCTCAGGTTTACTTCGTTTTAAGCTAATTTATGAATGGTTATCAACTGGATTTGTTTTTTCATAAATTTTCAGAATCCCGAAAAAATTCCTGAAGTTACGTATATTGGGCCTTTAAAAAGAAAGGTGATATAACGTAAAATTGTTTGACTTCGCCGTATTATGTCGGTACTGACCCGAGACCGCAACCTCACAAAGAGTTAGCGCTTCCCATTTCGACGAGAAACTGGGCATGTAGATCCGAACATGTTGTCCAATAGCCACGGACGTACACGGGAACTCTCTCTCTTCACTGTTCCCGATCCCGGCCCCTGCGTGGTAATGACATGGCAGAGCTCCCACGAGATGCCCATTCCCGTCATCCGTATCAGTAAGGGACACTTCTATACCAAAATCACGTAGCCGGGAGGCTTCGAATGAAAAAAAAAGGAAAATATAATAATAATAATATTAAAAATCTAGTTTTTATGTACATTATTCAAAACGGTTCACAAAGAATTATAGTGATTATAGGGTATTTGCAATCAGCCTATTTATCTTTCTCAACTCGCTGGGGACCATGCAGCCGTTGCTGCCGTTTTAGCGCTAACAGCTTGTATAAAACACTCCAACATTACGTTCGCATTTCCTGACAAATGCTATAAAGAACTTTGTTTCTGGCTCTAATATATTCCATGTATTGTTCACCTTCTCGTGTCTCAATGTATCTTTGCCAGCATCTGTGATTCCGCATCATTGCCTTTTACGGTTTGACTGTCTAACAATGTCTGTTTCTTCCTCGTTAGCTGAATGATGTTTGTTATAAGACGATGAATGGATTTTTGCATTAGGTCCCTGAAGATTTGATATTTTTATCGTGTGTTAACAGCGGTACTTAAATCATCCTCCCAATCAGTTGGTCACTCATGACTAGGTTGTCTATCATATCATGTTAATTATTGAATATCATATCTAAAATACTAGGTTCGTTTCCTCCTCTTGCTCTTGTTTGTTTGCCGATATGTTGAAATAAAGATAAATCCTGGATAGATTCTAGAAATTTGTTTTCCAATTGTGTCGCTCCCATAGAGGAGATCCATCTAATCCAGTCTATATTCTTTAGATTAAAATCGCCCATTATTAATAAATGTGAAGTTATGCATATGCTCTATTTCAGCTAATGATTTGCATAGCTCTGAACTATTCTCGTCTGTACTGTTAATCAGCCTAGGGTTAGAGATTTTTTAACAGGGAAATTGTTACCCATAATTGTTCATTATTTTTTTCGCTGAAAGTTCCACTATTGTGCAGTATAGTTAATTATTTTCCGTTTTCCAGGCTTTCGTTTAATCTGTCCAGGGAAAACATCAAACCCCTTTATATTAAGTTCTGATTTATTTATTTCGTACTTTGAGGTTTTCGGGAAAGTCTTTACTACTAATACAATATCTATTTTCTTCTTCCGTAATTTTACATTTAAGTTCCTTTTATTGGTTTGTAAGAGTGTCCGCATTTGTAATCATGCATCGAATTTTACCAATGGGTTGTGTCTTCCCTTTGTTTGTTCCTGATTTCGTTCTGGTGATTTTAACATTGCTATAATTTAATTCATTTGCTGCTTCTTTTCGTTCGTTAGTCGTACTACTTTTCCGATTCCAGGGTGGCCAGCGTACCGGGTAAATATATTCCCCCGATGCCTGACTTTCTTTTACTTTCGCCTCCTCTTTCAAGTTGTTTTGCTCTTGCCTTTCTCGTTTCGTCAGATCGTTATTGGTGCAGATGTTTTTTTTTATAATTAGCTTGTACTGTAGTTCACACATGTTTTTGAAGAACGACGTGTTGCTTTCTAAAGATCGAAATGATATAACACCACAATGCTTTAGTCACTAGCATGCCATCCTACCACTAGACTGCCTTGTTCTCAAGACCACAACTCTATCTATAGCGGTATACTCTATACTGTATGTGGAAAGGATAACATCGAAGGTTAAAAATGTTACCATTGTTTGATGCAAAACATAACTTTTTTTAAAAACATAATTCGGTTACCTGAATAAGGATTGTGAGCTGAAAGTTTTCTTTTGAAGTACGCACTGGCCCAAGTTTGAAAAAAAAAACCTTTTCCATCAAACTGATTGATAAATAGCTATCTTGACAGAACTTTAAAAAATATGATAATATCCATTTTGGTATTGATGGAATTGAACCTGCAGAAATTCTACTCAAATGAAGTGATCAGTAATTGTTTACAAGTTTGCTACGCTTCATAAAGTTAATCTAGTGCAACAATGATGAGGCAAAATATGAAAAAAGGAAATATTTGCATGGAAACTCGGTTGTGATCAAACTAAAACAAATGTTCTGCTCAAATGAAGCGATTAGTATTTTTTTTACAAGTTTGCCACGAATATAGTGAAATTAGGTCAACTATACTTTGAACGCGGTTGCTTATGGTTTTCCTGGTGTTACAAACCATATCGATCCAGCAATAAACACTTCCATCAAAGCCAACAAGTCTATATGTAAGATGAAACAGTTAAGAATATGTTTTCCTGATATACCGTTGTAGCATGCGTTTAATTTGTAAGCCTGCGTTAACAGTAATTATTATAGTACTTACCAAGCTCATGAACAATATCAATGTTCACAATGGAAATATTAAACGTGGCGTGACATTTAACTCATTCATCCCCGATGACACATTTGAACTATTCCAATTCAAATGCTGGAATAGTCCATTAAGAAATTTCAGGGGTAAATGAGTTGTACCAATGCAGTTACAAATAGCTTGACAAAAAAAAATCAGAATGCCAAAGCGTCAACAAATTCAAAATCGATTAAACTAGAGGCAAAATATGGACAAAGGATTATTTGCATGGACACTCTCGTAAAAATATAAGAGGAAAGGACCAGGTGTTCCGGAAGAGTAAGCGTCTTTTGCATCATCGACGACACTTGTCAAAAAGGCAAGCTTGCTTTGAAACATTATAGTATGTTAAATACGCAAATTACTTGAGAAGACAGTAAAACTTCATGCTACATATTTCAAAACAAATGAATCCTATTGAACTTACCAAGTTTATCCCTGTTAACTATTGTAACGGAAGTGACGTTATACAGATCTCCCAAGTCCACCTGCCACCAATGGTTGTCGAAGATAAGCGCGGCATGGCTGCACGACTTGTCACGGTAGTTTCCGTTCTTATTTCCATCGTTAGCTCTCCACGCAAACCCTTGAAGGCCGTTGTCATAGGAACCATCATACAGTGTGGACTGAGTCGCCGGCTTATTCAAGGCAAGATTCGGAAACAAGACAGTCCTGTCCTCCTGACACACCTCATTGGTACTTAAACCTGTAACATATATAATTACCATAAGTAAGTATTTTATAAATAATGACTGTAAACGTAACTTTTTGGCGCTTTTAAATTTTAACGTGTAATCGGATACGAAGAACATTTCGTCTATTTCTTTTTCGGGCTTATTCACGGGTTAAAAATCTCGCGCCCTACCGGGATTGTTTGTTCTCCCATGGTAATATGCCTTAACAGAGTGTTATATTTCACGTATATTTGATTTCGCGGAGTATTATTTAACCGCGAATATAGCGAAATAAATTCCCCGCGAATAAATGCAACGATACAGAAATTGCAACGATGAATTGGCACATTCTCAGTACTCTTAGTCCACTACATTATTCACCTCAGTATTAAAGGAGTTTATAAAATTAAAGCATATGAATCTTCTTTATCCTCGTTCAATGACCGACCAGGACAATATATCAGATACAATGCGATCAATATATTCTAAAAAACTATGTCCGCACCAAAACTCGTTTACAGAGAATGGCGTACTTTTTTCTGATTAAAATATCAATGTTCATCATTTTATAAAATTCAGTCTAAAGTATTAAAAAGGAAATACGCATCAAAGACTATTTTTTGTGCAAAAATTTCCAATGTGAAAAACAATCACCAGCATGATCAAGGCATTGATATGCTATACTACCTGTAAAATCTCTTAGTAAACAATATGTTTTGATTTGATTTCTATTTTCAACAATAAATGTAGATTATATATGTTAGGAACAAGTACACACTCTACCTGATAACTTGTTATCAGATATTATTCTAACAATGCGATGAATTTGCTCCTGGATTCTAACAACATCTGCCTCACAGCATACCTAAGTACCGTATATTACCTGGTATGTATATGCATATAAATAAATGAATGTTTTGATTTTTTCAATGTACGCATGTCTCATCTGCATGGCGTACTTGTTTCAGACTAAAGTGTCAATAGTCATGATTTTATAATGATGAACTCCACATTAAAACACTGATATTTTCACATCAAAGAAGACGAGTATGCAAACTATCACAAGCGAAAAATTTGCAAACTGTCCAAAGTGAAACAAATAGATAATACTGAAGCGTCAACAGAAACATGATCCGAACTCAAACTAAATAAAACTAGGGGCAAAATACCAAAAGAAGGAAAAATCTACATGGAGACGCATGTAACAGTGAAAGAGAATAAAACCAAGTGTTCCGGAAGAGTCGTCGTCGTCCGTTTCATCGACAACAGCCGCCATGAAAATCTTGGTCATATCCTAGGAATCATCAAGTCCTCGAAATGAAAACGAAGTCATTGTCAATCACAACAAGTAAGCATACAAATGAGCATACTCAAAAACGTCCATCTTCATATCACACAAAGATACAGAATATGTTTCAACGAGACAAAGATTGCGACCATAAAAGTTGCACATAGTTCTGATCAACCTGCTTCTCTCGAACCCTTGTGTTGTTAGTTTCGTTGTCAGCAGTCGACATCGGTCACAAAAAACCCACAACATTTAGAGCAAGCCTTAGAATAACGAATCAACTACGACATGTAACAGTAAACCCCATAGGTTAGAGAAAGAGGGGTGTTGCTATCAAGAAATATATATTTGACAAGGTTTCTGTTACCTGTCCTGATGAGCCCGTCCACAAATTAAGCCTCGTTTGGAAACAAAAACGAATCAGCTAAGAGTGGGGCACAGTAAGTGCCCATGGAAATACCAACAGTCTGTATGAAAATCTTTCCTCCAAATTCAACAAAAACCTTGTCGACCAGGAATTCAATCATTCGTACAATTTCTTCTTCAGTACAGTTAATCTTGGCTTTTGTTGTGTTTTCCACAAAGTATGCTCCAAGATAGCTCTCTACCATTAATTGTATCACCGTCCCGTTTTTTTTTTTTTAGAAAAGAAAGCTCTCATAACGAGAGCTCTAAGATGTTTTTGCAGTTTTGTATGAGGTATCCTAGTGTACAGGGTGAAACAATCAAATGTTTTGTTTGCCTAAGATTGATCAAAAGATCTTTCGAGTTTTTCAAAATCCACATCTCGTTAATTCCACTCCTGGAGTCAACAGTGTCACAATAAGTCGGAAGCCCTGATTTAATGGTACTAAGAATGGAAGTAGGAAGTTTTGATAAAGACTTGTTCGAGCAATTGGCAGAGCCACCGATAAAACGTTGCCTATAAGGATCCTTGTGTAGTTATGGTATTCAATAAAGACGAGGTAGGTCAGCGTCCTGCTCATTAACCGGTATCTTAAAAGATTGTAATACTGAAGCATGGTAAGATAGTATTTAATAGTAGGGTTACCATGGTTACAAGCAGGCCTACCTCTTACTGCAAGCAATAAATGTAAAAGCGTTGCAAAAAAAATATCAAGTTGTTAGATGCTTTGTCTGCAGACACAACCACATACTTCTCATGTTATTATCTTACCTCACTTTTATTCAAAATTACCTGATTGGATTGAACGTGATCACGTGACATTGTATAAGTTAGACATTTCACAGAAATTGAAACAATGGGGAAATAAGCCCAGAGAAATGAACTTTGGGGGAAATAACCATCGAGGGAAATAACCCCGAGGAAATAACTGTTTGGGGAAATAACCTTTTGGAGAAATAACCATCGAGGGGAAAACCCCAGGGAAATAACCCTTTGTGAGCCCCATAATTCCGAACGCGACCGGTAGTGAATTGTCGTCTGCAACAACAACAAGATCTGGCAGGTCAACAGACAACGATGTTGCTGGTAATATTTATATGTTGATTAAACTATCAGGCAATTTAAAATTGTCTTTAGTTTTGTTCGGTATAATAAAATATGCATAGCCCTCTGTGTCGGGACACATTCAGAATTGTTTAACTGGAAAGGTTTATACGTCCTCGGAAAAATAACCTATCCCAGGGAGACAATTCTGAATGTATCCCTCCACAAAGGGCAATATTTGTTTAGTGTTCTATTCTACCTGAGATATCTCATAGTAAACAAAAGGTATTGCATCGATTTTATGTATCTATAATAAGCATACATTTTCAACAAATAATAATCAGAGTTAGAACATGTTTTGATATCCATGATAATTTAATTTTGTTTGAAACAAGCATTTTCATTGGTTTAAAAAGCTATATTATAAGCCCATAACGTAAAAAAATGACGTCGCCGTTTATAACGTCGCTTTTCATTGGTTGCTGCTGCTGCAGCGTATTAATTTGTATGAGAAAAGAGTTCACCGATTAAGTTAATTTTCGCAGGGTATAGATGAAATTATCATGATTAACTTGAATCTTTCTTTTTATGTTCTGGGGTTATAACACAACAACACGGAGTGTACTCTCATCATAAACCGCTTCGCGGTTTATTAAGAGTACACTCCGGTTTTTTTGCGTTATACCTTGATTCAAGTTAATCCTTAGATAGTAATGCTTTATATAAAACAAACCCAGTGAGGTCTCTATTGTCCAAATACTATAAAAGCCAATATAACCGCGTGTGTAATTATTCGCTTATCAAGCTTTCAAATTTTTCGCGATATGGACATTTTCGCGCTCTCCGTCATGTTATTTTGCATTGTGTTCCTATTATACCATTATACATTGTAGAGTTTGAGTGGTGTTCGCGTGTGGATATATTCTCGGGGATAAAATACAAGCGAAATTAGCGAAACTTCCACACCGCAAACAAGTCCTCTTTTACAGTACCATAGTGACTGAGTTTTGATCGTAGATCAAAGATGGCACATAAAAATAACTCACACACACATATGCTGAACCTTTTCAATTTAGTAAAAGTTACAGTATGCAGACAAAATTAAGTAAATGTCACCAAATAGACGTTTCGTCCTCGTAGGACTCATCAGTGATGATTTGAACAAAAAGGTGGGAATCGAAATTTTCTAAACTTATGTAGAAGCAGAATGTTTAACGTAAACAATGATACATATATGCATTGGACCATATCAGACCTAAATTACAAACCAAAAAGTATCATTCTCGGCCTCATACTTTGTTAGAAGAACATTTGAAGCCTATGTATCCATGTAAACGTAAAAAAATATGGGCAAGTTTTATGGTCGCTATCTTGATCTCATCGAGAAATATTCTGTATCTTTGTGTGAAATGAAGATTGACATTTTTGAGTTTGCTTATTAGTGTGTTTACTTGTTGTGATGACAATGATGACTCGGTTCTCATTTTGAGGATTGATGCTTACGTGGATGTGACCAAGATTTACATGGCGGGTGTCGTCGATGAAGCAGAAGACGCTTACTCTTCCGGAACACCTGGTCTTATTCTCTTGTGTGCTTTAACGAGGGTCTCCATGTAAATCTTTCCTTTGTTCATATTTTGCCCCTAGTTTAATCGATTTTGAGTTCGGATTATGGTTTTGTTTACGCTTTGGTATTCTCTGATTTGTTTTTTAGAACGTATTCATTTTGTCCTTGTGTTACAATTCAGACAGCAAAGCTGTTAATACCAATGCAATAATAACCACTAAATGGCGTCTATGCGCCCTCCATACTTCAGATGTCATTAAGCTTAACTATAATATGTGTACCCTTTTAAACTTAATACTGTAAATACGTAAAAGCCAATATTATCGCTTGTGGAATTTTTCGCTTTGTCAGATTCTAAACTGTTCGCGATGTTGAAATTGTCGTGCTGCAGTCATGCTGTTTTGCACTGTGTACTATAACACTGCTATACAATGTAAAGTTTGAGTGGTGTTTAATATGTTTGCGTGTGGATATATTCGCGGAGATTTAATGCCAGCGAAATAAGCAAAAATTTCCATCCCGCAAAAAAATCCATTTTTACAGTAATTTGAAATTATATAATTTGATTTTTTTTTAAATATATCAATGTTGACAATGATATTGTACATGCGTCTCTCGTAACATTAAATTATTTGCAGATGATAGATTTCTAGATGGTACCTATATCATTAAAAATAATCGTATTGATTTGTAACATAGTCGTTTAAAATAAATTAAAATATCAATATGTTGGCATTGCTATGAGAACAAATTGTGACCTATTCTTAGCTTGTTTTTGTTTTTATACGAGGCAGCATTTATCGGGGAGCTTTTCAATTTTTGAAAACTGCCTTCCCAGAATGTGGCTTTGTGACTGGTTTTAACTCTTTCCTTGACAAAAGAAAGGTCGCAAAAATAAGTTTCCAATTACTATTTCAGTTCAAGTGAACAAAATAAACGCCCTCAAAGAAGCAATCCAAATGTCCAAGACAGAAACCAAAACATATCCCTGGTGTCTATCGAAACGCACATTTCAATAGATATCGCAAGAATATAAAGAATTATTAATAATATACTGCAGTTTATATTTAAATATCTGAAATACGAAGAGATACTCTTTTATTGCTATATTTACTACGTTCATAGTTGAATTTCATTCTTTTTTATTTCCTTTTTTCTCGTGTGCTTAAAAAAATACAGAAAGACCAAAAAAGCAGAATTGGTTTCTTTTCATGACATCTTATCATTACTTACCGGTATAGATGAAACTGAATAGGAGCAGAAACGTTGATGACTGTTGCATTTTGAAGGTAATGAAGAAGTCTTTGTTCTATTTTTCAAAGTAAAATACACGATGATTAATCATATCCTGGTTCAAGTTTCCTGGTTTACCGTTTCCACCAGAGCCACGTGCACTCAGACAAGACAATATGGTTCATTTGTTGTTAGCTACCATGTAAACTTCGGTGTAACAGTAAGGCTCCATTGCCTTTAGGTACCACGTACACTGTGTTTAGGTACCACGTACACTGTCTTCAGGGTCCACGTAAACTGTCTCTGGGTACCACGTACACTGTCTGAAGGTACCACGTACACTGTCTTTAGGTACCACGTACACTGTCTCCAGGTACCACGTACACTGTGTTTAGGTACCACGTACACTGTCTTCAGGGTCCACGTAAACTGTCTCCGGGTACCACGTACACTGTCTTAAGGTACCACGTACACTGTCTCCAGGTACCACGTACACTGTGTTTAGGTACCACGTACACTGTCTTCAGGGTCCACGTAAACTGTCTCCGGGTACCACGTACACTGTCTTAAGGTACCACGTACACTGTCTTTAGGTACCACGTACACTGTCTCCAGGTACCACGTACACTGTCTTTAGGTACCACGTACACTGTCTCCAGGTACCACGTACACTGTGTTTAGGTACCACGTATACTGTCTTCATATACCACGACACTTAGGTGTCACAGCAGTTAGGCTCCACTGTTATCAGGAACCACGTACACAAAAAGGTTACAATTTGATTCCTTTGTCGTCAGAGACCACCACCTACACTGAGATTTTACGATGCAAACTCCAGTGTTTCTAGGCTTGATATAGATGCCCCACTGATGAATAAATTGATTTTATGTTCTCTGAAATACCACATATTGGCATGGGCGAACACTCTTCCTGTTTTAAGTTCTGTTACATATTACTTATTTGGGTTAATTTCTTTGTCCTTACTTAATAAAATGTGGCCTGTGTGGTTATAATTTGTCCGTACAATAAACCAGTCATAATACTTTCCTGTTTTTACACTTAACGCGAATAAGCAAACGTTGTTAAAGGAGATAGCGGCAACAGTAGCGCTCAAGCCAATATACCGAGTATATATATATATACAACAAGCCTTTATAACAATACCAACATCTGTAAACAGATCCATAACCAATCGTCACCGTACAGAAAGCAATGAGTACATACGTTATACATTGGAAAATGTTCAGCAATGTCTAATATAAACAGTAAGTTATGGATAAACAAATAAGAGAATAGCATCAACAAAATCGTAATCCGAACTCAAATTCAATTAAATCAGGGTCAAAATATGAAAAATTGAAATATTTAAACGAAAACGTTTAAACAAGATCAGGTGTCCCGGAAGAGTAAGCGTCTTCTGGGTCATCGATGACACCTGTTTTGATCATATCACACACCCTACAGTACCTAGGAGATCATTTGAATCAGACACACCTGTTTTGATCATAACACACACCATGCAGTACCTAGAAGATAATCTGATTCAGACACACTTGTTTGATCATTACACACACCCTGCAGTAATTAGGAGATCATTTGAATCAGACACACCTGTTTTGATCATAACACACACCCTGCAGTAACTAGGAGATCATTTGAATCAGACACACCTGTTTTGATCATTATACACACCCTACAGTAACTAGGAGATCATTTGATTCAGACACACCTGTTTTGATCATTACACACACCCTGCAGTAACTAGGAGATCATTTGAATCAGACACACATGTTATGATCATTACACACACCCTATAGTTCCTAGGAAATCATTTGATTTAGACAAACCTGCTATGATCATTACACACACCCCACAGTAACTAGGAGATCGTTTGAATCGGACACACCTGATATGATCATTACACACACCCTGTAACTAGGAGATAATTTGATCCAAACACACTTATTTTATTATTGTACGTCCCACAGTAACTAACTAGGGGATCATTTGCTTTCGACACCCTTGTTTTGATCATAACACGCACCCTACTGAATAAATGATCATTTGAGATATACCTGCTCTGTTGATAACACAATACTGCTATAGCTTTGGTAATTAATGGTATGTGAGATAATATGCCTACTCCCATGATGTTAAAATGCAATATTTCAATTGAAAGTCGTTTCAGAGTCCAAGTCCCGGGGACAAACACCCGATCAAATGTTGCAGATTTAGAGTGTGAGTTTGCACTTGAATGAGGGAGGTCTGAATGATATTTTTGTCGAAATGGAAAAGAGTTGACAACTATGAGCGATTTTGTTTCTTAGAATTGAATTCACCGTCAAGACGAAAAATTCGTCTGGTTTGATTTATTTTGTTTTCCGTCCTATTAACAGTTAAGGTCATTTAAAGACGTGCCAGGTTTTGGAGGTGGAGGAAAGCCGGAGTACCCGGAGAAACACCACCGACCTACGGTCAGTACCTGGCAACTACCCCACGTGGGTTTTGAACTCGTAGCCCAGAGGTGGAGAGCTAGAGGTAGAATGTCGGGAAACCTATCCCACTCGTGTTACATACTTGCACCTGTTAAACATTATTACAGTGTTATAAGTTTCTGTATACAGGGCTTTAACCAAAGTGGCAATGCTGTTTCCACTGTATAATGCCATTCATATTTGTTCGTATTTTACTGGTCACAAAAACAGACCCCTTTACATCAGAAATCAGGTAACTAGTTCGGTGTTAAGGAATATGAACTTCGATTTAGCTGTTATTATATTTCATGAGTGACTAGCGCTGGGCTCTTAAATCGTTCGGAATACACAATGACGATTGCCGACTGTTAACTAACCATTGTGATTACCTCTGGGTATTGTTTAGTATGACGTTAATGGGATTTGTTCAACACTCTGCAAAATCGTTTGTGTCAGGTTTGATTCGGATTTCAATTCGAGTGTCTGTCATTGATAAGTATATCACTAGTAGTGTGTGTATTTTATCACGGTATCTGTTGGATACAACTAGGTATCATATGACAATAATGGAATTTAAATAAAGTCTATTGATGCCAGAAAAAAATACAGTAGTTTCAATTACATTCAATTGATTTATATATAAGCTGTATAAACTTAAGTATATACATACCTATCCCGGAGCATTTTATTTTCTAGTAACGAAAAAACAGGACCGCTAATAAATAACACTTGCATGATGGGTAAATAGTGTTGCATGATGGGTAAATAGTGATGTGGAAAGTGCCTTCGCTTGCGCGCGCTCGAAACCAGCTCCCGTTGATTCTCCAGCCCAATGCTCTACCGACTGAGCAAAAGGGAAATTCTCTAAAGCAGATTGTTGTATTTAAAGATTAAACTTTGATTTTGTTTAGTTTATTAGATCATAAATCCAATGGAGCACGAGGTAAATTGCGTAAACGTTAAATTTACCGACTGCTCCATTGGATTTATGATCTTATATTTACAGTCTGTTTGGAATTGATAGTATATTGCCTCTAAATTTCTACGAATGCCTACTGAACTTTATTTTCCGATAAAATCAGTGGATCACGCGCCTATTGGCGCAGCGCGCAGTAATACACTCCGTTACGATTTGAACACGAGGCCGCGTCACTACTTTACAGACTCGATCAATATCCTGCCGCGTAGTATGTGTTAATTTATTTAAGAAATAAATAAGAAGCATTTTCATGTTTTTTAAATAAATTCAAACAGTAACAAAGACAGTATGGTTTGTTTATATATGAACTTATGTGAAAAAATAACAATAAAAAGATGTAATCTTTTGGAACTTTTTTGTTTACTTGTTGACTGAAATTTCGCGGGAGTTCGTCACCTCATAAGGCGGCTGTTTCAACAGTCTACCGAAACCAAACGATACTGTTTGATTTCATCGCAGTAAGTATCATAATATCTGATTAAAGAAATAATTACACGTGGGAATATAAGGTCTGGACAGTAAATATAAGGATTAAAGTTTCTTTCTGGTGGTTTTATCAAAGGATAAAGTTCAGTAGGATATCGATAGTTGTTTCATGGATGGCTTCGCGTTCCATTCCAACTATCGATATCCTACTGAACTTTATCCTTCGATAAAACCACCAGAAAGAAACTTTAATCCTTAAATAAACTAAACAAAATCAAAGGTTAATCCTTAAATTTACAGTATTTTCCTGTAAATGGTTCATAACTTTTTTGTTCAATTTAGCCCCATCTGCAGACATATATATCATTTCAAAACTTACAAACGTCAAAACAGTTCAATAAATGTAACAGCATGAAGTTTGCATAAGCCGTAGCTAGCTCCTCCCATGTCAATTGTTAATGACGTCATACAATTGTGACTCGAACAGGATAATTTGCATAGTTCCGCCCACATGTATTGTTGCCGACGTCATAGAAATTTTGCACGTTCTCAGGTATAGTTATTGGAAAATAACTCTAGTTTGCAGTACAATGGTTATCGAGTGAATATCAGTTTAGACTGTAAATATTAATAATTTCACATCTATTACAGTATTGTCAAGCGTTTTTTTTAAAACAACAACTGCCCGCCGATTAATCTAATACCTTGACCACGAAGAGGGTAAACAGCACCAGTTTGTAACTTAGGACGACGACTACTGATAAGAAAGTGATGGCGACATGGCTCGAACCCGCGACCGTTGGGTCTCCAGCCCGATGCTCTACCACTGGGCTAAAGGAATATTTCTTTTTACAGCTGTTGGTTGTAAGGCAACCTAATCGGTGTATATCTCTTACAGTAACCCCCCTCCCCAGTTTTATAGGGCTGATATGCCGGGACTTAATACGAAAAATAAATAAATATAGAAAAGAAAAGAAAAATGAGATAGCATATTCATACGGCATTTTTTTCAGGGCCATATAGGGAAAATGTCTTACACAGCCAGTTCAGGGCGATTGTTAAAGAGTCCAGAAGGGGAAATAGTCTGAAGGGCCATATGTTAGAATTATTTTACACTTTAAGGCCAATTACGTCCCTTGCCAGAACACATATTTACTTTACATGTTTACAGGTTTACAGGAGGATATTTCTTCGTGGATAGAAATTGTTTTACAGAGCCACAGGGCGAATTCATTTTAAGGGCCCTTAAGGTATGTTTACTTGTTGTTATTGACAGTACTTGGCTCTCGTTTTGAGAACTTGATGTTTACTTGAATGTGACAAATATTTACATGGCGGGTGTCGTCGATGAAGCAGAAGACGCATACTCTTCCGGAACACCTGGTCTTATTCTCTTGTGCTTTTACGAGAGTCTCCATGTAAATCTTTCTTTTGTTCCTATTTTGCTCTAGTTTAATCGATTTTGAGTTCGGATTATGGTTTTGCCGACGCTTCGGTATTGTCTGATTATTGTTATACAGTTACGTGCCAAAAGTCTTTCATTTTTTTTTTTGATTTTGTTATATATTCTTTGTATTTCCAACTTTTTTCAATGAATTTTCCTGATTTCGTGTATGGATGGATTTTGACAATTTTTTGTCATTTGGTACAGAAATATACAAGGTTTCCACTCATAATATTTAGTTAATTTTCCGTTGTGCATTTATGAAGCTATACAGAATTATCTACACTGCTAATTTCCGTGTGACGCCATTTCTCTATATAACGTTACCAAAATGACGTCAAAATGACGTCCCGAAAATTGGATGTTGTAAATCAATTATGATTTCTCTAATAAAACATAATGGAAAACAGTGAAAATATTATGAGATGAAACAGGAAACAATTCTCTATAAGTATACGAACTTTCATTAAAAATGATCCATAAACGATATCAGGAAAATTCATTGAAAAAAGTTGGAAATGCAAAGAATACATAGCAAAATAAAAAAAAAAAATGAAAGACTTTTGGCACGTAACTGTATATAGCGACTTGTTTTAACAGGTCCGCGAATTCACGAAAGGCAAATTTGCAAGGCGGTGTCCGACATCTAGTTTTTGGTCAAAGGGCATGATGTTCTTGTATTGCAAGAGTTCGAAATTGGTTTTAAGGATCGAATGACAATTCTGTCGAGAATTGCAAGGTGGCAAATTTGTTCTACTTTTAGAACGGATGTTGTATGTTTTGATTGTGGGCGTTGTTTAGAGTGTTATATTGCCTCGATATTGAGATTTCCTATATAAAAGTACCGAAAATCAATTCAAATTAATGGAGCTGAAATCAGTTTGTTTACAATGGAGCCCTAGATAAACAGATATGTTTTCTTCGGATGGGAAACTTATTAAACGTATTGGATCTATATAACCGTCAATCAGGGGACGCTGTTGCTGTACATGTTGGTGACTTTGAAGGTGCCATTATTAGAAATAGTGACACAATATAGAATAAACAATGAATATCCTCAACACTGTATTAATAGGACACAGAGAAAAGGACGCTAGCTTATTTGTGTTTGTTCAAAAGTAAATATTTCAGGATTGTACTTCATTTTGACTGCGTATACGGTAGTATACCCGCAGTTGGCAACGAACATATTTTATGATGCGCGTTAAATGTTAAGTGTAGTAACTAATAACATCAAATTAAACAAACAAAAGTCTAAATTGCAAATTGTATCTGAAACACGCCTGTCGATATTGGCGAGCCAGAAGCAAGAAGGCGCGGCCCGGTCACAATGTGAAGTCCATTGTATAAAACATCCCTTCTTTTGTGTTCCATAAATAACGTAATGGCTGAAACTCATCAATTCATCATCCATTAATTGGTCAAAGCCATTTCACCGATACGGTCATTTAGAATTGAAAAATTTTAAATTAAAAAAACAAACGATAGAAAGCCTATATTTGTTATCAAAAAGGTTTCTCCAAAAGGTCGGTCAGTGCGTTAAAAGTGTTTGATGGTGTTTACATGGTCGACGAAGTGAATGTGCACACACGGAGACGCGAAAAAAAATCATCCACTGGCCCTTCTGGATCAATTTCCCTGAAACCGTTCTCGTGTTAAATTACAGATAGTGTTTAATTTCTTGTCAATTTCTTCACAGGGACCTGGGAATTTGTTGCAGCTAGTTTTTTTTTTTACTTAAACTAGGTTGTATCGAGTAATGATCCCCTTAGAGAGAGTTTAGATCAATTTTCGATAAAATTGCACCCTCAATGGTCGTAAAGACTAAAGGGTGGAAAGCTTTCGAGGTCGAAAAATCGACCCCTCCTACATTTCTTACAAATTAACTCATAAACTTACTCTGAACACCCTAGCTTAGGTCCAAAACTATCTGTAACAAATTCTAAGGTCCTGTGATCCTGTTTAGCAATTTTATGTTTCCAATGTTTTTTGAAGATGATCTTTGGAAATTTTGAAGCCGAACACCTTTTTCAATATGAAGAAATGTATTTATGGCTTATTTCATTATTTGATGCACATCAAAATAATACTTATATAGGCCTACATGTGATATGTTTGTTAAACATGTTTTCTTTTATGTCGTTTTTGTTTTAATAAACGGCCATTTCAATCATGCTATGGTTTTACTGGTCTTCAATCATCAAATTGAGGGACTCTGGGGGAACATTTTTAATATTTTTAACCTTCATTTGCTTTTTAGAAAAACCGCTTCAGAGAGTTTTTTTTAATATTGAGAAGAACTCACGATTCATGTTGCATGCTTATTAATTTCAATTGAAATTTATGTCTTGTTTTTTTTTTTTTTTTTAACAAATTCAGTTGTGTACAACTGTTGTTTTCCAGGCTTGGTGCTGGGATGTATGTATGCTGTCTTTTTGATAGAGAGACATTGATATATCTTAAAGGCCAAATATGCGTAACTCTCGGCAAAACTTGAAGTGAAAATCAAGCCTAATAACTTATCATATTTATAGATTTAGTTAAGATTAATTAACTGATATCAACAATATCCAAGATGAATTCTTACGCGGTTACCGGTACAACAGCAGTTGAAACTCGGTATGTGTAGACACGCGTCAATTTTGAACTGTCTTCTAACTTCGGCTTGTTGTTGAAGTGGGCCACATTATTTTCAATTCTTTGGATTTTTCTGTCACGAGTTTCTTGTTAGTTACCGCTCAGGTTTACTTCGCTGATGACGCTCTATCGGACTTTCATTTATTTCAAAAAACTTAAACAGGTCATTTCCGGTACCAACTTTTGGTCATATGATGACGTCATACATGCATTGGAGGACTTTGTGAACAGTCAAGAAAAGTGCTGTTTTAAAAGTGACATATATGAGGTCGTTAAACATCGCTGGCAAGAGTGTACGTGTAGATACGGAGGGGATTATGTTGAAAAATAATTAAATATGTCCGCGGAAAGTCAAACACTTAAATATGAGGCTCATAACTGCGTGTATTGCTGATCAAGGATTTGTGCAACAAAAGAAATGAAAAATTTATATTAGATTAAAATCAAGTTTTAAAACCGTATTCAAACACACCCAAACTTACACGCGTAGTCTGGTTTCTTGGTGGTGACACGATTTAAAGCTATTGATTCAAAGCCATTATACATGTTATCTGAGGCGTGGTGCAAAGCGTTGACGTAACGTAGTCGAACATGGCCCAAGAAATGACGTCTTGACAATCGGTAACCGTCGGCACTTTCCATAAACGAGAAAATTGACGTCTTGATGATAGCCTGGTTTAAATCAGTGTCGTCTAAACGATTGATTCAAAGCCATTACACATATCATCTGAGGCGGAGTGCAAAGCTTTGATTTTACCACGAACTTATATTAGATTTAAATCCATGATTTTACCAGAGACGTATAAAGCCAGAGATTGGGAACTCGCGTAGATCTCGCAATTTCTCGCATGAGCTTATTATATATTGTTCTCAGAGATTTGTCGTGAGATAGGGCTGCGGTCCGCGTGTAGTAGATACTGGAGACAAGTTTAATGACAGATCTCAAAAAATATACATGCGATAAAAAAGTCCAGTCTGATTAATAAAATAGATGTATATGAACATAGGTAAGTCATCTGCACAACTGTGATGACCCCCGCGGCTCTCCATCCCTACAGGGGTTATTTGTGTGTCCCAGTATATAACTAGCGTAATTTTAATGACAACTAGCAAATAGGCGAAGTGAATAAAATTATCATTTGGATGCTCATATAAAAAGTTAAACATTGTGAAATCACATGTTTTTTTTTAAATATGTTTTTAATGTTATAGTTCACCCTATGTTCAGTTAGATTCTATTTCATACCGATATATGAGAAGAGATATTATGAAAACAAAATTAATCTTGAATAGCTTTAAAATTGAACGTCAAGAAAAAAGGATTTTTAACGACAGCTTTGCCTGTTTTTGATTTTGTATTATGACTTCCTCATTTTGAAATACTGGTACATTCAAAGATGAATTTTTCAGTTATTTCCCGAAGCTGAACCAAAGAAGGCTGATATATAACATATTATAAAATACATATCACCAAACAGATTTGAAATTGACCGTCTAGAAAAAAAAGTGTTTAAAGAAAATGCTTGCCCATTTTCTTTATACAGTTATTAAACCACGGTAATTTTTCATATTTTAACTGCGCATGCATAGTCATTATTTTATGGAGTTGAAGTGAAAAACAGCAAATAATATGTAATTATGTAATTATGTAACTATAACACCGATATAAGCCCTTAAGGCTTCTGGAGGCGTATTCTTGTATTGATCAGTTCATCGATCAGGTAACACTGTAAAACGTAGGAGTAAATTTGGAGATCTCGTTCTTCCAGTGTTGATTCAATCGTGATTTGAACGAATTGAGAGTTTTGGCAGATACCACGTGTTCTGATAAACTGTTCCATGTATCCACAACAATAACTGTAATAGTAATCAAATTATGTTGAACGAGATCTTCTAGGAAAAATCAAAGCATATAACATATATTTTTTATTTTGATAACATGATTTGCAATGCCGCCTATTGCAGCCGTAATTTTAAGAGATAGAGAGAGTTGCCAATCTCTGGCTTTATACGTCTCTGATTTTACGTAGTCCAACATTGCGTCAGGTTGTAACGTCATACTGTGGGAAAATGGGTTATTAGCCTAAAATACATAGAGGATATTCAATGGTTTGCTGTTTAATATCGAATATATTTCACGAGTATGGCAGATTTTTTTTATATTTTCACGAGTGCGTAGCACGAGTGAAAATATAAAAAAAATCTGCCATACAAGTGAAATATATTTGATATTAAACGGCAAACCATTGAATTTTCTTTTTATTACATTTCGAAAGAGGACTAAGATACTTTCATTATTTTTTTCTTGGTCTACTTGCCTATATCTACTGCAAAGGAGCTAAGTCTACTGTAGAATCCGTCGAAATCACAACCGATCGGGTCCAGTACACAGCTGATTGGGATAAGCTAATCGGAAAAGTTGAACCATTCTCATCTTTCAATTCATTTCATATTTAATCCTGCAGCAGTTCCTATCAATATGTACTATTGATGCCATTTCGTCAAGACCATCTTTCCCCAAGAGAAAAGTTCTAGCAGACGACAACAATGGCGAGCCTCCAAGATCCGATCAAGGGGAACAACTCATACAAAAGTTTCGGTGTTACTTGAAAAAAATGACCCAGTTGAAAACTACCCACCGTTGAAAGCTACGGCGGGTCACTTTTTCACGGGACGAATTACGGAAAAATCGAATGGGGTCATTTTTCTACAGATGGCCGTGTACGATTTGTACTGTTAAATAACGACCCCGGGTAACTTTTGCAACGTAGAATAATGACCCGGGTGGTATTTTATTGTCGGGTCACTTTTTCACGTTACACTGAAAAAGCCTTATATTTTCACTGCAAAATCTGATATTTTCACGGCAAAATCTTATATTTTCACTGCTCATCACTGCAGTGAAAATATAAGTTTTATCAGTTTGATAATTTTCTATATTTCACTGGCAAAAATGTAATAATGCTATATATTTACTGCTGTCTGTGTGTATTCCTTTTTAATACCATTCTAAAGTAACCTAATCGGTACGGTAGGGCTGCTCGTTCGGCGTATGCTTCCCATCGAGTAGCAGCTATCGCCGGTGTAGTCTATTTGTTTACATTGGTGTAGGCATCTGAGACGACCGGAATTAGGTAAGTTGCCGGAAGACGTTCCGACCTCACTACGCATATGCTGTAGATTTGGCCAATCAGAACGGGTGTGCGATCTAGGTAAAATAGTACCAGGAGGCTGGGGTATAACATAGGGTGCACTATCAAACTCAGGGACTTGCGTGGCCGGTATCCGGCTGAACGGGAGAAGTATCTTCTCCGCCGAGTCCTGTATCAGGACTATCGAGCGCTGTATCAGCGCTGCCGTGTACTGTATCAGTACAGCCCCCCCGGGAGAAGTATCTTCTCCACCCCGAGTCCTGTAGCAGGACTGTCGTGTACTGTAGCAGTACAGCCCCGAGTCCTGTAGCAGGACTGTCGTGTACTGTAGCAGTACAGCCCCGAGTCCTGTAGCAGGACTACCGAGCGTTGTATCAGCGCTGTACGTGTACTGTAGCAGTACAGCCCCTTTCGGGAGAAGTATCTTCTCCACCCAGAGTCCTGTAGCAGGACTACCGAGCGCTGTATCAGCGTTACACGTGTACTGTAGCAGTACAGCCCCTTTCGGGAGAAGTATCTTCTCCACCCAGAGTCCTGTAGCAGGACTACCGAGCGCTGAATCAGCGTTACACGTGTACTGTAGCAGTACAGCCCCTTTAGGGAACGTCAGGTTGTTGCTAGTTATTGGGTGTGTATTGGGTGGGGGTGGGTTACTAGTGTGGGGCAGTGTATTGGGTGGGGGTGGATTTCTAGTATATATCTTTGGGTTATATATAGGCCTAAGTTTACCAGGTGAGGGTTTATATAGATTAACTTCATACCAACGTTCGTTACCGTATGTACAATGTCTTCTTTGTTCTAAGTGTATAATATTATATATCATCGTTGTATCTGTTGTTTGCCTTACTGAACGGCTAACACAGTCGTGTACCATTAAATAAATATCAGTGAACTTTATCCAAAGTGTTGATTGGTTTATGATTCGTTTGCTCCTTCACATCTTGCGAACCTGAGTCTGACTGTAACAGACCGGACACAGTGGGGAACGTTCGTGGGAATGGCCCTAAGCCGGTGTCGGTAGTTTTGGGAAAACCCTAAATACTATACGATCATTTTCATCTGCCGACACTGGACAGGCTCTCCCCACGGACGTCCTATTACAATACGTTATGCGACATTGCAAATTGTAGTATATAGTGTGATATATTACAATTTGGCTTACTTATGATATATAGGCGAAAGTAAAACAGAATGTAAATATACTGCTATATTTACATTCTATTTTACACAATGTGCCCATTTTGGATGTTGGGCGCGTAAAACGAATACGTACGAGTTATCTCCCATATACCCAGACAGGAGAAACACGTCCAATGTATAAGTTACAGTACTGTATATATTAAAATCTGTGCATTCAACATAATTCATTTACATGTAGGATTTTATGCCAGCAATTTGAAAGTGTTTGGAAGTAGCCTAACGAATCTATTTTCATGAAAACAATATCCAGACTATTTCGTATGTAGGGTGACTGTGTCTGTTGGTACAATCGCTCCCGGACTGCATTTAGTGTCAATTTACGTGATAGTCTCGAACATATACAAAACCTTACTTAATTTCGTTTGCTGTACAACCGTTGATTTCTTAATTAGATGAGCTGTTGATATTAATTTCGTTTTACTCACATACTTGAATTTGCTTATTCATTTTTTGGAAAGATAATTTCTTAATATTTTTCAATGTCTATGTGGCCTATCGTGAACTAATCGATGCCGGAAAGAAGAAATTTTAAGATGGTTCGACACCCCTGACTTCCTGCTTCTCTGTTGAATATTTGTCATCGATTAGTCCCCACAAGGTAATTCATTAAGGCTGAGAATAATAATTGCGACGTGAAGTTAATTGCTTTAAATCAACAGATATGTATCTCTAGCTATTTGCTTTAAATTAACTATAGGCTGGCTATGGCTGCTGTATCATATTATTATGGATTTTGATTTCGGTATTTTGTGAGAAATCTCATTAACAAGTAGATATAGACCTCTACTATAAGCCTTATTATGATCACTGTCATTTCGTGTGAATATTGTTGTGGCCGGGCTGTCGTGAAAGGCAAGGGTTCTAATTACCATTGAGCCAATGTCTGAACGTTTAATTTGAGGGCCTAACATATGCATGTACACTGCCTACATGCATGTAGTTCTACCACCCTAGCCTCCACATCTTAATTTTGAGGTCCTTTTTATCTCTTTGAGATCATACACGTTTCGACTTACGGTAGCTATCACACGTCATACGAAATGATGGGGATCCATATATGCATGCATAGGGCAAGGACTAGTACTGTACTAATATTAATACCCGGCCTCCTAGTCCTATAGCTCTGCCCCGCCGCGAAGAACTACGTTATCGCAGCTAGGCAAGGACAGTCATCACCAGATGTGGCGGAAAAATATGTTTTGCTTGTGACACCATTGTTATGGACGGGCAGGGAATTGAACCCAGGACTCTCGCTTGGAAAGCGAGCGTTCTAACCATTAATTATAAGCCATAATAGTCCGGAATTTAGGATTGAGGGCTTAATGCTGCTTCATTTTACCACAGGTGTGACAATCCAATTTCGCCTTTAATGGGACTTGTATATTAATAATTATAACATCCGCTGCAAAGCCAATACTTGTATTACCATTATAAAAAAGTTTCCTGCAATGTTATATAGTATAAGGACAGTGATCTAAAATTGGTAAAAGTTGATCTATAGATGCATGAAGATGGTAAAAATAAAAAGGAATATATTGTTCGATATAATTATATGGTACTGTAGACATACGTTCAACCATGCATGTGGGCTACATATATATTTCACTTATTAACCCAGTCGAGTTCCACAACAAAATTTTATAGGGTTGGTAAAGAAATGGGAACCATTCTATATTTTTAAGTAGCCTTAAATTTATCACCAACTTCTTTACCCAGCTTTGTCTGGCCCTAGCCGACACCAAACTAAGACATTTTGATAGGTACCTTGGTACACTGATGTGAGGCCAAAGACAAAGTGCACAACTATATAAAAATGAGGAACTTTCTAAAACCATTGGTATCCAAAAATAAACAGGTGCTGACGACAAAAATCTTCTGTGACACAATACATACCAAGTTATGATATAACAGTATATTAATGGATTATTTATTGATCGAAATTCGTTCTTGGTATCCAACAGCTACTAAAAGTGTCTAAAATCCTCAATTTTCAATGGTTAAAAATTTCCTGTCTGACAGATAACACAATCTTGCAGGTCATGGGAGTGACCAATCTACACACCATATATTGATCCGAATGAAAAGTAACACATATTATCATATCAAGAATTTTTTTAGAAAAACTTTCGGATACTAAATGTTTTTTTAGAGAATTTCCAAATTTTCATATAAAAGTGAGATCTTGCCCCATACCAGATATCTGATAATAATTCCACTCTACTTATTTAGCTACTGCTGCTATATGCCATCAGACGAGTCAGGCTAGCGATATGTGTTTGTTCTTCAAAATTTCCCACTTGAGCGGACACCATTTACAGATAATGCAAATTATACAGGAGTAATTCAAAAAAATATAACTATAAGGCCATACCAATTTGATTTATTGTTCGTCGGATTTACCGCTCCTATTTTGGAAAAGTAAAAGTAAAATATTACCGCTCCAATTTTAGCGTCAATGAAAAATGACGAATCTGGATATATTTTACAATGGTTCAAAATTTAGAAACGCCATTTCGGATCATTGGAATGTTTGAAATGAAGGTAAAAATGGTATTTTAAGCGGTTTTTTTCGGCAGCAACACGAGGGAAATGCGCGACAAGGCTTTTTCACTTGTGAATTAAGAAAACTGAGAATGCATCAAAATTGCTTTTTATCGTGTTGATCACTACATAATCCGGTTGCCATAATGTATTGCAAAATACCACAATAGATAACTTATTGTTCCAAGATATCTTGATCAAATAAACAAAATACTGAACTCAAGTGGTCTCACTAAAAAGCGACTTCAATCAAATATCTTTTAAAATCCTGAATAAGTAAACAACATCAGAAGACATGTTGTTAATACAAATGTACGACTATAATAACACCTCTATATTGAATTTCAAATTGATACTCTTCTCAAGCAATCGACCCAATTTGGCAGACATCAATGTCATTTCATCAGTCTTATTTTGGTAGACAAGGCCTAATGTTGATAGTTAAAAAACGTTTTTGTTATTCATATTTTGAAATATGTTTGTAGGTATTACCATTCGAACTCTCTTCCAGATGCTGTAGTTACTTAGTCATCAGTAGTCAGAACATTTAAATCCCGAATTGATGAACACTGGGTTCATGATGCTTATTCAACCACGAGATAAACAATAATGAACTTATTCATATATGGGACGTCAGCTTATGAACTGATATTAGTCTTTCTGATTTGGATATATAGTACACAAATAATGCTTGTGTCCATTAATATTATTATTAATGTTACTGCAACTCAAAGGTTATATCAGCAAAACACCTAGTGTCATACATCTAGCCTTCAGGGTTTGTTCTATATAGCGGTACACCATACCACAGATTTAGGTTAGATTTTCTAAGTCCGTGATCATACATATATTTTGTCATCATTAATTTATATCATTTCAATCAAATATGCATTCTGCATGAATAGAAGCATCTTAATACCTACAAGAAAAAAATGTGGTTGCTAAAAGGTGTTTCCTAAGGATTTGGTTCAATCACTTAACTTGAATGAATGACCTTGGGTCTTCTAATAAGAAGGTAATTCAAGAAAGCTTTTCTCTCAAATGCTGTTTTATTGCACAGCATTATGCAAGTAGTTTGTACCATGGAAATTATTTAAAAAAAACTGCTACCACAGTTTAAATATGTGTTCTATTTTGTGATACATTATATCAATAGTCAAACAATTATTCTGACATTTAGTTTTTTTAAAACTACTGCTCGCTCGAAATTTTAAGAAATTCAAAATTTTTGTAAAAACAAAAAAATTGCGCCCGCTTGCTCCAATTTTAAAACCTCATTTTCCGAAGAACAATAAATCAAATTGGTATGGCCTAAACAACAAAAAGTGGCAGTCCAGAAATCTTCTGTGTAAATAAAAAATAATGCTGTAAGTACGTATATGGTTTGTTGATAATATTTTCATAAGCTATTTGCATAATATACAAAATGAAATTGCTCAGGTGGGAAAGGCCCAATATACGTAACTTTTGGCAAATCTTGAAGTGAAAATCAAGCCTAAAACTGATTTTATTTATAGTTTTAGTTAAGATTGACTGATATCAGCAATATTCAAGATGGATCCTTACATGGTTACCAGTACAGCAGCAGTTGAAACTCTGTATTTGTAAACATGCATCCATTTTTAACTGTCTTCTAACTTTGGTTTGTTGTTGAAGTGGGCCCCACCTTAATTATTTTCAATTCTTTGGATTTTTCTGTCAAGAGTTTCTTGTTAATTACCGCTCAGGTTTACTTCGTTTTAGGCTTATATTTGCATGGTTATTAACTGGATTTTTTTTCAGAATTTTTCAGAATCACGGAAAATTTCCATGAAGTTACGTATAATGGGCCTTTAAAGGGTTGTATTTGATAACCAAGGATTGCAAATCACAGTGTGTGAAAGCAATTAATGAAGGTTCATAGACAATAGGTCTATGGACATTTCAAATTGCATTGACCCAACAAAATTTCTGTAGACTGAATTTTTCTATCAGTGTCAATGAACTACTTAAAGCAGAGTGATCTCCCCTCCTTCAACCGATGTTTGAACAAAAATTGATTTGCAATGACAAATTCAGCCAAACAAATCATGAAATGAACAACAGAGAAATATAATTGATATGATTTATTGATACTTTTCCCACATTTATGAGCAATTAAATTGTTTAGACATCATGATCAGGTTTTATGGTACTAGCATTTTGCATAAATCGACAGGTTTTCCTGTGGCCTCAGTCTATCACAGTTGCTGAGTTTTTGTCAGTAAATAATAAATATATATGTGAGAAATGAGCCTCCCATTCTGTAATGGGCCGCGGCTCCATATATATATATTAAAAAAAAATTATATACTGACAGAAAATCATGCAACTGTGGTCTATCGTTACTTTCATACACAGCAAATCTAAATAAAAACTGTAAGATGTCTTGTTTTCCTTGAAAAGGGAGACAACCAGAGATGGAGTTTGCAGAACTTACACTTTTAAGATTTATTTTTTGAAAGGGGAGACAACCAGAGATGGAGTATGCAGAATTTACACTTTAAGATTTTTTTTTTGAAAGGGGAGACAACCAGAGATGGAGTATGCAGAATTTACACTTTAAGATTTTTTTTTTGAAAGGGGAGACAACCAGAGATGGAGTTCGCAGAATTCATCAAGAAGCCGATGGTGAATAACGTGGTTCTGTGGAAGCCGTTCCGTAAATCTGTCGAAGGCACACTTTGTATCACGGGGCATCACCTCATTCTGTCATCACGGAAGGACAACAAGGAGGAATTATGGGTAAATTTTATCATATGCTGTACAATATTTACATTGTGACTACGGTTTTCATGATGTGCCATATTTAATAATTGGATTGCTCCCATTTGGCGTTCAATTTCAATATTCAGTTGGTATTTGTAATCAATATGATTGCCAAATGGAATATGACAAGTTCCAATTTGATGGGTGCTAGCCATAAGATCGTAGTAAAAGATATAAATAATACCAATGCCATTGATTGTGTGAGTATTTATATACGTACAGTTATTCATATATGGGATCCAGAACATGCTGCTTGGTACTGAATGGACTTTTCATAAATTTTCAGATTTTATATGTAGATTTGTGTTTATGTACCCGAAGATGATGTCAATTCTACATACAAATGTTGCTTTACACACAGACATTATTTTTATTGTACATTTGTTGTTAGTGCAACATTATCTACTTAAATTCACTTTCATTTTCCATATACTTTGTAGTTGTTACATTATCTACAATGAGCTTACTTTCATTTTCCATATACTTTGTAGTTACAACCTTATCTACATGAGTTTACTTTCATTTTCCATATACTTTGCAGTTGCTACACAACAATGTTGACAGTATAGAGAAGAAGCTGTCCCAGCCTGGTGGAATTCTATCCCTGAAGTGTAAAGACTTTACACTGGTCGCCCTTGAGTTTCAGTCAGCAGAGGACTGTCTCAATGTCGGCGCTTCCATAGAACAGCTTTCCAATATTGGTAAGAAAAGTTTGTTACTGTCGATCTTGTTTTAATTTCTCATACACAGTTTGTTAGTGAGAATGAAACATCCAACAAAATACTCATCTCATATTACAAAGGCTGTACCAGGATAACAGATATGATATGAAAAAGGCAAAGCCTTAAAAGAACATAGCTTTATTTTATCTCTGTTATCTACTGAGACTATTCATGATGGAATTGACTGTTTCAAAAAGAGATAAGATTTCCATTAAACTTGAAGCTGGCATGTCAAACAGTCTGTAATAAAATTTCAGGGGTAAATGAATTGATACAGATCACATCTTCTAAAGATAAATTCTAAACTGAAAATATTTCTAAACTGCCCAGTGTTAGGTAGCTATGACACCATCTCTGGTTCACCTAAGTTTCCCGGTACTCACATTTATATGTTGATAATAGCTAGCTATATAGTCACAATAATCGATTTGAAATGTGTAACACGGTTGATATTTTACAGATAACCTGACCTTGAGCTACCCGTTTTTCTACCGTGCCATGTTTGAACCTCTAGAGGATGGCTGGCAGGCATTTCTCCCTGAGAATGAGTATACACGCTGTAAAGAATGCTCAGAGGAGTGGAGACTCAGCTACGTGAATATGGATTATTCGGTAGGTAGCTACGTAAACATGGATTATTTGGTAGGTAGCTACAACAATTTGGATTATTCAGTAGGTAGCTATGTCAACATGGATTATTGGGTAGGTACATGTAGCTATGTCAACATGGATTATTGGGTAGGTACATGTAGCTATGTCAACATGGATTATTGGGTAGGTAATTACGTGAACGTGGATTATTGGGTAGGTAGCTACGTAAACATGGATTATACAGTATGTAGCTACATCAACATGGATTATACAGTATGCAGCTACGTAAACATGGATTATTTGGTAGGTAGCTATGTCATCATATATTATTGGGTAGGTAGCTACGTCAACATGGATTATTCAGTAGGTAGCTACGTAAACATGAATTATTTGATAGGTAGCTACGTAAACATGGACTTTACAGTATGTAACTACATCAACATTGATTATTTGGTAGGTAGCTACAACAATTCGGATTATTCAGTTGGTAGCTTCGTCAACATGGATTATTCAGTAGGTAGCTATATCAGCAGATATTATTGGGTAGGCAGGGTTTTCCTGACTCCTAAAATTGTCAAAGGACTCCCAAAATTTTTCAGTAGGTAGCTACGTCATCATATATTATTGGGTAGGTAGCTATGACAGCATATATGATTGGGTAGGTAGCTACGTCAATATGGATTATTCAGTAGGTAGCTACGTCATCATGGATTATTGGGTAGGTAGCTATGACAGCATATATGATTGGGTAGGTAGCTACGTCAATATGGATTATTCAGTAGGTAGCTACGTCATCATGGATTATTTGGTAGGTAGCTATGTCAGCATATATTATTGGGTAGGTAGCTACGTCAATATGGATTTTTCAGTAGGTCAACATGGATTATATAATAGATAGCTACGTACGTTAACATGGATTATTGGGTAGGTAGCTACTTCAACTTGGATTATTTAATAAGTAGCTAAGTCTATGTGGATTATTTGGTAGGTAGCTACAACAATTTGGATTATTCAGTAGGTAGTAGTCTACGTCAACATGGATTATATGGAAGGCAGGGATGAATCAATGATTTTCAAGTTTCTTTGATTAGTTTCCAATGGGAAAATAAACCGAACTTTGATTTTATAACAACGTCATTACAAGTATGAAATATCTTTTCTTGAAATAATTGTCTACAATTTTTGACTTTCTGAAAGCTGTTGGTCTTTTTAACGAAATATGCATGAAAAATGCATAATAAACATAAAGTTGGTTTTTATCGTCAGGTTTGTTTGAGTTTGTATGCATTTGTATTTGTCCAATCTGATTGTAAAGCTGATCCATTGTTGCTCCGTTATTATCCGCGTACATCAGATTTGACAATGTCCCGTAAGGGGTCATGTCCTGGCGACCTTTTGGATTAGAGAATCAAATGATCGCTTCCAGAATCTTGAATGTGAATGTTTCTGGGGAAAAAAGATTGCATAATCCTATCAGGCCCTGGTTTCATCAACATTCCTTACTTTAAGGAAATTCCTTAACTTAAAAATCTACATAGGAAAACATTACAGAATTTAAGGGGAAATCCTTAGTTAAGGAACTTCCTTAAATTCTGTAACGCTTTCCTATGGAGATTTTTAAGTTAAGGAGTTTTCTTAAGTTAAGGAACGTTGATGAAACCGGGGCCTGTGTGTGATAAGTCAATTTGGTTAAAAAAGATAATGTGCATGTTGTGATGAAATGACTTGTAGCAGATGACAGCGTCAACTATCATCAATTAGACAGTTCTACTAGAGTGTGAAGTAAAGAGGCAACAGATTATTATATAACAGAGTGAGAATAAGGATCTGCATTTTAATCATTTAAATGCTGTTTTTTTTTTTTTTTTTAAATTTTCTAAATGTTTTTTATTTCAATCAATCACATTCCATGCATAAGTGGTACATTCACATCTTATATTACATCTTTCAATATTAAACACCTCATATCAAACTAAATAAATAAATAAATACTCCTTTTCTCCATGATATTGCAGCGTGAAAAAAAAATAATAATAAGGCTTGATCTCACTTTTTTTATTAAGGAAATTCCGGGATTTAGTTATATGTCTGACTTTATATTTATGTGTTTATATTTTGGCGGTGGTGATGTTGACAGGATGGTGTTGGTCTAGATCTCTTAAAGGGGCATCCCGCGAAAGTTAGCTTTTTTTCATATTTTTTTTTCAAAATATTACATACACATATCGAGTGGGTATTCTTATGGACTACGACGATCGGATTCCGCTGACATGTATTCATAAAATAAATAATTTCAATATAACTAGTGGAATTCTTAAACGTCTGGCCAGACCTTCTGAATTGGGATTTCCACCTACCAACGCATGCGCAGCGAGCGCCGTTTCCTTTGTAAACACTCTATCTGTTAATACCGTTACACTACGATAAGGCCTAACTACTAAGTGAAAAGTTGCCGAATGGTCAAAATATGACACAAGACTGCGTTACAGAATCATATTGAGAGATGGGAAGTATTCTAAGGAGAAACTACCTGCTCTATTGTGTGTATTATACATATTTCTTTTGTATAACGGTAACATGCACAAATAAAGCTTTGATTGGTTTTGAGGCTACCCAAGGGGAAACTGTTTCAGTCTTCTGTTGCATAAAATACGTGTGTACTATTAAACTTAAAAGTTTGTTTTATATTATTCTCTTTATAAAATCTTATGTTCCAGTAAAACAGTATGATTTAATTATATTGCTGGATAGAAAGACATTTTCAAATACTATATATACCATAACAGAAAAAAGTCGTTTGATTACGTTGTAAAACGGGACATGCAACCGAGGTACATACGGCTTCAATTTGGACAAAAGGAATATAAAGATTTGTTTTCACGCGTAAAAAAAAGTGATATTCATACTTAATCTATAAATTAGTGAAGGTACAAATATCACTGGGTTGCGACCCCGGTATTGAATTTGATATGAAGATATAAACATAACTGGAAATTTAAAAAAAAAAAAAAAAAAAAAGTTATATACAACATATACTTATATGTATATTCCATTCCTGCAGGTTTTTTTAAGTCATCGTCCTTTACAAGACGACAAAAAAGATGTTAAAAGAAAGCGGAATTATCATAACATATTCATAACGTGTAGTTATAAGTGTTTCAACAGTTCAAAATCTGATATTCACGTAGTCATGCTAAGAGTATGGTGCGTTATATGAGTGTATGGACTTAAATGTTCGCATTCCGTGATACGTGTTAACGTGTGAAGACGCTGAAAGTTGGATAGATTTTAAATGAATATGAATGTACATTGTATATATAGATAGTCTGAAAAAAAATCCTCAAGACATTGAGTTGTAAAAAAAAATCGCAAACATTTCATGTCATTTTATTTTCGTACTTTTCAATGCATGCTACAAACATTTAATGAAATCATCTGAAAAGTTGGGTTCGTGAATATTACCTTTTACATAAATTAAGGTTTGTACCATGGCCGTTTTTCGTACCCATGTGTACCGGCCTCGGTCAGGTAAATATAATATAGATAATTACTGGTGTCGATATATGGGGCCGATATGCCGACAATTATTCTTCATTTGAATATCGATATGTGTGCAATTGATGTCTATTTTTAAAGTGAATGTGATTCAATAAGTTTATACACGGACTTTGTCTCTGTTTCATCAGCCGTATACATTACGCGTCCCCTCCCGTATGGCCCCTTCCATCAAACCGATCAGGGAAATTGCGGCACACCTGTCACGCTGCGTCATCCCCGCTATTTTTATCTGGGCTTCCCCGAGGAATGCGATTTTGCAAGTGGTCATTATAGACATTTTGAGTGGACTTTGAATATGGGAATAACAGGAAAGTATAATTAGTAGTGCAGACGCCATGTATATTCAAGAACAGGCATTTAGGCTTTCGCGGGATGTCCCTTTAAAGGCAGTATAAAAAAAAAAAAAAATCAGATTGCTGTTTGTATTATGTGTTGAAGGGTTGATATGTAAAAATAATTGTTTTGTAGGTATGTCCATCATATCCACATGCCGTCGTTGTTCCAAAGACGGTTGACGATGACACACTTATAAAAGCAGCCCAGTTTCGTCAACATGGCCGATTTCCCGTTCTTAGCTACTACAGTAAACAGACTAAGGTACAAAATGTGCAACTCTATATGCTATAATCTTGATGAATAGGAACTTTCTTGAAATTGAGGGGAATGTGACATGAATATCTCCAAGGGTTGATATTTTGGTTGTCTTGCCTAAGGCTCTGCTGAAGGTTAGATAACCTTATAATCATCCCGGTGTCTGGAAATGTTATATTAAACTCATTTGCCAATAAAACCACATTATTTTGAACTCTTCCAATTCAAAGGTTGGAATAGTTCTTTAGCATAGTTTTTTTGTTAATGAGTTTATAAGAATACGTAAATTGAACTATTTTCTTTTCACAGAACTGTTACATTGCATTCAATGCACCCAGAGGTGAAGGGCTACTAGTAGAATGTCCGAGTGGTTAAGGTGTTCCGACAGTCTACCACTAGCCCTCCACATATTGGTTGCAAGTTTGAATCCCACGTGGGGCAGTTGCCAGGTACTGACCGTAAGTCGGTGGTTTTCTTCGGGAACTCCGGCTTTCCTCCACCTCCAAAACCTGGCACATCCTTAAATGATCCTGGTTGTTAATAGGACGTAAAACAAAATAAACCAAACCAAATATTGCATTCATGGTATATTGTATTCATGTATATCTTATAATTCATGTTTTTGGATTAGAGTAATTAATTCTAGCACTCAAATAGATTCTTTACATAGTGACTTTATGTTGCATGGGTTGGGAGATTAGAGAAAGTTTCCTTCTTCCGTCATTCACAGATTTTCCTCCTTGTTTACCTGTTAAAGATTTCTCCGTCACCCGCTAGGGTATGACAGATAGCATGAGCTGACAATAATGTAATGAAATCACAATAACAATATCATCACGACAAGTCAACGATTCAATAATGTCATGTCAGTATTGTGTTGCATTGATACTTTCCCAAAAAAGGATACGAAATGATGGGAGAAAAGTAATCATCTCCTACCTTGATGTAATGACCAAGAAATTTCCAACCCAAGGGGTAGTATTCTTGATGGTCTAATCCTCAATAGAGCCTTAGGTTAGACAATTATGAATATAATAACCCCTTGGGTTGAAGATTTCTCAGTCACAACCTCAAAGGAGGGGAAAATTCTATTAATCTCCATGTCATCTATAGATGGCCTTGAGTGATATCATTGAATCTTTTATGACTTCTGTAGGCAGTGATGATGCGGAGTAGTCAGCCCCTGACTGGCCAGAACAATAAACGTTGTCGGGAAGACGAAAAACTGGTCAACTCTGTCCTCGGCATCGGCAAGCGTGGTTACATTGTGGATACTCGATCATCTAGTGCTGCTAAGTCAGCACAGAACAAAGGTGAGGGTCTTGTTGACTTTGTTTTGTTACCATCCTTTTCCTACTATAGACCACAGTGGAATCATTCAGCTCAGTATATGGTAGGATTTACTCTACTTGAATAGGGATGAAAGAGTTATAAATTAACCTCCCGTATATCACTGGATGTGGTTAGAGGTGACTGTTGTACAGATCAGTAAGGACTCCCAATGACATCCCAAATTTTTGCATATTCTTCTATTTGGTACGTATTGAAGAGATCTGTTGTCATGGCTACATCTGGGATATTTCTCTTGCAAGATTCATAAAACTCACAATTAATTTGTGCCGCTCACCTTTGTTTTTTTTTTTACATCATATACATATTTCTTTATGTATTTGGAAATTAAATGAGTAATAAATTTTCATGCAAAATATATTACATAGGCCACTTTAATAAAGAAGTGTGCCGTTTTTTTGCCATACATATGGTATTGGAGTTTTTCATTTCATTCGCAAACTGAGCTTTGCAGCCTCAAGCTGGATTAGGTTAGTCATTTACTGATGTTATACTTTACATCGCAAGGAAGCCAAAAATATTTTTCTCTGTCAAGAGATAGTAAGAAAATTAGGACATCAAATTTTTTTTCATTTCAGTTTTAATTTCACAAATATTTATTTTTCCTTTAAAAGTAAATACTAATTTCGTAATTATGAGAAAAATATCATCTGGTGCCACAGGTGGCGGATATGAGCCAGAGGCACACTACTCTCAGTGGAGGCGAATCAACCAGCCAATAGAACGACGACAACACTTCCACGAGTCACTTATCAAGCTAATGGAAGGTAAGTACGACCAGACTTGTTGCTTATCAACACACACAAAAAATAAAAACGTAAACTTACTGATATTGTTAAGGTATTCAAATTTTAAATAAAAAAAAATAAAATGTGAAACATCAAATATTCATATTCATTATCACCTCATAATAAATGGTTTGAAGGGATGTAGAAATCAACCTTCTTCACTTCCTGTGTAAACACTCCGTAGATAAGTTGATCACCGAATGAGTTAGAGACTAAACAATCTTTGCATGTTCAGTATATAGGACCTATTTGATGGCAGAAACAGGAAATAAATAATTCACAAATGACAATCTCATTGTTTACTTTAATTTATTATTTCTTGAATAATTAATTAGTTAACTGCATTTGTATTTGCATCATCCTTTTAATGACATTGGCGGAACAACCCTAATTTGAATAAGATTTGCTCAAATAATTAATTCTAGTCATTTGAGTGTTTGATGCAGGGGTGCTTCCATTTTGTCTGAAGCTAAAAAACTCTTTTTGACCAAGATTAATATAATATATCATCATAAGTTGTGATGGCCTTATGCGCTTCCCAGCACAAGAGGATTAAATAAAAAAAAATCACTGTAAGTTAACCTGGTGAATGGAGGTATTTATATTGTATTCAAAGTCGCTAGTGTTTTTTATTTTCATTTGGAGGGAGATTTAAGAGAGAGTGTTAGGGAAGAAACAATCAAACTGTAAATATATATACTGGTACAATGTCACACAATGAGAGTTGATCTGTAATACTTGTGATGCCTTGTTTCTGTTTGAAATGGGTATTTATTACATTTTTACCTGTGAAATATCGACAATTATTCATTGTATAAAAGTGACATTTTTTACTAGTGAGAAATCGAAATATCACTTTTTCTGATTTGACCAATCAGAACGCTGCTTACAAACGACATTTGGGAAAATCAAAAGCTGTCACTGTATAGTTGATATAAAAGTGTAATAAACAGAATATGTAACAGTTTCTTCAGTAATATATACCAAACATACTTCACTCATGTGGCTAATATTTTTTACTTTTGCTATGCACTTAGGAAAAAGATCAAAATATTAGCCCCACTCGTGAAATATATTTGGTATTACTGAAGACACTGTTAGATATCCTCTATTTAAACCCCTATATATGATATTCCTCGCTGATCGATGACTGTTTACTGTGGTAATTCCAGCCTGCAGTGACAACGGGGCCAGTATGGACAAGTGGCTGTCTAAACTCGAGTCTAGTAACTGGCTTACAAACATCAAAGACATTCTCACCTGTGCTTGTACAGTAGCCCAGTGTATGGACTCCGAAGGTAGGTGCTCCATCTCATGTAAACTACTGTGTAGGAAAGTTGTAAACTACACAAGGTATTGATCTTGTATCATATAATGATACAAACCCAGTATAACTATATAACATTTAAAGGCCCAATATACGTAACTTTAGGAAATTTTTCGTAATTCTGAAAAATTATGAAAACAAAAATTCAGTTGATAACCATGCAAAAATAAGTCTAAAACGAAGTGAACCTGAGCGGTAACTAACAAGAAACTCTTGACAGAAAAATCCAAAGAATTGAAAATAATTCAGGTAGGGCCCACTTCATCAACAAGCCGAAATTAATTAGAAGATATTTCAAAATGGACACGTGTTTACAAATACCAAGTTTCAACTGCTGCTGTACAGGTAACTGCGTAAGAATTCATCTTGAATATTGCTGATATCAGTTAATCTTAAATTAATCTATAAATATAATAAGTTATTAGGCTTGATTTTCGCTTGAAGTTTTGCCCAAAGTTATGTATATTGGGCCTTTAACATTATGGTCAATATGTACCTACGGTTGCATTGAAATGTGTATATGCATATGACTGTACATGTGTAGTCATCCAACATCCATCTTACCTGGGACACACCTTATGTATTTTGTCTCCTACGAATGCCAATATTGTATGTAAGAATCTTTAGGCATGCATAGTGAAATGTCCTGTGCAAAACCTAGTCATGTACGTTTCTGATTAACTAGTTAAAGTTCTAATTATGGCCCTCTGTTAAATGAGGATAACCAAAGTTTATTTGATGTTGTCTAATTTTGTTTACAATAACATTGAGATTAGAGAACTGTTTTTATTTCTCCCTAAAATTAGCTCTAAACTGAATTCAAACAGATAAGTGAAATTACGATAAATTGGCACACTCACAGTACCGGCGGTAGAAAGCAATATACAGAAACTGTAATTAGCACAATCATGATTTATCAGAATACTTTCAGTGCGATAATTTCTTAAACGATATTACAGCAAAAATATTGAAGGTTTAGAGTATCTTGTCAAGAGTAAGTTAGGCAGGTTAGCATAACAAATCTCATGATTTGTAAATATGTGCACAGGTATTTGACAAGGGGTGAAGAGTGCCTTTTGCTCAAGAACAAGTTATTTCACCAAATCAAAACAGAATTGATAAATAATATGGTAATATTTTTTTTCAGGAGCTTCTGTGTTGGTCCATGGATCCGAGGGACTGGATACCACAATTCAGGTTACCTCCCTTGTGCAGTTAATCCTTGACCACGATTGTCGAACCATTAATGGGTGAGAATAATATGTTCTGTCACTTAAAGTGTTCTGTAAATCTATCATAGACTACCAATACCATGTGTATTCAGTAAACTTAAAGTGTTCTGTAAATCTATCATAGACTACCAACATACCATGTATATTCAGTGGCTTCTGTGATAAATAAGCATTTAAGTGTGTTGATATGGTATTTATGGTCAATATAACGACCACAAAGACCAACCGTATCTAGACGCTTAAATGCTTCTATAAACATTTTGCTGTTTCTATGCCAAAACAATGATGTCATAATTTTCACACTCTTGGTGTTGTTTAACCGTCTCTTAAATTGCATGTCTCCATGGTTTATAGTTAATTATATAGTGTACATGTTTTTGCCATGCAAACGTAAATATATAAAAATTCGACTCAAGAAAGGAGTAGTTTTAAATTCATGGTTACAGTTTTTGGCAGTGATACAGGAGTGGTTTGGGGTTCCTTAACTCATTCTTCCCTGAAATTTCATAATGGGCAATACCAGCCTTTGAATTGGAATTGCTCAAATGTGTTTTCAGGTTTGACTTTGTGAATATTAAATCCAGCTTACTTATCTACTGTACGATACTAGGAAGCTGGCAAATAATTCTGCAAAATATTATTGTTTTTTGTCTTGCCTCCCATGATAGTCAAGAAATACGAGTCTAAGGTGTTCCTTGTGCTGTGCACTCGAAAGAAAAGAAAAAAAATTAAGCCCCACTCATGAATCCTAGTTGGTATTACTGAACACACTGTTAGGAATCCTCTGTAAGTTTTAATTTAATTGTCAGGTTTGAGGCTCTGGTGGTGCTGATTCTCTGTACATAAGTACATGTATATTGAGAAGTTTTAATTTAATTGTCAGGTTTGAGGCCCTGGTGGAGTGGGAGTTTGTACATTAATATATTTATAAATTTTAATCTGTCAGGTTTGAGGCCCTAGTGGTGCTGAATCTCTGTACATAAATATATTTAAAATTTAATTTAATTGTCAGGTTTGAGGCCGTGGTGGAGTGGGAATCTCTGTACATAAATATATTTATAAATTTTAATCTGTCAGGTTTGAGGCCCTGGTGGAGTGGGAATCTCTGTACATAAATATATTTATCAATTTTAATCTGTCAGGTTTGAGGCCCTGGTGGAGTGGGAATCTCTGTACATAAATATATTTAAAATTTAATTTAATTGTCAGGTTTGAGGCCGTGGTGGAGTGGGAATCTCTGTACATAAATATATTTATCAATTTTAATCTGTCAGGTTTGAGGCCCTGGTGGAGTGGGAATTTCTGTACATATATATATTCATAAATTTTAATCTGTCAGGTTTGAGGCCATGGTGGAGCGGGAATCTCTGTACATAAATATATTAATCAATTTTAATTTAAATGTCAGGTTTTAGGCCATGGTGGAGCGGGAATCTCTGTACATAAATATATACTGAAACGAAAAAGAAACGCAACATGGAAAATTGTGATTAATTTTGTATTAAATATACATATCTGTATAAAAATCGCCGATATAAACATGCAACCTGCCTAACACCCATACCAATCTTCAAAATCACCCAAGTGTGACTAGAGACCTATGCACTTCCGGCGCGGTAAAAACATCAAAAACCGTGCCTGTACAAACATATGCGTTCTTTTTTCATTCAAACCAGTATCAATTCATCACTAACATTGAGCCACATCATCGCCAATACTTTTGCAAACAATAATTCCTTTTACAATTATGCCACGGTTATCAAAGGTTGATAGAGGACGTGCTATAGCGATGCTTCTGGCAGGGAACACGCAACTTCACGTCGCTCGACAATTCAGAGTTCACAAATCGACTATTAGTCGATTAGTTTCACGTCTTAACGCAACAGGAAGAGTCGATGACCAGCCGAGATCAGGACGTCCACGCGTAACGTCGCGACGTCAAGACCGGGTTCTTAGGTTGGCACACCTGCGTAACAGGAGATTAACGGCCGCTGAAACGGCAAGGAATACGATTGGTAATCATAACCGTCGAATTCATCCCCAAACAGTGATCAACAGACTGCGTGAGGCTAATTTGCGTGCAAGGCGACAGTACGTTGGTTTACCACTAACACCGCAACGTCGAGCACGTCGTATGCAATGGGCAACGGCACATATGCCCAGACGTTTTCCTATGAGACGTTGGAGGTCTATGCTCTTCACCGATGAATCTCGATTCACGTTATTTCGAGCAGATGGCCGTCAACGTGTGTACCGGCGTCGAGGCGAACGTTTTGCTGACGCCTGTGTTTTGGAACACGACCGATTTGGGGGTGGATCAAGTATGGTTTGGGCGGGAATCTCCCATGGTTTGAAGACGCCTTTGGTGATAGTCAATGGGAATTTAACGGCCGTACGCTATCGGGATGAGATCCTTAGGCCCCATGTTGTGCCGTTTGTTAGGCAGCATCATCTAACCTTTCAGCAAGATAACGCGAGACCACACGTTGCAAGAGTCTGTAGAGACTTTCTTGCGACACAGAACATTGCTCCTATAGATTGGCCTCCATATAGCCCCGACCTGTCCCCAATCGAGCATTTGTGGGATGAATTAGACAGAAGAATTCGAAATCGCCGTAACCCCCCAAATACCCTCCCTCAGTTAGCAAATGCACTCGTCCAAGAATGGAATAACATTCCAATACGGAAAGTCAATGCCCTGATGAACTCAATGCAACAAAGAATTAGAGATGTGATAACTGTTCGAGGAGGACACACACGATATTAGGGCACGGTTTCAAAACTGCTGCCATTTCAACTTGGATTCACGTAGGGTACTACCAATCATGACCTTCTAGCAAAGTGACCTGTTCTTAAAAATCTCTAAATATTGAATAAGGATGTTACATCAATATTCAATATTAACTATTACATATGAAATTTAAACATAATGCTCACAATTATTATTTTATTAAACCTACAATTTGAAGTTGCGTTTCTTTTTCGTTTCAGTATATTAATCAGTTTTAATTTAAATGTCAGGTTTTAGGCCATGGTGGAGCGGGAATCTCTGTACATAAATATATTAATCAATTTTAATTTAAATGTCAGGTTTTAGGCCATGGTGGAGCGGGAATCTCTGTACATAAACATATTTATTAATTTTAATTTAAATGTCAGGTTTTAGGCCATGGTGGAGCGGGAATCTCTGTACATAAATATATTTATCAATTTTAATTTAAATGTCAGGTTTTAGGCCATGGTGGAGCGGGAATCTCTGTACATAAATATATTTATCAATTTTAATTTAAATGTCAGGTTTTAGGCCATGGTGGAGCGGGAATCTCTGTACATAAATATATTTATAAATTTTACTCTGTCAGGTTGGGGACCTTCAGGAACAGGAATGTACATAAATATATTTATAAATTTTAATCTGTCAGGTTTGAAGCCCTGGTGGAGCGGGAATGGCTCCAGGCTGGTCATCCTTTTAGTGACAGATGTGCTAAGTCTGCGTACGCGACAACCAAGACACGTCAGGAGTCGCCGACCTTCCTCATGTTCCTGGACTGTGTGTGGCAGGTAATGTTACGCCTGTATAGTACCAGTGAAGTTATAAACTGTACTTTAGCAAATTTTGGGGTGATCAGGTGGTGCAGTGGATAGCACACTTGCCTTTCACCAAGGCAGCCGGGGTTCATCCCCCGACTGGACGTGAAAAGGTATAGGTTTACCTGCCCAACCACTTGGGTTTTCTCCGGGTACTCTGGTTTCCTCCTACAATAAGACCCCTCACACACTAATATCCAGACTTATATTTATACTTGAGCCATCTATTCCTAAAGTTATTCCTTTAATACAGATAAAAGACAAATAATTTTTTTTTTCCAAAAGATTTCAACATTGAAAGATTTCAAAGAATTGCCATATTCGAAAGAATTTCCTTCTGCAGAACTTCGAGTCTTGCTGTTCACCTGTTGCTTCATGATATGGAGCAATATTAATTTTACTGAAATCATGGCATTTACTCACTTATTCACCGATCAAATCGCTGCCTACCAGATTTTGAAAGTGTAAAGCTAATTTCGATTTGTTTCTACACTTGTCGTTAATCCAGATTAAAGTAGCGAGAAACCTGAACAAGCATATACAAAAATGGCGGTGCCCAGTTCAGCAGTCTCAATGCCAAGGCGTGTGTTCTTTTTAGACATTATCGGTTTGATTTGTAGTTTTTTGTTTGTCCGAAAAGAAATAACACCTGAAGGTAAAGAAATTATCACAAAATATACTAATCAAATTGTTGACGCCCTGAATAATTTTCTCATCTTCGCTTCGATCTGCCGCCATTTTTGTTTGTCTACCAAACACCGTTTACAAGGTGTATTTTGATTGGCTGTTCATTTCCTAGATATGGAAACGATAAAGGTCATCTGCACATGACCTTCTACTGCTCGCTGTCAGATCCTACACCCAATTGTAATAGCGATTATCTGTATTTTAATCAGATTGTGAAAAAGGTATCAAATTTGTTTGGATTACTGTAATAACTTTTTATGCCCACACCATGAAATCACCATGGGGTGTATATAGTGTTACCCATGTCTGTCGCGTCGAATCGCCTTCCGTCCCATGGTAATGAAACTAGCTTATTTAAATATTAACTACAGTCAAACCTGCTCTAACGACCGCCTGTCTATAACGACCGCCTGTCTATAACGACCGATTTTCAGATTCCCCGTGAGATTTCACTATATAACGACCATCTGTATAACGACTACCTGTCTAATGTGGCTAACGACCGGTAATTTTGGAACGACGGTCGCTAGTTCGCTTTCTATAACGACCGATTTTCAGATTCCTCGTGAGATTTCATTATATAACGACCATCTGTTTAACGACCACCAGTCTGATGTGGCTAACGACCGGTAATTTTGGAACGACGGTCGCTAGTTCGCTTCCTATAACGACGGATTTCCGGTGAAAATGCCGTTCCGGTAACCCGTCGCACATGTACAGCTCCGTACAAAATGTCCGGTATTTGCGTACATGATTCATTAGTAGAAAATACTATAAATGTTGAAAATATGAGTTGTAAAACACATTGACTGAAGATATTATTATTTTATGACAAGTGAAAACTTTCCGGTGAGCCCATCACTCCTGTATCTGTTTATGACAATATCCTGCATTTTGATTGGCTACTGATAGCAGGTTATTTCCTAACCTGAATAACGCGTAGTGCTTTCGAGTATGAGTGTAGTCATATGATACGATTGAACAGCGTTGCATCATTCGTGTTCACGTTTATGCAGGCCTGTTCGCGACCCGTGTGTCAGGCTTTAATCGTCAGAATTACCGTCAAACCAGGACACTGCCGACTCTATCGATGTCTAGACGCACAGAGATTAAGTCTTATGTAAGATTTAATTGAATAGGCCTAATTTATGAATGATATTGCTGTGGAAACATCGTTTATTTCAATTATCAGTATTAGACCTGTGCCTTCGCTGGTGTCAACAGATCTTCATCGAAACTCGCGCGAGGTGTCAATCAATGTCAAGCCTAATTAACGAGGCATTGTGTTATGTTTTCAAAGTTTCCTATTCAAAGGTGTTTGTTTTATTAACCTTAAATGCCGACTTACCTGGTTGGTGCTATCATTCCGACTTGACGTTTTTTTTTTCCAAAAAAATTTTTTTTCTTCAAGATTTTAATTTTCATTTTTTGGACCACAAAACGTACCTGCGCACTATATGCGATAAATTACGTTACTGTTTAATTTTATATTTTTAGGAAAAGAACAACAAACTCAACCAAGAATTCACAAATGTAATAAAATGATCATGAATATTATTGAATAGGGCATTCATCATACCATTTTAAGATGTTTTAAAAAATATAGATTTAAACCTAAAAATAATATTATAAGAATATATTTCAAAACAAAAAGTTTGATTTCTGTAATGTTATACTGAATGCCCTATTTAATGACAAGTCATTTATGACATTTTCAATTAAAGTGGTTGGTCCAAAAATCTTGACCTGTCTATAAAGGCAACCTGTCTATAGTGACCGTTTTTCTGTCTCCCCTTGAGCGGTCTTTATAGACAGGTTTGACTGTACTAATCCGATTGTCATCAAAACTTCGCATAAATAATAAGCATGAAGAATTTATTTCACATTGGGGGTGGGGGCATTTATGTCTCAGACATTTCTAGTTATTAATAATTTTCGTTCTGTTTTTACCAGATCTGGCAACAGTTCCCCTGTTCTTTTGAGTTCACTGAAGATTTCCTTATCCTGTTACTACAACATGCTTATTCCTCCCAGTTTGGTGAGTGGACCGAGTAGCACTATAACGAGACATCCGATCGTTATCACTGAAGTACAGTGCACTCCTCTTTATATCATGTTGCATTTGTAAGACAAAAACATGATATTAACCGGAATGTGACATTAAGAGAAACATGTTTTCCATTAACTCTAGTGCATTTCCAATCTCCATAACTAAAAGTAAGCTATTCAATGTACATATATGAATATATTTCAATATAAATAGATAACACTATTTCAATTAAAAAGCATTTTTTGTTTTTTTTTTATTTTCTATGTAACATTTTGTACAAGTTGTATCTGATATCAATGGAAATGACATCATTTTCTGGATATTTTATGTGATTGGTTAAAAAAACATGATATTAAGAGCAATTCACCTCAAAATACATGATATTAACCAAATAAAATTACATAGATTGTATATAGAGAAAAATGGTGCTTGGGAAAAACATGATTTAAAGAGGAATGTGATATTAACAGGGGTGATATTAAGTGGAGTCCACTGTATAACCTTTTCACCACTGTAGACTGTAATGAACTGATCCAGATCAAGGCATGGTAGAGCTTACTGCAGTGATGTAGGGATGGAAGGGTTAAATAATCGAAAGTTAAAACATGTTTCATGATTCAGTATGTTTTGCCTGCAGTTGTGAGGAAATATGTTACACAACCCTTTTGTGACCTTGACCTTTGACCTGACCTGTGGAATATTAGATCAGATTTTGAATTTAGTTATAGACTTAATACTGTATCTTTATAGAATCGCACAACATCGCTTTATGATGCTGCTCTATAGGCCATTCCCCTTGATAGACCACAAAGATGAAATTCCGGGAAGTGTTTTTGTGATGATTTCTCACCATGTGACAATCAGATGACGTGATTTCCATTCTGACATCATAATTACATAATTCCCATTGTAGTCATGACATGACGATCAAGGGAGATAACACTTTTGAGATAGGCCACTGTGTTGACTCATTCATCCCTGAAATTTCATAATGAACTATGCCAACATTTGAATTGGAAGGGTTCAAATGTGTCTTTGGGGATTAATAAGTTAAATAACTTTTTTTATTACATTAAAATTTTATACCAATGAAATATTTTAGAAAATATCAGCTTGATCAATTTGCAATCTTATATCATCACCTGTTAAATATCAAATATATTTCACTCGTATGATAGATCTTAACTATTTTTTCACGAGTGCATAGCACTCGTGAAAATATAAAAAATTGCCATACTTGTGAAATATATTTGATATTTAAGGGAAACCATTGAATAGCCTCGATGTAACCTTGAACTTTTTCATCGCATCTGTGACCTTGATATTAAGTCCTTAGGTGCTGGGTTAAGACATATATATAATTTTTCCTGCCAAATGATGATGACGTTCACAGTGATGTTTTTCCGGTCAAAGTTCACCATGTCAGTCAATCAAAATGTGCTTAGTGTTTATTCCACATGTACTAAATTGTATAAACAGAATGTTATTCAACAGTTGTAATGATTATTTGATACCCTGAGAGTTGAATATCACCCACCTTTTGTGGTAGAACATGTCTTCTATTACAACACAGCATTAACAGATAAATGTGTATGTAATTTTGTTTTTTCCAGGTACATTCCTGTGCAATAATGAAAGAGAAAGAAGGCATTACCGTTTATCAAAGAAAACTGTTTCACTATGGTAAGCTTGAGTTTAATAGACAAGCAGTCATTCAAAGATTAATGCTTGAGAAAAACGTTTAAATTCTATGTATCCTTAAAGGTATTAAAAAATAATCCTTCTTTAAATCTGAAGTTTGTTTTTTCTAAAAGAACTCTTTATAAAGGCATTTTTCCCTTTCGGTTTCTTAAAAAGAATATTTGATGAAATATTTTAAATGGCATTTCTAAACCCACTAGAATATCCTATCATTTTAAAATCGCAAATTCAAAATTTTTCAAATTTAGCATTTTCAAAATTGGAATTGCTTAAATGTTCAAATTTAGTATGGTCAAAATCAGAATTGCTTAAATTATTTGTTGACAAATGCATTGATATCCAGTACAGTGTATTTATTTATTTTTGTGCAGGACTTACTTAGCTCGGCCTGAAGTTCTAGGCAGCTTCCTTAACCCTATGTATGACCCAAATCCTAGAGTGATCTGGCCGTCTGTTGCTCCACAAAGTTTGGTAAGTCATTTCTTATAGGACCACTTCAGTGATTCAGATTGGCCTGTCTTACTAAAGGACAGATGTCCTAAATGCTGAAATTTTCTTAGGCCATTTTGTCCGGAACTACAAAAAAGTTTAGGCCATTGTGCTGAAATTTTCTTGGTGCCGTCGACATAGGATACATATATTAAGTAACAAAAATAATGTTTGTGTTAATCAGGGACGTATATGTGTAAATAAATGAATAAAAAAAATATTTTAATATCAAAAATACATAGTCTTAATATAACATAGAAAAGGGGTTATATTAAGACTATCAAATAGAAAATTTTTGTTGTGCTTTTTAGGTATATATATATTTTTAGCTCACCTGGTCCAAAGGACCAAGGTGAGCTTATGCGATACCGTGGCGTCCGTCGTCCGTCGTCCGTCCGTCGTCCGTCGTCCGTCCGTCGTCCGTCCGTCGTCCGTCCGTCGTCCGTCGTCCGTCGTCCGTCGTCTGTCGTCCGTCGTCCGTCGTCCGTCGTCCGTCCGTCAACAATTGACTTCTTCTTTATAACCACTGATCGGAATTTGACGAAATTTGGTCAGAAGCATCCCTATGGGGTGGGGACTCAAAATTGTACAAATGGTTGGGCTGACCCCCCAGGGGCCTGGGGGGCGGGGCCAAAAGGGGTCAATTTGGCTATTTGATATAAACGACTTCTTCTCTGAAACCGAGCAATGTATATTGCTCATATTTGGCTGGTAGTATTACTATGGGTTGGGGATTCAAAATTGTACAAATGGTGGGGCTGACCCCCCAGGGGCCTGGGGGGGCGGGGCCAAAAGTGTAAGTTGGCTATATTGATATAAACGACTTCTTCTCTGAAACCCAGTAATATATATCGCTCATATTTGGCTGGTAGCATCACTATTGAGTGGGGATTCAAAATTGTACAAATGGTGGGGCTGACCCCCAAGGGGCCTGGGGGGCGGGGTCAAAAGGGGTCAATTTGGCTATATTGATATAAACGATTTCTTCTCTGAAACCCAGTAATGTATATCGCTTATATTTGCCTGGTAGCATTACCATGGGGTGTGGATTCAAAATTGTATAAATGGTGGGGCTGATCCCCCAGGGGCCTGAGGGGCGGGGCCGAAAGGAGTCAATTTGGCTATAATGATAAAAATGACTTCTTCTCTGAAACCAAGCAATGGATATTATTCATATTTGCCTGGTATCATCACTATGGGATTAGGATTCAAAATTATATGATTATGATCATGGAGGGGCCTGAGGGGTGGGGCCAAAAGGGGCACATTAGACAATATTGGTATAAATGATCTCTTTCCTGAAACTAAGCAATGTATGACATCTATATTCTAGTGGTAGAATCCAAAGGTTGCTTGAATTCAAATTTATACAAATGTTTTGGTAACCTCGATCACAATCATGGATTTAGATATGACCCCAGGGTCTGCCACGCCCTTGCAACTTGACTCCTGACTCATAACTTTTAAACAGTTGAGATCCCCACCCCAAAACTACATATACAATTACTAGGAATTAAGAGATAATCACAATCATGGTTTTTGATTTGGCCCTGGGGTCTGCCACACCCTTTTAATTTGACCCCTGAGTCATAACTTTTAAACGGTTGAGATCCCCACCCCAAAACTATATATACAATTACTGGGCATTAAGAGATGATCACAATCATGGTTTTTGATTTGGCCCTGGGGTCTGCCACACCCTTTTAATTTGACCCCTGAGTCATAACTTTTAAACGGTTGAGATCCCCACCCCAAAACTATATATACAATTGCTGGGCATTATCAGATGATCACAATCATGGTTTATGTTTTGACCCCAGGGTTTGCCACGCCCTTGTAAATTGACTTCGGAGTCATAACTTTTAAACAGTTGAGATCCCCACCCCAAAACTATATATACAATTGCTCGGCATTAAGAGACAATCACAATCATGATTTCATATTTGATCCAAGGGTCTGCCACACCCTTGCAAATTGACTACTGAGTCGTAACTTTTGAATGGTCGAGATCCCCACCCCGAAACTATACATACAATTACTGGGCATTAAGAGATGATCACAATCATGGTTTTTGATTTGGCCCTGGGGTCTGCCACACCCTTTTAATTTGACCCCTGAGTCATAACTTTTAAACGGTTGAGATCCCCACCCCAAAACTATATATACAATTACTGGGCATTAAGAGATGATCACAATCATGGTTTTTGATTTGGCCCTGGGGTCTGCCACACCCTTTTAATTTGGCCCCTGAGTCATAACTTTTAAACGGTTGAGATCCCCACCCCAAAACTATATATACAATTGCTGGGCATTATCAGATGATCACAATCATGGTTTATGTTTTGACCCCAGGGTTTGCCACGCCCTTGTAAATTGACTTCGGAGTCATAACTTTTAAACAGTTGAGATCCCCACCCCAAAACTATATATACAATTGCTCGGCATTAAGAGACAATCACAATCATGATTTCATATTTGATCCAAGGGTCTGCCACACCCTTGCAAATTGACTACTGAGTCGTAACTTTTGAATGGTCGAGATCCCCACCCCGAAACTATACATACAATTACTGGGCATTAAGAGATGATCACAATCATGGTTTTTGATTTGGCCCTGGGGTCTGCCACACCCTTTTAATTTGACCCCTGAGTCATAACTTTTAAACGGTTGAGATCCCCACCCCAAAACTATACATACAATTACTGGGCATAAAGAGATGATCACAATCATGGTTTTTGATTTGGCCCTGGTTTAGCTATATTGATATTAGCGACTTCTTCTCCATAACCACTGATTGGAAATCAGCCTTATTTGGCAGGAAGCATCTTCAGGTGACCAGGATTCAAAATTGTACTTATGGTGGGACTGACCCCCCAGGGGGCTGAGGGTTTGGGCCAAAAAGGGTTATTTAGCTATATTGGTTTAAGCGACTTCTTCTTCATAATTACTGTTTCAAAATCAACCTTATTTGGCAGGAAGCATCCTAGGTGCCCAGGATTCAAAATTGTACTAAAGGTAGGACTGACCCCCTAGGGGGCTGATGGCGGGGCCAAAAAGGGTTATTTATCTATATCATGGTTTAAGCGACTTCTTCTCCATAACCACTGATTGGAAATCAGCCTTATTTGGCAGGAAGCATCCCTAGGTGCTCAGGATTCAAAATTGTACTAATAGTGGGACTGACCCCCCAGGGGGCTGAGGGGCGGGTCAAAAAGAGTTATTTAGCTGTATTGATATTAGCGACTTCTTCTCCATAACCACTGATTGGAAATCAACCTTATTTGGTAGAAAGCATCCCTAGGTGCTTAGGATTCAAAATTGTACTAATGGTGGGACTGACCCCCCCCCCCCAGGGGGCTGAGGAGCGGGGAAAATATTTTACCATGATAACCTAGATACCAATATATCCAGGTGAGCGATACAGGCCCTCTGGGCCTCTTGTTAGTATTAAATATAATGCTTGAGTGAATAAATGAACAAAATAAATATCAATATAAAAAATATATAGTCTTTAATACGCCATAGGATTGCCAATAGTATATCAAGAGAGATTGAGGTTACATCTGTATGGCGTATAATTAGAGTTACGCCCCTTGATTCGGACTTTCACATCACGGTAATTTTACCGATTTTCTTACAAAATATACATTTTTTAACACTTAAACTTAACCATAACTTTCAAATGACATATATAACTGTAATAAATTAGTTATTTGTTGCATAAAATATTGATATTTAACGCTTGCTGGACTAGATTCCTATGGCGTATTTTAGTGTCTGAGAGCCTCCGATATAAGATCGTTTTTTGGTACAAAGTACACATTTTTTTTTAAATGAAACTTCACCAGATGGTGTAATATGCACCAATCAAGGAATAAAAGGATGTATTTTGAAGATATGTTACGTACATTTATCTATGGGGCCGAAAATATCCTATGGCGTACCTATGGCGTATTTTAGTGTGACCGTTTTCTGACCCTCTTGCAGCAATTTTCATTTTTTAGGTCCCATGTTTTTAGCTCACCTGGTCCGAAGGACCGAGGTGAATATGCCATACCGTGGCGTCCGTCGTCCGTCTGTCGTCCGTCAACAATTTCTTTAAACGACTTCTCCTCCATAACCACTGATAGGAAATCAACCTAATTTGACAGGAAGCATCCTTGGGTGCCCAGGATTCAAAATTGTACTAATGGTGGGACTGACCCCCTAGGGGGCTGAGGGGCGGGGCCAAAAGGGGTTATTTAGCTATATCGGTTTAAGCGACTTCTTCTCCATAACCACTGATTGGAAATCAGCCTTATTTGGCAGAAAGTATCCCTGGGTGCTCAGGATTCAAAATTGTACTCATGGTTAGACTGACCCCCTAGGGGGCTGAGGGGTGGGGGCCATAAAAAAAAAATTTAGCTATATTGATATTAGCGACTTCTTCTTCATAACCACTAATTGGTAATCAACCTTATTTGGCAGGAAGCATCTCTAGGTGCCCAGGATTCAAAATTGTACTAATGGTGGGACTGATCCCCAAGGGGGCTGAGGGGTGGGGCCAAAAAGGGTTATTTAGCTATATTGGTTAAGTCGACTTCTTCTCAATAACTACTGAATGGAAATGAGCCTTATTTGGCAGGAAGCATCCCTAGGTGCTCAGGATTCAAAGTTATACTCATGGTGGGACTGACCCCCTAGGGGGCTGAGGGGCTGGGCCAAAAACCGTTATTTAGCTATATTGGTTTAAGCGACTTCTTCTCCATAACCACTGAATGGAAATCAACCTTATTTGGTATGAACTATCCCTAGGTGCTCAGGATTCAAAATTGTACTCATGGTGGGACTGACCCCTAGGGGGCTGAGGGGCGGGGTCAAAAAGGGTTATATAGCTATATTGGTTTAAACGACTTCTTCTCCATAACCATTGATTGGAAATGAGCCTTATTTGGCAGGAAGCATCCCTAGGTGCTCAAGATTTGAAATTGTTTTAATGGTGGGACTGACCCCCTAGGGGGCTGAGGGGCGAGCCAAAAAGAAAACATTTTATCATGATTACCTAGATACCAATGTATCCAGGTGAGCGATACAGGCCCTCTGGGCCTCTTGTTTTCTGTATCTTCTGAACGCTTACAAAAGATCGTTACTATTGCAGCGAAGTACAAGCGCCCAAGTGATAGCAGTTATTTTTTAACATCGTTCAAACGTTTGTAAAAGCTTATATGACATAGAATGGTAACAAGCGCCCGAGTGATAACAGTTTTGTTATGTTTGATCGCTGTGAAGTGCAGGAAATAGACAAACGATCGTATTTCGACAGAAATTTTGACTTTAGATAAAAATACTTTCAGTTGTCTTTTGCAACTGATAATTCATCGGCCATTTTGTTTGATAAAATAAAAAACTACCGGCCCTTATGTCCCATGAGAGATATTTTTCTCGGCGATTTGCATTTTCAATCGGCCATTTGCCGATGGCCGAGCCCAATCTGAATCACTGCACCTGTCTGCTATCCTCGAAATCCAGGGGTTACACTCAACTATATATGCTCTCAACACCCCTGGAATATGTCATGGCAAATCTGAAGGCTACGTCTGTGCCACCTTGTTGACAAGGCAAGAAGACTAGTTTGACACTTTGATGTACATCAAAAGAATGTTGTGGTCACATAACGGTAAAAATTGACAAGCTTTGAAGCTGGTCGCTTGCCTTTTGTTATCTAAAAAAGACAAGCATCGACATAGAGATTGGGCAGTTTATTTTTACCTGAGCGTGTCTTTAGTTTTCCCATAACATATTCCAGGGATGTAGAGAGCGTAGCATAACACCTTGATATCGAGGATGTTTGGCTCTCTGTTGCTGCACAAATATTGCTTATCGAACGTTGAAAACCTTAATTTTTCAAGCTAATCAAATGATCAACATCTGGATTAAGGACTATAGGGGTTTAAAAAGTTTACTCATAAATCTACATTTCCTATGAAAATAAGGCAAGCAGTCCTATTGAAACTTCTTTGTATGTCTGATTTTCTTTTGTTCAATCTTTTAGAGTTTATGGGCCGGACTTTATCAGCGATCAATAATCAACCAATCAAAACAGAAGGAGGCGTGGCAAGAAATCACCAAAATAAGAGAATATGATAAAGAGCTGAGGTCAAAGGTTACAAAGCTCCGGAGGTAATTGATTGAGACTGCTTGTAGAGTTTTCAACACTGATTGGCATTGTTATGTCACTTTTCACAAATGTTTTTTTTTTTTTTCAATTTCTTGCCCTAAAAACTTACCTGAGCACTATATGGGAACTTGCTTTCGCATACGAAATGAAGTATCTACAAATTAAGTATCTGGCCCCGATTTCCTCAATGCTCCTTAACTTAAGGAATTTCCTTGACTTAAAAATCTCCTAGGAAAGCATCACAGAATTTAAGGAAGCCTCAACTTAAAGATTTTCCCCTTAAATTCTGTATTAAAATGCTTTCCTATGGAGAATTCTAAGTTAAGGAATTTCAATCAGTTAAGGGACATTGATGAAACTTGAGCGTTTGCTTTTAGATCTTTAGTCCCTTTCATATCAGACTCTAGATTTCATCATTGGAGTAACTAACCGAGACATTTGAATTATAAGAAACCGATTCTAACCCACCTGTAAATGAATGTATGAATTGAATATTTATTGAAAAGTTAAGAACACATGTAAGAGAATAAGTTGGTGATACACATACACTTAATATTTACATCCACATTATGTAATGTGGCCTTCAACTATAATGAGCTGATACAGTGCACTCCTCTTTATATCATGTTGCATTTGTCAGACAAAAACATGATATTAACAGGAATATGACATTAAGAGAAATATGTTTTTCCACTAAATCTAGTGCATTTCTAATCTCCATAACTAAAAGTAAGTTATTCAATGTACATATGAAGATGTTTCAATATATAGATAACATTATTTCAATTAAAAATCAATTTTGGGGAAATGTTTTATTTTCAATGCAACATTTTGTACAAGTTGTATCTGAAATCAATGGAAATGACATCATTTTCTGGATAGTTTATGTGATTGGTTAATAAAAACATGATATTAAGAGGAATTCACCTCAAAATGCATAATATTAACCAAATGAAATTTCATAGATTATATATAGAGAAAAATGGTGCTTGGGGAAACATGATATAATGAGGAATGTGATATTAACAGGAGTGATATTAAGTGGAGTCCACTGTATATCAATCATTTATATTATGAAGATTATGTGTGGTCAAGTGGTGCAATGGATAGCGCACTTTCTTTTCACCAAGGCGACCGGGGTTTGGTTCCCCAACCGGACATGGAAAGGTATGGGGTCACCTGCCTTACCATATGTGGGTTTTCTCTGGGTACTCTGGTTTCCTCCCTCAATAAGATGACTTGCTACCAAATATCCAGGTTAACAAGAGTGATTAATATCAGTTGGACAACTTGTTTTATAATTGTTGTAAAATAGATATAATTTATTTTATGACATATAATAGCATAATTATATAACTTAATTAACTCTACAACAACTTATACTAATAATTTTTGTTGACCCGAGTGTTATCTTGTGGGTGGGGTTTCATTCATTGTGGAAGGAAACCGGAGTACCCAGAGAAAACCCAAAGAGTCGGGCAGGTGACCCATACCTTTTCACGTCTGATCAGGGAATCGAACCCCAGTCGCCTTGGTAAAGGTAACCACATTTATCATGTGTCTATGATAATTTTATGCATGTAGTAAGAAGTTTAAGAATGTCATGGTGTGATTGAAGTTCTTGGTATTTTCAGACAACTGGCATCATTAGAGAAGGAGGCCATTGGAGCTGGAGTGATCATGCCGGCAGGACTGGATGTTGACTGTACCATTGATTAAGTGATCAACAGGGACTTGCATAGGTGGAACAAGTGTAGAAAGCATGCATTATATGAACTAAACCAAACTTAATGGATATGAAGCATACATCAAACTTATTGGAATATATATAATTTAAAACGTGTTTATATAAAATGATGCCAAAGGATCTCCCACCAAAACATTACATTTTTTTTTAATTTCTAGAAAAGATAATGAACTTTTAAGTAGGTTGTATTTTTGGTCTAGGCAGGTTCATTTTTGGCAATCCAACAGTTTGACCACTTGGACAAGAGTTATATGTTCATGAAATAAATCTGACCCTAGCTTTCCAGAACAGTTTTGGGTGAATGTACAGGGCTGTGTTGTGTGTAATGGAGTATGTAAATAGAGACAGGTGAACTCATTTGCCCCTGAAATTTCATAATGAGCTATCCCATCCATTGAATTGGAAGAGTTCAAATATTGTTTCAGGGGTGAATAGAGACAGTTAAACTTATTTGCCCCTGAAATTTGATAATGAGCTATTCCAGCCATTGAATTGGAAGAGTTCAAATGTGGTTTCAGGGGTGAATAGAGACAGTTGATCTCATTTGCCCCTAAAATTTCATAATGAGCTATTCCAGCCATTGAATTGGAAGAGTTCAAATGTGGTTTCAGGGGTGAATTGGTTAATTAATCCACTTGTATGTATGACTGTCTAGTGTTAATGATTTCAATTGTTGGGAATAATCCTTTGTTGTACTATATATAGATAGGAATGCACTGTAGTTAAAATTGTAACATTTGGAAGATCACAATGTATTGCTTCTATATGTACTGTGATATTTTGGTTGTACATGTGAGTGTTTTGCTGTAGTGTGTGCTAAACACAGGGGGTTGTATTGTGGAATAATGTTGTAAAATTTGTAAAAATCATCATCCTTCATAAATCTGAAAATCAGCATAAAAACAGACAATTATTAAGCCTAATTTGTGTTTTATAGGTATAGGACAAAATTTGCTGAACAAATGTATTGCATTGGCACAATGGTCTAGTTATAGGATGCCTGCATGGCTGATGATCGAAGGGTTGCATGTTCAAGTCCCGATCAAGACACTTACCTTGTATCCTTGAGCAAGATACTTAACTCTGCTTGTTCCAGTCTACTCAGCTGTAAATGAGTATGTGGTTGAGTAGTGCTAGAAATTGTAGAATGCTAGCTGTGAGCGCCGAAATGGCAGCACCAGTTGTATGCTCCCCAGGGAGTTGAGAACGGTATTGGCTGGTTGCTAAGGCCCTATAACCATGGATAATAATTTGTGAAGCGCTTTGAGTCGGCCTTAAAGGTCGTGACAAAGTGGTATTTAAGAACTTCAAATTATTATTATTATTTATTAGAAGTATACCCTGCTTCATCAATATTTAACTTATTCACCCCCAACATTTCACAATGAACTATTCAAACTTCTGAATTGGAAGAATTCAAATGTGTCTTCAAGGGTGAATGAGTTAATGTTCTTGTTGTGGTGAGACATTTATATTTGTTCACCCGAGGCATGCAATGCTTTATACCTTGGGCTTTATGATACTAAAATAGAAAACAGACCATTGGACTAGAACGTGTTGCCATGCCATGTGCGGGAGGTTGAGGGTTTGTGGTTCGGCCAGCTCGGAGTAAATAAAATATAAACTTTATTTATTTTACAACAATTATGAAACAAGTTATACAACTTATATTAATCACTCTTGTTGGCCCGGATTTTAGCGCGCGAGGGGTCTCATTGTGGGAGGAAACCGGATTACCCAGAGAAAACCCACGTGGTCGGTCAAGTGACCCCATACCTTTTCACGTCCGGTCCGGGAATCGAACCCCGGCGGCCTTGGTGAAAGGCAAGTGCGCTATCCACTGCACCACCCTCCAGCTCGGAGTAGAAAGTTTCTCTCATCAGAAGGCTACGGCCCAGTCTTCTCTCTTTCGAAATGAGTTTAAAAATTGCGAAGTACCAGTTAATGACATAAATACCAGAAAATATAGTATCAGAACCCAGCATAAAAAATTCAGACAGAACAACAGTAATCATAAGCCAAAGACTTTACAGTCCCAGACGATCGTCTATAAACAACTGCTAAGTAAAAGCAAGTGAAGTCTTGAGGCTTTTCCATGAAAGGGAAACACAATTGATTTCTAATTCAAGAGCCATATTAAGTCCAATCCAAACTAATCTTCTATGTAACTTTTATAGTGAAGTGGACAGGGTCATTTTCTTTCTCAAGATTCCAATATTATACTATACAGACGGTTTTCCATCTAGCAGACATAATCATAGTTTTCACATGTATGTATATATATATATTATCTATACTTGCGTGGGTGCTTGTATTTTGTTTCTAGACAGACTCATGATGCTTTAAATTGAATCTGATTGTTAATTAATGTATGGCTGGAAATAAATATTTAAGATTCAGTGTAATTAGATGTCAGGTTGTGTTTTTTGACAAGAAATAGTTCTTGGTTTGTGAGTCTATCGGAGAACAATTTTTGTGATTGGAATATGATTTTTGTGGTCTATTGCAGAAAATGATTCAATGAAAAACTATTGCTAGGTTGAATTGTTTCAAACTTCACACTACATATAAGCCAAGTCTCGACTTTTCCCGGGCACTGTATTTTCATTTACATGTCTAATATTTTGTACATTTTATTTAAGCATAAAATGTTATCATCTGTGATCTTTAATTTATTATGTATAAAAGCATTGGATGTAATATTTAGCTATAAATGTCATATTGTTACTGTATCCAAATTGCATTTATTTAAAGGCCATGCATATATACGTAAATTCAGGAAATTTTTTGTGATTCTGAAAAAATCTGAAAAACATCCAGTTGATAACCATGCAAAAATAAGCCTAAAACAAAGTAAACCTGAGCATTAATTAACTTTCAAAATACTCTTGACAGAAAAATCCAAGGAATTTTGCCGAAAGTTACGTATATTGGGCCTTTAATGTATCACTCGTGCTCGAAAGAGAGTACTTGTGAATGAAAACCTTTGGGCCCAATCTTTTTTGTATAAGCTCTAATCTTAATTTAAAATAGAACTTTGACACTTTATGGATTTATCTGCACCTTTAGAATTCAGGTAATATCACGGAATTAGATTATCTAAGTCCGTGATAATATGTACATGTATGTGCATATGATGTACTGAGGTACATATATTTGATGTCTACCAATATTGATACAGCACCAAATATATCATATTATTTAAAGTCTGGATTTTTTTCCAATTAACTTAATTTGTTTTTTAAATTTCAAATCTGGTGGTTTATTAAACCTTTTCAGTACTGGCATGTTGTGCTGCAGTTTTCAATTTGTCCGATCCAAAATTTTCCACCAAAAATGTTGTTTTCCTTTGACTTAATTATTTGGACCGTGTTAAGAGTTTGACCATATTCGTAAGTTTGCCATCTTGTAAAGATATACTGTCCAAGATTTCCTTGGTATTATTAATTTAAAATAGCTGCATGCACATGGTATCCAATTGAAATTTTTATTTCAAGATTAGAAAAGTGGTCATTAAATTAAAATCAATAACTGACACAATTACAAAACATCGAGAACTAGACTTAAGTATAAAAATTTTGAATGAAAGAACAGGCAATGTATGTTGACATCCTAGAAATGCTTGTTTAAGGTTTTCATAACTGTCAATTTCATGTATTGCCAAGTTTACCACTAAAAGTGTAACTCAGAGTTAAAATTAATTACGGATCTGGAACACTAATTGATATTTCTGGGTTTGTGTCCAGATGCATTGACTCAAAGACATATAAGATCACAACATCTTTATGAAGTTCAATTTATATACTTCACAGAAGTTTAATTTATATACTTGTACTTCACATCAAAATGTGTTTATGGTTACTGTTGGGCATGTGCAATAGAATATTGATGTTCTCCTCTATGGCTTCTTGTTCTAATGATAGTGTGTGTACCGATTATTTATAATGTCGGTAAAAATAAGCTTAACCATACTGTAGATATGTGTTACAAATACAGAACTCTGTTCCCTCGAAGCCTGCAGGATCATGGGAAAACTTTTTGAGTTACCGTAAAAACTTGTGTAATCTACGCACCAGTGTAATTTACGCACCCTAAAAATCACCCCAAAACTGCTGGAAAAAGGTCTGTATCAATATAATTTACGCACCCAAAAAAATATAAAAAATCACCACTTGATGTCCATTAATTAAAGTGCGCAGATTACACGAGTTTTTATGGTATTTGATGATGTAAAAAATTGTAGAGCCTGTTGGCAATACACAGGAAATTACAGTACAAGTTAGAAAGAAATGCTTGTCAGGATTTAGAGAATAGAAGTATTATGTACTGTAAAACTGGAAAAATTCACCCTCGTTTTATTTTCGCTCGTGTATGATGAGGACCCAAGTTTGAGAAGGCAAATTCAAATTTTTTAATGAGCGGGCGAAAAAAAGACGGGGCGAAAATATCCGATTTTACAGCATATCATATTATACAGGTAATGTGACAAACTAGGATTCGCTTGTTATCGTGTACAAATCTTTGTTTACTTCGGCTGTTAAGTCGTGGAATCTGATTTATTTATGAAATGTGCTATATAGTAATAAATAATATATAAAGAAAAAAAATTAGCTTTTCTTTGTTTGTGCTATTAAGCTTTGTCATGATATCTTCAATGGTTTACAAATACAGCTCAAACAAAAAAATAAGCATAATTTGAAGATTGATAAGAACTAGCTGGTAATGGTTGGAAGTTGCAGTCTGAACAAGAAATATACATAATTAGTAAATTGATCAGAAAAACTACCCGGTTACAGGTAAAAATATTGTGGTATAATTAGGCAGCGTTAGGCCCTCGAGCCTAATGTCCGGACTTTTGGCTCAATGGTTAGAACGTTCGCCTTCCAAGCGGGAGTCCCGGGTTCAATTCCCGACCCAGCCACAACAATGACGTCGCGAGCAAAACATATTTTTCCGCCCCATCTAATGATGACTGTCCTTGCCCTATGAATGGATCACCGTCATTTCAATGACGTGTGATAGCTACCATAAGTCGGTCGGGTATGATCTCAAAGAGATAAAAAAGACCTAAAAATTAAGATGGGAAGGAGTGTGGTATAATTAAGCAGCGCTAGGCCCTCAAGCCTAACGTCCGGACTTTTAGCTTAATGGTTAGAAAGTTTGCCTTCCAAGCGGGAGTCCTGGGTTCAATTCCTGGCCTGGCCACAACAATATCTTTCTTCTTCACAGAGGAGACACAATAAGGACATTGATGACAGGATAAATGAACACGACACGAAAAAAAAGGTACTACTGATATATCTTCAAGATATCTTTTTATTCAGCAATAATAACAAAATAAGAAAAATAATCCCACACAGAAAAGCTTAGCTTTATAGTTTTAGTTGAAATGATTGATGATCACATTCATATAATGGACACAAATTGTGTTAACAAATAACAATTACCAGGGTATATTGATACTAAGCCCTCTGTGCTTGGTGATCCACTTCAGACAAAATTGTGATTGGTTTGGTTTGGTTGATTTTGTTTAACGTGCTATTAACAGCCAGGGTCATTTAAGGACGTGTCAGATTTTGGAGGTGGAGGAAAGCCAGAAAACCCGGAGGAAAACCACCAACCTACGATCAGTACCTGGCAACTGCCCCACTTGGGATTCGAACTCGCAACCCAGAGGTGGAGGGCAAGTGGTTGAATGTCCGAGCACCTTAACCACTTGGCCACCGCGGTCACAAGATTGTGAAGACAAACTATAGAATTATATAGTTTCTATTCCATGTCAGATTGAAAAATTAATTCTAGTGTGACAAGTTAAACAAATCTTTGTCAGACAAGCTTATAGGTAAATCTTGTGAAAGGGAAACATTCTTTAGACAATTCTAAAATCACATTATTTGCTTTACACGGACAAAAATCACCTTGTATGTTTCTAAGTATACCTCTCAATATTTCTTATATTTATTCTGTAACCTGTTCATCGACTCATTCACCCCTGAAGACACATTTGAACTCCTCCAATTCAAAGATTGGAATAGTCCATCATGAAATTTCAGGGGTGAATGAGCTAACTGTCTTCAACAAGTCGTCATGTCAATACACTATTGTCCAATTCTGATATCAATGATGTATAATATATTGAGGTCAAAATTATGCAAAGAAATATGGCACGTATTGTACGGTCTGTAAATAACCGAATGTCGACCCGACTTTCAAAATAGTTTCTGATGTAGCAAACTAACAGTTGTCTGACTGTCAAAATATTTTCTGATGTAGCAAACTACAGCTCTTAAGCACAAAATATTGAATTTGTTTAGGGTTTCTAAGCACTGCCTGTCTTATTATGGAATTCAATACTATACTTCCGTGTTCAACGTTTTCAAGGACGTACTACTCAATGGGCATATTTTATCCCAATTCTTACGGCTTTAAATTGACTCCCTTCACTTAATACTTTAATTCTAAAGACTCTAAGATCTACTGATCACCTTTTTCTTATCTATAAGGATCTCTGGACACATTTTACTCGGTTCCTTTAATGACTCCCTGGATTATTTCACTCTAAAGACTATGGATTTAACACAGATAAAAAACATGTTAGTAACTCCAACAATGTCAATGTACATATGTACAACACTATACAAAACAGGTAACAAACAACAGCAGCAGAAGCTTTCATTGTTAAATGCGAATACAGTAAAACCGCACTTACTCAAACTCGTGGGGACCTTATCAATAGTTTGAGGAATACAGTAAAACCCTACTTACTCAAACTCGTGGGGACCTGATCAATAGTTTGAGGAATACAGTAAAACCCTACTTACTCAAACTCGTGGGGACCTTATCAATAGTTTGAGGAATACAGTAAAACCGCACTTACTCAAACTCGTGGGGACCTGATCAATAGTTTGAGGAATACAGTAAAACCCTACTTACTCAAACTCGTGGGGACCTGATCAATAGTTTGAGGAATATATGCATCATGGGTATTCATGTAACCCAAGGTTGGTTGAATATGTATAAAGACTTGGTCGGACCAAACGAACTGTTCGACGAATAAGGGTTTTTTGAGTTATGATGCAGGGTTCGAGTAAGTTGGGTTTTACTGTATATACAGTACATGTACACTCACTCCCTCACTAGTATTTCTGATTTACAGATATATAAATTTGTTTTTGCTTTTGGTCAGAAAATTGTCTTTTACTGGGATATTTTTGTCATCAGGCTCCAGTTTCATCATTGCTCCTTAAATTATGGAAACTCCTTAAATTATGGAAACTCCTTCAATTATGGAAACTCCTTAACTTAAAATTCTCCCTAGGAAAGCAATATAGACTTGAAGGAGAAAATCTTAAGGAACTTAAATTTCCTTATCTTCAGTAATGCTTTTCTATGGAGAAACTTAAAGTTAAGGAGCGTTAATTAAACTGGGGCAATTCAAATCTTATTTTGAAAAGGTGCAGCACATCGTGTGTTACACGGTTTATCTTTTGAAATCAGCTAGCTGCTATTAAAATATTTCAAGAATCTCATAATTACTGATGATATACAACATTTCACGCTACATTTGGCAATTTTAAGTTCAAATTGTAAATTAACATTTTTTGGATTAAAGTATAAACTCATTGCTACATCACAAAAAAGAGCAACAATTAAATAATCTGCATGCATCACATCAGGGGAAATAACTCTTTCATATTGTAGCACTGGGAGAATGTACAGTATAACTTGTCTAAACCAGCCCCTGTCTAATCCGAATCCCTGTCTATCCCGGCCTTAAGAGTTCGGTCCCAGTCTTTCCCTCTAAACTCATATCAAACCTCTACAAACCAGACACCTGTGTAAACTGCCCAAAAACTTTGGTCCCAATGACATCTGGTTTAGACAAGTTACGTTGTATTCAAACTGAGTAATAGTTTGAAATTAAATTACATAAAAAAGTTGTAAAAAAAAAAGTTGTCAAGAATATACATTAAGTCTGTACTAATATGAAATAACTTCCAGCACTATAGGCAACAATCAACAACAAACCTCAGCAATAATTAGTTACCGGTATGACATGATAAATATTATGGCGAATTCATATCAAAGGAACACTAATACAGGACGTCAACGTAAACTCTCATATAATGATAATGTATATCCAATGACAAAATACAGTGGACTAGGAGCTCAAAACATCAATCTACAGTCAAGTTAACAAACTCACCCCTGAACACCATTTTAATTCTTCTAATTCATAGGTTGGAATACTTCATTATGAAACTTCAGGGGTGAATGAATTAAACGGGTAAAATAAACCCCAGCATTTAAGTATTTCAAAGTGTTTTTCATCAAAATATTTATCTTTATATAATCTTATTTATGGGACAAAGTTTAGGTCTGCTATCAGAGATTTTGATAAAGATCTTCTAACTTATTATGCAAAATCTGAACTCCATTATATCAGAAAAAATAGATATCAATATAAGCAATGTTTATTGGCTTAATGCATAGACACAGTGTAATCTGATATCTCAACCATTGCCAATCACTGGCAAAAGTGAATTACAAAACTTAAATTAAGATATATTTTTAATGAAAATAGTATTCCTATGTAATTGGTCTCCTGGCTTTAGATGATATTTGTTCAGGAAAAGTACAAAAGGGCAAAACTCTGGGGAAAAGTGAAAACAGAAATTAATATAAACTTCAGTGTTCACCAACATGATTCAACTTTATGATAATGATGTATATAAAAGAATTGTTGAAATTGGCTTACTCGCTTATGAGGAGAAGCTTTGTCCCCAATCCACATTAGGACAGATCTTCTTTACATCAAGCACAAGTCAATTTCAGTGAACCCAACAACTTTGTTGCAGAAGTAAACAAAATGAAACATGGCTATATAGCAGAGAAAAATCCTGGAAAAAAATAATTTATCTTTGGACACTTAGTTTCTTTTCTAGATACAAATCAACTCAATGATTTTGTTTTCTAGACTAGATAAATAAATAAATGTATGATTTGTTGATGTAAACATTATGACTAGAAATCTGTTACACAGTGGTACATTAAATATAGTATTGATTAATGATCTTCTATAAAAGATTTTTTCAATGTCAGTCATATTTTTTGTGAATTGAACACGTAATGGTTAAATTAATTCATTAACCCATAAAGACCCATTTTGAACTCTTCCAATTCAAAAATTGGAATAATTCATGATAATCTTCAGGAGTGAATGAGTTAGGCAAAAGCTTTAGAGATCAAAAACAATAATGTACAGTATAACTTATATATATATAGTTAGTGCATAGGCATTGTATCTATCACTGTATTCTACCAGACAGCATCATTGATATTCAGGGGTTACACTCACCTTCACTCTCTACACCCCTGGATTATGTCATGGCAAAACTGAAGGCTCCGTGTATGCCACCTTGTTAATGAAACAAGAATACTGGTTTGGCCCTTTGATGTACATCAAAAGAATCTCGATGACATGTAACGATAAAAATTGACCAGCTCTGAAGTCAATTGCGGCTCCTTTGTAATCTTCAAAAGACAGGTATCCGCCTAGCGATTAGTCAGGTTTTTTTTACCTGAGCAAGGCTTCAGTTTTGTGATGACATATTCCATGAGTGAAGAGCGAGGGTATTGGTGGGTGTTACTCCTAGATATCAAGGATGCTGTCTGGTATGTATGTTTCTAGTACAAATTTGATTTATAACAACATACTAAGCATATGGTTAACATTCTGTATTATCTATGTTCTGTAGGTACAATATTCAACCGGATAAACACACTTGCCTCTGTAAGTACAGTCACACACCCTTTTTTCTTGTTAGGAGGATGAGTATGCTAATTAAAACTTTTGAAAATATCCTCAATGATCTGCTTATACAATTTTCGGTCTTTTGACCAAAGACTCTTCTCCAGATAAAAGAAATGTTACACTTTATTTCTAAGATTTCTAATTTTCCTGTACATATTTTTGCAAACCCCCTGTGTGCTTAGTACATATGTAGATCCAATAGGATGCATGTAATTTACATTTCCCAAGTTAATGTTAGTTATAGACAGATAATGTGAAGGTACAAATATCAACTGAGCAAAAATTTAACAAGGGAATATAAATATACTGTATATAATATATCGCATTATGTTTATATCTTCAAAGATGAAAACAGCCAATGGTGAAAAAGGAGGAATACCCACATTTTATGGGGTTTTAATGGGGAATTTAAAGAATGAACATTACAGCAAAATTATCAAAAAGGATGAATTCCTCCTTTTTGGGGAGGATTTTCATCCCTGTATCTTTTATTGAAATTCAAAAAGAAATAGAAAAAAAAACCCAATTCTATCAAAAGTAAAGTTTAAGAAAAAATAAACATTTGCAAAAGAAACGTCAGTGAGTGATTGATTTGGAGAGGTACACAATTATTGATAACAGATGATCATGTTTACAATGAGGATACAAATTTACACTTGCTACATCGAGCTATGACAAAAGCAACAGATTTTAATTTCAAAAATTTTGTTTCTTTTTTGCCTCTTAAGCTTATACCTTAATAGTACAGTGTACAGATCATAGTTTGTGATTCTAGGGAAACCAATACAATTCTAGCTCCAAGTTCATTTTCTACATGTATGTTACTGCAATTCCTGATTAACTCATTCACCCCTAAGAAGAATTTTGACTCTTCCAATTCAAAAGTTGGAATAGCTCATTATGAAATTTCAGGGGTGAATAAATCAATACTTCACACTTAACCTCTTTCTGAATAGTCAATTTACTTTGCTTCCCCTCTTGTCCGTTTTACGACGCTTCACCCTCATCAGTTTTACTTTCAAAGGATTTCATATTTTCACTGTTTTGTTTTTCTACACCTGCATCTCCTGACCCTGAATCTTCAATTATTGTTGCCTTTGATACAACAGACACATCCGAAGCGTCTAAACCTGATGGGTTACCTCCCTTGGAGTTACCATGGCCATCACATCCCTCTGCCACTTTTGACTGGTCATGTAGTGCTTCAGAACTCTCTTTTACTGTTTCTATACATCCCTCTTCCTCTGATTTTGAAGACTTATCACTGTCTACAACATTTTCTAATATTTCCTTTTCAAGTGAGGAGTGTTTGTCATTTCCTGAACATGATGACATCTCAACATCTGAAACCTTTCTTGTACTTTCTGCAACATCTAATGGTGAATTATCATTTGAATTTGTTACATTCATCTGAGCGCTGGATGAAGTGTCCTCTACGCTTGATAAATTGTTTTGATCTGATGAGTTTTTCCTTGCACTTGATGAACTGTCATCTGCACATGATGAAGTTTCTTTTACACTTGATGAACTATCTGTCACATCTGATGAAATGTCCTGCACACCTAGTGATTTAACTTGTGTACTTGATGAATTGTCATGTGCAATAATGCTTGCACTTGATGAACTCTCCTTTGCACTTGATGAACTAACTTTTGCACTTGATGAACTAACTTTTGCACTTGATGAACTGTCTGTGTTACTTGATGAATCGCTCTTGGCACTAGCTGAACTATCTTTAACACCCGATGAATTATCCTTGAGCCCTGATGAACTCTTCTGTTCACTTGATGAATTATCCTTGAGCTCTGATGAACTGTCCTGTTGACCCGATGAATTATCCTTGAGCCCTGATGAACTGTTCTGTTCACCTGATGAATTATCTTGTTCACCAGATGAACTATCATTTACACCTGGTAATGTTTCCTTTACACATGAACTTTCCTGAACATTTGTTGAATTGTCCTGTTCACCTGATAAATTCTCCTCCATGTTTGAAATGTCTTGTATGCCTGTTGAACTGTTCTGTACAACCAAATTCTCGTTATTACTAGTATCTGATGAAATCTGACTCGCATTTACCACACAAGTCTCCTCATCACTTTCTTCTTTCGAAGCACATGTAATGCTTTCTGACTGAACACATTTGCCCTTATCGACATCACAGTCTATCGATGCTGACGAAACACCTGATATTTCTAACACTTTAGTTTGCATCTTCGTCTCCTCAACAGATGAAGAACTTGCAGTGTTGACAGAGACTTCCACATGACTATCCGTTTGAGATCCTAAACTCCCCGACCGCTGAGTCTTTTTTACTAATGGCAGAGATTTCCGGCCTTTTCCTCTTTGTCGAACAAATTTGAAAGCTCTAGCTTCTTCCAGGGCAGCCATCATTGTTTCTAAATTTGGAACAACTTTAGCACTCGGAGGTGAACAAACCATTTCTGTGTCGGAATTCTCAAAGTCTGACACACTGGGAATGTCCCATGAATCTGAAAGTGTTTCACCAACATCATCCGGTATATTAGAGCTTGTCCCATCCAAACTTGTCGAGCGCTTCATTTCATATTTCTTTTTTATGGGAACCACCAAAGATTCTAATTTGTTTGACGCAGCTTCTTCCTCTTTTGCACCGACTTCTAAACTATTACTCCTTTTCCGTTTACGTGACTTCTTTGTGTCGCTCAAAGTTATGTCCCCTTTGTTTATTTCAACTTTTGATGAATTTGTATCCTCGCTGTTGCTTCTTTTTCGTTTTCTTGTTCGTCTCAATTCTTCTGTCTTCATTTGCAAGTTTGCTGTAGCCTCAGCATCTGAATCAACATCAGTCGCTCCTCCTTTTTTCATTGACTGACTGTCCTCGACATTGTCCGTCTTCGTCTCTTTCCTTGTTGTTCGGGATCTTGTAGTTACTGCAGATGATGCCGATTGGTCAGAACATTGTATTTTGTTGCCAGCAAATGATTCTTTTTTACCATCTCCTTTTCTTGTTTTATCCTGTTGTGATGTCACACGAGACACCTTCTTTGATTCTGGAAGCCTTGTTTCTGTCCTTTGGACTTCACTTTTCTCGCTCCCAGAAACCACTGCCTTCTTTTGACTTCTAGATCGCAGAGAAGGACCTGTTGTCTTCGATTTAATGGTGTTAATTTTTTTCTGGCTGCGTGCTTTTGAAGCTTCTTTATTCAAGTCAATTATAAGTGTACTTGCTGTGCAGTTTCTCGCCTTTGTACCATGTGACCTTATTAGATGGGTGTTGCATTCGGATTTATTGTAACTTGAAAACTTGCAAAGCTTGCATTTGTAACGCCGCCAACCTAGGTGACGAACCACATGCCGGCGTAGATTCGACAGACAGCTGAATCCCAAACCACATTGCAGACATTTCATTTCCTTCTCGTCGCTGAGGTACGATATCCGACTTAAGTCGAGACATCTAGTCTGAACAGATTCCTGAGTCCCAATATTCTTTGGGTCAGTGACGTACATTTGTGTTCTTGTCGACCTCATCCTTTCTGACGCTCTAGTCGTGTGACTGGACGAAGAGGGAGATGGTCTTTTGGAAGATGTCGTAGAAGGACTGCTCTTGTAAGTCATCATTGCAAATGCGTTAGTCTTTACCTCCTCAGTAGGTAGGCCTGGTTCTTTTTGTACCCAAATCTCCTCAAACAACTGTACTTCAGGCTCCGGACTCGCCGATATAAACTCAGAATTTAATTCTTCAATGCTTGAAACATAGCTTTCATCTGAATCAGAATATTTGTCATCTGAATCCGATATCTGACTCCTTTCAACTGTAGATTCTTCAAATTTTGAATCTGATGTGTTCATTGTGTTTGAAGAGGAATTTCTATCAGACTTGGATTCTAAACATTTTGGAATCCTTGGGGTGAATTGGCTTGAAGCTCTGGAGGTACTCTTCCGCGTGTACGGATTGACCTTGAGGCCAAGGAAGTTTTGATTTTCTGTTGGCTGTAAGGATGAAATGATCATACTGCCTACTTTGACTTCTGTTGGCTTTTGAACTCCATCTGTAGTTTTAGCAGTATCACATTTCATTTTCTGAGCTTTCATAGCCAATCGTGTTGAACGAAAAGTAGATTCACCATCCACCTCGTCAACTCTCTTACGTGGAGGCTCTGGGGAATTATCATCAGATTCATCGTCTTTTCCAGCTGACATTTTTTCACGAATCCTTGCACTTCGCTTTTGAAGTTCTGATCCTTCATTCTTGTTTAGATTAGAGTGGTCTCCCTTAGCATGTTGCTCGTCCTTTGATTTCCCAATGGCTTCTGTTTTCCTTGTTTCTGATGACCTTGTTTCTTTCAAGGTCACATCCACTGAACTCTTCAGCTCAGCACTCTTGATACTTGAACTTCCTTTAGTATCTTTTTGCCCAGACAGTGATCTCCTCGTCACCATATTTTGTGAAGTACCTGGTTGTTCAACCTCACCCTCGGATGAAGATAACCGATTGGACTGGTTTTTGCTTTCGTTAACACTAGGATGCTTTTCACTTGTATTGTCGATTTTGGTGTCAAGTTTACCCGATCTTCTTGTAGAAACCCTATGAACATTTTCATCACCAATTCCTGTGCTTTCCTTATCAGTTGCTTTCGGTTTATTAAGCTCTCCAGCATTTCCTTGGTTTACTTTCTCTGAAGTATCAAGTTCTTTGGTCTCTATACATATACTATCATCTTTTAATGTTTCATTACTGTCTGCCTGGTTGGTTTTCATGCCCGCACTTGTTCGATTACTTTTTCGGACAGAGGCTCGGAAAGAGGTCTGATCTTGCTTGTCCTGTTCTGGATCTTCTCCGCCTTTGTTCTTTGTTATGTTTTCAGACGAAACCTGGGAAGATGTGTTTCTAGTACTTATTCTTGAAGAAATACTTTCTTTTGAATTACTCCTACTCGTGTCCTCCGTCTTTGAAACATTTCTAGTCCTCGTTCTTGATAAACTCCGCTCACTCTCATTTTCTGTACTGCTGTCTCTTTTAGCGTGGACATCCTTACCAACAGGAGAATTTTGTCTGCTCCTTTTAGCCAACACTGGACTTGGTTCAACTGCATCCCTAGACCTGCTCCTGATAGAACTAGCGGACCCAGATCTCGCACTCACTCTCAATGAACTGTCTTTTAAACTTTCCCGGCTACTGTCCCTACTAACAACTTCTACAAGTGATTTTCCTTCATCCCCCTTGGAAACTGGTGTTGTTTGTGACTTAGTTCTCTCCTTTGATGCTTCCACAGTTTTTTGAGCAGACCTTGTGCTTGGTCTTAAAGTATTTGTTTCCTTCAAACTTTCACGACTGCTGTCTCTACTTCCTCTGGTGTGTGTAGCTTCTGGTCCCATAGATCTGTCATTAGATCCCTCTAAACTACTGTCTCGACTCTTTGTAGCCAAGTTCTGGTCATCCATCTTTTTGTCTTTGCCTGAGGAGACAGACTGCGATGTTTTCCCACTCCCTACTCCTGATGTCTCACTTCCAGAACCATCCTGAGATTTGTGGATCTTTTCTTTATCCTGTTCACCTTCAAAAGCCAGAGCCACTTTTACGCCATCTTTTTTCTGAAGGGTTGGACTATTGGATTCGGAACCTGTTTTACTCTGAGGGGATTTATCTGGCCTGATTTGAGATTCACGTCTTTTGTCAAAAAACCTTGTTCTCATGTATAAAGTTTCTTTCTCCGAAGACTTGGCCGAATGCCTGGTGACCATCTGAAGTTTGGAGGGCGAATTCGGCGAACTGCTGTCTGATCTCTTGCTGGGGGAAGACACGGGGGATTTCTGATCTTGAGACTTCTCTGTGTGTCTAAATCTGTCTGTGCTCGAAGATTTTGAAAACTCTGACCCGTCCCTGGAATCTTCATGATCATGGTCCATTGCCACATGGGATGTTTCTTTGTTGTCGTTCCCTCCGTCAGTTTGGCCTTTTTCTGAGACTTCCTTTTGTTTTGCTTGTCCACTGACCTTTGACCTTGTTCTTGACCTTGCTCTTCTTTCAATACTCTCCAAATTATCCATTACGTTTGAAGACGCTAAATTGACATCTATATCAATAACCTTTGACCTTGTAGCAGGTCTATTTGGAGAGGTTTCTGTAATTCTCGACGATGATTCACCTCTGCTTGACTCCGACCTTGACCTAGTTGTCGACCGGGACTTGTCAATTTTGACGGAGGTCGTTACCAGCCATTTACATTGGTTTATATGCTCGTCATAGTTGGACTTCTTCCAGAAAGCCCTTTTACACCCGTCACATTTATTTAACTTGATCCCAGTAGTTTCACCATCTCCTTGAATCTTTGATGTAGAACCTGTCTGGACTGAATCAGCGGCCTGCTTTACAGACATTTTTTCTTGTTTCGAGCCCTCTGGGCTTTGCCCGGAGGACACACGGGACTTCGGATCTTGATGCTGTTTCTGCATTGCTTCCTCTTGCTCTAATTCTGCTGTGTCGAATGCCATTGATTTTAGTTTGTCTCTTATCTTATCGATTTTCTCTTTACTAAGGTTGTGGTTGTTTTGAAGGTGTCGAGTTAGCCCCCAGAAGTAGCTGAATCTTTTTTCGCACATTGAACATGGGAACAGTATCTTTCTCCCGGAATGGATTGAATGCATGTGCTGCAGGAGACCTTTACGACTGCTATAACTGATGGAGCACAATAAACATCTGCACAATGCCAGGTCACAATGTCCAAGCAACCCTAGTTCCGACAGCTCAGAGTATTGGTGAGATCCAAGCTGACTCTTCACTGGTCTTAACTGGACAAATTTCTTGTTTTTCTGCTCCATTTGCCTCTGTTTATTAAGTACCGTCTTTTCAGGGATTTTGTCGATTGTTGGTGAATCTTCATTGACTATCTTCTGAACATCTGTATTCTTTCTCTTGCTAATTCTTTCTGGAATTTTCTTCTGTTTTAGCTGGTCACTTTCAATATTCTTGCCTCCAGTTAGTGTATTTTCACCATTCTGAATATTCATAGGTTCTTCAACATTCTCAGATGCTTTTCTCCTACTGTCAAGAAATTCTGGAGAAACAATGACATTCTGCCCATCATTAGCTATGCCACTCTTGGTAACAGTCAAATATGCTGCATTTCTATTGGTTGGAATTGGAGTCATGACAACAGTCGAAACTTCTTTCGCACGTCTCTCCATTTCCATTTTCTCTGCTGTCTTTGAATAAAAGTTATATTCTGAAGAATTTCCCTTGAACTTTCCTGTCAGAAGCTGTTTAAGCGTAGAAGTGTCTCCGTCACTGCTATCGTCGTCATCCTTCTTTTCATCCTGACCTTGAATCTTTTTTCTTTGACCTTGACTGTGGCTTTGCTGTTGGGCAGACCTCCTTGTGACCTTCGGCCCCGAGGCGTTCACACTGGAGGCAGACTGAGACGTCGTCCTCGACTGCGATAAAGTTGATGATGAAAAGACACTCGACAAAACAGACTTTGCGTTATTTACCGAGCCAGTAGGAATTGCCGTATTATTTGATTTGGAAGCCGATTGTCTTGCTTGAGATGACTGACTGGATGTTGTCGATACCGCTGTCGGTGACACGGATCCAGAAGTTCCGGGAGAGTTGTCCGTTGGCTGGACAACCACCACAGACTCCTCTTGGCCACTTGAAGGAAATAGTGTCTGCTCCGCCTCTGCAGTGCAGTAAATTCGTTTGTGAGCAACAAAGTTTGGAATGCTCCGGAAGAGATTACGACACACACGACATTCTACGATAAAATCACACTCATTGTACATCAGATTGCGGACCTCCGGCGTTCCGTAGTGAACACAATTCAATATCTGTTGAACCATCTTATGGCCCGCCTCTATCGCCATGGAGATTACTGAGAAGTCTATTTTTGAGATGCTGTCTTCCTCATCACTTGAGTCCGACATTTTGTGGCCGTTTCTTTAAACCTGAAAAATACAAATGCATATTTGTTAAAAACCAAAAACAAATTAGATTGGGAATACATAGAAATTTTGTTAGAACTGTTAATAGAAAATATACATTGTACAGTAGTACCACTCTTCATAATATAACTTAATATTGTGTAGTTTTTACCGAATATAAATCTGATAGAAAACATGGCATAATCAACAGAAACACTTTTTTACTTAGTATCCAAAATTTGCCAACTCTTATTTATTTATAGAGAGGCTCCCAATTTTGGACCCTAAACTTGAGTTTTTTCAATCAGTGATTTTGCGATGAACAACAATTCAACCTAAATGACAAACAGCTCAAAGGATGTCATTAAAAGTATTGTTTTTCAAAATCAAAACCCCAAGAATATCACATTAAATTTCTTGAAAGGGATAAAAGGATAAGAAATTTCGGTGATGGGATGTCACAAATATCACAATAGTTCGCTTCTGTGATAGGATGTCATAGATATCAGGATAGGTAGTTTGTGTGATGTCACAGATATCAGGATAGGTAGTTTGTGTGATGTCACAGATATCAGGATAGGTATTTTGTGTGATGGTATGTCACAGATATTCGGATGTAGTTTGTGTTATGGGATGTCACAGATCTAGATATCAGAATAGATATGCTGTGTAGTGGGATATGTCACAGATATATAAGGATACAGTGTAGGTAGTTTGTGTAATGTCACAGATATCAGGATAGGTAGTTTGTGTGATGTCACAGATATCAGGATAGGTATTTTGTGTGATGGCCTGGGATGTCACAGATATCAGGATAGGTAGTTTGTGTGATGGGATGTCCGAGATATCAGGATAGGTATTTTGTGTGATGTCAGAGATATCAGGATAGGTAGTTTGTGTGATGTCAGAGATATCAGGATAGGTAGTTTGTGTGATGTCACAGATATCAGGATAGGTTGTTTGTGTGATGTCACAGATATCAGGATATGTATATTCTGTGACAGGATATGTCATAGATATCATGGTATATATAGGTACATGTACATGTATATAGTTTCAGTGATGGTATCACATTGACATACATACAGGGATGGGTAGTTCCAGGGATGGGGTGTCACAAATATCAGACATCGTTATTATTGATGTTTTAACCATTACATTCACTATTCAAGCCTGCCATTAGTGTAATAGGTCTACTAATTCGTGTTAACAGGTGCACGTTTGTTATGATCTGCGCGTGCAGAAATAAACACCCTTCAATCGTCTTTCAAAACCAATTAATCGCTTGTCGTTGAGTATATGTATAATATCACGCCCAAGTCAGCAGCTGGGTTATCATAATGCAAATTAATCCAAACAACAACGCTGACGTATTCACTAATATTGGTAATTAAAATGTGCAGTGCCACTCCGTGAACCCGGGGAGCAATGGATGTGCCAGCACAATTCAGTCGAAGGAACATAAGCATTTAGTAAATTTAAACAGAATATTCTCGCATATTTCGCTTTCAGTATGTGTATGAATGCATAAAGCAATAGTTACCATTAACAAAATGGATTGTTGAAGCATTAAAAGCTCTAAATATGACTTTTTGTGGTTTTCCAAGGCGTGCTTCTCTCGCCACTGAGAACTTGATCCTATGACGAATTGCAAAGGATTGTGGGAAGTTTCGACATCCGGCGAGAAACCGTGGCGATGCGAAGTGAAGGTAAACAGATCCGCATATGTTGTGTTTTAATGAGTTTTTAAAAGTATATATAACTTACAAACTATATTTTACTTTCGCGGAACTCTTATGAGTCTTAATTTAGTTTCGGTCCTACTTCAATTGACTTCCTTGTTGATGGGCAAGGACCGCAAGATCACCCGGCTGTCAGTGTGACAAGTCATGACAGACGACAGATTTACAGATGATCAAGAAACGAACACAAAGTTATTAAATTCGACAAATTCATATATTTTACGGCGAAAAAAATTATAGACTTATAAACTGATAATGATACAAACCTTGTTGATGGTGTTAATTGTTGTCTTTATATTTTTTTTTTATCTATTTCCATCTCTATAAGTTTTGGAAAGGGGAGATAATTTGCACAACAAAATCAGCTCCAAGTTTTGAAATACATGTGTAGATCTAGACTCTATCTTTTATTATCTACAGTACTGTAACTATGATATAAAGTTAAAAGAATCTAAATATTTTATTTGAAAATTTTCAAGCAACAGCTTATTTGACCAGTGATATTCTGTTTTACTTTAACTCAATAAAAATAAAAAGCTTTAAATTATACAATTTTGTATTATTAAAGACCTCAGTTATTATATTGCAGAGGCAATTAACTCATATTGTATCAGGAGAAAGTGAAAATCTAGCCACCAGATATGAACATGGGACCTGCAAACTTTAGAAAGACACGTGCACTCAACCAAATAAGGTTTTAACCTAGACGCTGATGATCGATTAATTTGTTTTTGTTTACGTCTGCCCTTTTTCTCCAATTCTTCACCCCTAAATATTGAAACCTATATCAAACATTTTACCCAAGTTCTGCAAATATCCCCTTGTTAAGCATACTTATATAATATATAATTACCCAATGCTTTCAACAGGGTTGGCATTTATATATTAATTATATAAGCTCGCCAATTTTTTAACTCAGCTGAAAATGTATCGGTCAGACTGGGGTTCGATTCAACCCTGTGGGCGCTGCAGGACCTTTCAAACGTCTTTATATAGAATTATAGTTATAGATAAACACTGCATATAATACTCTTCCAACTACTAGCTCACCTGGTTACAAAAGGGCCAGGTCGAGTTCCACTTTGGTATCATAAAAGTTTAACAAACAATAATTTAATTTTGCCTATTCCCGCAATGGTAAACTTTTTCAAGTTATATTGTATAACCTCAAAAATCGCAAAAAGTGATGACGTCATATACCGCCATGTTTGGCGCGGTAATTTGTAATCAAACTTCTGATTGGTTGAAGTTGTTTTGCGGTGAAATTTATGCACATGATTGTGTATTTTGCAAATCCATCCGATTTTTGTTATAGTTAATACGAAATCATTGTATAAGACGTATGTCTCATATATGTATCTTCGGAAATGAAATTATAAGGAATAACCAGAATATTTTTTAGGGTTATACGGTATATACCAAAAAAAATGTGTGTACTTTTTTGCATAAACCGCTTCGCGGATTTATGCAAAGTGCACACATTTTTTTCGGTATATACCGTATAACCCTAAAAAATATTCTGGTTATTCCTTAAATATCTATATCCAATTGTCGTAGCAGAGAAAATTATGCATGATGGGGTGGTCGGGTGGTGCAGTGGACTATAAGTGCACTTGCCTTTCACCAGTGCATCAGCTACATGCATGTAGCTATAGGGCTATCACAGTGTACCTATTGTCCACTTTGCAAAGTTTGTACATATATAATTCAGGCTTTGCGCTGAAGCCGTCCATATATCTTTTTCAAGCATAGAAACTGAAAAGGACCCCACTTATTTTCAGGATTCCCCTTTTAGCAAAGCAGAAGGAACCCATTTATTTAGGAAAGGACCCCATTAATAAAATACCCAGCGCAAACCCTGTAATTATGTATTGCGAAAAAAAAAAATGTCCAAACCGGATTTAAACCTGGAACTTTTCAAACTCTGCATAGATACGCATGCTCACGTAACAGTTGAGTTATCTGGTTGCTGATGATCGACCCAGTTCAGTTCTGCTATATTAAATTCCCCCTCCTTTCTTTTGTTATTTGTCTTTGCCCCCGAAGACACAACTATCAAGTGACCACCCAGGTCTGTGCAGATATCCCTTTGCCAAGTATAAGATATAGAGCGGCTAGGGTTCGAACCCTTAATCCTTGGCTTCAGATCTCCATACCTGATGTTGTACCGCTGAGCTGAAGGGAAATTTAACCTAGTAAGCTTATCAAGTTAATGCTCATGTATTGTTTTCACTAACCCCCCCCCCCCCCCCCCCCCCTTTCTTCTCAAAGCCAACAAAGGTTCTTTAATTGACTTTCCACCAAGGATATTCTCTTATTCTCCCACACTTCACAGGTTCATTCCAATTTTTGCTAGGGAAAAATAAACCTGTTTTTACGGGGGTATAGGGAAAAGACAGCTCACACATTATTCTAGTCCGAAGGGTTCTGACTCTCTGACCCGCTAAATATTTTGACAACAGGCGGGTGCGCATAACTTTAAAAAGTATTCTTTGATCCTGACACACCTATTATGGCCATTGCACATACCGTGCAGTAACTAAGAGATCATTTGACCACAGGATGTAGATTTTGATTTTGTGTGAGGGCGATTGGTAAATTACGATCAAAATGAGGGAGTCTCCTTCGTAATTAGGGTGGGTTAACGGGTATGTATAACCACTAGAAAAATTAGTCGCTGGAACTATTTGAGATGACATCAGCTGAAAATCTGTAACCTGAAAAAGTCATATCGTTGTATAAATAATGATGGTGTTTCTTTTTCTTACAGATATATATACATCCTTTCCTCTGAAGAATTTACCCAAGCAGAGCTCCTGCTTAGAATGCCACAGCCTATTATGGGATGACTGGTTTTGATATTTATGTGCACGGACTAAAAACAATAAATAGATACATACGTTGTATGTAAATTGTTAACTAGATGTCATGACTCATCCAAATTATGATCCGAAAAGTTACCGCAGGCCAACTGTCAAATCAGCAGCTTCGTACCAAGATGGGGATTACTGGTTGGTCGACAAACCTAACAGAGGTGCTGCCCTCTGTAGGCCAAAGACGGAAACACAGTTAAAGCCAACGTACAGTGTAGACTGGGAGATTTTCTGTCCAATCGGTCCTCAACTGGCGTTTCATGTTGGATGTGCTGTTGGTAAGAAATTTTAGCTTGCTGGGATGAAGAGTTACAAAGTTTGTTCAATTAAATGACCTCACTAATATTCAAGGCCCCATGCAGGGGTCTAATATATTGATTTTGGTGGTGGGGTGGTGCAGTGGATAGCGCACTTGCCTTTCATCAAGGCAGCCAGGGTTCGATTCTCCGACCGGACATGAAAAATTAAGGGGAGTCACCTGCCCGACCACATGGGTTTTCTCCGGGTACTCTGGTTTCCTCTCACATTGAGACCCCTCGCATGCTAACATCTGGGCCAGAAAGAATGAATTATATAAGTAGACAGGGATAAATCTGACTCTTAAAACCTATGGGAGAATTTGAGGGATTTAATGGGATCAGCAAAATATCTCTTGAGATTTTTCTATATGAAGTAAAACATTTTTGAATCTTCAATGAGATTTTCAGGAAAAATATGGGTAAAAATCCCCAAATCTCGCCCCAAAGTGATCCCTGAGTAGGATATCTTGTTTCATAATTGTTCATGTGTTGTAAAATAAAGAAAGTTTACTGGGGGTACATTAAATATGTTAAAAATTTGGTGACTTTAATTTAATAACCAAAATGCCTAGGTTGATGATATTTGACCGTTAACTTGCTTGGGTGAAGTCTGCTGCAAAATTTCTCAAATGTATGACTTCAAACTTTATTCAAGGTCATGGGGTCAAATATGGTTAAAATCTTTTTAACAACTTCCTCTGAATAACCATGAGGTCCAGAATGTTGATTATATGAGTTACAGGTAGCATGCTTGATATAAACACTATATGATAAGGTTTCTTTTTTTTCCTGAGTCACGGCCGCGACCACGTCAACATTTGCATTTAATTATAAGTCTACTCTTCACAGTGTTATTGTTATAAAAATACGATTGGATTGAAATTTGGTTACATTACTCATACTATCTAACTAAACGCGTAACTCCAATTTGGAGGAAGTTTGTTCACAGGTTCTGTTTTTTGTGTGTAAAAACTCTGATTTTTGGATGCTTTTGAGAATTTACGTTACCGTTCAATTTTCACAGTTTTATTGTCATGCTTCATGGTCAATATGGATGTAACCGACTTGCATTCATACCGACATGAAAATTAAAACGCCGTTCAATCCATATATTTACATTTTAACTATTGAACAATTGTTTAATTTGATCTCTTATTTAATGAATAACTGGTTAATTAACTGCGTTTGTTATTGCGCCGCCTTTTAAATGAAAAAGGCGGAACAACCATAATTTGAGTTAAATTGGCGCCAATAATTTACCGTAGTCATTTGAGCGTTTGACGCCGGGATGTTCTCCATGTTATCCGAAGCGGAGCCGTAAGACTCGTATTGAACAAGACTAATATATTACGCCATAAGTAATTCACGTGAATGGATGTATTCATACTGTATTCATGCTGTATTCATAGTCGAGTGTGTGTTGTTTTCAATTGGTAAGTTCATATAGAGAAGAAACAATCAGAATGTAAATATAACCGTATATTTCAATATTAGATATGGTCCCGACTTTCATTTATTCTCATTGGCTAAAATATGGTCACATGCAGGTCCATTTTTTGTGATATTGACCTACATTATTATGTAATGTTTATACATGTACAAATACTTAGCCAATATTGTGTTTATAACTTCATAATCATTGTTATGTCACAGTTGTTTCAAATTAAGTCTTTTGCAAACAAGCTTATTATCTCATAAAAAAATAAGGACCTTTGATTTGGTCAATAATTGGTGTTATCCCGACATCTAATGTATTGACCTTAGGCTTCGCCCTCGGTCATGATATTTGATGATACCAGGTCGGTAAAACACCATATTAACCTCACCAAAGCCAGGGTTGCCAACTCTCACCGCGTGAGACAAAAACTCACGTAAATTCATCATAAAAATGACCTCTCTCACACTGAAACAATCCTCACGCCACGTGAGCTAAATTCTCACACATTCATGAAGGTTTCTCCCTACACCTCACACGAAGCCACATAACTGGTCATTTTAGCTTGGGACCTGACTTGACTAGGCACACAAGTACCATACAGGTGTGAATCAAAGGTCCATATAATTGATAAGAACTCAACAATTATGAACTTTATGTTAGTCAATATTGTGTTATTCCGACATCTAAAGTAGTGAACTTGAGCTTCGCCCTCTGTTAATGTTTGATTATACCAGGTCTGTAAAACACAATATCAACCTCACCAAAGGTCCATAATTGCTAAGAACTCAACAATGATGAACTTTATGTTATAGGTGACACACTTTACTTACATGGAGGAGTAAGTTCCTTTGGTTCTCTAACCCCTTCAAACAAGCTCTACAGCCTTGATATAAACTCCATGATATGGAATGAGGTCCGAGTAGAAGGAAGTCCCGCTCTGAGTCATCATGCTTGTATAACTTTGGACAACAGATTTTTGCTTCTCGTTGGAGGATGGAACGGTAAGGGAAGGACATCGTCTGTAATTGCTTTCGACACCGAACAGAAAGTGTGGTTGTATCCAAAAGTTTCCGGATTTCCAGAAGATGCTGGTCTTAGCTCCCATACTGCCTCTCTTTTGAGTGATGGAAAGATTTTGGTGTTGGGAAGGGAAGGAACCCTAAGAAGTCAACAGAAGGATCGGCTCAGTGGCAATGTGTATATGCTGTCAGGGAGTCTAGCTCTTGGCGAATTTGTTTTCACTGAATATAGTCATAACACAGAATCTCGATCTGGACATACAACTAGCTTTATTGGACCAAAGTTATATATAATGGGAGGTCGAAATGATAACTTTCTTGAAGTCCACAGCGGCTACAAAAGTGGAAAATATGATAGTGACAAAGAAGCAATTGATACAGTTGTCAAAGTGGCAAAGACTCTTAAGCCCATGGCAAAACTTCCTCATGGAAGACGACACCACGTGGCTCTTGAAGGCTCAAAAGGAGTGTTAATCCACGGAGGAGAAAAATTTGATGGTCCTCCTAATAGGCAACCCGCTGGAGAAATGTACATCATGACAGACAATAAACCTTCTGGCGTGAATTTTTACCTGCTCGGTGTGAGCCGGGAAGGCAGAGTGTGTGTGTCGGAATCAGATCCTTCTACACGGTGGGCTTGGCGATCGTAGGCTAGTTCATGGCGACACCAGAGTTCTTCGTGTCAGCTGATGAGACTTGTATTCATAGTTTTATATAGTAGGGCTGCTATGATACATTGTGCGACAATATAAGAACAGAATGAAAACTGTTTCATGAATATATATGCAGGCCCTCTAAATTAAGGGCTTTTCCATAATTAAATCGTGCAGGGGAGGCAGGGGGCACCTGTATTAATATATATCATGGATGGTGGGGTTATACCAGATTTCAATACTATGTCTTATATTAAATCTCTTTTAATATTTGATGGGTGGTGAGGTCTCTGAGAGTGCCTCTTGACTCTCCAATATGGCATGATTCTGGATCCACTGGTAATCCTATTTATCAAGTTAAGCTTGCCAACATCATAATTTTTCTTATAAACCACGATTATATCGCAACAAAATGGTTATATTCGATAGGGACGAGTAATCTTTAACCATCGTAATTATATTTTAAGTAAATGAGGAAATTTATACTGTTGTTTATATTGCGACAACCCTTCAGGATATTACGACATTGTCAATTAAATACAGCCTCAGGCAGTTATCCCAACTCACATGTTAGGCGGACAATTGACAAGGGGCACAGCGGGTGACACGGTTCAACGCACTGACAGTTCTTACCTGTATCGCTTGTCTTGCGGAAGCCATGTTGAGCACAGCAGGCCTAAGAAAAATTATGATGTCGGCGAGCTTAACTTGATAAATATGCTAGGGTTACCAGTGTGAACAGCCCTAACAGGCAAAGCAGTTGGAGGAATTGATTTATAGGATCTCTTTATATTTGTTAGATCTCCCTGTTACTGAATACTACACACAGCATTCAATATTCAATGTGCCATATATATATGCATTGTGATCCAGGTGTTCACATCACTATAATGGACGATTTCCACTATGATCATGTCAGAATACCGGACCTTCTATCACTGCGACTTCAAAACAACCTTTTTTGGGGATGTCGAGTTGGTGCAGTGGTAACGGCCGCAGGTATTTCTGGCTAGGCGATTTCGTGCCGGAGGTCATGAGTTCGAGGCCCGGATAGGACACGAGTCAAAAAATTGTCATCCTTCGTCATTTGTGTTTCCGTGTTACTTATATTAAACACAATGTATCATATACACTCATATACACTTAGTGTTGTTGATCCGAAGGTTAAAATGTGAATTTCCTGCCGTAATTGTACCGTGCTTAATATATATATATATATATATATATAATATAAGTGATGTTCACAAATTAAGAGAAGTTCTAAAGTCATGATTGTAGAACTCACTCACTCCTGACGTTTCATAATGAACTGTGCCAACCTTTGAATTAGAAGAATTCAAATGTGTATTGCGGTTTGGTGAGATAACTGCATAGCAAGTAAAGGTTACACCTCTTTCAGTTCATCCTCGATATCCAGGATTGTGCTCACCTACACTCTCTACACCCCTGGATTATGTCATGGCAAAACTGAAGGCCCTGTCTGCGCCAACTTGTTCACTGGGCAAGAAGACGGGCCTCTCATGTACATCAATCTAATCTCATGGTCAATATAACGGGGAAATTTGACAAGCTTTGGATTCAAAGTCGGATGCGGCTCCTTCATAAAGCTTCAAAAGGAAGGCATCAGCCTAGCGATCGGTCAGTTTGTTTTTACCTGAGCGTGCCTTCAGTATTGCCATGACATATTACAGGGGTGTTACTACGTATAGGTGAATGTAACCCCTGGATATTGAGGATACTTTTATCTGGACACTTTGGTTCATCCAGTAAAAAATCAATTATTCCATACAGTATTTAAGTGAGCATCATGGTTATTTAGAAATTACCCTTAGGGATGACCTTGTGATCAATACCGATAATCATTTATTTTTATAGGTAGATAAACTGAATTTATTTTACAACAATTATGAAAGAAGTTATCAAACTAATTATATCAATCACTTTTGTCGGCCTGAATGTTAGTGAGTGAGGGGTCTTATTGTGGGAGGAAATTGGGAGTACATGGAGAAAACACACATGGCCGGGCAGGTTCTAATATTTTACTGTTATTAGATTAGAATGGATGTTATGGTTGCCAGTTTCACAGTTGAAAGTGGCATGGTTTGATAAAGATTAGGTATTATTAAATATTATAAAAGGTTGGTCTCAAATTTGAAAATTTGTAGTATATGTGTCTTAAAAATAATTTTTGAAATTAGTATTTTTATGCAGACAAAATCCTTTTACATATATGGATTTAAGTGATTTTTTTCTCTTCAAAATAACCATTTAATTTGATAAATATTGTTTGTCCTGTGATATTTTTATAGAGCATTTCCATGTGATTAATATATTTTTTTAACATTTTGATTTCATTTTATTTCTAACAGGGTTTCAGTCTACAGTATTGTGTCTATTGTGATTTACATGTAATATGTTTCAGATGTTTAATTAATAATATGAGTTGTGTACATGACAATGGCTTTGATATTTTTTGTAATAGTGCTAAGGGAATACATTACCATGAAATTATTTACTTAATTTTAAATGTGCATCTTTGCTAGTAAAGGGTTATCTGGTAGACCTATACTGTAGATTTTCATAGTTTTATTTGGTTTGATTTGTTATGATCATTTAAGGATGTGTCAGGTTTTAGTTGTTACATGTAAAGCCTATTAAGTTTCCAGAGTAAAAATAACGACCAGTACATGGCAACCACCCTGCGTTGGCCTCAATTCATCAGAGATATATACAAAGACCTGCAACAGAAACACATTTTTTTCAAAAATACACGAAATTTCATCTTAATGGCTTAAAAGTTACAACTGAAATGTTCCCTTTATATTTGGAATCTGGTTATGTATACTATTATATAGCATGTTTACACTTTTATATAGTATATGTATATTATTATATAGTATGTTAACACTTTTATATACATTGACACCATCCCCCCCCCCCCCCCGACTCAAACTCGTTGGGACCTGATGAATAATTCGAGGAATACATGGTATTCGAGTAATCCGAGTTTGGTTGAATATGTACATGTATGTACTTGGTTTAAAAGGGACCAAACGAAAACTAAATGTTCGAGGATGAAAGGGCATTTTGTTAACCGGGTTCGAGTAATTAGGGTTTTATTGTGTGTGTATGTTTGACACAAATAAGCAAATGGACAACACTAAAGCAGTGTGAAAAGTGTAAATAAGTTTATTAAGGCATTTGCCAAAAGGATATTTATCATTGGTACAAAAATAACGGTATATATTTCCGTAGCACAAAATGAGATTGCGTAGTTGTATACAACATGAAAATGAACAAGACAAATGTTTATAAAACATAAATTATACATGCATATCCGTATTACATAAAAAATGTATCTGAAAAAAAAACAACATATATCGATCTGATATTGACCAGCAATATTTAAGATCAATATTTTTGTTTTCGGAAAAAAATACAGATAAATTATGTAATGAGGATAATGAGTTAATTTCTCTAAACTGATACACAGGTATTGCTATCACAACCTTTTGGATATACAAAATTTGGGACATGTTTGCAAAAGCATTACTTGAAACAGGGAACTTTCATTCAGTCCTTTTTTGTGCCCTTCACTCTATGTTAGAAAAAGAACTTTGTTCAGCATTTTATATGATGGTTCATTTATCACATTGAAAACCATAATGATAAGAACACCTTCAAATTTAACTTAAGCATGATTCATCAATATACTGTGGTCTATGGTGCCAAAACATCGCACACAGGGTGTCATATTAGACAGGTTAATGTAACTAACATGGAACACAGTGTGTCAGATTAGACAGGTTAATCTGACTAACATGGAACACAGTGTGTGACATTATCCAGGTTAATTTGACTAACATGACACACGGAATATCAATCTAAATATTGTTCCATTCCAATCATATAAAAAATAAAACAACTGCAAAGACATTTGCAAAACATTTATAGACTTCATCGTTATACCTATAACATTTGATTTGATCAACTGTCAATAACAAATTTGACCATTTTAAAGCATTTAAAACTTAAACAAGTCAACAGTTCATGGTTCTTAATCTAATATTTAACAAAATATGACAAATGCCTGTACACATACTCAAGTTACTCCAATTGTAATTTGGCACAAAACACTACCTATGTAATACATATCATTTTCACTTTCGTGGATTAGCCAATTAATGAACCAATGACAGATATAGGAATTAGGAATTCTCAAAGGCAGGTACTACACCTCAATATATATTACAAAAAGAAGCACACAAGTCAATATGGAAACGGCTGATAAATGATTGTTGAGATATGAAATCACATTTACACTAAGATAATATAGAAAGTAATGGCAATGTAAGATATTTACCGAGTGTGAGGGAATGACATTATTATTACACAGATATATGAAATCACATTTACACTAAAATAATATAGGAAGTGATATACTTAAGGATTCCAGTCCCAAGGACAGGAAACCACAAGAGAGTTCCACAGTCAATGTATTTTTTTCTACGGAGTAACCTCCTCTCAATATTTGATCACATAAAAGATATGGTTTGATCAATTGAGAAGAAATTAAAATCTTATTAAATAGACATCGAGGACAAAATGCTATATCATAATCCAGATCGGAGATCAATCCTAGGTTTGGATGTCACCGAATCTTAGCTTAAAACAGAAAAAAACTATGCATCTTAGGTTGAAGTAATAGGTAATTAGCTTCTTATTACGCCTTGACCAAACGAACATTTTTTACATCATAGTTGAAAAGGGTCCCTCCAAGGAACCCAGTAGATTTTAATAGTACTATTTCTTGAATGTTTGAATTCTTCCGCATGAACAATGTAGCTGAACTGAGCACAAATCATTTCGTAATTTAAAGACATATACTTAGCAAGATATTTATCGGGAAACATTTTCCTCTACATACTAATGAGAAAGCACAGCTACATAGAAGTTTATCGATCAGAAACCCTAATTGAATTGATGTGAATGGATTATATTTCAATTCCTCTTATTTTAATGTTTAAACAATATAAAATATCCATAATGTGAGACATAATTAATAAACACGTTTTTCTATTTGAATATGTCTTTCTAAAACACGATTGGTAAAAGTCCGTTTCCTCTTATTGTCTTTTTGAACAACATAAATGTCCGATTCTGTAACTTTGATTTCTTTGACAGGTATCATTTCGATTCCGTAATACACGGACACAGGCCTCGATCGTCATTCCTAGGTGTTCTTGTCAGGCGTTCCTTCATGTCATGATGATCTCCATATTGTTTTATGGGTCAGTGGGAAGATCTAAATCTACACCTGAAAGAAAACCAGAATCAGCTAATTTGAAATCTGCATCAGGAGAATATATACTCTGTGTATTTATATATGGACTCAATTTAAGGTATATACAAAATTTGAAGATTCCATGTAATGTGATAAACCCTAGTAAGTATTTCAGACAGACACAATGAGTAGCCCTATACATAGTCCATTTCCATTTTAATGGATCCAACAAAACCCAGCGATCTGACGAGTCTTCATTCTTAAATTTGTTCTGGGGAAGCCACTAGTTACAAGTGTACATATAAGAAAGGTCTAGTAGGTACAAGTAAACACAATTGAAGTTTAAACCATGGAAATAATGAGAGAATAACGAAGCGTTAACAAAATGGCGAACCGAACTCAATATCGATTATAGTAGGGGCAACATGAACAAAATGGAAAGATATACATTGAGACCCCCGCAAAAGTAGCATAAGTCGAAAACAGCATACAACATACAATGTTTTACCAAATACAAATATTAAGTATATATATATATTCGGTCACGTCAGAAAGATTGTGTTTGTCTCGGTTCGCCCAACAATTGCTACCAGGGTAAGTGATGGGGATATAGACAATTTCTATGATCGGATATGTTACTATACCTGTGGTTCTCTCTATCCAATCTGCAAAGTATCCAGGTATATTCTGGTAGACAGCAGGGTACCCGGTGGTCTTGCACCCAGGATGTCCATAACTGGTCACACCTACTAGCTCCCACACACCTTCTGGATTTACACATACCAATGGCCCACCAGAATCACCCTGTTAAACAAAAAATAACAAATAAACTAAGCAACCGCCGCATGGATCGCATTTAAAGTCGACCAGGGGTTGCGACAAGGGATCGTTTCCTCTATCGGGCGTGAATATGTCCGGGCTAACCAGTCTCACCTTACGGGCTTTCTGAGGGTACTCCGACCTGTATTCTACCTCAGAAAAACTATCGCCCAGCATATAGTTTCTTCAGAGCAATAACGAGTGATTGGTGAACTTTCCTATAATTTGTTTCATAATCAAAATTGTAAATTTCATTTAAATAGCATCGTAAAATAAGTAAGTGAATCTTTTATGAGTTGTAGAACTATAGCCACCAAAAGCCTACTAAAACGTTGTTAAAGAGATTTAGAATATCAATGGATTCCAGTTTCACCCCCGGAATTTCATAGTGAACTATTCCAAGTCCAAAAGTTTTACATGGAGCTCCTTGAACCCTGCCTATTCATGCAACTTATTTCAAACGCAAGCATGGCTAATTTCTTATTACAGCGAACATCAGTAAATAGAACTAACTTAAAGTAACCAAATGTATAGGGCGACACTAGCACTGAACGAAATATTGACTGGGCAAACATTTCCTGGTGTAAGGACCTATTAGCAATACAGTGTCATACTTACATAGCATGCTGGTTGCCATGGGTCTTGGTTGTCTATGCAGATACCAGTCTCTGACCATCCGGTTGGAAATTCCTTGGCATATATTTCGCTGCATTCTTCTGGTTCATGGAGTATTCCGACCCTAGTCCCCATTAATTCGTATGGGTTGACTAAAAAGGAAAATATCAACTTTTGCAATGTATTCAGACACTTATTGTGTCGCTAGAAACCATGAGCTTGCTTTTTATCACTAATAATCTCTTTAATACTTAAAAAATTTGAACAAAGAAAACAGGATTTTTTTCTTATTTATTAATTTATTTCAGTTTGATTTGAAGGTTGAAATTGAACTATGAGCAAGTATTTGATATTGTAACTATTTGTAAAAAAGTTTCACAGTGATTGCAACTTATTGTTTACATTTAGTAATTAACATTATTAAATAAGTGATACTTCAGTACTGATGAAAACAACAAGGGGTCCAGGGGGCATGTAAGATAAATAATGTTTGCAGCATGTACAAACCTCCGTTTTCATTATCACCCCATCCAGTGATCCAGCAGGTCTCATATTCTTTCACATTCCTCGTTGACGGAGCTATGCATATTGGGCGTATGTTATCCGTGTAGATCACAGAATCATCCAATCTAAGTAGGGCTACGTCAGCATGGATTCTAGAATTGCTGGCAACAGCACCTGGGGCGTAAATAATATCTGCAACCTGTGCGGTCACTCCCTCATGCCAGAAGTTGTTTCGATCAACAGAACCAAAATGTACACTGAAGGCACTTGCAGACCCGTCACTGTAAGGAAATAAAAATAAATGAGAATTCATACATTGTTTGGTCACCTTGACCTTTTTGTCAACTTATAGAAATGGCAGAGATATGTTTGCTCCTAAATTTGGATAACCAACCGTTACTCTCTTTATAAGGAGTCAAAATCGTATTGCAAATGCTGATGCACATCTACATAATGTACATTCAAGTAAAATTTCAATACAATTGCCTGGTTGTTTGGGATGAAGTTTCAAGGGAAAATTAGTTTTTAAAAAAGTTTTTAATTACTGGTAACTTTGAATTTCTCTTTTGGGCCTGTGCTCGCCTCCTGGTTTTAAGCAGAAATTTCTATTTTGCAATTTGATGTCATCTTCATGCAATACAAGAAGCAGAATATTTCTTTGATACTCAATAAAAACAAAGTGACTAAGTGCTTACATAGATATACTCCCATCCCCCACAAAATGACCAACGGTGACCCTTGAACTTTAACCTTGACCACCAAAATGTATTCCGGTGTAGTAGACGGGACGCATATCCAAAGTGAGTACTTTATACCTCCTTACATTAGATGGGGGGTATACCACATGTAAAAGAAGCAAAATATGTCTTTCATACTCACTCAACACAATGATATGCTGTGATCGCCCACTGATGATTTAGCAGAGACGCTCCACAAATAAAGGATCCGTATCTCTGCAAATTCCCCATCCAAGGATGAGCACCAAGGGGGACAGCATCACCAAAGAATATCAGAGGAGCTGGTACTGGTTGAAGTTCAGGAACGCCACATTCTGTAACACACAACAACACGTCCGAGAATACCGAAGCATGTCAAAACAATACCTCACGATCAAAACTGATTAAAGTGTAAAATATGACCAATGGAAAGATTTACATGGAAAACCTGGAAAAAGCACAAGAAAAATTAAGACCAGGGCCCGTATTCATGAAACCATTCTCATGTCTTGTTTCTTGTCTCAGTTCTTGTTTTGGCTATGGATTAATAAGAAATGTTTATTCCGTTTACGATTTGGGAAAACATTGAAGAAAAGTAGAGAGGGCGCGAGTGTTATATTCAAAATCTGTAACCAATGTTTTATAGAAAACGGCATACAAACAAGATTAAATACTTAAGTTACAGCTTAAGATACTTACGTAATGAGTCACAAACTATCCGCAATACATTACAGGAGCTGCAACAGAAAGAAAGAATCTAAGACCTTGTACATTATGAATACTGGTCAAGTTTTAGCCTGAAAGTCTGGAAATGCAGGCTAGGAAATTGAAGAAATTAAAAAAAAATAAACAAGAGACCCAGATGGCCTGTATAGCTCACCTGCATACAGTTGTATCTAAACAATCAAGGATAAATTTGGACGTTATCCAGTCATATATACATAGGATGCAGGATTTTAAAGCATTTACTATATATATTTCCACACTTGGGCCACCTACCCATTTGACATTTGAGGAGAGTAATTTCTGACGACACCTCGTGTGTTGTTGGAATCTGGTACCAGAGTCAGCGCAACAATTGATGTAAAACTATGAGAAGAATACTGTTTCAAAATTCTGCAAGAAAACAAAAGTGTTTCAGTATAAAATATGATATATCTCTGTTCTTTACTTATGTTCAGTGTCATTACGGTTATTGTGTGTGTTATTCACAAAAAAGATATATATCGATAACATATTATTTTACAGACAGTTTATCAAGTATCCATACATTTACTTTTACTTTATACAAACGACAATATTTGTCAAGATCTTACATATAGTTTTGTTATCCTTTAAGGGCCCCATTTGAAACCATTTCTAGGTGCCCTGTGCGTTTATTACGGAGAATTAAGGCATTAAAATTACAATATGACAACTAGACTCACCCAACATTGGCTATTGCACATAGGTAGGAGGCGAGCCCGTCAGTGACGCCATCGTAACACACTTTGTGCCAGCTTCCTTCTCTGTAAATCTCCATGGTGTTATCATTGGCGTTCGCTACCACTGAAATAGAAAAAAAATATACTGCTGAGGCTTACATTGGTGGTAGGTAAAACTAACAGTACTAGTCACATACCAGGTTGGTAATTAAGCTTCTTTCTACAACAATAGGTGGGTGTTATTAACCTCAAAGGGTATCAAATAATCAAATAAACTCTAAACGCATTTTGATTGACTGACTTGATAAACTTTGCCCGGAACAACCTCACTTGCTGATTGTTTAAGACGTCATCGATTGTTGACGTCGTCACACTTGGCGGGAATTTATACGAGATGATAGGTTTTGCACATATCATAGTCAGTGGTTCTCTCACACTGTTTCCAACTGAGATTGTGGTAGAAACAGGTCACACGAATCTTGGCTATTGGATATTGAATTTATTTCACTCTCGGTTATTATATTTTTTAAAGTTACAAAAGACAATTGCTAAAGCTCGTGTCTTTTGTAATTTTTAGAAAAAAAGTGAAATGAATTCCATATCCAACAACCACTCGTTGTGTAACTTCTATTTAATTCTCACATGTCTTAAATACTTTAGTCATTTTTTCTAGAAATGTCGTCAATAAAGCTTGTAATTAATCTTCTCTATTCTCATATGTCTTAAATACTTAAGTTATTTTTCTAGAAATGCTGTCACTGGATCTATGTTGTCCCTGTAAATGGTGAAAATTCTTTTTATATACCCATTTTTTAATACACCATGCAAATCAATAAGGGATGTTCCAGGACTAACCGAATGAAAGGGCTGCTAAAAGGAGTCACGTTTCTAAAAGACAGACAATTTGTGTTAATTTTACATAAAGGGCTGTAACCCACTCCCACTTGCAGGGGTTTAATAATGTGAGGGGAAAGTCAACATCTGAATATCATTGAAATATTGCTTTGTTCTGCTTATTGCTAATAAACATTTCTGAAACTTTAAATAGTTTTCTCTACATATGAAGTAAAATGCTGATCACAGAAAGTAACTTTACCACAATGATGCTCATCTGAATTGTCTCCGCAGTCGTCAACATCGTTACAACGTAGCAGGTCGTCGATACATTTATGGTTGTTGCATTCAAAATGGGTGCTGCTGCAGTTACCTAAAATATAGAACATGAAAACAAGGTGAGTTGTGCTCATCTTGGCCGATGCTGCCACCGAAATCTAAAAAGCTGCAGAACTTACGGGTTTGATTCTATAAGGTAGTTCTATGATGTGAAATTCATTAGATATCTTGAACACAAGTTTTATAATCCTTAAGTAGTCAACGGTGACCTTTGACCTTTATTTTTGACCAATGTACATCAAATCTAAGTTGAACTTGATAGTCCATGTGATCTGTGACCTTCAGACCTCACAAGCAATCTCTAGCAAAGAGTTCAAGCAGGGAAGCACTGTATGAAGATTGAGTATGATAGACCCAAGGGATCTCAATTTATTGCATGGAAACCATATTTCAGATGTGGGTTATATTTAAAGTAATAGTGACCTTGATCTTTGACCTTCAGACCTGAAAAGCAATCCCTAGCAAGTGCTTTCAGCAAGGAAGAAATGTACGAAAGGCCCAAGGGAACTCAAGGTGTCACACAGAAACCATTGTGTGGACGCTAACGTTGTGATGGGGGGGGGGGGGGCATGTATATTCAGGTGTACCGCTTAAGCATCAGTAGCACAAAATAACATGCAAAAACAGCTGATACAAGTTTCCAGGTGTCATGTCTATGTACATGGTACTGATAAGTATAAATCTCTTCTAAAGCAGCCGAAATTTTGGTCATTTTTGTTTTCCTAATTTACCTTAATGTGCCCCTTTAATGTACCATGCAACTGCCGAATCATGTAACATGTGTTTTCATTTCAGTAATAATTGAAATAATAATAGGTGGGCAGGGGGTGGTCCCTCTCTCCCAGCTTCAGTCTGGTTCTCGGGAGGAACAGCCTGGCTCAGTGTTGGCACGCCCTGAGACCGTATTGACCGGGACTCCTCGTAAGCCTTTTCAGAGCTTGCCTTCGGGTAGAGGTTTGTCCCGGTCACCGGTCAGCAACACTGGTGACTCCGGTGTTCCGGTTGTTTCTGGGCCTTGGGATGGTCCTTGTCCGGGCCCTGGTTTGGCAACACCAGGTCCGGGGCTTGCTGTCAACAATCCTCCGGGATTGCAGGTAGCTTCTCTGGTCAGCGAAGTACTCTCTGCTGATATCCGGGCAGGTCCACAGTCGTCCTTCCCTCCCGGTCATACGTTGCCCGGCATCGGTCATTCTGTGACCGGTCCGCGTGTATCGTTGACCGGGAACCCGGCGTTTACGTCGGGCTATGGGTTGGTCGATCAGTTGGGCGCTGTGCCTTCCCCCGGTCCTGGGTTTAACCCTCCGTTCCAGCAGGGTTTTCCAGGCCAACCAAACCAGCCTGCGAGTGGTTTGGGGTTCCCAGACTCAGGCAGGCCAGTTCAGTCACACCTGGGGTCACTCCCAACCCATGTGACCTCCCTGCCCTCCGGGGTTTGGGCCATACGCTTTCCCCCAGTTATGGTCTCACCCTCGCAGCAGCGATACGGTGGGTTGTCTGTCCCCCCTCCCCAACAACCCTCTCGTCCGGGGGCCTTAATGGCCGGCGCTAGTAGGCGACACCGGACCGCCAGTGCTCCCGCTTCTAGGGCGGTCCTGGCTGTTACTCAGTCCAGGCGGCTGGGCGGGACTAAATCGCGGTCGGGTATCGCTTTTGCGTCTCGCCCTAAGGCCAAGTTTGGTAAGCGTTCTGCGAAGAATCGTTCCCTTTCGGAGGCATCAGAGCCCAGGCTCGAATTGGCTCCTTTTGCCCAGCCTGAGTCTCCAGAGGCTCAGACTTCTCTTCTCGTTTGGATTCATCGGAGTCCATGGATTGTGAGGGTTCGGGATTGGCAGAGAATGACGTTCTCCATATGTCACCTGGATGCTCCGAGGTCGATGACCTCCGGTCAGAAGCCCCTTCTTCGGATGGTGCTGCTTCTGATGGCGAGTCCCAGTCGTCAGATGAGGCCGAGGATGATGCGGTAGCTGATGCTTCCCATCTTGTGTCGGGCATTCGTGCTTTGCGTACAGACGTTGCCATTATCCTTGGCGAGAAGGACTGCCCACCTCCTTCGGCGTCATCAGTCCCGGAGGGAACCACCTTGCTTAGCTCTGCGGTTCCTCCAAAACCTGCGTCACGCAGTGACAGGACCCTGCCTGAGGGCACTATTGTGTCCTCTGCTTTGGCTGCCGCCCAGGGCCTTGTAGTGGAGAAGAATGCTTCTTCTACTCGCGCCCCTGGGTTTCCCGGGCTGCAACTCGCGGTGGCTGATTTATCGGAGGTTAAGCCTTCTGATTATGCTATCCACGACGGGAAGCTTGCACATCCTCCAGCTAAGCTGGAATCGAGGGACTTGTCTTCCTGGCCCAGGAAGCTGGTAGACCAGGTGGTGTTCAATGCTAAGAAACACCACAAGGTCGAGAGGATGTTGCGCCTCTCCCTTCATCGTCTCCTTATATCGGCTTTCTGATCTGCCTGAGGATCGGGTCTCCGATGAGGAGAGACAGGACATGCAGGACAGACTTACGTCTGCCCTTAATGCAGCATTGCAGACTGTGGCAGTACTTCAGTGTAATGCTGGCACGCCGATTTTTCGTCCTTGCGGTTAGCAGGTGAGCGAACCTTACTGCTTTCGTCTCTTGATGGCCCCCTTCAATGGTCCAACTCTGTTAAGCGGGATTCTCACTGCTGTACAGAGGGACTTGAAGGAGGACTCTGTTGCTGCGGGTGTTCTTTTTAAGAAGCCTAGCACCAGTGGTCCTAGTTCTTCGCAGGGTTCTGGGTCTGCCGCGAAGAAGCCTAGGTTTAATTCCAAGCAGCGCCCTGCTGGGAATAAATCTAAGCCTGCTTTCAATGCCAAGGGTAAGAAGGGTAAGGGCGGCAAGAAACCTCCTTCCAAGGGGAAGTCGAGTTCCTGACTCGCTTCTCCTCACCGCACCACTGCCAGCTGCCGCTTGTCCGGAAGAGGCTTGTTTGTCCGACGCAGGTTCGGGCAAGCCTTGTCCCGGTTCAGACGTTTGGCTAGGGTTAGACGTTCCGTTACCGGAGCTTCCGGTGGGCGGTCGTCTGGCCTCCTTTCTTACTCAGTGGAGAGAGATTACACAGGACAGCTGGGCATTGTCAATGATGTCGGAGGGGTTGGGGATTCCCCCCTCCGGGGGATCCAGGAAAGGCTCTGGCTTTGAGGGAGGAAGTACGGACCATGCTACTAAAGGGCGCGGTCGAAGAGGTTCCGATGTCGGAATGCACTTCTACTCCAGAATGTTTCTGGTGAAGAAGAAGTCCGGCGCGTGGCGTCTGATCATCGATCTAAGTGCTTTCAACAAGCATGTAGATTCTCCTCACTTCAAGATGGAGACCCCATTGGGCATCATTGCATCCGTAGGGAAAGGAATGTGGGCAACTTCAGTCGATCTGAAGGATGCCTATTTCCATATCCCCTTCAAGAAGTCGGCACGGAAGTATCTCCGTTTCACTTGCGACGGCAAGATCTTCCAGTTCCGGGCTATGCCCTTCGGGCTCACCACTGCTCCGCTGGTGTTCCCCAAGCTTCTGCAGGTTGTAGTGAGTTTCCTGCATTCTCGAAGTATAGATGTTCACATCTACTTCGACGATTCCCTCATGTTACACATGGTCAGGGATTCGCTGGTGCAGAATACCCGTATGGTTCTGAAGCTCTTGCTGCGAGTAGGCTTCATTCCTTCCAGAGAGAAGTCGGAGGTCACTCCTTCTCAGGACTTCGTGTTCCTGGGTTACCGTTTCGATACGGTGCTGGGCATTGTTCTTCAACCAGAAGACAAGTTTCTGAAGGCTCGAGCTTTGGCTCTGGCCTTTATGGACATGTCTCGGGTTCAGATGCGTTGGTTCCTCAGTTTTCTGGGGTATATCAACTCCCTGGCAGATGTGGTTCCTTTGGGACATCTTCAATCAGGCCCTTGCAAATGTTTCTTCTGGCCAATTGGGTACCTGCATCAAGGGACTGGGAAGCTATGCTTCCCTTAACCCAATCGGTAAAGGATTTTGCATCTTGGTGAACCCATGGTAAGTATTACATCATGAAAATTGGTTTTACAAGAAAAACCTCAATTCTAAACTCAGATAAGTAATTATTTCAGTAACATTTACTCACCACAGAAGTGTTCATCCACAGCGCCCGGACAGTCGACAAACCCATCGCACCACAAGTTACTATCCACACATGTAACGTTGTTCGCGCTTGCCGTCTGGCCAGGAGCAAGGCAGGCAACGGTTCCCGCAAAACATTCTGGAAAATAGTTGAAAATGATACAAAGATATATAAATAAACAAGAGGCCCAATAGGCCAACATTATCCTCACCTAGTAATAATTTCTCATTTGCAGCCTGGTAATGTGAACTATGAATCTATTACTGCTGTGACACAATTCATCAACGACACATAATGTTGGATAATAGACAGTTTATTCGTGATCGTAAATTACACCGACATCACAAGTACATGTTCATGGTATTACAACATCATTAAACTTGAAAGTACTTCCGCGTTGTGTCTCAGTCTGACTAAGTCAATTGTCAACTTATAAGTCTTCTACATCTTTACTAGCACTAGCCTGTAGCCCTCCTGGCAGCCTCTCGTGTAGACTGTCAAAGACCTAGTACCATAAAGCCATCACAGGTGTAGACTTTAAAAGACCTACCCAAGAGTCTTCTCATGGTACAGACTGTACAAGACCTACTCCATGGTCTTCTAATGACCGACTCTCAAAGACCTACTCCCTGGTCTTTTCCCATTACAGACTGCTCTATCACTATACTAGCTCATACTTATAATTACTAATCCCCTTCATGTGCAAAGTAGTGCCGTCTGCATTAATAATTAATGTCCAGCTGGTGTTAGTTATCTGACCAATACTGCACCCTGCCCCGGTTTACTGATGTAATAGACAAAGACCTTATTAACCACTAGTTTAACTCTGACAACATACCTCCAATCAACATAGCACCTAGGCTAATTAATTATTTCCAGACGGTACAGCTACCGTGATATATCATATCAGCATGCCTACTTTGTTACACTGCATGTCATTCAATAGACTACATTAAAAGATTTTAACATGCTGACACCTGTGGCTTTGAAAGTATGTCAAGGTTTTTTTTTTATTTATTTTTTTGCAAACTTGTTTTGCTCCTTTAAAGGATAAGCTGTCAAAACAAGCCAAATGTCATGTCTCAAGGCATTTCAGTGCTTTGAACATTTTGACATATTTGACCCCTAGGCCTGTGACCTTAAAATTTTTTTAATCTTTTTTTTTCACAGACTTTGTATGGCTCTTTCAATTCCATGTAGGTACCAGCCAAAAATCATCTATATGCTTTTATTTCAGAAGAAGCAGTTTAAACTTTTGACTCCTTTGACTTTGAAAGTAGGTCAAAGTTAATCTTGCTTTGCAAACTTTATTTCTGATTTTGGTAATTAAGTTTTTCAGCCAAGTAAAAAGATCAGTGTTGACAACCCAAAAACCTTAACCGGAAATGCTCTATTTTGCTTTTTAAGGATTTGTTTTGTTTACTTCAACCCATTGAAAAGATTAGAATATTTGCATTGCCATTTTTGCCCATGTATGATTAATCTTAAACCATTGTATAAAACCAAGGATATATACATGTATTTCATGTTTAATATTAGATCGCCCACAGACATGTCTAAACTCAGTGACATATCAAATTATTAAGTTATTATTGTGTGAAAACCTCTGACAAACCAACATGAACTTCACCAAATTCACACAAGTTAAGACTCAAAATGATAATATAAGTAAGATGTCTTGCTGAAATGACAAGGACATAGTCGTCAAAAGTCGCCTAAAGCAAGTATATAAAATACATGACATTAAAGTGGGTATAATGCATAAAAACAGCAGCCTCATTAAATATATGCAATATTAGCAGCGAGGGGTTCTGGTAAAAAGTCTACCAAGCAAGTTTCATCAAAATCCAATCATCCCTCAAAAGATATAATGCAGAAAGCAATCAGCTAATCAGGTCACAGCAGTCTTAAATATGCACAGAATACACCGATAATAAAACTTGAGCAAGGGTTTGTAAATCTTCCTTGGATTCTATTATAATTATTTAATTATTCAATTTTGCGGATTAGTTCATCGTTAAACAATGCTTTATTCTAATATCAGGTGGCTGTAAGCCTTATTTATAATTCAACATTAATGAAACATGCTATATATCTTAAATAGATCACTCTTTAAATGTTGACTCCGACATTAGAGCACAAGTGGTCTAATTTTGGGAGGAAACCAGAGTACCCAGAGAAAACCCACGTGGCCGGGCAGGTGACCCCATAATGTTATGTCCAGTTGGGGAATCGAACCCCGGCTGCCTAAGTGAAAGGCAAGTGCGCTATCCACTACACCACCCTTTGAAGGTGGCTGCTTTTAGGTAGGGGGATTTCTTTGTACTCTAACGTCCAAACTCTTACCTCCATCGGTACAAGCTATTCCGATATGTTCATTATAATATGAACAGTAGTAACTTGAGTCTGCACATTTTTCTAAGGAGTCCTCTGTTCCAGAACATGCGAAACTTCTGCCAAGGAATGAACTCGAAGCAGATCTGCCATATTCTCCGCCTCGGTAGGTCATTGTTTTCACATTTTTCCTGAAAAAAATAATTGAAATAAAACTCGTTAAATGTCTGTGGGACATAAATGCCCCCTTCCCCCATATGAAACTAGTTCTTCATGCCTATTACAAAGTTTGATGACAATCGAATCATTAGTTTGAACTGTTTGAATCAAAGGATTTACTAAAAAACATGAAAGGTAAAAATTACATTAAGATAAATAGCTCTTCACCCCTGCATGCTTTTGTCCAAATATTATCCTTGCCCTTTAAGTTTCTCAAAAGAATATGATTAAGATTTTAACAGTTTTGATCCCGGTGATCTTAAAAGTAAAAGGTAAATGGAAATAATTTGAATGAGTTTGCATTTGATGGCAGGTCATTGTCAAAGGATATCACTAGCCCAATATTAGAACATTGGCCCTTTTGGTTATTGAGGAGAAGTTGTTTGCAGTTTTTAACACTTTTGACCCCATGTGACATTGAAAGTGGGTCAGTCATCCATTGGAACAAACTGGATGTCTCTGCCTCTTGGTTATTGAGAGGGAGTCTTTAAAGAGATGAAAAGTATGGGACCCCTGTGACCTTGAAAGTTGGGATTTATTTGAACAAACTTGCTAGCCATTCATCCAAGCTTCTTTTTGGCTATTAAAAAGAAGTTGCTTGAAGCTTACAGATCTTTTTTCCCCTGTGACCTTGAAAGTTGGTCAAGGTCTTTTATTTTAACAAACTTAGTAGCCCTGTATCCCAGTATGTTACAGGATTAATATCAGTACCTTTTGCTTTTTGATTACTAAGAAGAAGTTGTTGGAGATTTCAGCACATATGACCCTTATGATCTTGGATGCTGGTCAATGATAATTAATTTGAACAAACTTAGTAGCCTTTCGTCCTAGTATACTACAGGCCCAATGGTAACCTCTAGCTTTTTCCTGAATAGAGCATTACATTCTATTTCTCAGTCTCAAGTCAGACCTCTTTACAAGACCATTCCTGTAGAGTCTTATAATCTATTTCTCACTGTCTCCAATCAAGCATCCTCTCGAAGTTATTCCTGTAGAGTCGTATATTCTATTTCTCCCTCATGACTGGCTCAAGTCAAGCTTCTTTTCAAGACCATTCCTGTAGAGTCTTATATTCTATTTCTCACTGTCTCCAATCAAGCGCATCTTCTCGAAGTTATTCCTGTAGAGTCTTATATTCTATTTATCACTCATGACTTGCTCAAGTCAAGCTTCATTTCAAGACTATTCGTGTAGAGTCTTATATTCTATTTATCACTCATGACTGGCTCAAGTCAAGCTTCGATAATTCTTTTCAATACAGATTCTTAAGTCTTATATTCTCTTTCTCACTGTCTCCAGTAGAGTGTCTTCTCAAGGTGATTCCTGTAGAGTTTATATTCTATTTCTATTTAAATTGGAAATTTTGGTTGCCCTCATTGCATAGAAACGTTAAAGAAGGGGCCATAACTCTGCCAAATAACAACAGACAATAGTTAAGTGATCAAACTTTGCAGAGCCTTTGAAGCATTCAACCTTGTGACCAAGTTTCAAGAATCGGATGATATTTATTGCTGTTATTGCACAGAAGCGGCAGAAAATTACATTTTTCGTTAACACAAAAGTGGCGATTTAAGTTGGCTGAACAGTTCATGTATATTACCTTTAAGAAAATTTAATAATATTTGCAACCATTATTGCACGAAGTGTGACAGACAGACGGACGGACTGACAAACCCAAATTAAAATCCCTCGTTTCGGTGAAAGCAGGAGATAAAAGAAGTTGATAACTCACCCAAACCCGAATTCTCGACAAGCTACTTGTGTATTTGAATCGGACCAGGAACAGACAGGCTTGAAGTATGATCCTGGTGCCTGAATCTCCAGTCTGCCGTGACTTTTACGATCTCCTCCAATCAGACGGTAATTGTATTTGGGTTTAGAACCACCTGTAATAATAATTAATAGCGATCAATTCACAATTTATTTTCATGGGTCCTTGTTGTAAATATTGCCGAAAACTATAGGTCCCACAATGTTAAATTGAAGTATTTCTATGAGTCCTTTCATAATTTTATGAGTACCGGACTCAGGACTCGCACGTAGATTGATCACTGAACTATACATTATACATTCAATCTGTTCATAATTTTCATGCGTCCAAAATGGAATCGTAATAAGTTGCTGTCTGCGGCTGTTGTTCTAAAACCACACAGTTGGTTATTATTCATATTACTAAAGACAATACAGTGGAGTCCACTTAATATCACCCCTGTTAATATCACATTCCGCTTTATATCATTTTTTTTCTCAAGCACCATTTTTAATTTCTCTCTATATAATCTTTGTAATTTTATTTGGTTAATATCATGTATTTTGAGGTGAGTTCCTCTTAATATCATTTTTTTTTTAACCAATCACATAAAATATCCAGAAAATGATGTCATTTCCTTTGATTTCAGATACAACTCTTACAAAATGTTGCATAGAAAATAAAAAATAACCCCAATTATGTTTTGAATTGAAATAATGTTATCTATATACTGAAATATCTTCATATGTACATTGAATAGCTTACATTTAGTAAGGAGATTGGAAATGCTCTAGATTTAATGTAAAAAAACATATTTCTCTTAATGTCACATTCCTGTTAATATCATGCTTTTGTCTAACAAATGCAACATGATATAAGGAGGAGTGCACTGTATCGAGAAAACATGATATACAGTGGATCCAGTATAATGTACGTTTTATTTGCCAGAGAAAATATTTTAAATGAACCAATCTATAATACTGTAAATGTTGAATATATTTAGCTGCGCTTAGTATGATGTCAATGTATTATAATTAGGTGATAATTACATGCCTGCCTATAGCTAGTCTTATGGTGAAATTGTCTTACATAGAAACAAATTATTACTGAAATATATAATACATGTAATATGATTAACAAATATTACATAGCACTGAGGGCAATAGGGGAGTTTATGGACTGGTCAGTCACCCAAAAATACGTATATGGACTGAAGTGAAGCTGAGGTCCATATACATATTTTTGGGTGACTGACCAGTCCATAAACTCCCTTATTGCCCGAAGTGACATGCAATATTTGTTATATTATACCGAATCTACACAACATGACCACATAATATGCAACACGAATTCCGCATAATTGTATGTCTCGCCTTTCCTGCTTTGCCGATAATATTTAAGTCCCAACGTAAAAATTAGTATGACAAAATACATACAGCAAGATTATATCTGTAACATAGCCAAGTTTCAATTTAATTACATATCAATAACACTATAAATAGTGGATGCTAACATAAATTCTCAAAATTCCCATGTTTTTACCCCAAAATTTCCTCCAATTTTCAGTAAGGTCTTCAGTATGATAATATTAGTAACTACCCTAAGTTTCAATTGAATCTGATATCAGTGACACTATAAAAAGTGGACTTTAACGCAAATTCTCAAAATTCTCATGTTTTTGCCCCAAAACAGCAAAACCTGTATATAAATTTCCTTCAAATTTCACTAAGATGTTCAGTATGATGATGTTAGTAACTACATAAAGTTTCAATTCAACCGGATATCTATAACAATATAAAAAGTGAACTGTAACGAAAATTCTCAAAATTCCCATGTTTTTGCCCCAAAACACTAAAACCTGTAACATGATTTCATTTAAATTGAGGTTAGGTATTAAGTATGATGGTTTGAACAATGTGACTAACTTTCAATTCAATTGGATAATTATAACACTGAAAAGTGGACTTTAACGCAAATGTTGACACCGCCGCCGCCGCCACCGGAAAAGTATACATGTACCTAAGTCTCGCTTTCTCGACTATCGTCGAGGCGAGACAATAAAATCGACCATTAGGTCAGACCCCATTTTGTTCATTGTCTGAAATAATGATGTCACTTCATTGTCTTTAATTTCATCCTGCAATTATGACGTCAAAATATATAGCGTTGTCCCGTAGTCCTTGACTCCGGGCAAATATACGAAAATATTGACCGAAGCAACAACTAGAATCGTATAGCACTTAAAGGCCCAATATACGTAACTTCAGGAAATTTTTTCAGGATTATGAAAGAAAATCCAGTTGATAACCATGCAAAAACTAGAACTGTAAGCCGATGGCTGACTAATACCCCCCCCCCCCGCTACCTCTTATTAGAGGTGTCTGACATGTTTTTGAAAAAAAAACATGATGTAGTACAAGTTGTATATAACATGCATTATATAATGTCAACAGTCAGCAGAATTTTAAAAGCCGAACGGACAAATTTTAACCTGTGTATAGTAATCCTCAACATTACTTACTGCGAAGTTTCATTGAAAATGACCCAGTAGTTTAGAAGAAGTTGTCCAGACATCATGTTATTACGGAAACCTGTGTATTGTCACCTTATTACCATGGCAACCAAAATTTTGACAAACGAAACCCTGTATGCAAATCTATACATGGTCCCCAACAATACTGCCAAGTTTCACTGAAATTGATCCAGTAGTTTAGAAGGAGTTGTCCGGACAACACATTATAATGATAACCTGTGTATAGTGACCTGGTTACCATGGCAACCAAAATTTTGACAAACAAAACTCTGCATGCACATCTACACATGGTCCCCAACAATACTGCCAAGTTTCATTAAACTCGATCCAGTGGTTTATAGGAAGTTGTCCGGACAACACATTATTACGGAAACCTGTGTAAAGTGACCTGGTTACCATGGCAACCAAAATTTTGACAAACGAAACTCTGCATGCACATCTACACATGGTCCCCAACAATACTGCCAAGTTTTATTGAAATCGATCCAGTAGTTTAGGAGGAGTTGTCCGGACAACATTTTATTATGGAAACCTGTGTATAGTGACCTGGTTACCATGGCAACCAAAATTTTGACAAACGAAACCCTGCATGCACATCTACACATGGTCCCCAACAATACTGCCAAGTTTTATTGAAATCGATCCAGTAGTTTAGGAGGAGTTGTCCGGACAACATTTTTCTACGGACAGACGGACAGACGGACAGACAGACGGACAGACGGACAGACAGACGGACAGACAGACGGACAGACAAGCTGATTCCAGTATACCCCCCCTAACTTCGTTGCGGGGGGGTATAATAAGTCTAAAACGAAGTTAACTTGAGCGGTAACTAACAAGAAACTTTTGGCAGAAAAATCCAAAGAATTGAAAATAATTCAGGTGGTGCCAACTTCAACAACAAACCGCTGGTAGAAGACAGTTCAAAATGGACGCGTGTTTACAAATATCGAGTTTCAACTGCTGCTGTACCGGTAACCATGTAAGAATTCATCTTGAATATTGCTGATATCAGTTAATCTGAACTAAATCTATAAATATAATAAGTTATTAGGCTTGGTTTTCGCTTCAAGTTTTGCCGAAAGTTACGTATATTGGGCCTTTAAATGAATGAGGAATAATATTAATAAATAAATACCTGACGAACACTCGTTTTCAGCTATATATAAGTTGTCTATAGCAATGTCCCCAGTATAACTGCTACCATCAATAGCCTCAATTATAATCTGGAAAACAAGATTATTTTCTAATGTAAAGTAGTTTAGACAAAGTGACAATAAAATAGCTACTTAAGAGTCATCTAAATAGGCAAATTATGTTGAATTTAACAACAACAGAAAACAACAAAGTATGACACAAATATTATTATCAAGTAATATACTAAAATGTTGTGATCACATGTATTTATATTCAATAAAAAGCTGTATTTGATAAGAGATTTTGGCAAAAAGTGACTTTGTGGCGAGATGCATCATGGAAGGATTATAAGTTACACAATGTATAAAAAACCAGAAAAACAACAATTTCGTTGCACTCTCAAGTGTCTATAGCCCACAATAGGGACATTCATTTGACTGGATATGGCTCTTTTAATGTGTGAATTTTACTGTGAGAAACGGAATCCAACTTGTATAAAGAGACCCAGAAAAAGAACTTTAAAGAAATCTCTAGAATATTTTAAATCATTTTCTGCCGATTTTTAAGATGAAAACATATCTCTGCTGAATCAAGATATCTGAAGAAGGAGTGATCCAAATTAAGATATCTGATCTAGGAGATATCCAAATTAAGATATCTGATCTAGGATATATCCAAATTAAGACATCTGACCTATGATATATCGGAATTAAGATATCTGACCTGTGAGATATCCAAATTAAGATATTTGACATAAGTGATATCAGAATTACCGGTTAAATATCTGACCTAAGCGATAATCGGAATAAAGATATCTGATTTAAGAAATATTCAAATTAAGAAATCTGACCTATGAGATATTCAGGTATTTTGTAATGTTTACCTTTGTTCCATCTGGGATGTTTGTGACACCCGGCCATTGTGTAGTGCTTGTGTTTGATGGGAGGTGGTTATTAACAAAAGGTGAAGTTGTTGTTGATGAATTCATTGGCTTGGTCGTTTTTGTGGCGTTCATGGGCTTGGCTGTTGTTGTGCTGTTCATTGGCTTGGTCGTTTTTGTGGTGTTCATGGGCTTGGCTGTTGTTGTGGCGTTCATTGGCTTGGTCGTTTTTGTAGTGTTCATGGGCTTGGCTGTTGTTGTGCTGTTCATTGGCTTGGTCGTTTTTGTGGTGTTCATGGGTTTGGCTGTTGTTGTGGCATTCATTGGCTTTGTGGTTTTTGTGGTGTTCATGGGCTTAGCTGTTGTTGTGCTGTTCATTGGCTTGGTCGTTTTTGTGGTGTTCATGGGCTTGGCTGTTGTTGTGCCGTTCATTAGCTTGGTCGTTTTTGTGGTGTTTATCCCATGGTGTGTTGTTGTGGTTGTCATCCATGGGGGTAGTGTTGTGTTTGTCCACGGGGCTTGGGTAGAGTTGGAAGCAGAGCCTCGAATTGTAGCCATTCCTTGGAACCAGCTGTTACCTTGGTTACCGTCCAATGACCAGACCTGTGTCTTACCATACATGTTATTCTCAGTGTATATAGACAGCCTATCTATGTTGCTACCATACATATGGTAGTGAAAATACAAACAATGATCCTTTTCTGAAAGAAAAGAAAAAATATTTGTATAAACTAGAAATGTTTGTGAGTCATAAATGCCCCCTTCCCCTTATAAAATTTGTTCCTCATGCTTATTACATATGTGAAGTTTGATGACAATCGGATCAGAAGTAAGCTGGTTACATTACCAAGGGATGGGATGGGACGGACATGGGTAACAATATAGGCCCCAATTTCATGTTAGTTGATCATAGTAACAGGTGGATTGGTATATACACAGTTAAAAACCCTGTTTACTTGAACTCAATTGGGACCTGAACAATAGTTACAAGGAATACATGGTATTCAAGTAATCCGAGGTTGGTTGATTATGGGTTCAAGCAAGTGGGGTTTTACTGTAAAATTGGCTTAAAAAGAACAGTGACAAACTAGAACACTGACTTAGATCAGCAAGGGACCCTCCGCGTGCCTGTCAGGAGCCTCACCCCCCCCTCCCCCCCTCGCCTCATCTTCACCTCTCTCCCTCATACCCTTACAATTCCATTGTAAGTAACAAACTAGAACACTGACAGGTCAGCAAGGGACCCTCCACGTGCCTGTCAGGAGCCACCCCCCCACCTCCCACCCCCCACCTCATCTCCACCTCCCTTACAATTCCTCCATTGTAAGTAACAAACTAGAACACTGACAGGTCAGCAAGGGACCCTCCACATACCTGTCATGAGCCCCCCCCCCCCCACCTCATCTCCACCTCTCACCTCCATACCCTTACAATTCCATTGTAAGTAACAAACTAGAACACTGACAAGTCAGCAAGGGACCCTCCACATACCTGTCATGAGCCCCCCCCCCCACCTCATCTCCACCTCTCACCTCCATACCCTTACAATTCCATTGTAAGTAACAAACTAGAACACTGACAGGTCAGCAAGGGACCCTCCACATACCTGTCAGGAGCCCCCCCCCCCACACCTCATCTCATCTCCACCTCTCACCTCCATACACATTCAATGCGATCACAAATAACTTTAATATGTTAGAACACTGTAATCATTATATAATATAATACATCCAAAACTTTTTAAATACTAATTTCACAATTTAGAATACAATATCACATTCTAACACAATGAACACTTTCAAAATAGTTCAGACATATTAGGATCAAAAGAGGATATTAAATGATTATTAACTATATATCGTTATGTATTTATAGTAATGGAGATCCAAACTTTGATCAAGTTAAATAGGTGTGACATTAATGAATATCCACAGTATGGACAATGAAAACCACTATTGACATATTAAGTACAAATGTATATTCATAATTACATTATAAGACTAATATTCAAAGTCATATATGGCATATATATCTAGAGTGAAATTAATGCCATGCAACGTATGGCTTTTACCAAGAAGTTTTAAAATTCATCAGGACGAAATCTTTGGCAGAATAGTTAATAACGGAACAGGTCTTACCCAATGGAAGGAAAGGCGAAGAAAGACGAGCCAGGTCACCAGTACCAGTGTTAGATGTCTCTATGTACATGTAATATGATCCATCGTATGCAGAGGAGGGGCCTGTGCTCGTGGAAGGAGTTGATCCCTATAAAATAAAATAAAACGAAATTAACTCGAACTATATAGCGTCTCCGAATTACTGACCAGTGGCAAGTTTTTTTATGTCAAAATGCAATTCTACATATAGGTAACTGGAATACATAGTATAAAATAAAACAGTTACTGCAATTTTCAAGATTTAACACGTCACAAGTGTAAACATTTTGTTATGTGTGACTAAACAAGAAATATTTCTTCACATGAATTTCACATGAAAAAATTCATGTGAATTTCATGTGAAAAAAGAAATTCATATGAAATTCATGTGGAAAAACAACAACTGTGTTAAATTAGTAGGTACATGAAATTTACATAAATTATATAAAGTGAAACCTTGCTTATTCAAAATTGTATTATTTGAATATATAACCCCTGTTCATCAAATAATTGAATTGGTCTTGATCATGCTCTTAAATTTAAATTAACTCATTCACCCCTTAAATTCCATAATGGACTATTCCAACCTTTGATTTGGAAGAATTCAAATGTTTATACAGGGGTGAATGAGTTTATTTTGGTAAGTTAAAAGAATGAGACTTATCTGGGGGGGGGGGGGGGATAATGTAGTATCCAGCTAGGTTCATGAGGGGGAAATTATATATAATAACTGCCTAACTGGCAAGCTAGCTTTTTCAGTCATGCGGTTTAACCTGGGGACCGGTTCATGCTAGTTAATAGTGAGCGTGGTCAGTAGTTGGATGGGTGACCACCTGCAGGTTACATGAACATTAATTGGTTATAATGGCATTGTCAAGTCATCAAAGGTACGAAATGACACCATTGAGAGTATAAATACCTTTCAATTTATAAAAAAAAACATAATCAGAAGCTTAATGGAAAGGGATAAAGAATTTGTTTAATTCACTCTCAGTAATAATTATACGTTCAAAGACACAAAAGTGGACTTAATGATCTAGGAACTTACAGATCTTCTAGTCCAATCAAAGTCATCATTGTAGTCGTTTGTCAAAAAGCATGAACTCTCATAATAACTTTCAAAAGAACATGCATATCTCGATCCACCACCAGTTCCTCCTCCACCTGAAAAATATTAAAATCAAACAGGCTTATTTGTAGAGTTAATATATCTTCTGCTTTTCCCTCTTTCCTACGGGGGTAATCATATTGTAGGTAAAAATATTTTGCAATCTTCGTGCCGTTGACACCTGATGTATTGTTTATCAAAGTACCATAACTCTGACGATTGAGCTTACCCGAGCCCGTTACACGTTTTACCTTGTAACAAAGTTTTAAGAAAAATTGGATGATTTTTGTTTCCGTTCTTGCATGGAAACAAAAGAAAATGACATTTTTGTCAATCAAAGGGCCATAACTCCTGCTAATAACATCTGCCAAATGTGGCGATCAAACTTAGCCGAGCCCTTTACACGTTATATCTTGTAACAAAAATTTAGGATAAATCGGATGATTTTTGTTGCCGGTTTTTGCACAGAAACAAAAGAAAATGTCATTTTTTGTTAATCAAAGGGCCATAACTCCAGCTAACATCAAACTTGGCTGAGCCCTTTAGTCACTTTACCTTGTATATGTAACAAAGTTTCAAGAAAATTAGATAATATTTGTTGCCGTTACTGCATGGAAAGAAAGTATGACAGACAGGCAGGCTGAGATGGACAAACCCAAATTAATATCCACCGTTTCGCTGAAAGTGGGGAATAATATGCAAAATATAACCACAGGAGTCAATTTCCTGATACTGTTGTAATTAAATTTCACATTCCTCTTTATATTACCCCCGTATGTTTTCCCTAAACATTTTTCTCTTCATGTCACATACCTGTTAATATCATTTTTTGTCAACATTATATAAAGAGGAATGCACTGTACTAATACATGCAGATAGAGAAAGTACAGTTTAGTTATTGGGCCAGGCCCCTGTTTTAGGGAGATCTTTTTAAGTCGAAGAATTTCATTAAATTCGGATGGTTCCTGAATCTGGGGCCAGGAGAATGAAGCATTGAAATGCACTCACGACTAAGCTAAAGTTTAGCCAAGGGAATCTTATGTTTTGGCCCCTTGAGTATTTTACTATATCTGATTGAGGTTTAATTTTTTTTAATTTTTTTTTTTTTATATATTTTAGCAATTGTTGTACATACATGTATAACATACTCTCACTCCAATATTCACTTCTTCATATGGTATAATCATATAATCATTTCATAATATCATCATCATCATCATCATCATCATTATAATCATCATCATCATCATCATCACTTTCATAACCACAATGTATGATTTTCGTGTGTATTGGGATTCCTGTGTGTTGGGTTTTCCTATGTACTGCCAAATGATATACCGTATCTATCCGGCAATAAGCCCATGTTCGGTAATAAGCCCATCCCCCACTTCTAACCTCCCCCTATGCACTTGGGGATGTCTGGTAATAAGCCCACCCCCTACTTTTGGGCCTCTGCCAACCTGTCCATGTCGGGAGAATGATTGTTGTCTAGAATACTAAGCAAAAAAAAAATGTAATTCTGTTGATATGTATAGGCAATTGAAAAGACATTTTGTTGTATTTTGTTGCATATACTATTAAATTGCCATTATATGGTGTCAGTTATTAAAATGTTTGAGAGCCTTCTTTGTACTGTACCAGGTGAGCAAATTATATCTTACCTGTATGACTCCAAGGTTCGTCTTCACCATTCGGACAATCTTCAATACCATTATTCACGAGGTTGTAAGGAATGCACATAGAGTTGGTACTATTCTGACACTTGAAGTCACATCGCTTTGGCGCTGAAATGAGAGAAGATATACGCTTTTTAAATGACCCAGCTTTCTTCCAAAAGCATTCAAATATTCTATAAGGAAAACCAAATGTTTCTGTTGAGAATACATTGCAGTAAAACCCCACTTACTCGAATCCGGTTTACTTGAATATCCCTCATTCATCGCCCAGTTTGTTTTAATTGTCCCAATCTAGTTCACACATATTCAACCAACCTCAGATTACTCAAATACAATGCATGTATTCCTCTAACTATAGGGACCAGGTCCCATAGAGTTCAAGTAAGTGGGGTTTTACTATATTTCAGTTTCAAAAATAATAATTCTAGGTTCTCATATATCACTTGATCATAACCTAGCTAGTTCATAGGTTGTCATGGAAGATGTTCCGACATCTACTAGAGGACGTCATAGTCAGAAGGTTGACCAATGATATCACGTCCAGCATAACCACTAATACTAATAGGGAACCAGATACGTTTACTGGAATTAGTTAACTTATAGTAGTTGTGATTATCGATTATAATCAAGAATTGTTCAAACACTAATAAATTATTGTTATAGGCCCAATATACATAACTTCAGGAAATGTTCTTGATTATGAAAAATTCTGAAAAAAAATCCAGTTGATAACCATGCAAAAATAAGCTTAAAACGAAGTAAACCTGAGCGGTAACTAACGAGAAACTCTTCACAGAAAAATCCAAAGAATTGAAAATAATTCAGATCTGGCCCACTTCAACAACAAGCGGAAGTTAGAAGACAGGTCAAAATGGATGAGTGTTTACAAATACCGAGTTTCAACTGCTGCCGTACCGGTAACCGTGTAAGAATTCATCTTGAATATTGCTTATTTACATCAGTTAATCTTACTGGTAACTAAATCTATAAATATAAAAAGTTATTAGGCTTGATTTTCTCTTCAAGTTTTGTCGAAAGTTACGTATGTTGGGTCTTTAAACATTGAGCGAGATATTGCGTTCTAGGCTGTAATTTATAATTTATATAATTATATATAATAAACAAATCCATTATTCCATAATTTATACATTCAGATTTTGGTCACTCAGAACTAGAGCTGGGATTGGAATTATCACTACAGATAGGCAGTCATTGTTTTGAGAAAAAGTGACTTCATTACTTAACTATCCAAAAATTGGACATTAACTCATTGGATCATCCCTGGAATCTAATAAATTAAATGAACTATTCCAACCTTTGAATTAGAAGAGTTCAAATGTATTTTCAGGGGTGAATGAGTTAACACAATAGCATCGATAAAATGTTCCTGACAAAATTATACGTAGGTAACTCACGAACAAATGTTGCGCAAGGCTGTGGTTTGTATTCGACTTCATCGATGGCGACTTCACTTGGCCGTCCGAAATACGATCCAGATTGTGCTTCAAACCGCAAGCTGACTCCAGACCAAGAATTGTTGGAGCCGTCGACGGCAACACTTGCCTGACGCCAGCCATAGCCGAATTCTGCACCATTATCAATGAAGACTACACGGTTGTCGGCAAACACAGACAACTGGGCAGATGTCTCCCATTGGATATTATACCAGAAGGACACGCACCCTGATCCCACGTTCATTGATGGTGAGGTCAGCGAGTACCTGCTGCTGCTGCTAGAACTTGAGCTCTGGAACTTCATAAAATGTCCTACAGTAGGAGAAAATACAATTAGGGATGTTCAAGAATTAAACATATGGGAGGAACTAGAGGCATTTTCTCAGACCCCACCACCCATCAAATATTATAAGTGAATTAATATAAGGAATGGTATGTAGATCTGATTAATTTAAACCTACCATCCAAGATTCTAGAACTTCATAAAATGTCCTACAATCGGAGAAAATACAGTTAGGGATGTAACAGAATTAATCATATGGGAGGAACTAGAGGCATTTTCTCAGACCCCACATTCCATCAAATATTATAAGTGAATTAATATAAGGAATGGTATGCAGATCTGATTAATTTAACCCTACCATCCATGTTTCTGGAACTTCATAAAATGTCCTACAATAGGAGAAAATACAATTAGGGATGTTCCAGGATTAATTATATGGGAGGAACTTAGAGGCATTTTCTCAGAGACCCCACATTCCATCAAATATCAAAAGTGACTTAATGATATGCAAATCTGATTAAAACCCTAGTAACCATCTACGATTCTTGAACTTCATAAAATGTCCTACAATCAGAGAAAATACCGGTAGGGCTGTTCTAGAATTAAAATATATGGGAGAAACTAGAGGCATTTTCTGAGACCCCACATTCCATCAAATATTAAAGGGAATTAAGATAAGGAATAGAATGCAGATTTGGTTTTAAAGGATCGTGTTTCCCTCACAGAAGAAATCGTACCTGAGGAAGACTCGCCGTAAGTTTTGTCGTAAGAAGGTATTGTTCCCAGGCTGCTCCTTTGTTGACTCCATCCTGTTCCTTCAGTGTAACCACATGCGTATTTATCCTCAAAACCACAGGTGATGTTGTAGGCTGTAACGCAAAGGCAGTGATTTTCTTAATACCTTTTTGTACAGGAGCCTGTACCTTTTCAATCGGGAAAGTATGTTCTTATACAGTGTACTCCTCTTTATATCATGTTGCATTTGTCAGACAAAAACATGATATTAACAGGAATGTGACATTAAAAGAAACAAGTTTTTTCCACTAAATCCAGTGCATTTCTAATCTCCATAACTAAAATGAAGCTATTCAATATACATATGAAGATGTATCAATCAATAGATAATATTATTTCATCAAAAAAACATTTTTTTTGGTATATTTTTTTATTTTCTATGCAATTCAGTTTAAAAAACATGATATTAAGAGGAATTCACCTCAAAATACATGATATCAACCGAATATAATTACCTAGATTATATAGAGGGGAAATTGTTGCTTTGGAAAAACATGATATAAAGAGGAATGTGATATTAACAGGGGTGATGTTAAGTGGAGTCCACTGTATCATGTATATTGAGGTGAATTCCTATAGATATTATTTTTCTTAATTAAGAACCGTCAACGTTTTATATCACTTACGACAAATGCTACTGCTCTCGTCTCTGCCATCCCAGCAATCTCTTACTTTATCACACAAGGCTGATTCAGGTAAGCACACCCCAAAACACTCCATTCCTTTGTCACAGTCTGCAGCATAACAAATATCATTTTTATGGCATTAATCATAAAACAAAAATTGAATCAGATCTTATAACTAAAGGCTTAAAGCTTATAATAGCATATTAATCAAAAGACCTAGAGCTTAGAGCTTATTAACTTAAAGGTTCAGACCTTACTTACTTAAAGGCTGAGAGCTTATAAAGCTATTATCTAAAGGTTCAAGAGATTAAGGTTTACTTACTTAAAGGCTAAAAACTAGGAGTATATTTACATACCAGTTCATAGCATAGAACCTTACTTACTTAATTGCTCAGAGCTTAAAGCTATATATCTAAAGGCTTGCATACAGCTTACTTACTTACAGGCTCAGAGCTTAGAGCTGATTTGTTTTCAAAAGGTTTTGAGCTTCGGGCTTACTTAACCTAAAAGGCTCATCTCTCAAAGTTAATTTATTATCTAAAGGTTCTGAGCTTACTTAACCTAAATACTGAGAACTTTAACATTGTACTTAGCTAAAAGTTCTGAGCTTAGAGCTTACTTACCTAAAGGCTCAGAGCTAAGATTTCATTCATCTAAGGTTCTGAGCTTAGAGCTTACTTACCTAAAGGCTCAGAGCTAAGATTTCATTCATCTAAGGTTCTGAGCTTAGAGCTTACTTACCTAAAGGCTCAGAGCTAAGATTTCATTCATCTAAGGTTCTGAGCTTAGAGCTTACTTACCTAAAGGCTCAGAGCTAAGATTTCATTCATCTAAGGTTCTGAGCTTAGAGCTTACTTACCTAAAGGTTAAGAGCTTAAGAGTTTATAAAGCTAAAGGTTTTGAGCACAGAGCTAACTTACCTAAAGGCTCAGAGCTAAGATTTTATTCATCTAAGGTTTTGAGCATAGAGCTTACTTACCTAAAGGCTCAGAGCTAAGATTTTATTCATCTAAGGCTCAGAGCTTACAGCTTACTTATCTAAAGGCTTAGAGTTTATCTAACTAAAGGCTCAGAGCTTACAACTTACTTACCTAAAGGCTCAGAGCTAAGATTGTAGTCATCTAAGGCTCAGAGCTTATAGCTTACATATCTAAAGGCTCAGAGCTTAGAGTTTATCTAATTAAAGGTTCAGAGCTTACAGCTTACTAACCTAAAGGTTCAGAGCTTACAGTTTATCTAACTAAAAGCTCAGAGCTTAGCGTTTATCTAAATAAAGGCTCAGAGCTTAGAGTTTATCTAACTAAAGGCTCAGAGCTTAGAGTTTATCTAACTAAAAACCCAGAGCTTACAGCTTACTAACCTAAAGGCTTAGAGCTGAAAGTTTACTTACCTAAAGGCTCAGAGCAATTCCCCGGTGTCAAGGTTACCTCATCCAAGCCAAAGTAATAGGAGGTTGAGTAGCTTGGAAGATAAGTTTGGAATCTTACTTGAACATTCCCTGGCCTAACTGTGAGCTAAAAGGAACATAATTCAATAGGTCAAAAGTCATATAAAACAAATACATCTCATAAATCTAAGATCTAATTATACAAATCAAGTGATGAGGTGATGAGCTGATCATCGATTATAATTGAAAATAGATCCGTATAATCATCCTTTCCTATTCCAATTTTTAATTAATTGCAAATCTATTATCGACAAACACAGTTCTTAGATCGATGTGTTTAATATTTTTGCTGTAAAACATGTATTAATAGTCATGTATTCTTATTATTTGTAACATATGATTGATAAAACTGTAAGAAAAATTATTGAACCTCCTTTCATTTTGATAGAACAAAACCTAGTGTTTATAGATAGCAATTATGTCCTTTGATGTTACGGTGGTATTCTCACTATTTTGGGGTATGCATGCAGTCCCATTAAATTATGAACCGATTATGTAATCGATCATTGATCGGTTTGCTATTTCTAATTACAAACCAATTATAGATTATGATTTTTATTATCAATTGCCCATCATATATCTTATATTATGTAGCTTAAATTGAGATTTACACTTGGATAGAGTTGTCTATTCTTGGCTAATCGGCTTCCGAGTATTTTAAATACAAGAAGATTTTTATTAATTTCCGAATTCTTTGCTAGAATGTATGGTAAACTATAACAGTTAACTATTTAAAAGATTCCAATTAAGACCTGTCTTTGTATACAGATTATATCTCCATGCCAAGTGAGCCAGAGATTGGGACTGTATCAATCACTTTCTTTCTGGTCTATACATATCTATAATTTTTCATTTTCAAATTATTCTACCTTTTTGAATGATAAGAAAATTAACTAGTATATTTAACCAAAAACATATCTTACTGTGATATATAGATACATAGGTAGAGGTTTCCCAATCTCTCTCTCTTGATTTCTCCGCTCCCTTCCCCCATCCCTCTCTCTCTGAGCTATATGTATATGTATGTTTAATGCTCAATCAAAATGCTATGTAACCGTTTGAATCTGTGTATTAGTATTGTCTTGTATGTGGTTTTATTTGTGTAACATTCATGTCTGTGATCTATTACCTGAAATAGATTTTATCATTATGGGCCTTCCATGAGTTTAACGAAAATGGTATTATATATAACAATAATCAAATATTTTGTTCTGTATGATAATATTCATCAGTTCATAAAGTGGAACATACACAAGATCATTCATCTAAACAACCTCGGTAGCCCTTTATCCCAGCATGCTACAGGTGCAATATCATCAACCTAGGCCTTTTGGTTATTCAGACAAAATTGTTAGAAGATTTTAAACCATTTGACCTCTGTGCCCTTGAAAGTTGGCAAAGTTCAATCATCTGAAAAAAGCTTCAAGCCCTCAATCCCAGCATGAGAAAGTTCTACTGTTGCATTTGGTAGTGTCAGTTACATTTTTAGAATTTTTAACTGAACATGATTAATGGAAACTATAATATGCCAAAATTGGACAGGGAAATTGACAAACTACTATAGCCATGAAAAGGTCTTTGTATAATTAAGGGCAAGATTTATGGTCGCCATCTTTGTCTCATCGAGAAATATTCTGTATCTTTAAGTGATATGAAGATGGACATTTTTGAGTATGCTCAGTGTGTTTACTTGTTGTGATTGACAATGATACTCAGTTCTCATTTTGAGAACTTGATGGTTACTTGGACGTGACAAAGATTTACATGACAGGTGTCGTTGATAAAGCAGAAGACGCTTACCCTTCCGGAACACCAGGTCTTATTCTCTTGTACTTTTACAAGGGTCTTCATGTAAATCTTTCCTTTGTTCATATTTTGCCCCTGGTTTAATCGATTTCAAGTTCGGATTATGATTTTGTTAAAGCTTTGGTATTCTATAATTTATTATGAGAATGTTAACTTACTTGTCCCGGTCGTCATGACGTAGGGTGGTAGATATTAGAATCGTAATGGTTGTTGTATGTGTTAGAATCAATGTTAACTTACTTGTCCCGGTCGTCATGACAAGGGTGGTAGATATTAGAATCGTAATGGTTGTCGTATGTGTTAGAATCAATGTTAACTTACTTGTCCCGGTCGCCATGACGTTGGGTGGTAGATATTAGAATCGTAATGGTTGTCGTATGTGTTAGAATCAATGTTAACTTACGTGTCCCGGTCGTCATGACGTAGGATGGTAGATATTAGAATCGTAATGGTTGTCGTATGTGTTAGAATCAATGTTCACTTACTTGTCCCGGTCGTCATGACGTAGGGTGGTAGATATTAGAATTGTAATGGTTGTCGTATGTGTTAGAATCAATGTTAACTTACTTGTCCCGGTCGCCATGACGTTGGGTGGTAGATATTAGAATCGTAATGGTTGTCGTATGTGTTAGAATCAATGTTAACTTACGTGTCCCAGTCGTCATGACGTAGGATGGTAGATATTAGAATCGTAATGGTTGTCGTATGTGTTAGAATCAATGTTAACTTACTTGTCCCGGTCGCCATGACGTAGGATGGTAGATATTAGAATCGTAATGGTTGTCGTATGTGTTAGAATCAATGTTCACTTACTTGTCCCGGTCGTCATGACGTTGGATGGTAGATATTAGAATCGTAATGGTTGTCGTATGTGTTAGAATCAATGTTAACTTACTTGTCCCGGTCGCCATGACGTTGGATGGTAGATATTAGAATCGTAATGGTTGTCGTATGTGTTAGAATCAATGTTAACTTACTTGTCCCGGTCGCCATGACGTAGGATGGTAGATATTAGAATTGTAATGGTTGTCGTATGTGTTAGAATCAATGTTCACTTACTTGTCCCGGTCGCCATGACGTAGGATGGTAGATATTAGAATCGTAATGGTTGTCGTATGTGTTAGAATCAATGTTCACTTACTTGTCCCAGTCGTCATGACGTTGGATGGTAGATATTAGAATCGTAATGGTTGTCGTATGTGTTAGAATCAATGTTAACTTACTTGTCCCGGTCGCCATGACGTTGGGTGGTAGATATTAGAATCGTAATGGTTGTCGTATGCGTTTGTATCAGCGGTTACTTGGAGGTAATCAACATTTCCCAAGTAATAAAATCGTAAGCACATGGTTTCGTTGATTTGTTTCCGTGGTGACACCACACCTGATTGCATGTAGGAACCAGATCTGGAGTAGGATGTCGAGTAAAATCCAAGGAAAGTATCTACAAAATGAAAAGTGTGAAAAATGAAACCAATTAGAACAATGACAGATCAGCAAGGGCCCCATCATGTGGCAATATATTAATGGTTCATACAGCTTTTCATTCCAAAATTCAAGCACTTTCCAGCAGTTTTGAAGCACTTTTTCTCAATTTTAAGAAAAAAATTCTTGATGTTTATTAAATTCTTTTCAATATAAATCCGAAAAAATTGCATCTTTACAGCTAGTGAGTATGAATTCAAACACTTTCAAGTATTTGTGAGCAAATTCCAGCACTTTTCCAGCACTCAGACTCCAATTCAAGCACTTTTCAAGCACTGACCCAAAATTTGATCACTTTTCATCTTCTGTATGAACCAAAAATGTATAAATATCTCCCACAAGACACAACACTAATCCTTGAGCTTTGGCCCCAATGATCAAACTCATTGTTGAAGTGGGCCACACCTGAATTATTTTCAATTCTTTGGATTTTTTGTCAAGAGTTTCTTGTTAGTCACTGCTCAGGTTTACTTCGGTTTAGATTTATTTTGGTATGGTTATCAACTGGATTTTTTCCCCAATTTTTTTTAGAATCACCAAAAATTTTCTGAAGTTACGTATATTGGGCCTTTAACAGAAAGTATTGTAGGTGTGCCATGGCCAATAGTCCATCATTACTCGTATCTCTTTTAGTTTCATCTTGCTCTCTTAACAAAATATCACATGTGACCTTCGAAGGGAGGCAATGAAAAAATTCACATGACAGGTGGTCTCTTAATACAGGTTCAATGAAAAATAATCTTGAAATCGCATTCATTAACAATAATTAAAATCTAATAAATGATGTCCTTTGACCTTTGAGTCTTGAATTCTTTAACATTAAAGTACATGTTGATAATAAAATGCCATGTGTCCATGTTTAAAAAACAGCCTATGTTTGTCATTTTCTGTTTAAAAAATATAATGATGCAGATGGATGTACAAAATGTATCTGTCTAAAAAAATTAATGGTTCTACAATAACAATCCATCTGATTGAAATTCAGGGCCCATATTCATGAAACTGTTCTCATGCTCAAGTATGGATTCTGGCAGTGCTCAAGCCAGCTTTCTTAAAACTCACTTAAATCATGTTGATGAGTCAAAACGTCATTGTAAATGTTGAAAACAGCTTTCGACTTCATGCCTCTTAAACATTTTACCAAAACTTTGACAAAATTAGATAGTTTAAATAATTTATTGCCACAACAAGAAAGAAGCCTTGAGCACAGAATCCATGTTTGAGCATGAGAACGGTTTCATGAATACGGGCCCAGGTCCTATATTGTCACTCTGTTACATCAGGATATGACAACATCCCATAATAAGAGGTCATGTTCTAATGACCTTTGTCACCTCTTTACTTCACACTTGAGTAGAAATTTCTAATTGATGACAGTTAAAGCGGTCATCCACAGAAATTAAGGCATTTCGTTACAACATGCACATAATTTGCTTTTTGACAAAATCACTAAACACTTAGAAAGGATTATATTTACATTTGCGCTGCAACCGACTATATGAACATTACCAGCAAAACTGCCTTTCATAAAAGTATGAAAGCAATGGTTATCGAGGCGTAGCACATGGTTTAATTATGACGTCATAGATCAAGCTTGCTCAATGAGAGTCTTATCGTGCCACTTCGAATAACAAGGAGAATGCCCTTGCCATTGAATGCTTAAATGACTAATTATTATCATTGGTGCCAATTTTATTCAAGCTGGGCTGTTCCACCCATGTCGTTTAAATGATGACACATATACAAATGCAGGTAATAAACTATTAATTGGAAAAGATAAGTTAAGCAATTGTTCTATGGTAAAAATGTAAAAATATGGATTGAAAGTCACTTTTTTAACTTTCATAGTGCTATGAATGGTCAGCCGTTACATCCATTTTCAGCATGAAGCCCTAGCGGGCTTCATTCCATATGGATGCAACGGCTGACCTTTCACAGCACTATGAAAGTTAAAAAAATGACTGTCAATCCCTATATGCAAGCTTTTTTCTCCCACAAACATTCAAATTTAAGATTCTGTAAACGGTAATTTGATTGGCTAATGCAAAAGGTCACCAGAATATGACCTCATGTGGGATGTTGTCAGATTCTTTTATACTCTAAACAGACTTACTTTTGCGGTGATTTAATTTTGCGTTTCATGTGAAACGACTATTTTGCGTCGATTTAATTATTTCACGATAAATACGGCCCTAAATCCTATTTACAGCACAGTATATTATATAGATGAGTACTCCCCAGTTGCCATACCTCGGATTGAAACTATTTCGCAGCAATTAATTTTTGCGCACCCGGGAAAATTACTCCCCCCGTTTGCTGCGCCTGCCTAGTATCGGACCGGCGGCGCCGCCCTGCCAACCCGATTTTCCACAAAAATTAATTGCACACAAAAATAAGTCGGTTTATAGTAATGAAGTGAGAATAAGGATATAATTTCAATCAGATTGCTAAAATTTAAAATATGTTCAGATGTCATTAAGGTCTAAATCATAAAATGTTACTCACCTGATGATGCTGTCACGGTTCGTTCTGTTACATATGTAGATCCGGTGTACAATCTCTTCACTGAATCAAGGAGATTTATGTTATAACTTCCTCTCGATGAGTTTCTATATTCACACTGATAGCGTGTCTCGAAGTCACATTGTATTGCACTTCCTGTACGACAGAAAACACGGAGCAAGTCAATTACATTTGGTTGTTGCTGAGAGTTTGATTAATTGCAATTAAATGGCAATTATCAACAAATAAAACAATTATTTCAGTAATCAAGTTGATACTCCAATTCAAAACAGCAAACTTAAGTACCCAGTAGCAATATTTAGTGATCGACTTTTGGTGAAAAATTAAAAAAAATTTGTATCAGTGAAAAAGTCAATTGACCAACTTAATGTGTAATGAAAAACAAATGGAAATTCTTAAGCGAGACTTAAGTTACAAAAGGTTGTAGATTTAATTCATTTTTGACAGAGCTACATGTAGAATTTCAATGTAAGTTGTAGAATTGTTTTAGGAGATACACACTAGTGTACAGTAATTAGGTATATGAACAGAATTAATAGTAAAGTTTAAATCCAACGACTTACCACAGTTTTGTTCGTCCTCTCCCAGGAAACAGTCCCTAACTTTATCACATTTCTTATCGACATCAATACAACGATCCAAACAGCTAAATTCATCACTCTCACAAACTGAAAATTTCAAAAAAAATTATACGATCTAACTTTTTATCACTTTGGATACAACAATCTTTCACCATGGATGCAAAAATTTATCACCATAGATACAACAATCTATCATCATGGATGCAACAATCTAGTACGGGGATATACTAATCTATAACCATGGATACAACAATCTATATCCCCTTAGATACAAAAATCAATCACCATGGATACAAAAATTCTGCAAGTGTCATTGAACCACGTGATTTAAAACATAGTTTTGGTCAAAGTTCACTGTATCAGCCAATTAAAATTTGTCTAGAATTTATGGTTAAATGGTTTTGTTTTTATAACAGTTTCAATGATTAACTGATGCCCTGTTGTGGTATAATAAAGGTGTTACAAGTATATGTAATCGGACAATTTAAGTAATATTTAAACAAGTATAGCATAAAGTAATAGGTTTCTCTTGGTACATTCCAGTTTCCATCCACATTCAGAGCCACCATGTCAATTAAAATCTGGGTAAAAACATTCGTATAACTAAAAGTCCCCCTGTTTCATTCTAAGAATTTGTCAGCCCTCAGGCCAAACTTCATACCAAACATTCAAAATTGCGTAACTCTATATTCAGATAACTCCAAAGTTTTCCAACAGCGTCATCGACTTCGAGATAATGAAGTTGAATATATTTCTATTTCCTCCCAAGGCCAAAACAACTACAACAATTAATTTTCAAATAATAATAGTATCAGGCCACAAAGATTCAATGACTATTTCTCCTACCTATGACAGGACAGTTCCTTAAAGTGACCTGTACGTTGTCTATAAGGCCACACATTCAATGACCCTATTTCTCCCACCTAAGACAGGGCAGTCCCCTAAAGTGACCTGTACATTGTCTATAAGGCCACAAATTCAATGACGTTATTTCTCTTACCTATTTCAGGACAGTCCCCTAAAGTGACCTGTACATTGTCTATAAGGCCTCACATTCAATGACTCTATTTCTCCTACTTAAGACTGGGCAGCTAGTCCCCTAAAGTGACCTGTACATTGTCTATTATATGGCCACACATTCAATGTCTCTATTTCTCCTACCTAAGACAAGACAGTCCCCTAAAGTGACCTGTATGTTGTCTATAAGGCCACACATTCAATGTCCCCTAAAGTGATCTGTACGTTGTCTATAAGGCCACACATTTAATGTCCCCTAAAGTGACCTGTACGTTGTCTATAAGGCCACACATTCAATGACTCTATTTCTCCTACCTATGTCAGGACAGTTCCCGGAAGTGACCTGTACGTTGTCTATAAGGCCACACATTCAATGTCTCTATTTCTCCTACCTAAGACAAGACAGTCCCCTAAAGTGACCTGTACGTTGTCTATAAGGCCAAACATTCAATGACTCTATTTCTCCTACCTATGTCAGGACAGTTCCCCGAAGTGACCTGTACGTTGTCTATAGCCGCTGCTGCGTATTGGTCTGGCTTTTCAAACATGACACGATTGGTATTACTATCTAGATCAATCTGAAACTGTCCGCGACTCCAGCCAGAACGTGATGCGTCTGAACGCTGCTGCCAGATGCTGCTCGTACTACCGTCCTGATGGGTGACGTATACCTCCAGACTGGCGTTGGTGTAATAATAATAACTGTTGCGCGTTGGTGAAACGTAGTAGTCAAACTGGATACAGGTTGTACCAGTGCTGGTGATTGGTGGCGATAGAAATTTGGCTCTCGTGTTGGCGTAGTTTCTGTCAGCAAACATGAAGGATCCTGGAATAATAATAAGATATTAAAATAATAATAAATTTTGGGATTTTTACACATATTCTCCTAAATATCTCATTAATAATTCAAAATTTGATTACTTTATATAGAAAAATCTTGTAGATATTTTGCTGATCACGTAAAATCTTTCAAATTCTCCCGTAGGTTTTAAGAGTCAGAATTAATTATCCCTGATCCACCTTTGAAATTTGTTGTCTTCAAAATTAAATTACCTGTTTGGTTGACAGCAGAAGTAGCAGCCTCATTCCATTTGTCGTTATAATTTACTTGGGACCACGGCTCTACTCCGATCAGACCATCAGACACATTCAGGAATCCGCAAAGGAAGGGAGCTTTCTCAAAACCACAAGAAGCGGACTGAACTGTAACAAGAATTCCACAGAATTACAAACGTCTTTCCTCGATCAGCCTTTGCTTGAATTTAAACCATCAACATTCATAGGCTACATGAAAGCCAACTGGACAAACAAAATCATTGAAACATGACCTTTTTCGGAATCTGTTTATCTCAAAGATAATTTAATTACACTTACAGTTGGCATTCATAGGCTACATGAATGCAAATTTGACAAAGGCAAAATAATTGAAATACGTTTTTATTATTGTTTGGAACATGGTCATCTCATAGAAAATTCAATTACACCACAGTTGGCATTCATATGCTACATGAATGGTAACTGGACAAAATCAATTCGATGAAACATGTTTTTTCCATTTTTTTTTTTAAATCTGTTCATGTCATAGAAAATTCAATTACTGTGGTTTACAGTTGGAATTCATAGGCTATATAAAAGCCAACAGGACAAAAACAAATTCAGTGAAACATGGATTTTTAATCTTATATTTCTTATTTGGAATCTGTTCATTTCATAGAAAATTTTATTACACGTAAACATCATTAGAACAGTCATCCCATTCCTAGAGGGCCTTCATGATATCCAACAAAACAATTATGCCATCATAATTCCTAAACAATCAGTCCATGGCTATTTATAGTCTTTTGTGCAGTTGTTAAATTTTGCGGTTGTAAAATTTCGCCATATTTTGCCTACAATTTATTCGAAGGGGGTTTAAGTTTGCAGATCAAGCTAGAAATGTGTTTGTAAAACACGAATGCTCCGCTTCCCAATATGTCAGTAACCAAGTTTGTCAGAGGTCAAGGTCAAAGGTCAAGGTCTTGAAAACCCCCTGCAACCAACACTACTCGTTCAGATGTATTAGCGTATGAAGTTTCATGACCATTATAGGCCTTGTACTCGGGCAAAAACTGACCTTAAAACGCAGAAACTAAACCAAAGTCCCAGGGGTCACGGTCAAAAGTCAAGGTCATAAAAATACCCCTACAACCAACACTACTCATTGATATGTATTAGCCTATAAAGTTTCTGAACCATAAGCTTGGTACTTAGGCCAAAACTGATCTAAACTCAGAAAACTAAACCGGGACGGATTTACGGACAAGGGTAACAGCACTTCGCGACGGGTATAAAAATAAACATGAAACCTAGATTTTATAGTCATATAATGTCTATACAAATTTTCTGGAGGTGTTAATTTTTGTGAATTTTGATATCATCACAAATTTTACAAAATTACAACCCTCACAAATATTGGCAACTACACAGCAATTTATATTTCTCTCTACTTTATACGGTTATACTGCAAATATACTTTATTTGGCACAATCAAATTTTAGCGCATTGTGAGAGTTTGGCATATACGCGCAATGATAAATTCACACATCGGTTGTAAACACTATACAGTATAACTTGTCTAAAGCAGCCCCTATCTAATCCAAATCCCTGTCTATTCTGGTCTTACATTTCGCTCCCAGCATTTCCCTATGAGATCATATCAAACCTCTACAAACTGGACACCTGTATAAACCGGCAAAACCATTTGGTCCCAATGACATCTAGTTTAGACAAGTTACACTGTATTATAAAGCAGAGTATGAAAACTCCAATTAGCACAATTAATTATATTTCAGCCCAAAGAAACACTAAAATCAATCTGATTAAAATCATATCTTGATCTCTGCGCCGTTACGTAAACTTCTCTCTGCTAGTAGCTGTGTTCATATCTGAGATAATCCCATAGAGGGTCGATCATGTTCCGATGACCTTTCGCATTAGCCAATCAAATTACTACTGGCAGAATCTTGACTGAAGTTTTGAGGCGACAAAGTTTGCATAAACACATTATTCCGTTTAATCATTTCGTCACCAAAAAGTTCATGCGGAATAATGTGACAAAATGGCTTACTGCAAGATGACAGGTTGTTGGAAAAATATTTTAGTGTTAAGTAAAGAGGCGACAAAGGTCATCTGGACGTCACCTCTTATGGGATGTTGTCAGATCCTTGTAAAACGGAGTGAGAACAAGGATCTGTATTTTAATCAGATTGCACTAAAATGAAAATTCCATGAAAATATGTATGTTTAGTCATTTACAGTTAATAGATTCTCTTTTTCTCCCATCATTCACAGATTTTTCTCCTCATTTACCTGTTCAAGATTTCTTTGTCAACCCATAGGGTATGACAGATAGCATGAGCTGACAATAATGTAATGACGTCACGACAACAATACCATCACGCCAAGTCAACAATTTAATCCGGTCACATCAGCATTGTGTTGCAGATCCTCGGGTAAGACAACCAAGAATATCACCAGCTCTTGGATTAGAGATTTCTCTGTCACACCCTCAAGATAGGGGGAGATTATAAGACTCTTTCATGACCAGGGTGTAAGATAGGGAAGCTCCACCCAAGGGGTTTTCAAATTTGGTAAAACCAGAGGCTTTGCCAAGGATTTTGCCAAATTTGAAAATACCTAGGGTAGAATTTCCCTATCTTACACCTCTGGTCATGAAAGAGTATTTTTCTTTCATTTCAACTACCTGAATAAGCTCAAAAACCATGAAAATACCTTTTGACTCGACCAGGCTACCATTTTGAAAAATATCAATTTTTTACTTGAGCTTTTTAGATGAAAACGAATGATGCAGCGAGGTTAAAAAATATATAATAACTCATATTTGCAAACACAATTTGCCTTTTTTCTCCTTTGGCATCGGATTTTACTGAATTTGTGTCGTCATATCATTTTTGCACTATTGTGACAATACGCCGAGGCTGCATTGCATGGGTAGAAGTGTAATACAACCTCTGTAATGAATATTTTAGCAAATGTTGTCACAGTCCTATAACACACATTGCTATTGATGACAAACTAAACGAAGCCTGGTAGGGCTTTATGTAAGTTTGTCAGCAATAGTAATGTGTGTTATAGGACTGTAACAATATCTGCTAAAATGTTCATTACTTATATTTACATTTTGATATAATTATTGTGCTTTATTCAATAGGTTCTTCTGACAGATTTTGAAGAGCAAATAAAGTGAAGACAACAATGAAATTGATGACGACACAATATATATTGATGACGTCACAATAGCAACTGCTGTTATAGTCTGAGGCACTGGGTGTTATAGGCATATGACAGTAACTGCCTCTCAGCATTGTGTCAATGGAAAATCACAGAGTAATTGTAAATATAGGTGTATTGCCCTAGACAGGCCAGTATTACACATCTAGGAATGACAGATTATATTTTCCTACACTGCCTTTACAACACGTACCTGGACAGGGGCCTTCTGTTACCAACAGATCATCAATGGCGATATCATTTAGCAGACTTCCAATATGATTGGCGGTGAAACTAATGACAGATTTTTGACTGGGTGGAAACGGAACGCAGTTCTTGATCCAGTTTCCATCTAGCTGTCCTGACTGAGTCCATGTTAGATCCTGTCCTGAGAATGTCCGCATAACGCGAGTGGCTGCGGCCGGCACAGACAAATCTTGGATGATAACATTTAGGTCACCCATCTGAACCCCATTCATGTGTAAGGAGAAAAGAAGATTTGGGTTAGCCATAGCGGAGGTGTCGAGGCCAGGGAACCACATGGTTGTTTCATCCCCGGCAGATCCCAAAGAGCCTTCTACATAAGCAAAGCTACCTGTAATATAAAAAAATACACAACTCATTAACGCCTTCGCTCTGCTCAAGGCAATATTAATATGTATCCTATACACAGGCTAAATGGTAAAATTGTAATTTGCTAATTATAAGATGTTATTGCTTGAATGGTCTAGGCTGTTTACAACGTCACTTTTGATTGGCTGATGCACGGATCTGTAGCTATTATTAGCGCATAGATCCTTATCTTCTATTAGGGAACAGACACAAACAGCCTGCTGAAAACATGTAGTTAATTGTGGGACTTTGTCCACACAGCTACACAACAATGCCTGTTATTTGTTTATAATAAACTAATTTAAAATGGTAAAATTATACTGTAAATGTGGGGGGTTATTATCGCAATTTTGATGGGTAAACTATATGCGTGGGGGTATTTTTCAAGTTTTCTTCCGTAAATATACAAACTTTATACCATTTGTACATCGCAATATAATATGCGCTGGGGTAATTTTCACGGTCAATTTGCTGTCGCGTAATAAGCGTAAATTTCCCTCGCATAAATTTCCATGTTTACAGTAATTAGAGTTGTCTCCCCTTACCTCGAGGATCTCCTTGACCGTCCCCTATTGGCCCGGTATCAATGGAGGAGGTGTTTCCCTCAGCTATTTGCCACTGGAATTTGGAACCCGTCGTGCAGTTAGATCTAAATTGACACAAAAACGGTTCTTCGAATCCACAGGCGTTCAGGAGAGGTTCTGAAAATAAACAACAGAGAAATTAATAGGGAATAAAGAAATTGATACACCATCTGCATATATTAATATTATCTAGCTCATTTGGTAGAGGGCATGACTGGTAAACCAGAGGTCTCAGCTGATTTAGCTCATTTGGTAGAGGGCATATGACTTGTAAACCAGAGGCTTGGCTAATTTAGCTAATTTGGTAAAGGGCATGACTTGTCAACCAGAGGTCTTGACTAATTTAAGCTCATTTGGTAAAAGGGCAGAACTTATAAGACAGATGTTTCTGGTTCACCTCTTAAGGATCTGCTCTTGTGAGGTTTCAATCACGTTCAAATCTTGTTTTGATCTCACGTGAGATATTTTTGTAATATCTAACAATTTATTATCAATTTCAATAGCAAATATGCATCTGAAAAATGTAGCGAAAAATTAGATGTCTGTTATTTGTAGAACTTTTTTTAGAAGAATTTTTAAAAAATGACCATTATGGCGGCCATTTTGAACATTAGTATTTCTGTGTGTTTCTTCCACTTCACGAACAGCCAAAATTTCATGATTTTTGTGCTTGATTGATCATTTAAAATCGTCAGTGTGTCGCCATTTTTCATTACAGCTAGTTCATTTTTGCTGTACAACTTCTTTATGTTCATTATAAAGCAATTATTATGCAACAAAGATATTGTTTTAACATTTTGGTTATGTTTTTAAGATATTTTGTGTTATTGAAGCGATTTTGATTTTTGACTCAAGAATAGTGAAAAATAACACATTTGTTAATGGGACAAAAAAACAAGCACGCTACCCCCCTGTTTTTATGACTACTTTAGAATGAGAAACCCATTTCCTTTTGATCTGCCAAATATCTAAAAAAAGTTAGTCGCCAGGAATTTTTTTATAAAGCATAAAATCTGCAAAAAATGAAGAAAAATGGAGTATTTTCTCATTAAAAAATAAGGGGTAGGGGTAACTTAAATTTATTTTTTGAGCTAAAAGAATGATTTAAAGACTTTTTTCTTCCGTAATTAATAAGAAAACATTATTTTTGTCAATTCTGCAAACATTCATACATATCTGATCACAAAACTGGAAGATATTGAATGAAATTGTCCTGCAATTGGCCAAAATAGCATTTTTCACTTAAATCACGTGTTTTGCACATTTTGGTATCTTTGATCGAGCATAGCACAAAAACGAGTTCACTACCATATAATTCTTTTTGCATTTTCTGCTATGCAATGAACTCCGTTTTCCAAAAATATATATTAGAAAAAAAGTTAGTCGTCAGAAAATTTTGCCATTTCACAAGAGAAGATCCTTAACAGAGGCACTGGGAAAATTATGTTTTAAAGTTCACGTTTTTTTTATAATACTCACGTGGACAGGCTTCATATTTCACTTTAACATCGTCAAGTGCAAATGCCCGGTCACATCCATTACCATGAGTAGCCTTGAACAACACAGTCACATTGTCGTTTCGTGGAAGGTTTTTACACATCATGTGCCATGCGTAACCTTGGTTACCAAACAGAGTGTCGGCTGAGACTACGGTGGCTGTGTCTTCTGAGTAAATTTCCACATCAAATCGTTCCGTGTCTCGTCCCGTCATTCTGTAGTAGTACTGGACTGACATGTCCTCTGTAAGCAGGAAGTATTGAAAAAATTAACTATTTTTTCTCTAATGAAAGAGGTTAATTTATATTGTTTGTTTTTACTCTTCAGGATTTTCCTAGATTTTAGGTAGGGTCCAGGGTCTTTTGAATTGGGAGTTTATATGCGATATAAGGTCAAATTGGAAAAAATGTAAGAAATAAAAATAAACTATGTGGCACAGATTTCCTGCTGTTAATTGGTTAAGATGTGACAAATCGTATATATATGCTGCAAAACGTTTTGACACTACACTACGGAAATGAAAAACAACTTGGATGAAACATGTACGTCGATAATATGTAATTTTTCTACATAATTCTATAAATGAATGACTACTGTGTATAAGTCAGCTACAGACACATAATAAACAAACGTATCAACCGGTTGGGAATTTTTAGCTACATTTTTGAATGGGTCCTTTTTACGGACCCAGATTCTACTGTAGGAATATCACTGACTATCATTATGTTTTTTTTTTAATCTAAGTTCATGAGTTAAAAGACAAGAGGTCCAAGGAGCCTGTATCACTTGCATGTTGTCTGTCGTACATAGATATGTGACCTTAACTCATTCATCCCTAAAGCTTAACAATGAACTATTCCAACCTTTGAATTGGAACAGTTCATTAATCCAGGGGTGTCTCATCCTTGATATCCAGGGGTTACAATCACCTATGCAAAAAAATGTGCTTGACCCTTTGATATACTAAAAGAATCTCGAAGTCACATAACGGTAAAAGTTGATAGGCTTTGAAGTTGGTTGTGGCTCCTTTGTAATCTTCAAACAGACCAGGCATGCAGCCTAGCAATTGGTTAGGCTTTTTTCACTTGAGTGTGGTGCCTATAGTTTTGCCATGACATATTCCAGGGGTGTAGAGAGCGAAGGTGATCTTAGCCCTGGATATCGAGGATGGGGTAGATGATCAGGATAAAATCCATTCTAAAAGGCTAACAGCTATTGCTCTACACTTGATGGAAATTTATTGGAAAATTTCTTTATATTATAATAGGAAGATATTTTTTTCTTAAACTTTGATGTGTTATTTCCCAAAAGGAATTTAGCTACTAGCCAGATATCACAACACCAAATCTTTCAGTTCTTCAAAAAAAAAGTCAGTAAAGGAAGAAAATTGACAGATGGACAATGGACGGATGATCCACCATGTCATATAAGCTCACTCGGTCATTCCGGCTGCCTCTATGACCTGATCATAAGAGGCAACTACGTAAGAGTCGGATCTTATCATTTCCATTCTTTCTAAACAACTTTCTCCTTCCTAATGTCTTCCTTGGCACTATCTCACTTTTGGCCTTTAGTTGAGCGTTTGCCCCTGTGAGGAAGGCTATGGATTCTGTTCTCAGGCAGAGACATATACATTACGAATTGTACCAGAATCTCTAAGTTCCCTGCTTGACGATCAGCAATTTATAATGGGAGTTGAACAACTGGTTCACCCGTTGTCAGTATAATGTGACCATTGGGGTGTTCTGCCGGGGGCCTTACACAGTATACTTCAGTGTAGTAGCACTTTAAATCGACAAAAGATCCGAACTATCACAAGAAGGCTTAAATGAACATGCTGCCTTCTCCCAAATACACATGCAATCACCACAAACATCCACATCGCATACACCGGGAGGCCGTCCTTAAATGACCCTGGATGTTAAAGGACGTAAAACATTCAAACCAAACCAAACTTAAAATGAAAGGTTCCGTCACTTCTTCTATCTTACCGGTATTGCTGGTTTTAAATGTTGGCATAGCAAGTTCAGCCACATCTCCGACATCAGGCTCGAGGTATGAAGGACAAAGGTAGGCACACATTAACCCACCTGTTTTGATAAATAAAAGTTCATTAGAAAACGTTTGCTGGTGTTATTTATCTATTATGGACCTTTGGTGAGGTCAATTTGATGTTATACTGACCTGGTAGAATCAAATATTAACTGTGGGCAAATCCCGAGGTCAATATTTGAGATTCCACCAGGTCTTGTTAAATTGTAATGTTAAAATGGAACGTTTCCTTTCTGATAATAGTAATGTTTAAGAGGGTAATATCTGATGAATATAAGTTATGTGATAAATAGAATCTTACACTCATTTCAATGTAATTTTTTTTGGAAACTTGATATTAAATAATTGAATATGTCACTCGCCTTTTGGCTCATGACGTATTGAATTACACTGAACTTGTTTATACATTCCTTAATATTAATTGATATTCTTTTAGCATATTTGCCAACTTTCTGAAATTTCCATGCGGGAGATTATACGCATGCTCAGAATTGAAAACATAAATAATATGCATACATGTACATTCAGAGGAAAGATAACACTTTTAAATGGCTTCTTTTGAGCTCTTCTTTCAGATGAAATCATCAGATCTTCAAAAACAGGAACAGTTAAGCAGATTCCAAAGTTGAAAATGCAACATTTTAGGGTCCAAAATCTGGAGTCTCCCTCCTAAATGGGGAGGGTTGGCAAGTTAATGTCTTTTAAGATCTACTGCCTGATTCACCACAATTATAAGGGCCCAGGTCACCTTAAAATGGTTATAAAGAGGGCGCTTATTTGAATAACCAAACTAAGATCTGGATGAAAAACATTGTTTTTATAAAGTCAATAAGTATGATGTATTGAGAACAGAATGAGTTTGGGTAACATATTAAGTAATCTTAATGTGCGACATTGTTGTTATCAATTTCTTACAATTTGTACATATGGGATCTTTTCATGCAAACCTGCGTGCATGGAGGTTTAAATTACAATAAAATAGAATTTGTTTGTGTAATAAATTAATCAGTAGGGGCGTTATATAATTTCAACACCTCTTCATAATTAAGGTGGAATTGAGGGCGCTTAAGTTATAGGGACAGATTGCTATAGTTACGGCGATTACTGTATATATACATCACGTTAATTTACCTGTATAATTATTGGAGGTATGATCATAGGAATCACAGTAACTTTGTCTGTTCCACTTGAACCGGTGTTTGGATTTCTCTTCGTAGTTGCACATATCATAAGACTCAAAGCTACAGGATGCGAAATCTGAAATAAATTAAGATCTGTTACAGTACAGTACCCGTCCACAGATTTTCCGACATTACAACTGAAATACGAGGATTACACTGTTGAAAAACCATGGAAATGATGAATGTCCGAGGTTTCCCTTGGAAATCTGTATTACATTGGACAAAAAACCTCGGTCAAGACATACAAAAACACGAACATTTCTTGGACATGAAAAAATATTCAACTTCGGCAATAGCTCGGAAATAACTTGGACAATGGAAATTATTCTGTGTCCATTTGTGAAGGGAAAAGATAGAGAAGTTCCAAAACAATGATTTCTTTAACAGGCAGAGCCGCATGCACTAACTCCCTAAAACGTACGAAATAACAGCTATTTTCTGATTTCGTTTCAGCTAGTTCACCCAGATATTTGACTTCAATGATGTTGAATTACTAAAACTTATCATTAACATAAGGAGTTTTCATGTAGCTTGAATGCATTCACTCTTGAAAAAGACAACATTTGACTTCTTCAGACTATACTTAAATAGAAATTTTTGGGTTAAATATGACATAACCAAAGAACAGCATACTTACGTGGACATCTTTCGTTACCCAAACGGATATCATCCACTCCCAGGTCCATGCTATACTCTACACCATGCATGGCTCTGAATTCTATCCATTCAGAGCTTTCGTCGGCACGTATCGGGACACACACATCGTGCCATTTGTTGTTTGTTGCGATGTCCGTAGAATATAGCTCTCCTTGCTTTGGCAGACCAACCTAAAAACGACAAATAAAATCTCGTTAAATTCGCTCTTTGATTTAAATGATTAAGAAGTCAACACGTTTGTTGTGGTTCATGCTGATATTATTGTAAGGGTTACTTATATATAACAAATACTATACAGTAAAACCCTACTTACCTTGACTCGTGCAGACCTGATCAATAGCTTGACAAATGGCACCGAGACAAACTAATGGACGTCAAGATGGCGATTTTTTTGAGTGCATAAATTATATTGATACAGACATTTTTCCAGTAGCTTTGGGGTGACTTTTAGGGTGCGTAAATTACACTGGTGCGAAGATTACCCGAGTTTTTACGGTATTCGAGTAATCTTAGGTTGATTGAATACGTTTAAACTCACAGCTGGGACCAAACAAACTATTCAAAGCATGAGAGGTATTTGAGTTAACTGGTTTCAAGTAACTGGGGTTTTACAGTTTATCAAAAGAATAATAAAAAAAAAACAGCTTTTTGCTTTTTCAACATTTTACCTCCCTAGCAAGTAAATATAACATAAAACCAAAAAATACCAAGACAGGCTATCATAATAAAACAAATAATATCAAAACACAACTTTTACTTAGTTCAACAAAAGAGATGGAACAGTGTTCAACTTGCAAAAAAATTACTGCATTTTTGGTGTCGTATGTATATATATACTATGTAAGTACGCTTATAAATCTTCTACAAACCCAGCTGATTGTGGGTTATCGCATACCAACCTAGCTGATTGTGGGTTATCGCATACCAACCTAGCTGAGTGTGGGTTATCTTATACAAACCTAGCTGAGTGTGGGTTATCTCATACAAACCCTGCTGAGTGTGGATTATCTCATACAAACCCAGCTGAGTGTGGGTTATCTCATACCAACCTAGCTGAGTGTGGGTTATCTTATACAAACCTAGCTGAGTGTGGGTTATCTCATACAAACCCTGTTGAGTGTGGGTTATCTCATACAAACCCAGCTGAGTGTGGGTTATCTCATACAAACCCTGCTGATTGTGGATTATCTTATACAAACCCAGCTGAGTGTGGGTTATCTCGAACAAATCCTGCTGATTGTGGGTTATCTCATACAAACCCAGCTGAGTGTGGGTTATCTCGAACAAATCCTGCTGATTGTGGGTTATCTCATATAAACCCAGCTGAGTGTGGATTATCTCATACAAGCCCTGCTGATTGTGGGTTATCTCATACAAACCTAGCTGAGTGTGGATTATCACATATAAACTCTGCTGAGTGTGGATTATCTCATACAAACCCTGCTGAGTGTGGGTTATCTCATACAAACCCAGCTGAGTGTGGGTTATCTCATACAAACCCTGCTGATTGTGGGTTATCTCATACAAACCTAGCTGAGTGTGGATTATCACATACAAACCCTGCTGAGTGTGGGCTAGCACATACAAACCCAGCTGAGTGTGGGCTATCACATACAAACCCTGCTGAGTGTGGGTTATCTCATACAAACTCTGCTGTGTGGATTATCTTATACAAACACTGCTGAGTGTGGGTTAATTATTATTATTATCTCATACAAACCCTGCTGAGTGTGGGTTATCTCATACAAACACTGCTGAGTGTGGATTATCTTATACAAACACTGCTGAGTGTCGGCTATCACATACAAACCCTGTTGAGTGTGGGTTATCTTGTACAAACACTGCTGAGTGTGGGCTATCTCATACAAACCCTGCTGAGTGTGGGCTATCTCATACAAACCCTGCTGAGTGTGGATTATCTCATACAAACTCTGCTGAGTGTGGATTATCTCATACAAACTCTGCTGAGTGTGGGTTATCTCATACAAACCCGCAGCCAAATGTGCAGGACTACCTACCGTTAATTTGCTTGTCATGTTCCAATTGTAGTAGCCATGGTGTCCAAAGAAGCGGAAGCGGAGGGACATGTCAGCTGTGAGATTCACTGGTCCCACAGCAAAGGCGTTGGTATCAGACTCCTCTCCATTTGAGGCATCAATAGTCATTCCTAAACCTAAAACATGAACAAGTTTGACTGATATATCTGATACCTCTGTGAAATATACTGTAGACCGCTAATCTTTTTAATTTTCAAATGAATACAGTCATAAATCCTTTGTATAGTACAGTATAAAACTCCTAAATTTGGCATACCTCTGAATGAAATTATTTCGCAGGGATTAAATTTTCATGAATTTTAAATACCCACAAAATTAGCGAAATATAATTGTACACGAAAACAAGAGATCCCAGACTGGGATCTTGGCGTCCTGACCATGGATGATTTTTCATTCATTCTTAGAAAGATGGATCTTTTCCCTTCTTGTTTTAACTTTCATTTATGTTTTTAATCTTAGTTCTATGAATTTCTCTCGAAAAATTAAAATAGTTGAAAGAAGGTCTCTTGTCAGGTGTTTTGTTTTTCTGATCAGTTCCAAATTTAAAAGTTACAAAAGACACGAGCTTTAGCGAGTGTCTTTTGTAACTTTTAAAAAATAATTTTCGAAAGTGAAATAAATTCCATTTCCAATAACCATGAGTCTTGTGACCTGTTTCTACCACAATATTAAATCAGCAGTGTCAGTGTTGATTTTTGGAGTGAACTGCAGACTATTTGCGCGAAAACGCATCATTTCCCATATACAATGTATTCCAGCTAAGTTGTGACATCGTCGACAATCGATGACAACATCAACAATGGTGATTTCCGGTCAAAGTTCAACTTCTCAACCAATCAAAAGTCTGGAAGGTCATATTCCACTAGTGGTATATAATATATATTTATCCAACAGTAAGCACGTGAGTGGAATAACTCGGGGTATTGTGGTAGAAGGTGTCTTATATACTACTACAAGACTGGCCCTCCACCTCTAGAACTGGATTGCAGATATGAGGCCAATGTTGGACATTTATAAGTCATCAGGTATTGGCCTTTGGTTGGTAGTTTTTTTCGTGGAATTCTGGCCATCAAAAAAACCTGCCACATCCTAATGAACGACCATAGCTGTCAATAGGACTAAAACACAAACAAAGTGAATCAACAACCTACCTGTGGCCCCTCCTCCCAGCCTCCATTGGTAGGGAGCCACACTAGAAGCTGTAATAGAGTCCCAGTGACAAGGCGGCTCTTCCACTTCCAACGGACATCCAGGGTCGGAATCAAAGTCACAAGGTGATTCGGGGAACACTCCTATTAAATACATGTAATACGAAAACAATTCAACTTAATCTGTTTGAATGTTCTCCGAGAAAAAACAACTAATAGTACAATTTAATTTACGTAAGTTTCAACACAGCAAATAAATCAGAGATGGAAACAGCCAATTATGAAAAAGGAGGAAAACCCACATTTTAAGGGATTTTAATTAGAAATTTAAAGAATTAGCATTAAAGTAAAATTATCAAAAAGGAGGAATTCCTACTTTTGGATTACGATTTTCATCTCTGATAAATGTAATAAAAGAATGAAAATAATTTTTTTACCCTGAAATATCACAATGAACTATTCTAGCCTTTGAATTTGGACAAATTCAAATGTGTCTTAATTAAGGGGGAATGAGTCAAACTGTATCATAATATTGACAAAAGAATGAAATATAAACTTATTCATCCCCGAAATTTAATAATGAACCATTCTAACTATTGAATTGGGATGAATTTAAATGTGTCTTAAACTGTATCATATACAGTGGATTCAACTTCACCCCTGTTTATATCACGTACATTCATCTTTATATCATGTTCTTCCCAATCACAATTTTTCTCTCTTATAGACTATATAATCTAATATGTAATTTTATTTGGTTAATATCATGTATTTTGAGGTGAATTCCTCTTAATATCATGTTTTTTAACAAATCACATTAAATATCCAGAAAATGATATCATTTCAATTGATTTCAGATACAACTTGTACAAAATGTTGAATAGAAAATGAAAAATAACCCAAGAATAATATGTTTTTAATTGAAATAATGCTATCTATGTGTTGAAACATAGATCTTCATAACGTATATTGAATAGTTTACTTTTAGTTATGGAGATAGAAAATGCACTAAATTTCGTGGAAAAAAACATGTTTCTCTTAATGTCACATTCCTGTTAATATCACATTTTAGTCTGACAAATGCAACATGATATAAAGAGGAATTCACTGTATTGATTAATGTTGATCCATCCATCTGTAACTTACCGGGGCATTCATCGTCGTACATTTCAACATCATCCAACTGTAGGGCTGGGTTATAGTAATAATTATAATCCCTTTCTCCAGCTTTAAATGTGAATTCTGCACTTGTGTTAGCGAGTGGTGGAAGATTCAGACAAACGGATTTCCAGCTTCCGTATAATTTTGGGTCGGAATTCCACGAGACAGGACCCACTTTCAAACCTAGACTGCCAGAAGTTCTGTTACGTAACATGTAACGGAACGCGATGCTGCCGGCGGACACTGTCGTGAATTCTGGTGACAGCAGCGAGTAACTCTCGCCCTCCTGAGTATTGTAGGTATATATGCCGAGCATACCTATCAAAATCAAAGTCATTTAATTAATTACAACAAAAATGTAAAACTAACCTTTGTATATATATCCATTAATTCACTATATCTACATTCTCATAAAATTATGAAACAAGTTATCCAACTTATATTGGCCGAGATGCAAGTGCGCAAGGGGTTTTATTGTGGGAGGAAACCGGAGTATGTAGAGAAAACACACGTGATCAGGCAGGTGACCCCATACCTTTTCACATCCGGTCGGGGAATCGAAAAGGCAAGTGTCGTCAGCTAGCTACTACTCCAATCAACCACCCAATATTATATCAGATTCTATAATATGAGGGTCATGTGATCTTAATGTAACGGTAATGTGACAAATAATTGTTATCACATGTAGATGACACACATCTTCATAAAGCATTCAAGATTTTCTATATTCAACATAAACTTTATTATCTATTTTACAACAATAATGAAACAAGTTAATCAACTTACATAATAAATCCTTCCTATTACCCATATATGGGTGAAAAGAGACAATTTCAACACCCTTGGTGTAAAGTAGAACACTATACCCTTATGTTCATCCTAAAATTCACGTTTAAAGGCCCAATATACGTAACTTCAGTATTTTTTTCGTGATTCTGAAAAATTCTGAAAAAAAAATCCAGTTGATAACCATGCAAAAATAAGCCTAAAATGAAGTAAACCTGAGCGGTAACTAACAAGAAACTATTCACAGAAAAATCAAAAGAATTGAAAATAATTCAGGTGGGGCCCACTTCAACAACAAACCGAAGTGAGAAGACAGTTCAAAGTCGTCACGTGTTTACAAATACCGAGTTTCAACTGCTGCTGTGCCGGTAACCGCATGAGAATTCATCTTGGATATTGCTGATATCAGTTAATCTTAACTAAATCTATAAATATAATAAGTTATTAGGCTTGATTTTTGCTTCAAGATTTGCCGAAAGTTACGTTTATTGGGCCTTTAACCGTTTCCCCACATCCCTCGGCCCGTATTCATAAAACTGTTCTCACACTCAAACAAATATTTTGCGCTAAAGCCTAATATCTTGTTTTTATTAGAAATAAAAAAATATAGTCTTAATTTGAAAATGATCCAAAAACATTCTAAAGAGACATACAGCCAAATTCTGGTTGGTTTGAGCACAGAATAAACACATTCTGAAGTAATCTGTGATCCAAAGTATCACATGGAAAAATCCAATTTACCCAACTGTGACCTTGACCTTTAATGGATTTTGCTAAAAATTAATAGAGGTCTATGCCCCCTGCTAGGTAACCTGCTCACCAAAAATAATTAACTTCCTGCCACACATTCTGAAGTCATATGTAAAATTTTTCTTCCATGAAATAATTAACAAAACTAGAACACTGACAGGTCAGCAAGGGCCCTGCCATGTAGCTATTTATATCTCCAGCAATCTACACAATGGTCAAACATAGCATTGGCTTAGGGCTGATCTTTGGTCAATTTACTCATTGTTGAATTCTGTCCAACTTTCTAAAGATCGCAACATAGATCCAAATTTTAATTGTGTAATGTTTGCATTTGACATTTAAATTGATCATTTGACATGGTTTAAGGATGGTACAAGAAAGTTGGTTTGAGCACAGAATCTTATAAGCCTGAGCATGAAAACAGTCCATCTTTGACATGCCCAAATCTGTATGAACGTCATCTTGTTGTTTCATGGTTGTCTTCCAATGGTTTGGGCACAAGTTAACAAGATCATATTCTTGCACTACCCTTTAAGGTCACCAAAACGGTTTCGCCAAAGGACACCCTTAGGGTTAACATATAACAATACCAACCTTGGTAAAAGTGTTGCCATGGATGCGTGATGTTGTAACCACAGGACGAAGTACTGTTGAAATCACAATCCACCGTGGCATAACCTGAAAATAGAAATGTTAAAGGCCCAATATACGTAACTTCAGGAAATGTTTCGTGATTCTGAAAAAATCTGAAAAAAAATCCAGTTGATATATAACCATGCAAAAATATGTAAGCCTAAAACGAAGTAAACCAGAGCGATAACTAACAAAAAACTCTTGACAGAAAAATCCAAAAAATTAAAAATAACTTCAACAACAAGCCGAAGTTAGAAGACAGTTCAAAATGGATAAGTGTTTACAAATACCGAGTTTCATAGGCAACATGTACAGCATCACACCGACTTCTGCCAATAAAAGAGAGAGAAGGACCCAGGGTAGGTTTCCCGACATTCTATCTCTAGCCCTCCAAATCTGGGTTTCAACTTCAAAACCCATGTGGGGCAGTTTCCACTAGGTACTGACCATAGGTCGATAGTTTTTCTTTGGGTACTCCGGCTTCCCTCCACCTCCTAAACCTGGCATGTCCTTAAATGACCCTGGCTGTTAAAAGGACGTAAAACAAAATAAACTAAACCAGTTATGGAGCAGCCTTTACATAAATGTGTGTTTCAATTCATGATCTGTCATACTCACCACAGGCCAGCACCACTGTTGAGTAGCAGTACGAGTAATAGGACATGAAGCAGCTATCCAGATCAGTATAACAGCTCCTCATATAGACCGTATTCCGAGTATTGTAGCTATCATACCAGATACTTGACTGTGAACCAAAACTGGAAAGAAAAAACATCCAAAATACATTTAGCAATTGGTTTTCTTTATGTATCTATTTGCATGGTGATCAAATTATTCAATCTAATCAAAATAACATCTTCAGAAAAATTCAGTAGCCCTTCATCCCAGCATGCTACTGGCCAAATATCAAAACTTTGGGTCTTTAATGTTTATGTCGAAGAAAACCATGCTGTTACTGCCTGCGCATTTCATTTGAATATGATTTTTGTTTTAGTTTGGGAAAACCCCAGATATTACTGTAAAATCACTTGTTTTTTTTTTAAAGTTTTATGATTTTGTTCATTTCATTGGAAATCTTCAGGGCAGCGATGGCCAAGTGGTTAAGGTATCCCGACACTCTACCATGGCCACTGGCCTTCCACCTCTGGGTTGCAAGTTCGAAAGCACGTGGTGCAATTGCCAGGTACTGATCTTAGGTCGGTGGTTTTTCTCTGGGTAGTCCGGCTTTCCTCCAGCTTCAAAACCTGCACGTCCTAAAATAACCCTGGCTGTTAATAGGACGTAAAACAAAATAAACCAAACCAAATTTTGATCTACTGATTTATAGGTCTATTAAGCAATAAAGTCTATCACCTTACTGTCAGTGGTATACACTTACTCATAGTCCATCGCCTGACAGAGCAGATTGGTAGTTGGTGCGTATATACTGGCACAGACGTAGAAGCGGACACCGTTGCTGTCGATAATTACGACACGGCCATTGGACTCCAGTTCAACTCCAATCTCTGTAACGTAAACAATTTCATCTTCATTGAAACAAGAATTATGTGTAATTATGAGTCTCGTCTTTTGGCTTTGTGAATGAATTTGTCAAAGTAAAAACAGAGTATAAAACAATTTGCCATTAACTGAGGTTAGGTGTTGATAATAGGAGTATTGTGACCAAATTTCAATACAATCTTATAACCATAACACTGTGAAAATTGAATTCTAACGCATATTCTCAAAATCCAGCAAAATCAAGAGTTTTTAACCCAAAAAATAAGAGGACCTGCATACAAATTTCCTCCCAATTAGAGTTACGTGTTCAGTGAGAAATGTAACCAGATTTTGATTAAATCGGATAACAATAACACTGCAGAAAGTGGACTTTTAACATACTTGCCAACCCTTCCTTAGGATAATTTAAAAGGAAAATCCCGATTTTGGACCCTAAAATGTTGCATTTTCAAATTTGGAATTTGCTTAACTTTTCCTTTTTTTAACAATCTGATGATTTCTTCTGAAAAAAGAGCTCAAAAGAAGTCATTTAAAAGTGTTATTTTTCCTCTGAATGTACATGTATACATATTATTTATGCTTTCATTTCTGAGGACGCATAATCTCCCCCATGGAAATTTCAAAAAGTGGGCAAGCTTGCTTTAACTAAAATGTTGACGCAGTCGTGGACATGGCAGGAAAAGCAATTGCTTTATTCTCGCCTTTCTTGGCTATCATTGAAGGCAACAACAAATTAACAAAAACGACGGTGGGATGATCATAAGCACTACTTTTAACACCCCGAGTCAACACTGCAGGTCATGTGTTGTCATGATTTGAGAATAATCCATGCAGTATTGAAGAAATAGCAATTATAACTATTTAAGGATAGACACAGTGATGGACGACGGATCATGAATTAGGGGTTGATTTGAATAACCCACTATGTACTAACTGATAAAGGCCAAGAAACAAGCCAAGGGGTTTCTTGAGATTTCAAAACTTTTGTTGCCTAAAATTATATTTCTGAATTGATACATATGGATTATTTTTAAGCATGGAAATTTGCATACTGAATTTAACAAGAGTACTATGGAGGGTACGATTGATACGCACAACAATGAAATCAATGGACAATGGTTTCAGATCTTCATGCATATAACCTTTGTGTGAAGTTTCGACATCCTTCAAATAGTTTTCAGGTAAATTGTTGGAGAAACAAAATGTTGACGAACCAAACGAACGAAGAGACAACCAAACAAACGAATAAAGGAACGAGGGAACAAATGGACAAAGCCATGCCAAATATGCCCACACCCTTTGAGTGGATCGAGACTTAAAAAACAGAGGTGAAAACGCACTAACCTTGTTTTGGCCTAGAAGTTGTACTTGGGGATGGCCAGAAAGTTGTAAATGAAGTTGAATTAGAAGTTCTTGGATTCACAGTTGTATATGACTGCCCTGTGGGCTCTGGTCCTGGCTGTACTGTTTGCCCTGGTGGTAGGGTTCCTTCTGGTTCTGACGATGGTGTTCCCTCTGGTTCTGATGATGGTGTTCCCTCTGGTTCTGACGATGGTGTTCCCTCTGGTTCTGACGATGGTGTTCCCTCTGGTTCTGACGATGGTGTTCCCTCTGGTTCTGATGATGGTGTTCCCTCTGGTTCTGACGACGGTGTTCCCTCTGGTTCTGGGTTGGACCCATGTGTAGAAGGCCATGCAGTACCACCAGTTCCTTGTGTGGAAGGCCATGCAGTACCACCGGGTCGATATGTGGTAGGCCATGAGGTACCACCAGGTGTCCATGTTGAATAAGGTGACCGTGTAGAGGACATAGGTGACTGTGTTGAATTTAATCCATCACCTGGAAATATATCGAAGCATTTAGTATCCCTGTGCTGTCATTTAGTGCTCTGGTGTTGTCATTTAGTGTTCTGATGTTGTCATTTAGTGCCCTGGTGCTGTCATTAAGTGTTCTGGTGTTGCCATTAAGTGTCCTGGTGCTGTCATTTAGTGTTCTGGTGCTGTCATTTAGTGTCCTGGTTCTGTCATTTAGTGTTCTGGTGCTGTCATTTAGTGTTCTGGGCTGTCATTTAGTGCTCTGTTGCTGTCATTGAGTGTTCTGGTGCTGTCAGTTAGTGCTCTGGTGCCGTCATTTAGTGCCCTGGTGCCGTCAGTTAGTGCTCTGGTGCCGTCATTTAGTGCCCTGGTGCTGTCATTTAGTGTCCTGGTGCTGTCATTGAGTGTTCTGGTGCTGTCATTTCGTGCCCTGGTGCTGTCATTTAGTGTCCTGGTGCTGTCATTTAGTGTTCTGGTGCTGTCATTTAGTGTCCTGGTGCTGTCATTTAGTGTCCTGGTACTGTCATTTAGTGTGTTCTGGTACTGTCATTTAGTGTTCTGGTGCTGTCATTTAGTGTTCTGGTGCTGTCATTTAGTGTTCTGGTGTTGTCATTTAGTGTTCTGGTGCTGTCATTTAGTGTTCTGGTGCTGTCATTTAGTGTTCTGGTGCTGTCATTTAGTGTTCTGGTGCTGTCATTTAGTGTTCTGGTTCTGTCATTTAGTGCTCTGTTGCTGTCATTGAGTGTTCTGTTGCTGTCATTAAGTGTTCTGGTGCTGTCATTTAGTGTTCTGTTGCTGTCATTTAGTGTTCTGGTGCTGTCATTTAGTGTTCTGGTGCTGTCATTTAGTGTTCTGGTGCTGTCATTTAGTGTTCTGGTTCTGTCATTGAGTGCTCTGTTGCTGTCATTGAGTGTTCTGTTGCTGTCATTTAGTGTTCTGGTGCTGTCATTTAGTGTTCTGTTGCTGTCATTGAGTGTTCTGTTGCTGTCATTTAGTGTTCTTGTGCTGTCATTTAGTGTTCTGGTGCTGTCATTTAGTGTTCTGGTGCTGTCATTTAGTGCTCTGTTGCTGTCATTTAGTGTTCTGGTGCTGTCATTTAGTGTTCTGGTGCTGTCATTTAGTGTTCTGGTGCTGTCATTTAGTGTTCTGGTGCTGTCATTTAGTGTTCTGGTGCTGTCATTTAGTGTTCTGGTGCTGTCATTTAGTGTTCTGGTGTTGTCATTTAGTGCTCTGGTGCTGTCATTTAGTGTTCTGGTGCTGTCATTTAGTGTTCTGGTACTGTCATTTAGTGCTCTGGTGCTGTCATTTAGTGTTCTGATGCTGTCATTTAGTGCTCTAGGCTGTCATTTAGTGTTCTGGTGTTGTCATTCAGTGTTCTGGTGCTGTCATTTAGTGTTCTGGTGCTGTCATTTAGTGCTCTAGGCTGTCATTTAGTGCTCTAGGCTGTCATTTAGTGTTCTGGTGTTGTCATTTAGTGTTCTGGTGCTGTCATTTAGTGTTCTGGTGTTGTCATTTAGTGTTCTGGTGCTGTCATTTAGTGTTCTGTTGCTGTCATTTAGTGTTCTGGTGCTGTCATTTAGTGTTCTGGTGCTGTCATTTAGTGTTCTGGTGCTGTCATTTAGTGTTCTGGTGCTGTCATTTAGTGTTCTGGTGCTGTCATTTAGTGTTCTGGTTCTGTCATTTAGTGCTCTGTTGCTGTCATTGAGTGTTCTGTTGCTGTCATTTAGTGTTCTGGTGCTGTCATTTAGTGTTCTGTTGCTGTCATTTAGTGTTCTGGTGCTGTCATTTAGTGTTCTGGTGCTGTCATTTAGTGTTCTGGTGCTGTCATTTAGTGTTCTGGTGCTGTCATTTAGTGTTCTGGTTCTGTCATTTAGTGCTCTGTTGCTGTCATTGAGTGTTCTGTTGCTGTCATTTAGTGTTCTGGTGCTGTCATTTAGTGTTCTGTTGCTGTCATTGAGTGTTCTGTTGCTGTCATTTAGTGTTCTTGTGCTGTCATTTAGTGTTCTGGTGCTGTCATTTAGTGTTCTGGTGCTGTCATTTAGTGCTCTGTTGCTGTCATTTAGTGTTCTGGTGCTGTCATTTAGTGTTCTGGTGCTGTCATTTAGTGTTCTGGTGCTGTCATTTAGTGTTCTGGTGTTGTCATTTAGTGCTCTGGTGCTGTCATTTAGTGTTCTGGTGCTGTCATTTAGTGTTCTGGTACTGTCATTCAGTGTTCTGGTGCTGTCATTTAGTGTTCTGGTGCTGTCATTTAGTGCTCTAGGCTGTCATTTAGTGTTCTGGTGTTGTCATTCAGTGTTCTGGTGCTGTCATTTAGTGTTCTGGTGCTGTCATTTAGTGCTCTGTTGCTGTCATTTAGTGTTCTGGTGCTGTCATTTAGTGTTCTGGTGCTGTCATTTAGTGTTCTGGTGCTGTCATTTAGTGTTCTGGTGCTATCATTTAGTGTTCTGGTGCTGTCATTTAGTGTTCTGGTGTTGTCATTTAGTGTTCTGGTGCTGTCATTTAGTGTTCTGGTGTTGTCATTTAGTGTTCTGGTGCTGTCATTTAGTGTTCTGTTGCTGTCATTTAGTGTTCTGGTGCTGTCATTTAGTGTTCTGGTGCTGTCATTTAGTGTTCTGGTGCTGTCATTTAGTGTTCTGGTTCTGTCATTTAGTGCTCTGTTGCTGTCATTGAGTGTTCTGTTGCTGTCATTTAGTGTTCTGGTGCTGTCATTTAGTGTTCTGTTGCTGTCATTTAGTGTTCTGTTGCTGTCATTTAGTGTTCTGGTGCTGTCATTTAGTGTTCTGGTGCTGTCATTTAGTGTTCTGGTGCTGTCATTTAGTGTTCTGGTTCTGTCATTTAGTGCTCTGTTGCTGTCATTGAGTGTTCTGTTGCTGTCATTTAGTGTTCTGGTGCTGTCATTTAGTGTTCTGTTGCTGTCATTGAGTGTTCTGTTGCTGTCATTTAGTGTTCTTGTGCTGTCATTTAGTGTTCTGGTGCTGTCATTTAGTGTTCTGGTGCTGTCATTTAGTGCTCTGTTGCTGTCATTTAGTGTTCTGGTGCTGTCATTTAGTGTTCTGGTGCTGTCATTTAGTGTTCTGGTGCTGTCATTTAGTGTTCTGGTGCTGTCATTTAGTGTTCTGGTGTTGTCATTTAGTGCTCTGGTGCTGTCATTTAGTGTTCTGGTGCTGTCATTTAGTGCTCTGTTGCTGTCATTTAGTGTTCTGGTGTTGTCATTTAGTGTTCTGGTGCTATCATTTAGTGTTCTGGTGCTGTCATTTAGTGTTCTGGTGCTGTCATTTAGTGTTCTGGTGCTGTCATTTAGTGTTCTGGTACTGTCATTTAGTGTTCTGGTGCTATCATTTAGTGCTCTAGGCTGTCATTTAGTGCTCTAGGCTGTCATTTAGTGTTCTGGTGTTGTCATTTAGTGTTCTGGTGCTGTCATTTAGTGTTCTGGTGCTGTCATTTAGTGCTCTGGTGCTGTCATTTAGTGCTCTAGGCTGTCATTTAGTGCTCTAGGCTGTCATTTAGTGTTCTGGTGCTGTCATTTAGTGTTCTGATACTGTCATTTAGTGCCCTGGTGCAGTCTATGTAATTATAATGAACTCACTTTTGTCTTCGAAATCATATAAATCTCTGTAAAATCTGAGAAAAACCTTTTTACTTAAACACTTGCACAATTTAATATACAACATAATGGCAAATCTTACACAGCATATTCACCAGCTGACCAAGACAATATTCCAACCTTTAGATTGGAAAGGTTCATATTTGTCTTATTCAAAGGAAAATAAGCTATTATCTTAGCTTGCCTTCCAGTCGCCTTGTAATTTGAAATTTCTAAAAGGTGTTTATTACTTTCTGTATCATTGTTCAGGGTTACGCTCACCTACGCTCTCTACACTCCTGGAATATGTCATGCAAAACTGAAGGCTCCTGTGATAAGATTCTATTGAAGTTCATCAAAGGGTAGAATCTGTCTTCTTGCCTCATCAACAATGTGGCACACATGGGGCCTTCAGTTTTGCCCTGACATATTCCAGGGGTGTAGAGAGCGAAGGTGAGCGTAACCCCTGGATATCGAGGATGCATCAGTGCATGATAAAATCTACTTATGGAGATCATCCCTGAAGACACATTTGGACTCTTCCAATACAAAGCTTGGAATATTGGAATAGCTGATTAAGAAATTTCAGGGAATGAATTAGGGTTAACATAAAGACACATGATCACTGACCATGACAGGGTCCTTCAGTCAACACGACGTCATCCAAGCCAACCATTGCCAGGTAAGTGGTAGCATCAAATGATATTTGAACTCCGGAATAAGATGTCATTCGTCTGAACTCAACTTCATGCTCTTCCCAATGATGGCTTTCACTGTACTCATGGAAAACTTCATCTATCACCCTGTGTTGATTGTAGCCTACTTGTGCTCTCACCTAGAAATGACAATAATTACGTGTTATTATGGGTCACCTGCCCTGCTTTGTCACTATCTTATGCATTTTGCACATCCCACAATAAAACTATAATCCAAGTTTGCCTGCTTAGTTTTCATTTCATACTTTGTGAAAAACAATGATTTTTTCTAGAATTTGGAGGTTTTTACCCTAAAATTACAAAAATAGTTGAAATGCTAGTAACAAGTGTATAATGCATTCACTATACATCTCATGATACTCCTATACCCTAAGTTAGTCTGCTCTAGCTTTCATACTTTGTAACAATACTCAAAACAATGATTTTTCTAAGTCCAGAATTTGGAGGTTTTTACTGGTACATGTACCCCAAAAATACAAAAAACGTTGAAATACTATTAACGAGTGTAATGCATTCAGGTTTACATCATACCATACACCTATAAGCCATTTAATGGTGGGGGCAAAGCCGCATACAAAATTGTAGTGTATTCTAAATTAATGAAGTGAGAAGAAAATCCACTTTTATTGTGGGACTCTTTTCTCTCTGAAATCATTACACTGTTGTATTGGCAAAAAAATCAAAAAGTGCACTAGAAATCAAATGTGACGCCATTTTTTTTATGTTATGATCAGCAATTAAAAAAAAATTAATAAAGTTTCTAAGGCAATAAAAATGCCTCTTACAAGCAAGATTAAGTTTTATATATATATATAGATCTTATATGTGTGTAGTGGGGCTTTATCAGCGGGTTTAGGGAATCAGATCCTGAGATCAAATTTGGAAAAATTGATTGACGTAACGGCTAACTTGACACAATTATAACAACTGAATACATTACTTTTTTTCTAAATTGCTATTTAAAACACTGCCAGTACTCATGTACATTTACAGCCTAGAGTAAATATTTCATTTTTTACATTTTTTTTGAAGCATCTGAGTTGGAATTTTTTAAGATGAAAATTGAGGAAAAATCACACTATTTTTGTCCTAAATAAAGGACACAACAGACTCTTCTACATCAGCTGCTTACCTCGATCTCTACTTAAACTACGACCAACATGGACAGCTTACTACTAAGCTATACGATAAACGTGATGATTTCAATTTTCCGATCGTTAACTTTCCATTTCTTGATAGTAACATCCCTACTTCTCCAACCTATGGTGTTTACATGTCGCAGTTGATTCTGTATTCCAGGGCTTGCACTAATTATCGGGATTTTCGTGATCGATGTCGATTGCTGACAAACAAACTAACAACACAAGGATTCGAGAGATGCAGGTTGATCATTACTATGGGCAAGTTTTATGGTCCCCATCTTTGTCTCATTGAGAAATATTCTGTATCTTTAAGTGATATGAAGATGGACGTTTTTGAGTATGCTCATTAGTGTGTTTACTTGTTGTGATTGACAATGATACTCGGTTCTCATTTTGAGAACTTGATGTTTACTTGGATGTGACAAAGATTTACATGGCGGGTGTCGTCGATGAAGCAGAAGACGCTTACTCTTCCAGAACACCTGGTCTTATTCTCTTGTACTTTTGCAAGGGTCTCCATGTAAATCTTTCCTTTTTTCAAATTTTGCCCCTGGTTTAATCGATTTTGAGTTTGGATTATGATTATGTTGACGCATCGGTATTCTCTTATTTTATTTCATTGGGAGTGGGTCTATTTCCTGGACCTAAAACGATGAGTGATCAAGTCCTGTGTATATACTGTACCTGAATACGAGACGTAGAATATTCGTAGGCGTGTAAATGTGCAGTGTGATACTTAAGGCACATGATACTGCTATATCCGTATCTGTATTCCTGGATACTTTTCAATGTCATGTTATGAGAGAAACTTTCCATACATCCTGCAACCATGAATTGTCCTAAAAATTTAAAAGAAAAAATTCAGATTTAGCACATATATGAAAAAAATCAAAATCTTTTAAGATAAAAATAAAGTGGGTGGGGACTCACAAAAATAAACATACCCCTTAACCCCCCCCCCCCCCCCCCCCTCCGATACTACTCCACAATTAAATTTGACCCCTGTGTGACTTTGAAAGATTTAACAAACATCTTTGAGACACATGTTCGTTCAAAGAAGTTGGTAAATATTTTAAAGTTGGAAACTTAAAACTTAAAAGATGATATTTGAAATAGGTAACATTTTGTATATCTGTTACATTGAAAGTAGGTCAAAGTTAATCAGCCAAGCAAGCTATTTTTGACTCTATAGAGGAGTAAAAATTCTGAAATATTACGCATAGCTGATAATGCACACCATATGACCTTGAACAAAGATGGACGGAATAAAGTAAAAAATTTCAGCTTATTTGCATTGAACATTTTTTTTTCTGGAGTCCTACAGGTTCCACCACAGGCACTTGTGTCCAGGAGAATATAGCCATCTATATATATATATATAATATATAAAATATAGCGAAATTTGAAAAAATAAAATAAAATATATAAATTAAATTTTCCAATTTTCTTTTTATGTTATTAACCATCTAAAAACATAATGAAAATAACTGCCAAAGTTCAGCTTGATACGTCAAGCGTTTAAATTTCACAAAAAATCAACTATTAAACACTGAAAAAGAGAGAAGGGATGCAACGAACAGCTTCCATCCATTCCCTATATATTTCCTTTTCTAAAAAGCTACAATGATCCACACTTATATAGATGGCTATTCTCCTGGCCACAAGTGCCTGTGGGTTCCACTGTACGTTCTCACTGTTTTACCTGCATCAGGATCCTTGACATCTGTGATGTTCATGTACATATAAGAAACCCAAGGCACTTGATTCCACTTTGAAGTTGAATGTTCTGAATTCGTTGCATAGAAGCACTTTCTCGGAGTATCAAAACCACATGAAATACTTCGCACTGAAAAAAGAAAACTTAGATCCTTTATATTGATAATATATATATGCCATATATATATCCACTGTATCAATGTATGCAACTTTAATTATAGTTGATGTTTTCAAAAAGGGACACTCTCCAATTAATCAACAAGAATTATGCGTAATTTTAAGTCTCGCCTTTTATTTCCTGCTTGAAAATGTTAGCAGCAAAATTTCCTGCTCCACAGAGAACATAGTTCATGTTTTTTATATTTATATAACAGTAAACCTGGTGAACTTTGTTTTTGCAAACATCTTAATTCCGAGTTTTCATATGAAACGACCCTTTCGTTCCTATCTAATTTCACGATAAATACGGTCATCAGTCCTATGTAAAGTACAGTACACTACTGCTACAGTTGGCACACCTCTGATTGAAACTATTTCGCAGTGATTAATTTTCACAATTTTTAATCATCCGCGAAATATGCGAATATTATTCGCATGCAAAAATAAGTTGATTTACAGTTTATTAATTTGGCTCCGCATTTTTCTTTGACACAATGCTAAGAGGCAGTTGCCGCCATATGCCTATAACTCCCAGTGCCTCATGCTTAGGTAACAACATTAGCTATTGTGACATCATCAATCTCTATTGTGACGTCATAAATTTCATTGTTAACAACACTTGCTTTGCTGCTCAAAATCGGTTCAAAGTAACTAAATAAAGCACAATAATTCAATCAAAATGTAAACATAAGTCGTTAACACTTGAGCAAATATTGTTTCAGTCCTATAGCACACACTGCAACAAAATTTGCTAAAACATTCATTACTAATATGTCAATATTTAAATATTTCCGAGAAAAAAGACAAACAGTTTTTCTCCTTGAAGACCAAAGGTTAATTAAGCCTGTCTTACCACAATCGTCTTCATCATCGCCATTTGGACAGGCCTTCATTCCATCACAGACCATGATCGAATTGATACACAAATTAGATTCCTTACAGTGGTATTCGTCTTCCTTACAAGCTGCAGTAGAAGGAGATACATCAAAATATCAACATATCAAATCATTCTGCATATAATTCCATTTAATTCTGCATTGCATTATACATGTATTTTTAATTCTACTTTCATGTACGAGATACATCTAAATATGAAAATATCAAATTATTCTGTGTATTTAGTTCTGCATTGCATTATACATGACATTGTATTTTTAATTGTATTTTCATGTACGAGATACATCTAAATATCAACATATCAAATAATTCTTTGTATTTAGTTCTGCATTGCATTATACATGTATTTTTAATTGTACTTTTATGATGAGAAACATCTTAATATGAAAATATCAAATAATTCTGTGTATTTAGTTCTGCATTGCATTATACATGTATTTTTAATTGTACTTTCATGTACGAGATACATCTAAATATGAAAATATCAAATAATTCTTTGTATAATTCCATTTAATTCTGCATTGCATTATACATGTATTTTCAATTGTACTTTCATGTACGAGATACATCTAAATATTAAAATATCAAATAATTCTGTGTATTTAGTTCTGCATTGCATTATATATGACATTGTATTTTTAATTGTATTTTCATGTACGAGATGCATCTAAATATCAACATATCAAATCATTCTGTGTATTTAGTTCTGCATTGCATTATACATGTATTTTTAATTGTACTTTTATGATGAGATACATCTAAATATTAAAATATCAAATAATTCTTTGTAAAATTCCATTTAATTCTGCATTGCATTATATGTATTTTTAATTGTACTTTTATGATGAAGATACATCTAAATATTAAAACATCAAATAATTCTGCGTATAATTCCATTTAATTCTGAATTACATTATACATGTATTTTCAACTGTACTTTCATATATGTTACCGTATACACTTTTCAATGGCTTTGTTTTGTTTAATTATCCTACTGACAAATACAATCCAACATTATTATCTCAAAGTCGGCTGAAAGGACCACAAAAATCTTTTCGTTATCCAAGTTTAATATTTGAGTTAGGTACATTTTGTAATTTTGAAGACTAATAGTGTTAAGTCTGGCTGGTTCAACTGTAAGTTTGATGAGGTAGTGAGCTTTAATTTGAATATGGACAATATCGATCAGAATCAACCGTATCAGGGATGGGCAGGAGGCACTTTTTCCGAGACCCCTGCACCCACCAAATATTAAAAGTGAATTAATATAAGAAATAGCATGCAGGTCTGGTTTTAACCCTACCACCCATGATACATTAATATAAGGAATAGCATGCAGATCTGGTTTTAACCCCACCACCCATGATACATTGATATAAGGAATAGCATGCAGGTCTGGTTTTAACCCTACCACCCATGATACATTAATATAAGGAATGGTAGACAGATCTGGTTTTAACCCCACCACCCATGATACATTAATATAAGGAATAGTATGCAGATCTGGTTTTAACCCCACCACCCATGATACATTAATATAAGGAATAGTATGCAGATCTGGTTTTAACCCCACCACCCATGATACATTAATATAAGGAATAGCATACAGGTCTGGTTTTAACCCCACCACCCATGATACATTAATATAAGGAATAGTATGCAGATCTGGTTTTAACCCCACCACCCATGATACATTAATATAAGGAATAGCATGCAGATCTGGTTTTAACCCCACCACCCATGATACATTAATATAAGGAATAGTATGCAGATCTGGTTTTAACCCCACCACCCATGATACATTAATATAAGGAATAGTATGCAGATCTGGTTTTAACCCCACCACCCATGATACATTAATATAAGGAATAGCATGCAGATCTGGTTTTAACCCCACCACCCATGATACATTAATATAAGGAATAGCATGCAGATCTGGTTTTAACCCCACCACCCATGGTACATTAATATAAGGAATAGTATGCAGATCTGGTTTTAACCCCACCACCCATGATACATTAATATAAGGAATAGCATGCAGATCTGGTTCTAACCCCACCACCCATAATACATTAATATAAGGAATAGCATGCAGATCTGGTTTTAACCCCACCACCCATGATACATTAATATGAGGAATAGCATGCAGGTCTGGTTTTAACCCCACCACCCATAATACATTAATATAAGGAATAGCATGCAGGTCTGGTTTTAACCCTACCACCCATGATTTAATTATTTATAGCTGCCTCCCACATCTCACACACAATTAATTAAGGAATAGCCCTGCCACAATAGGCTTCCATATATATTTGTCATTACTTCCATAAACACATACAGGTCTATTGAACCTTACATTGTATGTGGACAGTGTACTTTGGTGTTTTTTCGTACTTTTCCATGTTTCCATATAGATATGTTTTTGCCAACAGTACACTAGTGCCCTTTGGTTTGTTTTTGTACTTGCCCATGCATCCATGGACATATATTAAATTAGTTTTTGCTAAGTGTGTTTTGACATTTTTTGTACTTGCCCATGTGCCCACATATATATATATTTTTGCCAACAGTGGGCTTTAGTGTTTTTGTACTTGACCTAATGTGTGCAAATAAATTAATTCGAATTTGCCGACTGTGTGCGTCATTTCATTTTGCACTCTCCCGTACATCCACATAAATTCGTATTTGCCAACAGTGCACTTTGATATTAATTATACATACCCACTTTACATTGTCCGGGCGTTGTCATAATGTCGTCTATAGTAACATGTCCAAACTCTATTTCGACAGAGCTATTTTTTTTCACTGGTTCGAAAGAAATGCTATAGAGACCAGAAGGTATATCGACAGCCACACTGGTGGAGAAGTACAAAGGATCCAAATGCAAATATTCCAGCATCCTGCCACTGCTGCTTTTCAGTTCCAAAAAGACATTCTCACCTGTAATAAATTAAAAACACAAAATGAAAGGAAGTTCAAATATTGTATATTTTTTAAAAGTCATTCATCCCTAAAATTTCAAAATGAACTGTTCCAACTTTTAAATTGGAAGAGTTCAAAAATGTCTATAGGGGTGAATGAGTTTATGAATCATCATATTTTATATCCATGTATACCTTATGTAATGTGAAAAGTCAATTTCATTTTTAATTTCTTTGGTAGCAGATTTGCTGAAATCTTTCAATTTTGTTGGATGTATATCTGTTACAGATTTTGTTTCACGAAATTGTAATAAAAATTACAAGAATGGCAGGTCAGAAAAGGCCCTTGGACATACTCTTACATAACCTCCCCAACCCTCACGAATGGTTCATTCCTTTGGAATCAAGAATCTGTGGGAGGACTGTTTATGTCCAAGGCCTTATATATATAATATATACAGCATTTGATATAGCGCCCTATCTAGCTAACATAAGCCACTCTAAAGCGCTTTACAGTACATAGATATACAATTCATACAACCAATACAATTAACATACAGTTCTATCATATACAATTCTGAGGAGTTCACAGGAGCTACCTCAGCAGGCGCTAACTACTTGTCCTATACCACCTGGCTTATATCTCCCTTTGTGTGTGTATGTATGTGTGTGTGCTGGAGATGAATTGTGTTCTGTTTGTATTGGGACCGTGTTTCCAACGGCATCTTTTATTGTTCCACCTTACTTGAATGCTACAGCACAGATACCGCAAAACCCACCCCAGACCATTTTATACTTCACCTGGGTTGTTGGAGTTGTGTGGGCAGGAGAAAAACACTTTCTCTGAATGTTCCATGCGTATGACGATTACGGGGATCGAACCCCGGCTGCCTGCATGAAAGGCCGGAGTGTTAACCACTCAACCAATCTGCCCACTTAATAACTGTGTAACCGTGACATAATTTTTTTTTTTTTTCAAAATCTCTCTTTTATTGATATTTACATTTCATGTTATCCTTTTTGAAATACAAAAAAATGCAGATATAATTTTTTCAATTCTAATATATATGATGCTTAAGCATTACCCTTCATATTCTTCATCATGTCATAAAACAAAACAAACTTCCTCAAAGATGACTACCGGCCAAATAACGAGTCTCTAGGGCATTCAGTATTTCAGAAGAAGTTGTTTGAAGGTTTTGGATACATTTGACCCCTTTGACCTTGAAAGTAGGTCAAAGTATATTTTCTTTGCAAAATTCATTCCACTCCTTCCAAGGAAGATACCTATCAAATAACATGTCTCTATATATGCCTTTCCATATTTAAGAAGAAGTCCTTTAAAAGGTTTTGACATATTTGACCCCTGTGACCTTGAAAGTATATTCTGTCATATTAATTTTTTTCTGAAACTTTGTTCGGCTCATTCCAAGTTAAAAGATACCAATTAAAGGTAGCCAAATATCATGTAACTAGGCCTTTCAGTACTTCAGAAGAAGTTGTTTAAAGGAAAAGTTGATGGAAGAACGGCAGACGACGGATGATTGACGATGGATAGATGCTGGATGGACGCTGGTCAGATGCTAAACGCCACACCAGGGCATATAATCTCACTTGGCCTAAAAATCCAGGGAAAAAAATAAACTAAAACATTCGAAAACAAATTCTTTAATAGTTCTTATAATGATGAGATACTTACTTATATTTCTTGTCGAATAGTTGCCAGCGATAGGGACATAGATGTAAGCTGATACGTAAAACACCAGACAGGAATCTTCCGTTACATTCACAATGGGACTTGTCAATGTAAAATCTTTATTGGGGTGAGTTAGGTTCATATAGACACTGTGACCTGCAAACATAACATTATAAAGCTTAGTAGTATTATAATATAAAACATAGCCAAATCATATAGACCCAAAGGGCCTGTAACACTAACCAATATCATATAGACCCAAAGGGCCTGTAGCACTCACCAACATCATTTAGACCTAGTTGGCCTGTAGCACTCACAGACATCATATAGACCCAAAGGGCCTGTAACACTCACCAACATCATATAGACCCAAAGGGCCTGTAGCATTCACCAATATTATATAGACCCAAAGGGCCTGTAACACTCACCAACATCATATAGACCCAAAGGGCCTGTAACACTCACCAACATCATATAGACCCAAAGGGCCAGTAGCATTCACCAGCATCATATAGACCCAAAGGGCCTGTAACACTCACCAACATCATATAGACCCATAGGGTCTGTACCACTCACCTGTCATACAGACCCTTATGAAAAAATGTTAATTTGAGACCTTGGCCTCATCAGGAGGACAAAATAGTTACAGGTTACACACCTTCTTGTAGTAGTAAACAATCTTGCAAAGTTCTATCTGTTTACTATGAACGGTTACAAACTGATAGTAAGAGCAGATACGACTTTCTGTTTATAGTTCACAATACAGTGCACTCCTTTTTATATCATGTTGCATTTGTCAGACAAAAACATAATAATAATAGGAATGTGACATTAAGAGAAACATGTTTTTCCACTAAATCTAGTGCATTTCCAATCTCCATAACAAAAAGTAAGCTATTCAATGTACATATGAATATGTTTCAATATAAATAGATAGTATTATTTCAATTAATAAACATTTTTTATTTTTTATCTTCTATGCAACATTTTGTAAAAGTTGTATCTGAAATCAATGGAAATGACATTATTTTCTGGATATTTTATGTGATTGGTTAAAAAAAACATGATATTAAGAGGAATTCACCTCAAAATACATGATATTAACCAAATAAAAGTACAAAGATGATACAGAGAGAAAAATAGTGCTTGGGAAAGACATGATATAAAGAGGAATGTGATATTAACAGGGGTATTATCAAGTGGAGTCCACTGTATAGGGGCCTGATGAAAGAAACCCTCAAGACTAACACCTTGACATTTGAGGTGCAAAAATGAACGAAGTACATGCGACACATCTTCTATTAATAATAACAATCGTGCCTCCCTCTACTGTGACTGGCTTTCGTCCTTTATGAAGCAGATACAAATGTATTTCAGATTTCAGACGGATGGACAGACAGACACCTACGGACACCTCCAGCATGTGGCAGGGTATAAATAACTAGTAAGTCAATATTAGCTGATAAAACTGGTATCATTCCAGATATCTCGCCTCACCATTCCATAATTTACTGCTAGGGATCAAGCACTTACCATTTCCCGCCCTAGGAACTCTCATCACGCTTTCGACAGCAAGGCCAAACCCACACGAGTAATCGTCTTCAAAATCACAGGTAAATGTAGGGTTGGGAACTGTAACAAATGCAAAAATTATATATAAATACAAATTCTGTTATGCTGTTATACGAAATAACAAACGTGTGCAAGCAGTCATGCTCAATCTTTTTCTGAGTTGTTACGAAATGGATAGAAAAAGTGATTTGTGAAATTAAACCACTTTCTAAATCACAGTAGAAATTTTTTTAAAGGTAACAAAAAAAACACAAACATTGTGATTTTGCAACAAGTGATGTGAAAATTTTAAAAATTCAAATGTGTTTTGTTTTTTTAAAATTTCACTTTTTTCATAGAAATATCATGGATCCATATAAGCCTTTCCCAAAAGAGTGTTATCCCCCTTGATAGGCCACAATGGTGGATAAAAGATGGATTTCTGGGAAGTGTTTTTGCGATAATTTGGCGCCATATGACAATTGGATGACATAATTCCCATTACAACATCATAATTAAAATGTTTCAAAAGCCTTTCCCGATGTAACCATGATATGGGAAATAAGGGAGATAACAACACTGCTGAGATAGGCCTATATGTAGATACACTACATGATCACAAGTTCGGTTACGGGGTTCAAATTTTCAAAATATTTTTTCCAAAATTTATTGGCAGGGTTTCAAATTTTTCACAAATAACTTGTTTCTGTCCATTTCGGAATACCTCGCAAAGAGAGCAAGCACCTGCTCACAAATACAAGAATGTAGTTGGGATAATTTCTTACTACAAACTAGTTAGTAGTTAAGTTAAACTTAAATATGAAGTGTATATACATTGTAAATTTGTAAACATATTAAAGTGAGGAATAATATGAGAATTAAGCATGGATGTTAATTGATAAAGATCTGAAAATATTCATGAGTGTTTATTTTTAGGAATTTCAATGCTTTAGCGGAACAAACGAAATTTAAACCTTCTAGAATATAGGCAACTATAGAGAACTAATGAGTATTATAAAAAGTCTTACGACAAAAACTGAGTTCCTCATCGTCCCCATCCTCGCATGTAGGTTTTCCATCACAAGTATGGGACATGGGAATGCACTGTTTTCCTGAGGCACAGGCAAACATGTCGGCTGGGCATGCTTCAAAAAATAAAGTTAAATAAAACATAGATTAAAAGTGTAATATGAAAAAGGCAAAGCTTTAAAAGAATATAGCTTTAGTTAATCTTTGATGTTTACTGAGAATTATTCATGAATATATTGATTCGGAATCAGATAAGATTTCCATAATTTAAATCGGCAAAATTCTGAAGAATTAACGACAGGCTACAGGCAACAACTGAAAGAAGGCGGAATGTGACGTTGCTGTTTGTTAAAGGTCATGTCATTTGCAACTTTTGAAAATACCATATATCCAACATCAACCTATTGTGTATTACTTTTAAGCACAAGTTTTTTCATAAAAGGTCTCACTTAAAGGGGCATTTAGGGAAAGCTTACAATGAAGTTCTTGAATGTACATGCTGTCTGCACTACCAGTTACATTTTCCTGTTATTCGAATATTCAAAGTCCACTCAAAATGTCTTTATTTGCCACTTGCAAAATTGCATTCCTGATCAGGAAAGCCTGATAAAAATAGTGAAGATCACAAGCATACGTCAAGTGACAGTTTTGTCACAAGTCGCCTGACCTATTTCACGAAGGGGCCCTAAGATAGGTGACGCATAATGTATACGTCCGATGATGACACAGAGACAAAGTTTGTGTATACATTTATTTATATTAACAATCAGACGTTAATCACACATGATATTCATATGAAGAAATATATGTCAGCTAGCATCTCTGCATCATTTATCGACACCAGTACCTGACTGAGACCGGTACAAATGGGTAGGGGATACAACCATGCATCGTATGTACGTGTCACAAACCTGAAACCAATCGGTCACAAACCGAGTTGGGTATTTTTGGTTGTTTTGGGGTAAATTCTTGTGCCATCTCTCTACTGAATTTGTAATCTGGTGACCACATGCAAACAATTTCATTCAGGGCCCGGTTGTTTAGCGATTATCTTTAAATCAGGGATTAGTGCAATTTTTTTATGTAATAAATTATCCTGTAACTTGAAAGCGAAACCAATGAATTAGTTATAATTTTCCAGATATCAACTTTTTAGCTAGGGTCAATAAGTCTCGTGATATATTAAATTATTTAACTTGTTATATTATATTAAATTCCATATTACATTGACACGAGTGTAAGATTCTATTTATCACATAACCAAGTATATTTATGAGAAAATACACCAAAACTCTCAAATTCATTCTCTATAAGAAAGGCAAATTTTCTTTTTAACGGTACAATTTTCACTACTAATAAGACAATTACCTGATGTCATAAAGATGTCCTTTGTTTGTAACGTCACAAAAGTGTTATAACGTCACAATAGTGTTATAACGTCACAATAGTGTTATAACGTCACAATAGTGTTATAACGTGACGTTATAACGTCACAATAGTGTTATAACGTCACAATAGTGTTACAACGTCACAATAGTGTTGAAACGTCACAATAGTGTTATAGCGTCACAATAGTGTTATAACATCCCAATGGTGTTATAACATCACAATGGTGTTATAATGTCACAATAGTGTTATAACGTCACAATAGTGTTATAACGTCACAATGGTGTTATAACGTCACAATAGTGTTATAACATCACAATAGTGTTATAACATCACAATGGTGTTATAATGTCACAATAGTGTTAGACCGTCACAATAGTGTTATAACGTCACAATGGTATTAAACGTCACAACAGTGTTATAATGTCAAAATGGTATTAAACGTCACAATAGTGTTATAACGTCACAATAGCGTTATAACGTCACAATAGTGTTATTACAATTGTGTAATACCATATTTATGATACGACCGTATGACATGACTGAACAGGTCTTACCAATAGGTGGACAAGAGCCGGATGTGAAAAGCACCTCGTCTACTCCGTACTGGTAACCATAGTTATCCGTGGTGACGGCTACATACATCCTGAAGGAGGATATATTGACCGGTACCTGGATAGGTAGCCATGATTCTGTGTCGATGGCCGAGTAATACGCCAACATTGGTTGGGTACTGCCATCTTCCTGCAAAAGTACCATGAGTTTCCCCTCGCCACTGTATCTTGGGTTTTCTGGTGTCATCATGTACATCAACTGTAGACAGGAAGTTGGCGTTTCCATAGAAACCGGGGGCGACAGTGTTGTGGCCCAGGTACTGTTGCTATTCCAGGAGCCCCCAGATTTGAAGTACAGATGGGAACCTGGAAAAGAAATTATAATTCAGAGTCATTCTACTTCTTATACATTCTTCAAATTGTCATACTTGCCAACCCTCCCTTTTTAGGAGGGAAACTCCCGATTTTGGACCCAAAAATGTTGCATTTTCAACTTTGGAATCTGCTTAACTGTTTCTATTTTTAAAGTTCCCTCTGAATGTACAGGTATACATATTATTTATGTTTAGAATCCTGAGCACGCGTAATCTTCCCCATTGAAATTTCAAAGAGTTCGTAAGTATGAATTGTTGAAAATTTTCTATTTTGAATTATAATCCTAACTTTTAAGATCCATTAATGAAAATATAAACTTCATATACCTTATAATATAATTACAACTGTAATGAAAAAGGTTACAAAAACTAACATTTATAATCATTTTCTTCAGCGATTGGAAGATCAAACAAAGTTTTAACTCATTCACCCCTGAAATTGCATAATAAACTTTTCCAACTTTTGAATTGGGAGAGTTCAAATGTGTCTTCAGGGGTGAATGAGTTGATGCTTGTGGTTTTACCGGACTTATAATTCCCTGGGGAAAGCAACATTGTCGAGCAGGTAGCCTGACATCAGTTATGCTCACTTACGCTCTCTATACCCCTGGAATATGTCATCACATATATGTCATCAAAAATAACATAGACAGATTGTATTGCATTTCATTCTCCATACCTCCAGCATGGGAACCAGGCTTAATCTCCCAGCCGTCTTCAATCCAGTAGTTACAAAGATCGTCAAAACTACAGTTGGCCGTGATTCCTGAAAATGAAATCAATAATTATATAAATTTATGTCTCTCAATGCATTTGTTCCTATACTAAGTCATAACCACTAACATATTTCAATTTTCCTTTTTATTATTTCATTCACCCCTGTAATTTCATAAAGAACTAATCCAACCTTTGAAATGGAAGAGCTCAAATGTGTCTGTAGAGGTTAAGGATCCCTGTACCACCGTGTTTGAATTTTTGTTTTTTGTTGTTTTTTTTTCGGGCAAGCATTGATAAATCATGTTCAAATAGAAAACCAAACCTTGCTTTACTTCTCCGGCAATAATAAGTATTCTAGACAACAATCAGTTTTTTGGCTGAGACAGATTGGCTTAGGCCTAAAGGTAGGGGTGGGCTTATTACCAGACTACCAGACGTAACCCCAATGCATAGGGGAAGGATCAACAATAAAGTTTTGTAATGTAAAATTTAGTGGGGCTAGGGTGAGACAAAAAGCCCTGGACTTTAGAGTGATATACTGTATATATAGTTGGTATGAATTGTGTAAATATTCTGTTTAAAACTTATTCAAAGTGGTTTTGTTTCGCAGATCACAAAATAATTGTGAAACCTAAATATATAGCCACCATTTAAATAAAATTTTCAGAAGATATTAAATTTGCGTCTCATATTACATGTACGATGATCTTGAGGATCAAATTAAAACCACTGTACCAATACATCCAAAACACAAGCAAAGGATCATGAGAGGGTGAAATAAAACCAGGCGAAAATTTTCCATCTTACAGAAATGAATATAATACAGTGCACTCCTGTTTATATCATGTTGCATTTGTCAGACAAAAACATGATATTAACAGGAATGTGACATTAAGAGAAACATGTTTTTCCACTAAATCTAGTGCATTTTCAATCTCAATAACTAAACGTAAGCTATTTAATGTACATATGAAAATGTTTCAATATATTGATATAACTATCTTTCATTAACCAAACAAAATTACATAGGTTATAAAGAGAGAAAAATGGTGCATGGGAAAAACATGATATAAAGAGGAATGTGATATTAACAAGAGTGATATTAAGTGGAGTCCACTCTACCTGAACATGCATCATCTTCTAAGCTTACGGAGCCAACAGCCACGTCACCTGTACGCATATTGCCTTTTTTAGATGAAATGGACAGACCAGGTGGGGTATTTCTGCTCAACACTGTACAGAAGTATCTCCAAGAATTGATGTGGTAGGCATCCTGTCTCGTAACCATAGACTCATCTCCAATGTTAAACTGAAGTTCTGAGTCTCCTTTACCGTAAAATCTGTACATTATTTTCACGTGTTGTCCCGCAGTGAAACCAGCAGTCATGTTAAATTCCACTGTTGTCACATCTCCGGTTGAACCGTAAGAGGCGTCGGCATACATAACGTCATCTGGAGAAAAACATTCTAGTATTTATTAGGAATAAGATTCATCAGTTTGGTATGAATGATATATACTGAGATTGGTTTTGTACACAAACAGGAATTGAAAACTTAATTCAAAGAATCCATATGGATTAGGAAGGAAGGGGAATCAATGAACAGAGACGAGGGGGGACACCAGTTGAGTCATCTTTATGACCCTATTTTAACATCAAATAAGGGGTGGAATGGGTAAACATCTTACCCATCCCTCTGTCTACCTGTAGTACTAGAGTACATTTGGACGAAATGTCGCGCTACGTTTTTGACAGCTGACTTCTCTAACTCGCCCTATTTTGGGTAGTGAGCTGATTTCAGCGGTCAGAACATCGACACTCAGCTAATGTACTCTTTGCTTGACAAAGGAAACAGACGTTTTCGAAAGCTCGCAAATTAAGTTTTCAATTCCTGTTTGTGTACAAAAACAATCTCCGTATATATTCTTGTATTTAATCTGGATGATAACTACTGATAATCAAGACTTTGGAATAAAGCGCTACACAAAATATTATTATACAATATTTTGTTTCCATTATATAATCATTACTTAATTTTCTCGAGTCTCACAAGAAGTAACTACAGTGTTTAGATTAAAATACAGTGAAACCTCTCTATTAAGACCACGTTATGGACTGCACCAAAGTAGTCTTAATAGCGGAGTGGTCTGAATACTGAGGGTGACCATGCAGACAGATTTCTCTGAAGTCCACTTTTGACATGCTTTCATGGTCCATTAACTAATATATATAGGCTTTATAAATTGTTTAACACACAGTAATTGTAGCTGATTAGCCAATTTGACACCAAAAAAATTACTGATCTGATACTTAACAGGTGTACACAGTGGAATACACACCAGATGATATGACTTTGTGTTTGATCAGTGGTCTGAGAAGTGAGGTGAAACTTAGTGCTAAAGTGGTATTAGGGACTTTTCAAAATTGGTCTTCTAAATATCGAGGTGGTCTTATTAGTGAGGTGGTCTCAAGAGGGAGGCTTGAAATACAACGATAAATAGAAGATTATTTCAGAACTGAAATGAAGTGGTCTTAATAGCGAGGTGGTCTTAATTCTGAGGTCACCTTTAAGCATGCTGGTTTCACTGTAACATATTTTCTTTCTAATCTCATTATTTTGTTAATGATTTATAATCTTTCATAATGACGCCATGTAAATTTATTAATTAACTGCACCATCATCATTTTATTATTACATTATGATTCAGGTGTTGTTGTATTTATAGATATTTATTAACACAAAGTATACCTTGCTGCTGTGATCCTGATGAATTTTTCAATGAGTCGTTGTAACTTTGGAGTTTCCATCGATATCCCTCATCCTCCGCACAGGGATACACGACAATGTCACACTCGAACAAATTGTCAAAGTCACAGAATTTTGACTTATCTATACCCCCTGTAAATAAATTCATCAAATATTGTACACTGTTATAGTATTCAAATTATAGTATTCAAATTATTGAGTTCAAATTAATTAAGTTAAATATAATGGTTATCTTTTATCTATTAACTGTTTTTTTTGCTTTTTTGAGCTTACATTTGATCAATCAATTTTAGAATTACTGTATTTTCTTTAATTTGAAATTACATTAAAAATAGTTGAAATAAGATGGTTTTTCATCAATGAACTTATAATAAGGACAAAGTACGCCATTCAAGAAAAAAATATTTGAAATTTAGTGTACAAACAAAGATAAATTATTACCTGCCAAATGAGCCAGTAAACATGTTTGTTGCGATAATTTTACTCATATTAAGATTTGTATGATAGCAACCTCCTGGTAGAATGCATCCTAATATACATAAAAGTATGACAAGAGTAATCTCCCTTGTCTAGCTCTCCTCATAAGGAGATAATTATAAATATTTCATTTCAAGCCGCAATTCAACTAGCTCGCCATGCTTAAGCATGGTTGGTTTGTCTTGAAATGTTCCTTATTTATTCTTATTAATTTTTTATTTTTTTTTCCTTTTTTTTAAATTGATTTTACATTTATCTGGAAAATGCTAATTAGTTGAACTTACTGTTACACATGTCTTTGCTCATGCTAACATCATCTAAGTAAACATAATCAGTTTCGTTTTGTTCCCGCTGTTCGTGCATGAAAACAACGGAAACATTTCCCTGCACAGAGTCCAGATTGACACAGTTCATTCGCCATTCTTTTGTACTCGATTTCGTCATCGTCAGTACATTCACAAGGTCCGAATGATTGTTTTGAATGTGATACAATGTGTCGTTTTCTTGTATGTCCTTTCCATGAAGAATTCCTACTTTAAACGCAGAGTTACCTCCCTTGGCAAAGAAATAGGAGAAACTTTTGTAGTTGGTCGCATCAAAAAATGGCGTGACTAACCATGCCGATCGTTTTCGTCTCATGTAGGATCCGTCAATATGGGATAAAAAGGCTGAGCCTTGAAAAGAAAAAACGCAAAATATTTTGTGAGAGAAATAAACATATATGCTAACCACATTTCAATATTAATATTCTACCACAATATGCTGTGTTATTCCACTCGATCTCACTCTGTTTTGGCACCAAATAAAAATAAATATCTCTATATAAAAATGTAGGTCACTGTGACCTACTTTTCGACCTTGGACATTTTTTATAATGTGTTTAAAATGATGTTCTACTATTTTAGAAATACACAATGCATAAACACGATGAAGAAAGATTTAAAAAATATCAGGTAGTTGTATCAAAATTTGGCCTGTTATGAATTTGAACCACCACTCTGACTTGTGACCCCGCCCTCTCCCAATAACTCATTAGGCTTTCGGGCCTGACCTTAATTTTATGTAATGTCATGACCACCTTATTACACAAGGAACTCATACACAAAAAATATAACTTATCAGTGATAGCCACCAGAAGCCCAAATTGGCACCCCTGGTCCTTTAATTGAGAAAATTATAATCACAGCGAATAAAAAATATGATGGATATACTCATTTTGAAAGACTAGAAAAGTTTGTGAGACATAAATGCCCCCTTCCCCCATATGAAATTAGTTTTTCATGCTTATTACACATGTGAAGTTTGATGAAAATCGTATCAGTAGTTATTTAAATAAGCTGGTTACATTACCATGGGATGGGACATGAAAGGACGCAACGGGATGGGACGGACATGGGTAACACTATATGCCCCCCATTTAATGGCGGGGGCATAATAAAGTGTATAGCTATGCATTCTTTATCTCCTTTTTCGTGAGATAAGTAACGTACAGTGTACCCTTTACCATCGCCATCCGAATCAACCGCCACCCTCGCATACCGCCACCTAAACCTCTAGAACGGATTTCCCTCCTATATAATTCCCTCATTGTTAAGTTCGCCACCCTCGCATACCGCCATCTGCCACACCCTTTAAAATACAAACTTCCCGTATCGCTATATATTTCCCTCGACGATAACGCCATATTGTTCTGTTTTTGGAGATCGAGGAACTCTTTAGTGTTCCATTTGGAATTGCATGCGGCAAAAGCAGATCAATAACTATTTTCAGATATAAATTTGTGCCAATGTAGATCTGTATGACCATATAATACTAAGCTTGTTTTTAAAGAAATGTTGGAAATGCAATCTATTAATGCAATTTAATTCATGGTTATAATTTTCAAAATTGTATACTATCGCCACGATTGCTGTGGACGAAAGGTGGCGGTATAACGAGGGTACACTGTGGACGAAAGGTGGCGGTATAACGAGGGTACACTGTTTACCTAACCATGAGTTTTTACTGGCTTACCTGAATATCCCCTATCTTCCTCCCGCTCCATACTAGTGTGATCCGTGTGTGGAGCATACCACATCATGGCCGGCGAAACTCGTGTCCAGTTAAACGCACTGTTGTAACTGTCAGTCACTGACATGTAATCACAGCCATTCATGTCAAAGTTACACTCAATCGGACCTGAAAAACAACCAAATATTGATCTTACAGATGCTTAATCTTTCATTTCAAGGACTGGAATATTAATTAATACAGTAAAACCCCACTTACTCGAATACCATGTATTCCTCAAATTATCAATCCATAGGTGTTTACCTTTGAAATGTCCCTCAGTCCACATTTCCAATGAGGGAGAAAGTGCGTGAAATACATCTAAAACTGCATTACTCAATTTGTTTCCCCTTTTATGTATCAAAACAACTTCAAAAAGCATTCATTTGATCCAGACATGCAAACACGTTATGAACATTACACAAACCCTACATTAACTAGAATATCATTTGACCATGCACTGTTAGGATGTAGATTTTTAGCTAGTGTGAGATTGGACTGAAATGAGGGAAATTTCGAGGGAGATTGGTAAATTATGGTCATAATGAGGGAGGGTTGACAGGTATGTTAATCTTGTCCCCACCAGTTCAAGTAAGTGGGGTTCAATTTGAAAAATCAGGGGTAAACTGCTCTCTGCTCAATCATGATTTCACTTGAAATTGATCAAAGACACCTTCAGTATAAATTGGAATAAATCGGCAAAAATTGCAAAAAAATAAAAGATATTCATCAGTAATTTAAGACTTTTCACCTGAAAATTAATTGCAGGTGCAAACCCTCACAAATAGACATGTTTTCGGCATTATACCAATAACAAGGTGGTACAGTGCACTCCTCTTTATATCATGTTGCATTTGTCAGACAAAAACATGATATTAACAGGAATGTGAGATTAAGAGAAACATGTTTTTCCACTAAATATAGTGCATTTCCAATCTCAATAACTAAAAGTAAGATATTTAATGTACATATGAAGATGTTTCAATTTAAAGATACAACTATCTTTCAATTAAAAATCATTTTTGGGGATATTTGGGTTTTTTTTTTTTGCAACATTTTGTAAAAGTTGTATCTGAAATCAATGGAAATGACATCATTTTCTGGATATTTTTTGTGATTGGTTAAAATACACATGATATTAAAAGGAATTCACCTCAAAATACATTATATTAACCAAATAAAATTACTTAGATTATATAGAGAGAAAAATTGTGCTTGGGAAAAATATGATATAAAGAGGAATGTGATATTAACAGGGGTGATATTAAGTGGAGTCCACTGTATTAGGCATCATAAGAGATCTCCATTATTAAACTACAATGTTACTCATAGGCACATGTTGCCAGGAGTATAAATACCATTATAATTCATAAAAATACATGTATGCCTTAATAGCATACAGACACATAAATAATATTTTTTAAATGTAAAAACGAAAGTTTTAAATTTTTCTATTTTATGTTTAACTTATCAATTTTGTAAAACCCTAATGAAAATAATAGCCTTTCAGTTTGTTAAATTTCATAAAAAAATTGACTATCAGACACTGAAAAAGAGAGTGTCTGATAGTCAATTTCTTGTGAAATTTAACCCTCAAGCTGAAATTGGCTATTGTTTTATCAGGATTTCACAAAATTAAAATATATATAACATAAAAAGTTATTTGAAAATTATTTGTACTTCACTATGTTAAAGCAATTTATAAATATTAATTATTATGGTTATTCTCCTGGCCACATGTGCCTGTGCAATTTATAAATAAAATATTCTTCTGAAAAATATTTTTTGAATTATTTCACTCAAAACAAAAGAGAAGCAAAATTCAACACTTTTATATAGCTAACAAAATATCTTATAATCGGGTACCTGGACATGGATCTGGACTCAACGCGACACTGTCAACGCCAATATCACCCAGGATTCCATCTCCTCGTGTAGCGTCGAAAGTCAGTGTCAGCGAGGTTCCTGCAGGATAGCCTTCAAGACTAACACAGGACCTTTTCCATTCATTTCCGACTTCACCCGACTGTGACCATATCATTGCACTGTTGCTTGACCATGTCAGTTTGGCTTCTAGTGTCCCGATATGATCGCCATACATGTGAGAGTAGAAGGACACTGACTTGAATCCAGTGGACATAAATGGCGGGAAAGATAGACTTGCCACGTCGCCTTTGTATCCTTTAGATGCGTCAACATGCATATAGTTGCCTGGGGACGAGACAGTAGAGTAAATTTACTGTTTTGAGAGAATTTACATATTCTAACATACATGATAGATACAAGAAGTATATATTCTTATATTACCAGTAGTGATTTTTGTGTCCGCTGAATATGAGAGCGCCAACTTTAAGAACTGTCATCCGGAGCGAACTCATACCCCCCGCCCCCTTAAAGTTATTTGTAAAACAATTGAGGGGCACATCTTAATACTGTACTGTCTATTCCCACAAAATTTTAAAAAGATTCGTTGAAAACTGAGCGAATGCATTGCCGGACATTAACTTGTGGTCACTTTTTACATAAAAAGAGGAATAACTTTCTGAAAAAGGGTCGAAAATGCAAATTTACTTCAGGGGACACATTTACATATAATGATGTCTTTTCCTACAAAATTTTATTTTAGATATTTAACTTTACAAAAATGTATAGTTTTGGTAGATGTTGATATGTGATGGTGGATTGATATGGGGTCAAAAGTCAGAGGGTGTTCCCGTCCCATTTCACTGGTTTGACATGTAAATTTCCGGTTGTCCGAAGCAGACGTGTGTAGTGAGCTAATATGCCAGTAAACTCCTCATAAAATGCCCCTTGAAGCCTTTGTCATGTATGTATCTGTAAATCTAGGCAGTTGTCACAAGTGTTGGACTTAAAATATTAAAGTTATTAGCCCAAAAGCATAGTAATAACATATAGTAAATTATTTAGTTGTGCGAGTCCACCTAAGCAACTAAGACATTCCTTGCTTACAATTCAATTCAATTCAATTTTATTTAGCACTTTTATAATTACATGAGTAATTTGATGGCTATTTACACAACAATACAATTGAAGTAACAAATATAATTAACAACAAATACGACAATTTCTTAGTTCACAAAATTAAAGTGTGTGTTAGTCAGTCTTCCTAAGTTCTAATGACTGTTTAATAAACAAGCATGTCTTATTAATTAACTTTTTATTATTTGATAAAATATGTTTGAAAATGTACCTGGTCGCTCAATAAAGAATCATATAAACTTTTAATTTGGGAAAAGTATTCTTGTCTTGCAGATTGATATTTTGGACAGTGAAAAAAGAAATGGAGTTCTTCATCGAGTAAATTACATGTTATACAATACAGAATAAGGGGAGACAACCTTACCTGACGCTAGAGGATAGAAGACAGGAGTGGTTGGTGTTGGTGATGAATAAGAACAAGCACCAGAAGACATTTGAATTTGATCCAGCGCTACATCACTTTCATAAGAACCGCCTGTGTTTACCTCTATGGAGAGCTACATAATATAAACAAACAATATATTCAGATGATAATAATAGTAAGTACTGGGCACTCCTCTTTATACCATGTAGCATTTGTCAGACAAAAACATGATATTAACAGGAATGTGACATTAAGAGAAACCATGTTGCATTTGTCAGACAAAAACATGATATTAACAGGAATGTTACATTAAGAGAAACCATGTTGCATTTGTCAGACAAAAACAGGATATTAACAGGAATGTGACATTAAGAGAAACCATGTTGCATTTTACACAAGTTTTTACGGCATATGAGTTTCTGACATGAACTGGATATTTAAGTAAAGTTCTTGATTAAAATGAACTACTAATATTGCAGTTCATGGTTCAGATGATTAATATTATGCTATTGCAGTTTATGATTAAGATGATTTATTGATATTGCAGTTTATGATCAAGATGATATATTGATATTGCAGTTTACGATCAAGATGATTTATTGATATTGCAGTTTATGATCAAGATGATCTATTGATATATTGCAGTATATGATCAAGATAATCTATTGATATATTGCAGTTTATGATCAAGATGATCTATTGATATTGCAGTTTATGATCAAAATGATCTATTAATATACTGCAGTTTATGATTATTAAAGATGATCTGTTGATATTGCAGTTTATGATCAAGATGATCTATTGATATATTGCAGTATATGATCAAGATAATCTATTGATATATTGCAGTTTATGATCAAGATGATCTATTGATATATTGCAGCTTATGATCAAGATGATCTATTGATATTGCAGTTTATGATCAAGATGATCTATTGATATTGCAGTTTATGATCAAGATGATCTATTGATATATTGCAGTTTATGATCAAGATGATCTATTGATATTGCAGTTTATGATCAAAATGATCTATTAATATACTGCAGTTTATGATTATTAAAGATGATCTGTTGATATTGCAGTTTATGATCAAGATGATCTATTGATATTGCAGTTTATGATCAAGATGATCTATTGATATTGCAGTTTATGATCAAGTTGAGCTATTGATACTGAAGTTTATGATTCAAATGACATGTTGCTATACAGTAAAACCCCACTTTGACTCGGAACTCGTGGGGACCTGATCAAAAGTTCGAGGAAAACATGGTTTTTGAGTATTCCGAGGTTGGTTGAATATACATTTGTACGAACACGGTCGGGACCAAATAAACTGTTCGACGAATGAGGGGTATTTGAGTAAACAGGGTTTGAGTAAGAGGGGTTTAACTCTATTGCTGCTCATTATTCATATTGCAGTTTTATCCGATTCAGATGAGCAAGTTTATAATATATATATATATATATAGCGAAGTTCATGATTCGCCATTGAATGTGTTTTATTATAAGACTCTTTCATGACCAGGGGTGTAAGATGGGGAAATTCCACCCAAGGGGTTCAAATTTTTGCTCTCATTTCAACTACCTGAATAAGCTCAAAAACCATGAAAATACTTTGACTCCAGACCACCATTTTGAAAATATCAACTTTTTTCTTGAGCTTTTCGATGAAAACTTATGATACAGTGAGATTAACCATACTTTATATTTGCAAACAGTTTGAACAGAAAAAATAATCGCAGCTTTCTAATGTACATGGTTAAAATATTGTGGAAGGTTTTAATTTCATCACGTCACCATTTTTCTCTTTTTGTCATCAAATTTTACCATACGCCGTGACTGCATTGCATGGGTAGATGTGACAATATTTACAACCACAGCGTTCATATTTGTATTGCCCTAGACAGGCCAGTATTATAGCAGAAGTATTATACAATTATAGCCTTTCGATGAGGTTGATACATGGTTTTATTAATCTGAGAAAAAATATTGACTGAGAACAAATACACACCTAGAAATGAGAGATAATTACCTTGTATCTGGAGGAATCGTGTATGGACACCTGAGCTGAGTACCAGTAGTTACCCTTATTCCCACTCCTAATCCAGTGAGTTGTAGACCCATATCCGTACTGCTGGTAGGTCTTCATTCTCAAAGTACCCATGTAGCTTCCATACATGTGGTAACGAAATGTCAGGCAGGAATAACCTAGTCATTGAATTAGTCAATAAGTGGATGTAATGGTTTGTTTTTGTTAAAGGCCCAATATACGTAACTTTCGGCAAAACATGAAGCGAAAATCAAGCCTACTACCTTTTTTATATTTATAGATTTAATAAAGATTAACTGATATCAGCAATATTCAAGATGAATTCTTACGCTGTTATCGGTACATCAGCAGTTGAAACTCGGTATTTGTAAACACGCGTCCATTTTGAACTGTCTTCTAACTTCGGTTTGTTGTTGAAGTGGGCCCCATGCACCTGAATTATTTTCACTTCTTTGGATTTTTCTGTCAAGAGTTTCTGGTTAGTTACCGCTCAGGTTTACTTCGTTTCAGGCTTATTTTTGCATGGTAATCAACTGGATTTGTTTTCAGAATTTCTCAGAATCACAAAAATTTTCCTAAAGTTACGTATATTGGGCCTTTAAACATCCTAATATGACAAATGCAAAACTTTAAAAGAGCGCAGCTTTATAATTAATCTCTAAGATTTACTGAGCATCATTCATGTACTAGTTCAGAAAGAGATAAAATTTTCATAATTTAAAGTCGAAAATGAAAGACAAAGGAAAATGCAACAGACATCAGCTGAAATAAATTCAGGTCATTTTCAACCTCCCAGGAATAACTGAGGAAGGCCGCGTGTGACATAACGTAATTGTGTGACGTATTTCCGTTTCCCAAGTAGAGGGCTACTTCCAGACAAAAAAAATAAAAGGCAAAGGGTAGCAAAAGGGGAAACAACTCTGTTTACGCACACATGTGTTACCATTTAAGAGCAGCGTTCCTGTTAACAGCTATGGTCTTTAAACAACATGTCAGGTTTAAGAAAAGGAGGAAAGCCAGAGTTTCCAGAGAAAAACCACTGTCCTACAGCCAGTACTTGGTGACTGTTCCACTCAGGCCATGAATCTGTAGCCCAGCGGTGGATAGCTAGTGGTAGTAGGATGTCAGACACCTTAACCACTTAGTCACTACGGCCCAGAGGTGGAGGGTTAGTGGTAGCAGAATGTCAAACACTTTTGTCACTGTGGCCCAGATGTTGAGATCTAGTGGTATCAGAATGGCAGACAACCATTTGGCCAACACGGCCCAGTGGTGGAAGGCATGTAGTAGCTGAATGTCAGACACCTTAACCATCATCACCCAGTAGTGGGGGGCTAGTGTTAGCAGAATGTCAGACACCTTAACCATCATCACCCAGTGGTGGGGGGCTAGTGTTAGCAGAATGTCAGACACCTTTACCATCATCACCCAGTGGTGGAGGGCTAGTGTTAGCAGAATGTCAGACACCTTAACCATCATCACCCAGTGATGGGGGGCTATTGTTAGCAGAATTTCAGACACCTTAACCAACATCACCCAGTGGTGGAGGGCTAGTGGTAGCAGAATGTCAGACACCTTAACCATCATCACCCTGTGGTGGAGGGCTAGTGTTAGCAGAATGTCAGACACCTTTACCATCATCACCCAGTGGTGGAGGGCTAGTGTTAGCAAAATGCCAGACACCTTAGCTAACGTGACACAAAGGTGGAGGGCTAGTGGTAGCAGAATGTCAGACACCTTAACTACTAGGCCACCGCAGCCCAGAGATGGAGGGCTAGTGGTAGCAGAATGTCAGACACCTTAACCATCATCACCCAGTGGTGGAGGGCTAGTGTTAGCAGAATGTCAGACACCTTAACCATCATCACCCTGTGGTGGAGGGCTAGTGTTAGCAGAATGTCAGACACCTTAACCATCATCACCCAGTGGTGGAGGGCTAGTGTTAGCAGAATGTCAGACACCTTAACTACTAGGCCACCACAGCCCAGAGATGGAGGGCTAGTGGTAGCAGAATGTCAGACAACTTAAATTGACCACTTGGTAACTCATATATGCAGCTCAGAAGTGGAATGTTAGTACCTAGTGGTAGCAGAATGTCAAAACACCTTAACCACTAGGTCACTGCAGCCCAGAAGTAGAGGGTTAGTGGAAACAGAATGTCAGACACCTTAACCACTAGCCCATCGTGATCCAGTGGTGGAGGTCTAGTGATAGCAGAATGTCAGACACCTTAACCACTAGCCCACCGTGGCCCTCCTACAAATATAGTACTATGACAAACTGTCATACATACGGAGCTAAATATATGCCATCAACTTCTTTTACTCACATTGCCATAAAACAAATCAAATGTTAAACTTTATTTTGGAATCCTTGGAGACTTAAAATTTTTAATTGTAATTGATTTCAATAAAACGAAATTTTTAATTACAATTGATTTCAATTAAAGAAAATTTTAATTATAATTGATTTCAATAAAAGAAATTTTTAATTATAATTAATTTCAATAAAAGAAATTTTTAATTATAATTGATTCCAATAAAACATTTCCAATAATTTCCCTATATCTGTCTGTGGGCTTGGAAATGACAGTGAAGGCCCGATAAGGCCACAAATAATAATTGTGAGAGATGACCTATGGAATTTGCTGTCGTAGAGCAGTCTATAACCTTGTGTTATATATACCTAGATACAGTATTAAGATCTATGTATAACACAAGGTTATAGACTGCTCTACGACAGCAAATTCCAAAGTTAGAGCAGTCTATAACCTTGTGTTATACATAGATACAGTATTAAGATCTATGTATAACACAAGGTTATAGACTGCTCTACGACAGCAAATTCCAAAGTTAGAGCAGTCTATATATAACCTTGTGTTATACATAGATAAAGTATTAAGATCTATGTATAACACAAGGTTATAGACTGCTCTACGACAGCAAATTCCAAAGTTAGAGCAGTCTATAACCTTGTGTTATTACAATGTTAGTATTACTATACATACCTGTGAATATATAATCACTTTCCATCCCGAAAAACTTGTAATACGAGGTTCCACTAGCTTCAGTGTAGGTATAAAACTGGCCGACAGCTGCGCTGTAAGGCCCAGTACCTGAGGATGCAGTTCCGCCCTGTAATAGATGAAAACAATGTAGTTTTAATTAACTTATCCTGCTCTCTTAACTCACACACCCCTGAAATTTCATAATGAACTATTCCAACCTTTGATTTGGAAGAGTTCAAATGTGTGTTAAGGGGTGAATTATGAGTTAATTTCCTCGGTAACAGAAAATTATCTTTAATCACATCAACAAATGCTGTAAACCAATTCAATATTAACGTAAATTGAAACAACAGAGAAATTGCTTATCTTTTTTTTTTTCCACAAAATTATTTCAACTTTCATAATAATTGACTGTTGTACTAGTATATATAAGTAAAATTGAACTGTGTCTGAAAATCTTTGTGTGTAGTAAGAACTTGAAAGATTAATGAAGTGCACTCCTCTTTATATCATGTTGCATTTGGCAGACAAAAACATGATATTAAGAGCTATATGATATTAAGAGAAACATGTTTTTGCACTAATCTAGTGCATTTCCAATCTACATAACTAAAAGTAAGCTTTTCAATACATATACATGAATATGAAGAAATTTCAATCTACTAGATAACATTAATTCATCCAATTTTTTTTTAAAAACATAAATCATTCAATTTTCTATATATTAAAGGCCCAATATACGTAACTTCAGGAAATTTTTCGTGATTCTGAAAATTCTGAAAAACAATCCAGTTGATAACTATGCAAAAATAAACCTAAAACTAGGTAAACTTGAGCGGTAACTAACAAGAAACTCTTGACAGAGAAATCAAAGGATTGAAAATAATTCAAGTGGGGCCCACTTCAACAACAAGTCGAAGTTAGAAGACAGTTCAAAATGGAGGCGTGTTTACCAATACCAAGTTTCAACTGTTGCTGTACCGGTAACCGCGTACCAATTCATCTTGAATATTACTGATATCAGTTAATATTAACTAAATATATAATCATAACAAGTTATTAGGCTTGATTTTCACTTGAAGTTTTGCCGAAAGTTACGTATATTGGGCATTTAAGAATAATGTGATATAAACAGGAGTGATATTAAGTGGAATCCACTATATTTGTAATATTAAACTTACCGTCTGGATAGACCAAGTGTTGGCTGTATAGTTTTTTAGGAAACATACATTCCCTGGTTCAAAGGTACACAGCAGAGCACCATAGCTGTCTAAATTAAACAAAACAAAAACAATCTAAAAACACTTTAAAAAAATCGAAAAAAAGGCAACTGATTAAATCAGCTTTTGTAAACAAAACATTCTCCCTTTTCATCTAATTGCTAATCCTCTTCCCATTTATTATAGTCAAATAACCATATGTAAAGTAAAACCTTATTATCTCTTAGAGATCATCGGGACGTTTGGCTGGGACCAACGGAATACTTCAAATTAAATTGGGACTTCAAATTATAGAAGTTTGAGATAACTTGGTTCAACTGTACATATAATTTTGTAATACATTAAAAAAATTAATGCCTGCGTCAACAACTGCCTCCATATGAGTTTTGAAATATTTGCAATATGGCCAATATCTCCAGATGTAATTTTGTTCCATAATTGGCACAATTCTCTATATTGTGCCAGGAAATAATATTAACATTTTGATATTCAAATATATACATATATATAAACTTTTTGTATTTTACAATAATTATGAAACCAGTCATCCAATTTATATTAATCACTCTTGTTGTTTCGGATGTTAGCGGGTGTGAGCTAGGTCTTATTGTGGGAAGAAACTAGAGTTCCCGGAGAAAACCCTTGTGGTCGGGCAGGTGACCCTATATACCTTTTCATGTGTGGTCGGGGAATCAAACCACAGCCGCCTTCATGAAAAGCAAGTGTGCTATCCACTGCACCACCCGACCACCATAACCAACAACTGCCTCCATTTGAGTTTTGAAATATATATATGCGCATTGTCAAATATCTCCAGATGTAATTTTTTTTCTATTAATTGGCACAATTATCTATATTGCAAGGAAATTATAACAACATTTTGATAAGTTCACCGAACAATACCTGATGATCCTACACCACCCGACGGTCCGGTCCGATCAGTATCTGTTTTCCCCGAGCCCCTCTGCCAATGAAACTTGCTGGAATCCAGAGGGCATTTGCAGCTAGTGGTGTAATCACATTTGTTGGGCTGATCAAAGTCACACGGCCCGTACGCCAGACCAACTACAGAGAACAAATATTTCGAAATGTACACTTACATGTATATTTCTGTAAAAGCTGGTTGAAATTTTTGTGGTGTGGAAATTTTCGCTTATTTCGCTGGCATAAAATTTCCATAAATATATTCACATGCAAACATATTTAACACCACTCAAACTCTATGGTATATAATGGTATTACAGGTAAACAGTGCAAAACAGCATGCTGACATATTTCAACATGGCGGACAGTTTGGAGGCTGATTAAGCAAAAAAAATCCACTGACTCTCGTGAAAATATTGGCTTTTGACTAATAATGACTAAAGATTCAAATGAAATAACTTAAACAGTGATATTTAATGTTATTTATCTAAAAATTAATTTTTAAAAATTCCAAGTTATTTCTTGAAAACCATAAAATGCAAAAAATTGAAACTCTATAAAATTAACAGTTCTATCAATTGACATGAAAAATTAAACAAATGTTGCCTATATACTTACGGGGACATTTTCCATCTGACACCTCCACATCGTCAATGGCGATGTGACCCTGGGATGAAGGGCCTCGCACACCTCTAAATATAATCTCCATATCAGTATTGGCTGGCAATGGCAAACACTTATAAAACCATTGGTAGCCCTGGCTACCGGAAACACTCCATGTATCGGGTCCTGTCGTAACTCTGAGTGAACCTGCTCCGGAGCCGTTCACGTGATAATAGAACTCTAATTTCTGTTCACTGCCGGAGAGAAATCGGTCTGTTTTCAGCTCAGAAAAGTCATTCTCACTTCCACTGTAGTTGTAGTAATACATAAACATGCCTGTTTAAGAACAAAAATAAAATTAGAAATGTCTGTGAGCGATAAATGCTCCCTTCCCCCATAGGAAATTAGTTCTTCATGCTTATTATATGTGTATGCGAAGTTTGATGACAATTTATTTATTTAAATAAGCTGGTAACATTACCATGGGATGAGACGGGACGGACATGGGTAACACTCTATGCCCCCCGTTTCATGGAGGGGGCATAATGAAACAAAAGAAAAGTGAGCAGGCCTATAGGGGCTCACATATATATACCCACCACCCTCACAAAGTGGTCAAGTTTGACCTTTGACATCGACCGATGACCAGCAAAATCTAATCAGATGTAGAACTTGACAGTGTGATGGCATGGTGAACCAAATATGTCCAGGGGTTAATGATCGAGATATCTTGTAAGCTAGCTTTTTATTCCCAAAGTGGTCAATAGTGACCTTTGTCCTTCAAAGTTGACCAATGACCACCAAAATCTGCCCAAAACTTACATAATGACTGTAACATAATTCAATATTCATCATTTTCACAAAAAAAAACTTCTTATTTAATTTTGTTTGCCTTTCTTTGAGGATTTGAAGATGTACATAAAAATTACATAAGAGATATATTATTCAATGGAAAACTTCAGTTAAAGATTACATCACAGGGATAATTCTGACTCTCAAAACCTATAGGAGAAGTTGAGGGATTTTATGGGATCAGCAAATTATCTACGAGATTTTTCTATATAAAGTAATATAATTTTGGATTTTTAATGAGATTTTCAGAAAAAATATGGGTAAAAATCCCCAAATTTCGCCCTAAAGTGATCCCTGCATCAAAAGATCAACTTAGTTGTCTTTTCTAATCAAAAAAGGTAGCCTACATGGAGCTTACCTGGAGTGAGACTTGTATTTTGCTATGACATAATTTACAGGGATGTAGAGAGTACATTAGTGAGCTTTACTCCTGGAGATTGATTTCGGTTTATATCGTTTTACGTCCTATTAGTGACAGCCAGGGTCATTTAAGGACGTGCCTGCTTTTGGAGGTGAAGGAAATAAACAATTACAAGATATGATTTGATTCTTTCAACACATGAGTTTAAAACAGATTTATGGAAATATCACGAAATTTCTGATTGAAAAAAACAAAAGTAAACATCATTGGTCAAGCTTCTACCTTCTGCTTGTTGTTGGAGTGGGCCCAACCTGAATTATTTTCAATACTTTGTATTTTTTTAATTGTCAAGAGTTTCTTGTTAGTTACCACTCAGGTTTACTTCGTTTTAGGCTTATTTTTGCATGGTTATCAACTTGATTTTTTTCATAATTTTTCAGAATCGCGAAAAATTCCTTGATTTTCGCTTCAAGTTTTGCCGAAAGTTACGTATATTGGGCCTTTAACGCTTACATGACTTCATAAACTGACCTGAACCGCCGGGTGTGTGGTCACTGGGCAGACCGTAGTAGTAGTACGGCTTACTGTTACTAAGTGACCATCCTGTATTGTTGTACATGTACATATCGCGAAACGTGCAGCTTCCGCTTGCCATGTCATAATAGCTAAACGAGCAGTTCAGTCTCGAAGTAGATAACGGGGGAGGGGACGTAGTTGAACCTGTCGTGTTGGACGGTGGTGGTTTTGATGTAGTCGATGCGTTGTTACCGTGGCTACCATTGACACTGGGCAGAGGTCCTCCTTCACACCAGGCTTGCTTAGATCCTGAAAACAATTTAGAAATGGCCTTGACAAACGAAAAATATGAAAAAAATAATGAGAATACCAAAGAGTCAACAAAACTATAATCAGAACTCAAAATCGATTAAACTGGGTGAAAAATATGAAAAAAAGGAAATATTTATATTGGGACCCTTGTAAGTTATTCTAAAGAACACTTGCGTACATTAAAATTTAAGCATATTTGACCAATGATGAGACATTGAAGGTATTATTTGTCAAGGTAGTTTTAACTGAAAAACGTTGCTCATTAATTCTTCCAAGAAGAATTAATATGGGTGGTCGGGTGGTGCAGTTGATAGCGCACTTGCCTTTCACCAAGGCAGCCGGGGTTCGATTCCCCGACCGGACGTGAAAAGGTATGGGGTCACCTGCCTGACCCACAGGTGCTTGGGGTTAGATATTATATATTGTATATATGTACTATATATAGCCTCGTATTACTGTATAAAATAGAGAAGGTGCCTAGCTTCCAGATATGGCCGCCGCTACCGCCTGATAAAATCGTGATATGGAAAAAATGTTGTTCGGTTAGGAAAACTATACCTGAGTTGGGATATATGGGCCGTTTTGAAGGTGAGTGTTCCTTGTGTCTAAAAAAATCGCGTTTTTATCAGGCGGTAGCGGCGGCCATATCTGGAAGCTAGGCACCTTCTCTATTTTATACAGTAATACGAGGCTATATAGTACATAATTATATACAATATATAATATCTAACCCCAAGCCCCTGTGCTTGAAAGTGGGTCAAAGTGATTTTTTTTTTTTGCAAACTCTGTTCAGCTCGTTCCAAGGAAGCTTCACCAGCCATATAGCATGTCACTAGGTCTTTCGGTATTTCAGAAGAAGTGGTTTAAAGACAAAGTTGACAGACGCAGGAACAAACGGACGATGGACCCTGCACCACCATAACATGAGCTCAATTGCTCACTTTTTTCCATATTTATGGCATGGTACTACAGAAAAGCAACAGGTAAGTTCCCATATACACATGTAAACATGTATCTGATTTACAGAATAAGAAAAAACTACTTACCGCACGCTCCCGGTAGTAAGTTAAAACTGTCAACACTTATCGTTTGGTAATATGAGTAGGAGTTGCCCTGAGTAGCCTCAACAAACAACTGTAAAAGGAATAGTTATTTCATGATGAGCAAAAACATTTAAAGGCCCAATATACGTAACTTCAGGAAATTTTTCGTGATTCTGAAAAATAACAGTTGATAAACATGCAAAAATAAGACTAAAACGAAGTAAACCTGAGTGGTAACTTCAGTGCACTCCACTAAATATCACCCCTGTTAATATCACATTCCTCTTTATATCATGTTTTTGCCAAGCACCATTTTTCTCTCTATATAATCTATGTAATTGTATTTGGTCAATATCATGTATTTTGAAGTGAATTCCTCTTAATATCATGTTTTTTTAGCCAATCACATACAATATCATGTCATTTCCACTTATTTCAGATACAACTTGTACAAATTGTTGCATAGAAAATAAAAAATAACCCAAAAATTGTTTTTAATTGAAATAATGTTATCTATATTTTAAAGCATCTTCATATGTACATTGAACAGCTTACTTTTAGTTATGGAGATTGGAAATGCACTAGATTGAGTGGAAAAACATGTTTCTGTTAATGTCATGTTTTTATCTGACAATTACACCATGATATAAAGAGGAGTGAACTGTAACAAGAAACTCTTAAATGAAAAATCCAAAGAATTGAAAATAACTCAGGTGGGGCCCACTTCATCAACAAGCCGAAGGTAAAAGACTGTTCGAAATGGACGCGTGTTTACAAATACCGAGATTTAACTGCTGCTGTACTGGTTACCACATAGGAATTCAACTTGCATACTGCTGATATCAGTTAATCTTAACTAAATCTATAAATACGAAAAAGTTATTAGGCTTTATTTTCGTTTCAAGTTTTGCCGAAAGTTACCTATGACCTTTATTTTCCCCTGCAAGCATGCAATTTTTAGAACAGATGATTATAGGCTCAATTGACGTCTATTATATATACATATATATATCTGTATATATGACGGACGAAAGCGCTAGCGAAAAGTAGTTTTCATGTTTTGTGTTTATATATACATGTATACATATAAAGTCTTTGTTTTTTGTTCTTTTTTATATTCAACTTCACAAGGAAAACTAGTTTCTTAATTTATACATATACATGTTTAAGTTTTGGTGAAGCAAATACATAAGAATTTCAAAGAAAAACTTCATGATATAGATATGCATTGTGTAACCCGAGTTTACTGTGAATCTGACACCAAATTAAGGCATTTTCAGAGATAAAATTGTCTGGTATGGATAGAGCACTGTAGGCATCTGAAATTGTATCTATAAGTTGCTAATAAATATAAGCCAAGGATCAAACAAATCCTTCTAATAATTCCTCTTTTAGAAGTAGGATTTTTCTATCTGAGGCTAATTATTATTATCGATTTCAATTGATACAATTCCAGGTGCCTGTATATGGATTGTACATTAAGCGCACGTATAAATTAAAACATGTGGAAATCCTCTCAATAAAAGCCATATATTCTGTTAGAGTGCACTCCTCTTTATATCATGTTGTATTTATCAGACAAAAACATGACATTAAGAGGAATGTGACATTAAGAGAAACATGTTTTTCCACTAAATCTAGTGCATTTCCCATCTCCATAACTAAAAGTAAGCTATCAAATGTACATATGAAGATGTATCAATCTACAGATAGCATTAGTTCAACAAAACCATAAAAAATCCCATTTTTTGGGGTAATATTTTTATTTCTATGCAATATTTTGTATAAGTTGTATCTGAAATCAATGGAAATGACATCATTTTCTGGATATTTTATGTGATTGATTTAAAAAAAACATGATACTAAGAGGAATTCACCTCAATATACATGATATTAACCAAATAAAAGTACATAGATTATTTAGAGGGAAAATGGTGCTTTGGAAAACATGATATAAAGAGGAATGTGATATTAACAGGTGTGATGTTAAGTGGAATCCACTGTGTTTGGTCCGAATCAGTACAGTTTGATAATTTTAAGTCACTCGACCCATGACCTAGACATTATGGAGATTATAGCCGGAGACTAGTTAGTTAGTTACGAGTTTTACGCTGATACAGACACCGAATTACATCGGTGTTATGACCTGCGTAGGCGGTAAACAAAAAGCCTTAAGGTAAAATGTCTCTGGTCCACCACTAAAATTGATACTGCTGCCATCATTGGCTAAAATCTTTTGTTTAAAGGATGTCAGTCCTATTTGCAGTGACCTTGATATTTGACCCTCAGACCTGGAAAGCAATCCCAAGCAAAGACTTTCAGTAAGGTTGTACAGGACAATTAAGCTCTTAGATTGATTGCCCTGGGGAAACATGATTTATCAATATGGTACGAAAACCTTTGTTAAAATTGGTTCTATCTATAGTAACAGTGACCTTAAACTTTGACCTATAAAACTGAAAAGCAATCCCTGCAAGCAAAGGCTTTCAGAAAGCATTGCACTGTATAAGATTTGAGCTTGATAGGTGTGGGAGAACACAAGTTATCACATGGAAACCTTTGTTTGGATAAAGCAACCAACGATCACACTGTTAAATTAAAGTTACCCATTTTTCAAGCGACACTAATAAAACGCTCCGTAAAATTTTAATCTCTACCCGTATGTATCTGCTAATAAGCCCATGTCTGGTAATAAGCCCACCCATGTCAAAAACAGCTCATTCGAAAATACCAATACATGCTATTTCATGGTCCTGCAATTAGCCCACCTCCTACTTTGTGTCAGAGTTTATGTATTGGCCCCCTGGGCTTATTGCAGGATAAATACGGTAAGTGTATGGGTGATCTATATCAGATACTTTTGTCAGCTTCCCTAAACAAATTACCATTGAAGGGTAAGAAACATGTCAACATACCTGAAACTCTCCCATATCTGCACCTATCGTGGCCTCCATTCCTTCCCAGCCTAAGGTTGCATACTGCGACGCATACAAAATAGTGTGCTCTAAATTGTCATCTGATGTTTCGAAGTATACGCGAAGCGAGCCATCATTGATACCATTCATTAAGTAGTAAAAGGACAGGCACATATCCATTCCTGTTCATAGAGGAAAATTACTGTCAACATATGTATTTTAGCATTCATCTTATTTTAGCGATTTTTGTGAAAAATTAATCGCTGCCAATTATTCAATCATAGGTATACCAACTGTTGGAATATTTACAGTTCTGTACACAGGATTTCATATTGGTTTACAGTAAGTATGTCTACAATATATCAGTTCATATCATCCATCTTGTATCTTTCAAGACATCAATAACTGTGGATATCATAAATTCAAGAATTATTCAAAACAAAGCTGTATATAAGGGCAAGTGCTTAAATTATTCAAATGTGAATTTAATGAAAACAATTTATAGAAATATGATTACAGCTGCTATATAGTCACTATATTACAAAATTTACCTGGTATATCACATTTTCTAACACCTATTAAATGCAACAACAAGACATTGATATGAACTAGTGTTCCAGCCACCAAACCGAATGTGTCTTCAGATGTGAATGCGTTAATGAAAGAAAATTTGATGATTACCTGGGTCAATTTTATGTGATTGCAGAATACCGTTGCTACCATATGACCCACGGAACTGGACGGACTTGAAGTAGTAGGAACCGGTTACTGGTACGACCGGAAAATTAAGACTGCTTGGCTGAAATAAAAAGGGATCACTTGTGATACAGAAACATTAACACACATACATACAGTGACGTGCCAAAAGTCTTTCAATTTTTTTATTTTGCTATATATTCTTTGCATTTCCAACTTTTTTCAATGAATTTTCCTGACTTCGTTTATGAATGGATTTTGACAATTCTTTGTCATTTAGTACAGAAATATACAGATTTCCTCTAAAAATATTTATTTAATTCTCCGTTGTGTATTTATGGAGCTATACAGAATTATCTACACTGCTATTTTCCGTGTGACGCCATTTCTCTATAAAACGTTACCAAAATGGCGTCCAGAAATTTGATGTTGTAAATAAATTATGATTTCTCTAGTTGTACGTAACGGAAAACAGTGAAAATATTATGAGATGAAACAGGAAACAATTTTCTATAAGTACACAAAATTTCATTAAAAATGATCCAGAAACGAAGTCAGGAAAATTCATTGAAAAAAGTTGGAAATACAAAGAATATATAGCAAAATAAAAAAAAAAATGAAAGACTTTTGGCACGTCACTGGTGGAGGATGCACTCATGATGATATAAAAAATCTAGCTGTCATATTTGTGAAATATATCTGATATTAAACGGCAAACGATTGAATTTTCTTTTTATTACATTTTGATTTAATGATGCCTTAACATACTTTTATTACTTTTTTTTTCTTTACCTGTCTACTGGAAAGTTTAAAGCCAATCCATTGAAATCACTAGTACTGGGGAGTTCGATAAAGGGGAACAACTCTAAGAGTACAGAGTAATTCCTGCAAAACCTTATATTTCCAATGCAAAACCTTATATTTTCACTGCTCATCACTGCAGTCAAAGTATAAGTTTTGTCAGTTTGACAATTTTCTACATTTCAAATGCAAAAATGTAATAAATATACATACATGTGTAGTGCATTTTTTTGTAGGAACATTCAAGTTGTGCTTACTTGGAACTGGCATATGCTAAATGAAACAGAACGTTCCAAATTCCGTTCTTTCAGGTGAAAATTTAACACATGTCACTAACAAATAATTCATGTGACTTTTGTTTTAGCTGAAAATTTTATCTAGCAAAAGACTTATTTAACTGATGATTATAAGATAAACTTTCTTACCGAGTATGTAGACCAGAACAGATCATCATTGTAAGACTCGTACAGGAAACAAGGTTCACCATATTCAAATGAGCAAGAATAGCCAACAGATCCTGTAAAAGAAATTAGAGAATAAGGAAGCGTAAAAAAAAACACAAAAAACACAAAATCGACTAAAATATGAATAAAGCAAAGATTTATATATGGATACCCTTGTAAAAGTACAAGACCAGATGTTCCGGAAGAGTAAACGTCTTCTGCTTCGATCATCAACAACCCTCGCCATGTAAATCTTGGTCACATCCAGTCCTCAAAATGAGAACCGTGTCATTATTATCAATCACAAGTATATACAGTTGCGTGCCATAAGTCTTTCAATTTTTTTTATTTTGCTATATATTCTTTGTATTTCCAACTTTTTTCAATGAATTTTCCTGACTTCGTTTATTGATGGATTTTGGCAATTTTTTGTCATTTGGTACAGAAATATATAAAGTTTCCTCTCATAATATTTATTTAATTTTCCGTTGTGTATTTATTGAGCTATACAGAATTATCTACACTGCTAATTTCCGTGTGACGCCATTTCTCTATATAACGTTACCAAAATGACGTCAAAATGGCGTCCCGAAAATTGGATGTTGTAAATAAATTATGATTTCTCTAATTAAACATAACGGAAAACAGTGAAAATATTATGAGATGAAACAGTAAACAATTCCCTTTAAGTACACAAAATTTCATTAAAAATGATCCAGAAACGAAGTCAGGAAAATTCATTGAAAAAAGTTGGAAATACAAAGAATATATAGCAAAATAAAAAAAAATTGAAAGACTTATGGCACGCAACTGTATATATTCAGCACAGAATATTTCTCCATGAGACAAAGATGGCGGGCATAAAACTGTCTCATAGTTCTGATTAACAATTGCATCTCTCGAATCCCTGTGTAGTAATTTAAGATTGTTTGTCAGCAGTTGACATCGATAAACATAAACGATAAATAGTCAAGATTACTCAAAAATATCAAATCATTTAGACAATTAAAGCATTGTGTTTTTGTATAAAATAAAATACATCCCCATCTAAGACATTCAAGTATATTTTACAAAAAATGCTGACAAGATAAGGTTTTATATAAATTATAAACATAGATCTATAGGCCTATGCTGTTTTGAATTTTAAAACAGGATGAATATTTTGTTTTACAATTTAGCTTGCTATTACATGTACAGTGATTATTTATATGGAATTGAACCTGAAGCTTAAAAAATTGTTTGCCGTTTAATATCAAATATATTATGTTTCGTGAGTATTGGCATATTTTTACAAGTGCATGCGTAAGCCTGATCATGAGTGATTTTTTTTTTTAATCTGCCATACGATCGAGTGAAATATATTTCATATTAAACGGTAAACCATTGATTTTTTTTTATTACATTTCAAATGAAGTCTTAAAATGCTTTTCTTTATCATACCCAGGCCAATCTATCAGGGGGAACAACTCTTACAACAGGAGTTCACTGCAAAACCTTATATTTTCCCTATATAGCTACAAAATCTTTTATTTATTTTCACTGCTAATCACTGCAGTGAAAATATTAGTTTAATTAGTTTGATAATTTTCTATATTTCACAGGCAAAAATATACATATGTATGTAATAATATTCATATATTACATTGTAGAAGTATATATTACCACGGAATTATATTGCTATCTAAGTCTCACATATACGTCCCTGCACGGACTTAGATAGAATCTGTGATATCATATTGTAGAAGTAGGCCTATCTGTTCACAGGGACCCGCAAAAACTTAAATTTTTTATATATTAATTGTTATATCCCGATATATTTATAGTCTGTTTGGAATTGATAGTATATTGCCTTTACATTTCTACGAATGCCTACTGAACTTTATTTTCCGATAAAATCAGTGGATCACGCGCCTATTGGCGCCGTTACGATTTGAACACGAGGCCGCGTCACTACTTTACAGACTCGATCAATATCCTGCCGCGTAGTATGTGTTAATTTATTTAAGAAATAAATAAGAAGCATTTTAATGTATTTTTTTTATAAATACAATAACAGTAACAAAGACAGTATGGTTTGTTTACATATGAACTTATGTGAAAAAATAACAATAAAAAGATGTAATCTTTTGGAACTTTTTTGTTTACTTGTTGACTGAAATTTCGCGGGAGTTCATCACCTCATAAGGCGGCTGTTTCAACAGTCTACCGAAACCAAACGATACTGTTTGATTTCATCGCAGTAAGTATCATAATATCTGATTAAAGAAATAATTATATGTGGGAATATAAGGTCTGGACAGTAAATATAAGGATTAAAGTTTCTTTCTGGTGGTTTTATCAAAGGATAAAGTTCAGTAGGATATCGATAGTTGCTTCGCGTTCCATTCCAACTATCGATATCCTACTGAACTTTATCCTTTGATAAAACCACCAGAAAGAAACTTTAATCCTTAAATAACGCACCCAGCGACTGTAAGTCAAACAATATCAATATATAAAAGTCTTTGCGTCACATTCAGCGACTGTTAAGTCAAACAATATCAATAAAAAAGTCTTTGCGTGTCCCTGTGATCTGTTGGAACAATATATAAATATACACTATATACATGTATATACGTACCACAAGACACCCTCGAAATGTAACTGCAGGATGCCATTCCAAAGAATGGATGGTAGCACGAATCTAGGTTACCATGGAGACCAGTGGTATTGGGCCTACCACTGGAGGAGCAGTTTAAATACCGAAGTGCCGGTGGAGCAGAAGTCCCCAAGTACTGAATGTTGGGCAGTACTCTTGCATTGGTGGGGCTGAAATGAGAAATGATTTACTTTCAGATTAATTTGTATCAGTAAACCACACTGAATGAGTCATTGATTCGTATGTTCTATCATATAGTCTTAGTCAAAAACATAATAGAAACATAAATCGGTTGACGTTCAAAAATCGACGGGGTCAAATTTTCGACTAAAATCGCCATCTTGTTTAATTTATATCCCGTGAATTCCCGCGTGATTTTTGCATCTTGGCATATAGATTCCATGATCAACGCTAATTAGTCAGAGACAGAATTAATTTATATGTCTCTGGCTTTAACTTAAAAACCCATCAGTACCGGAACCGGAGTACAGTTGCTTGAGTTTCTGTCAGTATCTAAAGAAATGTAATTTTATATAATGAACTCCTTCAACCCTATGAGACACGTTTGAACTGTTCCAATTCAATGGTTGGAATAGTTCATGACGAAATTTCAGGGTTGAATGAGTTAACACTCTGTGGTTAACATCTGTTTCGTTGATGGCATATATATAACGGAAAACAGATTTCGAGATGAAACAGGAAACAATTCTTTATAAATAGCAAAAAAACCAACAAAAATATTTGAAAGTCTTTGACTTTAAACATATTTTATTGTCCAAGATAGGCCAAAGGATTAGGCACAAGTTATAACAACTTATGAAGCCATCTCCTATCAACAAACAATATTTACACAAGTGACGGCATAGACATTTACAAATTCAAAGTTGAAATAAGTCAATTTTACATAATAAGTGATATATAATAGAGATAGACATCAATTGCATGTTTAAAATCTTTTGCTGGATTTGATGAAAGACTTTTGGCACGTCACTGTAATTTGAAGAGTGGCCATTTATATAGCTATCCACAAGGAAATATTTATACTCACTCGAATCCTAGCTTCTCACAGATGAGTCCAGCTTCGTAATTGTTTATGCCGCTTCCACAGATGGTACCCCATTGGTCATCGTCACAGAACCCGCCAACTTCCACTATTCCCTCTAGACATGAGTCGCCAATAAGACGTACTTCTGATAATAGATGGACGGAGGTACCTCTTGTTAGTATATTATTGAGACGCTAACAATTGTATATCTGGCTTATCTATAAATCCAAACGTTCATAACTATATTGGATATGGTGGCTGATTTCTGCCAGCTCGCCTTTTCGCGTCGGTTTTCGCCTCGAACATTTTACGCGAAAAGGCGAGATAATGAACACGAAAAGGCGCTGTTTGTTCTTGAAAAAAATCTTGCCTTTTCGTATTCATCTTCTCACCTTTTCGCCTTTTCGCGTAAAATTCACAAGGCGAAAACCCGTCGAATGGCGGGTTTTTCGCGTAAAAAAATTACACAAAAAGGCTATATTGAAGAAATCAGCCACCATAATTGGATCATTCATGATTTTTATTTTATATGAGATAGATAAATCTCGTCACATTTTTTTTCCAATTTAACTCCCCTCTCATATGAAATATAAATAAATGAACGATTAATTACTTAAAGGCCCAATATACGTAACTTCAGGAATTATTTTGAAAAATCTGAAAAATTCTGAAAAAATCCAGTTGATAACCAAGCAAAAATAAGCCTAAAACGAAGTAAACCTGAGAGGTAACTAACAAGAAATTTTTGACAGAAAAATCTAAAGAATTGAAAATAAATCAGGTGGGACCCACATTCAACAACAAGCCGAAGTTAGAAGACCGTTCAAAATGGACGCGTGTTTACAAATACGGTGTTTCAACTGCTGCTGTAACGGTAACCGCGTAATAGTTAATTTTGAATATTTCTGATATCAGTCAATCTAAAATAAATCTATAAATATAATAAGTTATTAGGCTTGATTTTTGCTTCAAGTTTTGCCGAAAGTTACGTATATTTGACCTTTAATAGAATTCAGATTTCACAACAATTATAAATTACTTACTATCTATACGGTTCGTTCCCAAATCTGCAAATAGAATTACATTTTATATTATTACTTGTGCATCATATATAACAAAATTCAAAGCGAAGGAGAATAGGAATGTCTTTGTGGGTTTGTTAAATCATAAATTCTCCGTTAAAGCAATTCTCTTTTAGATCTGGACCCAGTTGTTTACTGGCGATTAGCTTCATCAGTGATTAATGTATATAGCACAAATACTATTTTTTGTGTATTTTGAAAGCAAAAACTTGAATTTTCTAGACCTCAAAAAGAGATATAAGAAGCTGTGTAACATCGTGAGTTATCTATATTGTAGCTTGGTATTCTAATAAGTCCCAAAATTCTATATAAATATAGAATCTTTTTTTATGGAAAACCTGTTTTCTGGAGCCAAATCTCTCTAAAATTTTCGTAGAAATGGCACTTACAAACTTAACCTTTCAAGATTCAATACGACCATAGTCTAAACATTTGATACATGTAACTATTGAACAACGGTAATCTCCGTGTGAATATATATATTAAGGAACCTCGCTCATTTGTTCCGAGTTCGGAGAAAAAAAACACTTGGAATGAAAAACAGTCTATTCAAATGGAAAAAACAGTATGACAAAATACATACATCAATATGATTTTATCGGTTAGCTGGCCATTTTTCAATTCAATTAAATATCAATAACACTATAAAATTTGGACGCTTACGTAAAAATTCACATATTTTTGCCCAAAAACTGGCAGTACATATGCAAATAAATTTCCTACAAATTTCAGTAGGGTGTTTATTTTGATGATATCAGTAACTGCGCCAAGTTTCAATTCATTCGAAGGCGAGACAAAAACGAACGACAAAGAAAACTACAATGAAAATAGTTGAGAACTTCCAAACAATTGAAACTTTCTATCGGTTTTATAAATATTGATTATTTAAGGATAAACATCAATCTATTTTATGCGATTGAGCCATACCACAACAAATCAAATGCGACGTTACAAATGGTGACGCCATTTTTTATGTTATGAGACAACAAATTTCTAAGCCAATCAAAATGCTTTTTACAAGTAACATTAAATTATGTGACATTTACACTTACATTCAGTATTATTACAGAACTGCGTTACAAATGGTGACGCAATTTTTTATGATATAAGAGAACAAATTTCTAAACCAATCAAAATGCTTCTTACAAGTAAGATTCAATTATGTGACATTTGCACTTACATTCAGTATTATTACAGAACTGCTCGTCAAATCCGTCTCGACAATCATATCTACCGTCACACAGCCTCGACAGACTGATACAGGAAGCATTTGGACACCGGATTTCACTTACGTTACAGGGTACTGTAAATACAAAACAAAAACTCTATGAATGTACTAATACACATGACAATCTTGAAAATATTAATATATTTCCTGTTGCATGCCGCTCCATAAGACTTGTTTATGTTGTGGGGAAAAAGACCATTCTTGTTTACTGGTGTTGTTTTATGTGGTGAGAAACAAGTTATTCTTGTTTTACTGGCGCTGTTTTAATTTGTGAGAGAAAAGCTATTCCTGTTTGATTGGCGTTGTTTTAAGTTGTGAGAAACAAGTTACTCTTGTTTTACTGGCGCTGTTTTATGTTATGAGGAACAAGTTATTCTTGTTTTACTGGCGCTGTTTTATGTTATGAGGAATAAGTTATTCTTGTTTGAGTAACATTGTTTTAAGTTGTGAGGGAACAGTTCTTCTTCGTTGATTGGCGTTGTTTTAAGTTGTGAGGGAAAAGTTCTTCTTTGATTGACGTTGTTTTATGTCGAGGGAAAAGTGAATCCTGTTTGATTTGGTTTGTTTAATGTTCTGAGGGAATTACTCTTGTTTTCCTTGGGTTATATAAAGTTGTGAAAGAATGGCTCTGAGAGACAGATTCTTATTCTTTGATTTGGGTTGTTTATGTTTAGAAAGTTTGTTTATATATATACGTGCCAGATTGATGTCAAATCTGTGAACTCATTTCATGAATTTAATATGACATGGCCACACTTTTAAGATCCTCTATATCTTTATCGAGAGCACAGAAGTAAAACTTTTGATTTTAAGTGTAATTGATCTGATGCAAGTTGACCCATAACCAACATTTCCGGAACAGCCCTAATTTGAATACAACTGACGCCACTGATCAACATTAACAATATGAGCGTGACGCAGTGACGTTCTCCGTGTTATTCGAAGCGAAGAGACAAGACTCTCATTGAAAAAATATGGATCTATAACGTCATAAGTAAGCCACGTGCTACGTCTCGAGAAACGTTGCTGTCATATTCGTTCATATTGTGGGTTAAAGCGCAAATGTTACAAGTACAAATTGTTATGAGGGACCATCCCCCAAACCCCCTGTATTTTGGTTCACAATGCTAAAATACATTATATTGGAAATAGATGGAGAGGAGTGGCAATATTGGATCGATGTCGGAAACAAATCAGAAAAATGATATTCTGATATCACATCTAGCAGTTATACAAACTCATATAAAGTTTCATTAAATTCTATCATACGACTTTTGACTTCCCTACGGAAGAGACCAGAAGAAATTATAATAATAACAAGAAACAAATTAAACACAATATGCGCCCCCCCCCCCAATTGTAAATAAATATATTCATGTGCACTTACGTGCTGTTCGATCGACACTCTCATATGTTAGTGAGAATCCTTCATATTGTACTGATCCATCAGAGGAGAAATGGAGGAACATGTTGTTGGTAGAGGATAGAATATCTGCCGGTAGGGAATTTCCATTTAACCTGAATGGAACAAAACCATTTTAAATGAGCAAAATAAATACCAAGATTGCTTCGCATTTAGTTTCATTGATTTTGAACTGGCAAGCAAATTACAACCTTACAAAACAAAAACAAAAACAAAAAAAAAAAACAAAAAAAAAAAAAACAAAATTGAGATTACCGAAGCGTAAACAAAACCATAATCTGACCTCAAAATCGATTAAACTAGGGGCAATATACGAAATATAGGAAAGATACACAGGGATAGCCTTGTAGAAGAGAATAAGACCAGGTGTTCCGGAGGAGTAAGCGTCTTCTGCTTCATCGACGACATCTTACAAAGTAAGGCCTCGCTGGATAGGAGATTCCTATTTAGGGACATCTTCGGGTTTAATTAGAATGACAGAATTTTACTATTTTCGATCATGTTATCAATAAAACAAATTTAATTTGTAGACGTAGATCATGAGTAATTTCCCTTTTATATATGAAAACAGTCACTGTATACAACTGTAAGGCGTTTAAATCTTCCATAGGGACACTGAAGTGACTCTTATAATATATTATTGCAAAAGAACGTATTAATGGTGAAGTAGATTCGTTTCTCTCATATCTCTCTTTACGTGATAAGAAGATGGACGTTTTTGGGTATGCTTATTAGTGTTTTTACTTGTTGTGATTGACAATGATACTTGGTTCCCATTTTGAGAACTTGATGTTAACTTGGATGAAGATTTATATAGCGGGCGTCGTTGATGAAGCAGAAGACGCTTACTCTTCCGGAACACTTAGTCTTATTCTCTTTTACTTTTACAAGGGTCTCCATGTAAACTCTTTCCTTTGTTCATATTTTGTCCCTGGTTTAATCGATTTTGAGTTCGGATAAGATTTTTTTCACGCTTCGGTATTCTCTAATTTATTATCAACCAAAAATTCTATAAGTTTTCCTCAGTATATTTCATCCTTGCTTTTGTTGTGTGTTTTTTTTCACAAAGTATTCTCCAAGATAGCTCACAACCATGTATTTGTATCGTCGTCAAACTTTCTTGGTAAAGGAAGCTCTCATAATGTTGGATATGTGGTATGGTAGTGTAAAGGATGGAAGAATCAAATGTTTTGATAGACGATACATTTTTTAGAAGGAGTTGCTCAAGATTGATAAGAAGATCTTTTGAATTTTTCAAAATCCACATCGCAACTCCTGGCGTATAAAGTGTCACAATAGGACTGAAAGGTCGGAATGGTTTATTATGAAACTTAATTAGAAGTTGAGGAGTTAAGTCAACATGTTTTTACTGTAAACTGTCAATATCTATATCAACCAAATGAAAATATTTAATGTATATTTACCTTACAATTTGACTAGAAGATGTGCTGTCTCCATCATAGATACGCAAATGGTCACAGCAACTTTCGGTAGAAAACGCAATGAAAGTGAGCTTGATAACGAAATCTCTACCAACCATGATATGCCAGTAACAATTAATGTAGTTAGGGTAGACCCCAGGGAAGCGAGGACTAAAAATTTGTCCAAAAGGATCCGTCTTTATTTGCTCTCCACATCCTATAAAACAAAGTAAAATGGATTACACTTAATATCACTCCTGTTTATATCACATTCCTCTTTATATCATGTTTTTCCCAAATCGCCATACCCCAATCCATATAATCTATGTAAATTTATTTGGTTAATTTAATGTATGTTGAGGTGAGTTCGGAATATCCTTTTTTTAACGAATCACATAAAATATCAAGAAAATCCATTTCCATTGGTTTCAAATAAATACTTGTACAAAATATTGCATAGAAATTTTAAAATGACAAAAAATATTAATAATTAAAAAATGTTATCTATAGATTGAAACATCTTCATGTGTACATTGGAGAACCTACTTTTAATTATGAAGATTGGAAATGCGGTATATTTAGTGGAACAAAAAACATGTTTCTTTTAATGTCACATACCTATAATTATCATATTTTTGTCTGACAATTGCAATATGATATAAAGAGGAATGTACTTATAAGGATCAAATGTGTAATTCAAATGGTTTGGAAAATGTAAGCTTGTCAAATTCTTTGATCCATCTGCTTCTTTATTGAAGTAATGTTGCAGAACAAAGGGTTGTTCGTAATATGTTCCTAATTTGTTCAAGATAGGTTCAATTCAATTAGAGATAGGTCAAATATTCAATTGTATATAGGTACAATTCAACTGTATATAGGTACAATTCAACTGTATATAGGTACAATTCAAATGTATATAGGTGCGATTCAACTGTATATAGGTACAATTCATTCGGAGATGGTTACAATTCAATAAGAGATAGGTACAATTCAAATGTAGATAGGTTAAATTCGTCTTAATCCTATCTTCAGTTTAATTGAACCTATCTTCAATTGAATAGTACCTATCTTTGATTTTGTTGAAATGAACCTATCTATGAACGGACAAAAGGCAACCGTTCAGGTGACTCAAAACATTTTAATTGTTTTAAAGTAATTAAATCTGCACTATCGAAGCCCAAAGTTCAAATATGTAATACTATGCAGTGATTGCTCAATTTGGAGTGATACATATGTTTATGCACAGGAGCATGAAAATCTGTTACAGCCATATTCGGACATAAACATAATTAGGTGGATTTTTTAAGGATTAACTATTTTTTAAGTCCTTGAGCCATAACACAAAAATAAATCGGAGTGTACTCAAAATATATAAGCTGCGATTAACTTCAGCCTATTTTTAGCAATAACACAAAAATCCGGGTGTGCTCTAATCATAAACCGCGATGAATTTCTATCTATTTTTCGTCATAACACAAGAAATCAGAGTGTGATCTAATCATAAGCGGCGATTAACTTCAATCTATTTTACGCAATAACACAAAAAATCGGAGTGCGCTTTAAACATGAACCTAACTTAGATATTCCCAAGATGTAACTGTATATCAAATTTCAGTTCAATGTGGGCATCCGTTGCAGAGATAATGCACGGAAACCCCCCAAAACACAGAGGGACGGATAGACAGAGAGGCGGCAGGTGCGGGACTAATAACTAAGAAAAAACAATTACCTGTTTCAGGTGGAAGTGTCGTTGACCAGTATGGTGTAGTGGGAAGCTGGGTAGCTATAAACAAAAACAGAGAATACCGAAACGTCAATTAAACAACTCTACGAACTCAACAGTCGATTAAACTAAGGGAAACATACATAAGAAAAACCGAAACCATAATCCAAACTCAACCAGGGGCAAACTATGAACAAAGGACAGATTTACATGGAGACTCTTTTAAAAGAACAAGAGAATAAGACCAGGTTTTCCGGAAGAGTAAGCGTCTTCTGCTTCATCGATGACACCCGCCATATAAATCTTTGTCACATCCAAGTAAACATCAAGCTCTCAAAATGAGAAACGAGTATCATTGTCAATCACAACAAGTAAACACACCAATCAGCATAAAGAATACCGAAACGTTCTCTTGAATTTGGTCTATAGTATACACTGTAGAGTTTGGGTAATGTGAAATTTATTCGCGTGTGAATATATTCGCGGAGATTTAATGCAAACGAAATAAGCGAAAATTTCGACTCTGTGAATAATTTCACTTTTACAGTAATTTATTGTATATAAGAATAGTTTAGAACTTTGATATTTGGATATAGCACATTTCCATTTTTCAAAAATAAACCCCACGTTTTAAGTCCTCTTTTACCAAAAACATAATATTTGCGTTATAAAAATTGCAAGAAAGAACCATGACAGAAATGAGAACTCTTATGTTAAGGCTTATGCTATTTATCTGATAAGACTGGCACAAATTGAGTTTCTATAAACTATATTCTTTGGTAGCAGAACTTGATATGGTCGATTGTGGGATCCGGAAGGTCAATTAGTGGAGCGACTGTATAGAACTCAGAGTTTTGATTTCGAACACTCTTTTACTACACTCTTACAAAAAAGTCATAGGATACCACAGCGTCAACAAAACCATAATCCGAACTAAAAATTGATTAAGCTAGAAGCAAAATATGAACAAAGGAAAATTTACATGGCGACCCTCGTAAAAGTACAAGAGAATAAGACCAGGTGTTCCGGCAGAGTAAGCGTCTTCTGCTTCATCGACGACACCCGCCATGTAAATCTTTGTCTCATCCAAGTAAACATCGAGTCCTCGAAATGAGAACTGAGTCATCATAAAACGTAAGCACACTAATACGAATGCTCAAAAAAGTCCATCTTCATATCACACAAAGATACAGAATATTTTTCGATGAAATCAAGACGGCGCCCATAAAACATAGTCTTCATTAACTTGCATGTCTCGAATCCCTGTCTCATAAGTTTGATATCTATTAAGAAAATCTCGATATTCAGAGAAAGACCTAGAATAACGAACCACATACCTGAGCTCGGATGTACGCTCTCATAAAAAGCCGAAAATCCAGAGTAAGTTACGGTCCCGTCAGCTCGAAAGTACAGCAACATGGTGCGTCCTGAAGAATAGACATCGCGGGGAAGAGTTGATCCCCGAAAACTGAAAAATGATCAACAAATTAAAAGTTTAAAATCAAAAGGACATAAAAGAAGAGGAAGGGAGAAATAAAAAAAAAACAAAAACAAAACTAAAAAACCCCAAAAAACATTGATTTAACACATTGAACAGTATATAAGATATTATTCACATTAAACAACTTATATTTTATTATAAAGTCGAACAATACAAAACATCACAAAGTATGTCATCCTATTTAACTAAAATAAGTAAAAAAAACAACCTTCAAACTAAAACATAATATACGAGTAAAATTATACACATTATCATATGCAAGTAGATTAGAACTAGCACATTTAGTTTATAGAATATCTGAATGGTCAGGTACAGTGATCAGTAAAACCCAAAGGTCGTTTTCAACTTTATTCCGTAAAAAAACAAGTATTAAAAGTCTATCTATAGACCCCGCCATCACTATGGTAATGATATTCTTTAATACCAAGCGGATACTATGTAAGGATGTTGTGCAAAATGCCACAGTTTTTGTACTCGACGCTTTGCTAGCAAGGACATGCTTGACAAAATCTAGTTACTCCAACTGATAAAGTATGACTATCCTTAAAATATACAGATATTTCATAAACACGTGATGATATCAATTAGATAAATGTTTGAAAAAATACATAAACCGCAGTTTACTTCGACTATATACATTATTGATGGCGTCATTTGATTGTGTACCGTTCACAAAACATTGTACGACTTCCCTATCTTGTACGCCCGATGACGACATGGAAACGTGTCACACTTTGTGGATCACGTATAACATTATGAGGAACGAGAATCACGTTTGGTTGAACAAATATCACATTTTGTTGAACATGTTTAACATGTTGTGGAACACGTATAATACTTTTACGGAACACGTATCACATTTTATGGAACACATTTCACATTTTGTGGAACACTTATAACATTTTGTGGAACACTTATAATATTTCGTGGAACGCGAATCACATTTTTTGGAACATGTTTAACATTTTCTTGAACATTTATCACATCTTTTGGAACGCAAATCACGTTTTAGGCTAGGACAGGAGGATTCCAGTTTGAAGGAGAACCAGTAATTATGCAAATGTCAGTACAATCAATGAATATTCAAAGAAATCAATATGACCTACAGTAGTAAATATGATAAGCATGGAAGCAATAGCTATTAAGGTATATGCAAGTGTAGATTGTGAAATGATGATAAAATTGAATAATGTAACATCTACGTACCTGCCAAGCAATGTGTCATAAGAATTTGGCCCATCATAGACATACAGAACGTCACAACAATTTTCTGTTTCAAAGCGACTGAATGAAAGCTTGACCGCATATCCTGGGCCGACTTGTATGGTCCAATAACATGCAACATTGTTCGGATAAGAACCAGGGTAGTTAGGACTGGAAATATATCCAGAAGGATCGTACCGGAACCGCTCTCCGCATTCTGTGAAAAACAACAACATTAAATCATAAAATATCAAATGACGATCTATAACTGGACGGCAATGGTAGTAATACATCATCCCGCCTCTTCCTATTTAATATAAAAAAGTAAATTGGATTTACTTTGAAAATTAAGAATTAAGGACATTTCTTTTGAATTTAAAGAGTATATGCCTTTTTTGTCTATTTTGAATTAATGGTTATTCTTTTCAATCATAGTTCATTTGCATGTTAAAAAAGGGGAGGTGCCTGATAACTTGATTTTTTCAGTTATGGACTGATTTCATTTTTATGCAAATATAACTATTCTCCTAACTTTGGTCTTTTAAAAATTGTAAATTAGATAAAACATCAGCGCTTACAATTCAAAGGGAGATAACTTGTGTATATATCGGACTGGTTTGAGGTGTAATGCTAGTATCTATGTTACGTTATGTTAAGTTGTGTGGGTGAGTGTATGTGCGAGGGTGTGTACGTGATGTCTAATATTGTCAGACTATATACATGTATATTTGTAAAATTCATATGTCCGTATGTAAGGAGAGGGCTTGTATAGGCTTTTGCCTGTTGCCCAATCCTATTGAATATCTTTCAATAAAATCTTTGTGAAATGAAACTTACAATTCAAAACCTTTCATTAGAGAATACAGATTTCATTTCATGCATTTATAGATATTTTTTATACTGACGTAAATCTAGATAGCATCAACAACATATCACACCTTCCTAATTATATAGTGACAACAAAACAGCGCATGGATTAAAACATGTGTCATAATAACAACAACAACCGGAATAATTTGATAATTAAATGAAATATTTACCTGTGCCCGGATTAGGAGTAACTGTAGACCAGTTCGTAGATGGGCTGGGCCAATTCGTGGTAGAAGGAAATGATGTAGCTAAAAGCAGAGAATACATTTAATGTAAGATACAAGCTTTAGGAATTGCTTACCAAAATCACTTTAAAAGTAAATTAGTTTTACAAGTTCTTTTAGAGAATCCGAAAGCATCAAGAAAACTATTATCCAAATAAAGTAGGGTCAAATCATAAACTAATACAATATTTACACCAAGACCCTTGAAAAAGTAATATACTATTATATGGAAAGAACATGGTTGTCTACCGATTGCTAATTGAAAGATGACGTAACACACACACATACAAAATTCAAGATAAATGATAAAATATAACATATTCAAGCACAAGCACCCCTCCCTAATTCGTTCTCTAGGTGGATGTGCCCAGAGCTTATTAAAAAAGTTTTCGTTATAAACAAACACAAATACATTCAATATAGGAAATCATCCAATAAATATTTTCAACAATTGTGTTCAATAATATTGATTTTGTAGAAAGATTTAAACATGATGATTGCATAATTAATGAAATCTCTTCAGCATACAAACGTACGTAGTGGCGTTGTAGGTGGCACAACATGATAGTAGACACCTGTAAAACAAAAAGAAAAAAAAGATTATTTACTGAAATTTGTTCTATTCTCATGAGACTTTTTATTTCAAGAGTTGTATATTCAACTAGCTAGATAATAGATAACTTGCTTGATATTTCTTAATTGAAGGTGCTGAGAAGGACTTGTAAAACTGTTTTTGAGGCATCTGTTTGATGTTTAAGCATATGGTAAATTGCCCCAACCATATCGATCTCCGCATAGAGCCTCTGGTATATGTCACTAGCATTTAGTGTCCCCTTTACACTATGTGACACGCACGCAGGTACGCAAGCACACACGCACGCACGCATATATTATACACATAGGATACAAGTATCTCAAAGGAGGGTACAGAATTGTGCCAATACCAGAAACCTGCCCACAGATTTGAACCAAAATGAAATACACGGGCTATGTACTCTCTTTTGAGATACTTTTATCCTATGTGTATATCAATATGTGTCTTTCATAAACATATATTATAGATGTTTTTCTTAATTTCGCTAAGCATTTCCCCTCTGCGATGATTGTAGGCCGCATCTTGTTGGAAAACATTGACTTAATTAATGAATTGATCGTTTTAAACAGTTTCAATAGTAATGAGAAATAAATTATCTTAATTTGCTCCTACTAAAAGTCTCAATTATGACTGTGCGGGGAAAAATTAAAGAATACCACAGCCTTAACAAAACAAAAATCCGAACTCAAAATCGATTAAACTAGGGGCAACATATTGACAAAGGAAATATTTTTAAAATAGTTTCAATTAATACTCATTACTTATATTTACATTAAGTAGACCCTTGTCAAGAACATGATAATAAGACCAGGTGTTCCGGAGGAGTAAGTCTCTTCAGTTTCATCGACGAACATGATAATGATAAGAATGGAGCAAGATAATTATGCAGCAGGATGAAACGACGTCAAAATTGCTCCATAATGACGTCATCCTATAACTTTTGCATTATGACGTTATGCGCATGTAAGTCAGATTTATTTATACATGACTTTTCACCATGGAAAATGATCTAAAATGGTCGGCAATAGAAGAAAAGAATACAAAGAAAGAACTTACGTTTTGCTTGTACAAAGCCATAGTCGACGCCACCAGCAGTCATCAGTCTAGCGTATTCTGCCTCGATATAGTCCGCTGTTATCACGATATTGGTGCCATTTACAGACAAAGACGTGTCAGTCAAAAGAAGTATAGTAGAGACTCCCACGATCCCGCTCGAATTCCTGTGACATAAAAAGTAACATATATCAGTAATATATGTTTAAGATGATGGATGTTCTTCTTTTCCTTCGCAATAAAATAGAAACATTTCGGTAGAATAAGAAATTTTATTGTACATACGCTTAAATTTAGTAATAGATACAGTATGCCGAAAAAATGAATTAAACTGCATCATACATCTGTTTCGTCCTCTTAGGACTCTTCAGTGATGTAAGGGACCAAAATGTGGGAATCCAAAATTTCTAAACTAATAAAGAAGCAGAAGGGTGAGGTGCGTAAAACCCCTTGATTTATGAATTTAGAAGTAAAATTAAACTAGCTTTGTATAATTCATTTTTTTTAAATATCACAATTACGTATACGATACTGGGTCAGTGATAAATATCCATGTTTCGGCATTAAAAGTGGTATCGTTTATCTACTTAATTCAATATACCAATACTCGCTATCTGTTATTTTTGCGTTATGTTTGGTAAATGCGAATAAAGGAATAAAGCATAATACAGTCCTTCACAAAATGCAGTGAATATGCAGTATTTTCTACCATAAAATTATTTTTCACCTATGATATGATGTATGTTAAGAAAATCAAAGACCAGCTGATGAAATCCATCTGTCCATGATATATAAAAACATTACAAATAAAGGCGATGTCTGTAATAGGCTATAACACAACACTGTTCAGTCCTACTATTATTACTTTGTCCTACTATTACTACTTTGTCCTACTATTACTACTTTGTCCTACTATTACTACTTTGTCCTACTATTACCACTTTGTCCTACTATTACCACTTTGTCCTACTATTACTCGATTTATTACTACTTTGTCACACTATTACTCCTCGGTTATATTATCACTCTGTCCTATTCCTACATGGTCATACTATCACCTGGTCCTAATACGTCTTGGTCCTAATACAAAATATTTCACAGTGCTGTGGACCGTAAATTTCATTCATATTGCATCATAGCAAATTGGTCAGGAAAGGCAGAATTTATTATGAGTTCTTTCGAATAATTTTCTTCACATTAAACGCCAACTTACCAAAAACGTGTCACCCAAGTCATCACGAATACTTGTCTAACGTCAGAACCCATCACACTATATGTAATCTACAATAAAAAACATAACGTGTTTAAAATGACAGATAAACATATGCCAAAAAATAAGAATAAAACGTTCAGACGAAATAAATACTTATCTGTCTTTATCGACACCTCTTTCTATAAACCAACTTATTTTCGCGTGGGATAAACTTTCGCGTATTTCGCGGTTGATTGAAATTTGCAAAAAGTGATTGTCGCGAAATAGTTTCAATCAGAGGTATGCCAACTTTACGAAGGATTTAAGACCGTAGTTATCGCGAAATTAAATCGCCGCGAAATAGTCGTTTCAAATGAAAACGCGGAATCAAGTCGCCGCGAAAATAAGTCTCCTGTACAGTATTTATTTACAGTAACTTCCCATTCGTTCACAAACAACTACGGACATTTTGTACAAAAATAAACTCAAACCAAAACAAGGAGACTCTTACACTCTTGCCGATACTAGAGTTCGACAGGGTTTCAAATTGGATAATCATTAAATAAATGAAATAAAGAACAGTACTATACTTTAATCGGCCTTAACTTTTGAATGAATTGAAAATTGGCTTGTATTTTATTACGATAAATCTACATACCAAACTACTTTTCAAAATTGTTATTTCTTAATTAGTAAATGAACGTAAACAAAATTATGAAGGAATGACGAAATTAAGGAGTGACGGTAAGACAGCTAAGGACAATACTATATACTCCCATTCAGTTTTATCGATTACGATCATTATGATAATCTGATAACCATCCATCATTAAAAAAATCTCTATATATATATAACATGTAGAACTTGATAATGGAAAGAGAGTGAATGAATAAAAGACATACAGATATATTTATGGATTGTACAAAAGTAAAAAGGTAGCACCTTAGGTTTGTATTTAATATAATGTAGACGAGCCGAATAGGTTCACACACATCTTGTACCAGGTCCAAACTGATACCTTCGGATTGTTGTTTTAGTGGTCCGCACTTATTTTGAATTTTTCCAAATTCCGAGTTTTTTTTATAGTTACCGCTCAGTTTTACATTGTTTAAGCCTTACTTTAGCATGGTTATCCACTGGATTTTTTCCAGAATTGTTATGAATCAAGAAAAATCTCTGAAAATGCGTATATTGGGCCTTTAAAAAAGCAAATTGAGATATTAATACGCCAGCTTACCGACATCCCAATAGAATATGCCAAAGACTGGTATTCTGAGGTTGAATTTCTTGCATAATCCGGATGAAAAGGTAGAGCCGTCAGTGTAAAATGAACTTCGAAAGTAACTGAAGCGTTCACGGTTGTTGGCGCTCTTGTGGTTGTCATGGCACTGTCTGTTCCTCCAGGCGTAGTGGTAGCCGCTATATTAAAAAGGAAATTTTGTTGTTACTGAGGATGTTATCACAAAAATATATATGATTAATGTCGCATTTGTAAATAGAGGTTGTTTGATATGGTACATTGTATTTATTTCACTCGATTTAGTTAATTTCAAAAGTTACAAAGAACACGAACTTTAGCGAGTGTCATCTGTAACTTTTGAACATTAACTAACGAGAGTAAAAGAAATACCATATTCAACAACCACGAGTCATGTGACATGCTTCCTACCACAATTTTAGCCGAAAACAGCGGTATTCCATTGAACTGAATATGAAAACGTATTTTCCCGCAAAATGGTCGTCAACAATCAGCAAGTGATGTCGTTCAGGTCAAAGTTCACCATGTCAGCCAATTAAAATGCGTTTGGAGTTTATTCCATGTGTGGTATAAAAATATTTTGATTTGTTGATGCTATGAAAGTTGAATAACACCCACCTATTGTTAAAGAATAAAATTTTAACATTTTGATTGCATAAATCAAAAATTTCATAAGCATACAAACGTACGTATTGGAGTTGCAGATGGCATCACTGGATTGAAAACACCTGTAAAATAAAAAGGGATTACAATTGATATCTTAATTATTCATTGATATTTGATTTATCGTGAGAGCATTTTTATTTGAAGTGTTGCATATTCAACTAGCTATACAATAGATAAGTTGTTTTACATTTGGCAACACAAGCTGCTGCGAATAACTTTGAAAACTGCTTGTGATGCCTCTGTTTAATATATTAGAAAATATTTCTTATGTCATCAACTATATGGATCTCCGTTGAATCTCTGATAAATATCACTAGCACGTAGTACTCTTATGGTTCTTATTTAAACATTTACAAATACGTATGTATACAAGATGATACATAAATTGCCGCAAGAACAGAAACCTGCGTTGAGTTTTGGACCAAAATTATATACTCGGGCCCTGCACCCTTTTTGGGATACCTTTGTCCTATATGTATAAATAAGTTTAAGGAGACGGATTTACATAAGTACTTAGTACTTGTTTCTGAATCCTTTTCAAAATTATATTGTATATATGATATTGCCATGTATTATTGAATAAAATAGAGTTTAAACTAAATAAGTTTGCTGGAGGTGTCCTTTATAATTTTATAAAAAAATGATGTCTTTCTTTATATCGCTCAGCATTTCCCCTTTCGACTGAAGGCAGCATCTTGTGGGACATTGACAAAACATTTGACTTATTAATGAATGGTTTTTAACAAAAACAGTATCAATGACAACTGACAAAACAAAACTGCTCAAAGATGGTTTTATACTAAAAGCTTAGATTTATTTATAGAACAATGGAAATAAGATTAAAATGACGTCAAACATGCCATTATATGATGCCTTTTAATAATATTTGTATTGTTACGTCATGTGAAATTATACCATGGACGAGTGATCTCAATTGGCCGGCAATGTAAAAAAGGGTTTCAAGAAAAGAAGAATGCAAAGAAATAACTTACGAGCTGCTTTTACAATGCCAAAGTCGACGCCACCAGCAGTCATCAGTCTGGCGTATTCTGCCTCTATATAGTCCGCTGTTATAACGATATTGGTGCCATTGATAGTCAGAGACTCGTGGGACAAAAAAAATATATTTGAAACCCCCAGGATCCCACTCGAATTCCTGTGACATAAAAAAAGTAAACAGAAATCAGTAATGTGTGTTTAAATGATAATTTTTCTTTCCTTTTCTTGGTAAAGATGACGTAACACAAACATTTGCTGCACCTTTTAAATTTAGTAATAGATACCGTATGCCAAAAAAATTAAACTGCATCATACAGCTGTTTTGTCCTTCTAGGACTCTTCGGTGATGCTAGGGGCCAAAAGGTGGGAATCCAAAATAAATTTCTAAACTATTGTAGAAGCAGAAGGGTCAGGTGCGTAAAACCCCTTTAATTTATGAATTCAAAAGTAAAATTAAACTAGTTCTGTATAATTTCAAATCGTGTTCAAATTAACAACGTAGCCGAAATCTACCGATTTTCGTACACACTTTAAACTTTTGTGTAGAAATGCTTTACAAGTCATCTGTCTGATGAAGTTGATAGAGTATAACTCGTGCTATTCGTTGAAACTTCAAATGAAGCATTCATAGGTTGTGCAAAAGAATCTTAACATACAACAAATAAGGTGATATATTTTGCTTGCTGTAATTAAAGAAGGATAGAAAATATAAGTTTATATTGATAGAAGAATAGTATATGTAGAATTTATGGTGATATAAGAATAGTAAGTATAAGTTAATATTTATAGAAGGGTAGTAAGTTTAAGTTTATATTGATAGAAGGGTAGTAAGTATAAGTTTATATTAATATAAGGATAGTAAGTATAAGTTTATATTGATAGAAGGGAAGTAAGTATAAGTTTATTTTAATAAAAATATGGTAAGTGTAAGTTTATATTGATAGAAGGATAGTAAGTATATGTTTATATTAATAGAAGAATAGTAAGTATAAGTTTATATTGATAGAAGAGTAGTAAGTTTAAGTTTATATTGATAGAAGGGTAGTAAGTATAAGTTTATATTGACCGAATGATATGAAGTATAAGTTGATATAATCAGAAGGATAGTAAGTATTATAGGTTTATATAAATAGAATGATAGTACGTTTCATAAGTTTATGTAAATAGAAGGTTAGTACGTATTATAAGTTTATATAAATCGAAGGATAGTAATTTTTTAAAGTTTCCATTGACATATGGGAGGTACTTTTCAGCAACATTGTCAAAAATAATTAGCACTCAAGATGTTACGTTTTACTTTGTAGATGCGATTCATTTTTTGAATCATGTGGATTTGCTAGATTTATTTTCAATGTTATTAATATCATACATTATATATCTAAAATGAACACAACTACCAATAGGTCATTAAGGTTATTTCGAATAGGTATGGCTTTTATTTTTATATTTTTTTTGTGAGAAAAGAACTCCCCTAGATTTTGAATTAGAATTACACAGAGAAAATTGTCTTTTAAAAACGTAAAAAATAGATTGGAGTGAACAATTAAACGTTTGAAATATTCTATCTGGGCCCAGTTGTTCAAAGGGTGATTTGCTTAATCACCATTTAACGACATTTTTCAAACTTCAATAATTCTGTCAATATACAAGATAAAATCTTAAAATTTTGCATGTTAATTTACACTATTGAATATTTGATACATGCAATGCTGTAACTAAAGCTATGGTTTAATTTTGAAGTTACAAGATACTTCAAATTTGCGCTAATAACTAATTAAGCTAATCACCTTTTGAACAACTGGGCCAAGGTGATTATTGGAGACTAATACTTTGATACTATCAAAAGAAATATAAGGGTTACTGGGCATTTTTAACATGTGATGTTAAGGGGAGGGCAAACTAAATCCGAAATTGATCAATGTTTAAACAGGTAGAGTAAACTACATTAAACGACTACTTACCAGAACGTTGTTACCCAACTCATCACAAATACAGTCCTTACGTCAGAACCACTTTTCACACTCTGTGCGTTCTACAATGAAAAAGCACAGCGTTTTGAACCTGAATTGATTTGTTTTATTTTGTTTTACGTCCTATTAACAGCCATGATCATTTAAGGACGTGCCAGGTTTTGGAGGTGGAGGAAAGCCGGAGTACCCGGAGAAAACAACCGACCTTAGCACGGCCAGTACCTGGCAACTTGATTGAAACTCGCAACCCAAAGTGGAAGCTATTGGTAGAAAGTCGGAACATATTAACCACTCGGCCGACACCACGGCCCCTTTTTGAACATGAAGGATATAGGTAAGTTAAAAGTAAGAATAAAACACACAGGAGAGATAAATGCTAACCTGTTTTTATTGATAACTCATTTTCACAGTAACTTCCAATTCGTTCATTTAACTAACAACTGTAGGGCACTTTGTACAAAAGAAAACGTAAATAAAACAACTCTTACATATACTGGAGTTCGACAGGCTTTCAAATTGTGGGATGCCTTGCATAAATAAAATTAATCAAAATTCAGAACTTTCATCGGTATAAACGTCTGAATAAATGAGAGCTTGGATTGCATTTTACTATGATAAATCAACATACCAAACTACATTTCAATCTTTGTATTTGTTAACATGTAAATGAACGAATGACGGAATGATGAAATTATGGATTGACGGAAAGACAGCCAAGGGTAAAAACTATATTCTCTATATGGGGGTGGGTAGGGGGGGGGGGCGGTCATAATCAACTATATCGATAAAGACCAACAGGTTAACATGGTAACATAATAACTAACCATCACTCATGAAGAAACCTCTAAATCTATATATATATATGGAGACCTTGATAATGAAAGGAAGGGTGAATGGAGGAGAACAATTTCATATAAGGATTGCTCAAAATACACATAATAAAATAGCATCTTTATATATTATTGTTTAATACATTTTATTAAGTTTGTTTTGTAAGTCATTATGTTATCATTACCTAAAAATGTTTATAAGATACCTATTCTTATCGCGTACTTAAATACAGTGTCCTCGAGTTAGGTTTAGACCTCGATCTATGTTATATCACGCATACTAATGAGCTTGTACTGTATTAAACTTCATTTGGGATGCTGAGATTGAACTGGCCACATTTGTTTGTATTGTTGTTTATTGCCCGATCACTCTACCATTTTTTGGAGGTCTCGCTTGCTGAAAGTAACTTGACATACAAATGTACGTATTTTTTTTTTATTTAATGGGTTGCACCGTTTTTCATATATCTATCATATATCGATGTCGACTGCTGACAAACAAACTAACAACACAAAGATTCGAGAGATACAGGTTGATCAGAACTATGGGCAAGTTTTATGGTCGCCATTTGTGTCTCATTGAGAAATATTCTGTATCTTTAAGTGATATGAAGATGGATGTTTTTGAGTATGCTCATTAGTGTGTTTACTTGTTGTGATTAACAATGATACTCGGTTCTCATTTTGAGAACTTGATGTTAAAATGTTTTTTCTAGCCATAAGCCCATATTCACTGTTCTTTTCATGTATTTTTTTAAACTAAATGTTAAAATCAGTTTACGTCGTACAGGGCCATTATTCTCGCCTAGTTCTTCTGTAGAGCTCAGGACGATGTAACAAAACTGTGTATGACAAAGCAGTCTTCGTAATATAGGACTTTTGCCTGGTCCTCCAAGAAGATTCAGGTCTTCACCTGGTGACACGTTGCTCATGAAATTTCTTTCTTCATTCATTCGTATACGATCCTATCATTTACATACTTTTTTAGATTCCTCAACCAGGATCGTCTTTGCCTGTTAGGAGATAAATAGACGTCACACAACGATTGGTTGTTGGATATTGAATTTATTTCACTTTCTTTAATTATTTTTTAAAAGCTCGTGTCTTTCGTTACTATACCATATCCAATAACCACGAGTCGTGTGACCTGTTTCTACCACAATAATATTAAGTCGCAGTGTTGTTTTCCGTGTACCGCGGAATATATATTCCTACCATATTGTGACGACATCAACAATCGATAACGACGTCAACAATCAGCAAGTTGCATTGAACCACGTGATTTCAAGTCAAAGTTCAACTTCTCAACCAATCAAAAGTCCAGAAGGTCATATTCCACTGGTGGTATGTAACATATATTTATCCAACAGTCAGCACGTTTATACAATGGTCTGAGAGTGGAATAGCACAGGGCATTGTGGTAGAAGGTTTCATATCTCATATCATATGTCTAGTATTATTTTCATAGTTTCTCCACTCACGCTGGCCACATTGTTACATGCAACAGCCGAGACAGCTCTGAAAGCAATGCTTTTTATATGTGGAATAGCTAAATGTGTTTTCAGTTTCATTTAGTATATAAAGTATGTATGTGCGTTACTATGTATGCCAGTGTCTAGTCTTGTTATACATTTCGCTACTCTTTACATGTGGTTTCGGTATTTGTTTATATATGAGGGGTGTTCCAAATATAATGTCACTTGCATCGGTGCTCATATAGCGGAAGTGCTTTTGTTCATTTTAATTTGCTCTGCCCTTCAAAATACTCTCCGCCAGCCAGAACACTCCTTTTTAGCCGGTCAATCCATTTTTCTCTTCAATGGGTACACCCATCAGACACTGATAAACAGCAGATCCAAGGGCATTTCTCGAATTGTATCTCCTTCCAGATAAATGATATTTAAGTTTCGGAAAGAGAAAATAGTCGCAGGGGGCCAAGTCTGGCGAATACGGAGGGTGCGGAAGGACGGGTACCTTCTCTGACTCCAAAAAGTCAGTCACAATATGTGCCTTGTGAGCGGTGCATTATCATGCAAAAGTCGGACATACTTAAGTCCTGTTTTAGGGCGGCGACTTTTGTAGTAGTTCTTCAACTTTCTCAGAACAACGTTTTTATAGAGCTTGCCTGTGACCGTTCTGCCTTTTGACACCGGGATTTGAATAGCTGGACCCTTATTAGTAAAAAAAATAGCATATAAAACCTTCTTTACCGTTCGTATTCGTTTGGCAATACTTGGGCGTCTGGCATTTTTAGTGGCCCATATTCGGTTGGCAACCTTCCGCTTTGGTTCAAAATAATACACCCAGGTCTCATCACTAGTGGCTATATTATCAAAAGCCTTTTTACTTTTTTGGGGTACATTTTGAGAAGTTTTTTTGCCATTGTTACACGCGTCTTCTTTTGCTCATCCGTTAAAAAATGGGGTATCCATCTTGAATTTATCTTTCTAACTTTTAGGTGTTTCTTCAAAATTGCATGAACTCTTTCTAACGAGAAGTTTGTCATTCGAGCCAATCGTCTTACGGTGAATCGAGTATCAGTTTGGAGGTTATTTCGGATTTTTTCGATGTTACCTTTGGTCTTAGTTGTTGCAGGACGACCTGGGTGAGCAGCATCTTTCTGTTGCTGCTGTCCAGCACTAAATTAACCTACCCACCTACAAACAGTCCTGTGAGACATTTGGCCCTCCCCATAAATGTCTCACACCTCGCGGTGAATATCTACAGTCTTTATGCCGAGTAATGACCTACCTTTTATATAGGCCCTAAATTCAAGAACATTTTCAGCTAGTTTTCCTGTCATTTTGTGTCTAGTCTAACGAATAGGCTATGAAACGATGTACACTGTACCGAGGCCAGTGAACGTGTGGACGAGATATTTACCTGTGTCACGAGCCAGTGATCACTCTATCGATACAAGGTGGTTTTGTGCATAAATTGCACGTTTTCCGCGAAATAAAGCACAGATGACATTATTTATAGAACACCCCTCGTATATATTAGAACCAGGTACAGTTGAGCCGAATATGTTAACACACATTTAATACAAAGATGACGTAGCACACACATGTGCTGCACCTTTTAAAGTTAGTAACAGATACAGTATGCCGAACAAATGAATTAAACTGCATTATAAAGCTGTTTTGTCCTCCCATGGCTCGTCAGTGATGCTAGGGGCCAAAAGGTGGGAATCCAAAATTTATAAACCCCTATGATTTATGAATTTAGAAGTAAAACTAATCTAATGCTGCATAATTTCAAATCGTGTACTACGAAAATGTGTACATTATGTACCGTGCCACTACTTAAATGAGATTAACTGTGGCTATAGAGTCTCCAACAAACCTCTTGGACTAAAAAAAACCACCATTAGAGTCTGCCTTCACGTTTCACAACAACGTCACAACACATTTCTGCTATTATCAAAAGTAGATGGAGATACTGTAGTGCAATCTTACCCCCTCTGTAATATATGCCGCCATCATCTGGTATGCTATGCTTGTCTTGTCTGCATAATCCGGAAGAAAGATCGTTGTTGTCAGGGTAATATTAACTTCGAAAAAGGTTAAAGTTTTCACGGTGGTCGGTACCCTTGTGGTCGTCATGGTAACGTTCGTTCTTGCAGGCATTGCGGTAGTCGTTATATTCAAGGCAGATGTTGCTGTACTTGTGGTTGCTGTCAAAACTAAAAACAAAGAAATGTTGATTAATGTAACGTTTTTAATAGTTTTCCGTTAAATAACATTATATTCCACGAATATTGCAGACTATACATTATATTTCGATGGTGTGTCGTATTGCTTTGACACTGTTACTCTGATGTTCTTAAACCATGCATCTTTTTTGAAGCTCGCGAATTGAAAAAGGCATTGTAGAAATTTTGTACCGGTAATCTAATGACGTTTTCGAAGATAACAAATTATCAAATTATAGATACTCATTTTTGAAAAGTTACAAAAGACACGAGGTTTAGCTTTTGTAGCTTTTAAAAAATAATTAACGAGAGTGAAACAGATTCCATATCCAATAACCACGAGTCGTGTGACCTGATTCTACCACAATAATGTTAATATTAATATTAAGCGAAAACACATCATCTCGTATATTCCCGAAAAGTTGTGACGACGTCAGCAACCGATGACGACTTCAAAGAGTCCGCACGTGGCAATGAACCGCGTGATTTCCCGTCGAAGACAAAGTTCACCTTCTCAACCAATCAATAGTCCAGAAGATCATATACCGTTAGTGGAATATAACATGTATTTATCCAACAGTCAGCACGTTTATGCAGTGTTTTGAGAGTAGAAAAACACAGAGTAGTGTGGTAGAAAGTAAGTACAAACAGCTAACAAAAGTTCGGTTAACATGAGATAGTGTATCTATTAAAGACACTGAATCACATAAAACGTGTTAAATCGTGTAGTTTTAGACCTATCAAATGAAACGAATTGAAATAGTTGTTTTGCTTCATTAATGTTTTGGACACAATGTTAAAGGACCAATATACGTTACTTTCGGCAAAACTTAGAGCGAAAATCAAGCCTAATAACTTATTATATTTATAGATTTAGTTAAGATTAACTGATATCAGCAATATTCAAGGTGAATTCTTTCGCGGTTACCGGTACAACAGGAGTTGAAACACGCTATTTGTAAACACGCGTCCATTTCGAACCGTCTTCTACCTTCGGTTTGTTGATTAAGTGGGCCCCACCTGAATTATTTTAAATTCTTTGCATTTTATTGTCAAGAGTTTCTTGTTAGTTACCACTCAGGTTTACTTCGTTTTAGGCTAATTTTTGCCTGGTTACCAACTGGATTTTTTTCAGAATTTTTCAGAATCACGAAAATTTCTCTGAAGTTACGTATATTGGGCCTTTAAAGAGAAAACACTCACATCGTGCGGTGACCTTGGTAAATGCAATGCCTCCTGCTGTCATCTGACTTGCGTACTCTTCTTCCACAAGTTTTTCCGTTACATTCATTTGTGTACCGTCTTTCATAACTGTACTACTGTTGAGATGAAGCATTGATTTGATTCCCAAAAATCCCATGTCCCTAAAAAGACAAACAAAAAGAAGACTGTAAAAAAGTTCTTTTTTTATTTACCTTATAAAACTGATACCTCGTTTCTCACGTTTAGGATGTGATTTTATTAGGGTGTAACCTAGATTTAACATAGCTTTTGTAGTCAATGAAGCAGATGATGCTTCACCTTTCGGAACACCTGATCTTATTATTATGTACGTTTTCAATGATCCCTTTGTGAAACTTTCCTTTAAAAATTGTTCATATATCTAGAGTTTGATCGATTTTGAGTTCGGTTTTATTGACGCTTCGGTATTGTCTGAGTTTATCAATGGATTATCCTTTCCCTATATTTTGTAATAGAAAGAACAGTATAGTCGAGCTTGTGATCGAATGGTGGCAGGTTCGAGTCACATTAGCGCCCAAATGGCACCTCCGGCTGTATCGTCACAGAGAGATGAAAAATGTATTAGCAAATTGAAAAGGCCCTATAACCACATATAATAATTTATTAACCACTGGGAGAAGATATACAAGATAGTTTGAGATAGGGCACTGTAGAAAGACCTATATTTATTTTTAAAGGGAAGCGATATTTTTAGATTATCAATTTGACCTGCTTTATTTCCTATATAGCTTACGTTGTTATTCAAGTTTTAAGTTTTATTTAAACGTTGGGGCATTAGTACAGAACATACAATGTATAGAGTGTAATAACAATACAATACAAACAATACAATGCAGTGGTACAAATTAAATGATTATTATATTGTTAGATTCTGAAATAATTGTCCTTATGTACTAATAATCTCTAATGTTTTAGCTATTTAACAATTTCAAAAAATTGAAAACTGTTGGATGTTTCCGATAGTATTTTTGGATTTATTTCATTCTTCGATTTAGAAATTTGCTTCATATAAAAAGTAAAATTCATCCTCCGCCTCAAAGGAGCTACATTGCCTGAATGCAGGTAAATTGCCTTATGTTGAACAAGTCCTTGATTTTCTAGGTATACAGTATATAGAAAAGTTTGTTGTAAGCCAAAGATCGAAGTTTACTTTCCTAATTACCTTCATAAATTTCCAGGGCAAACTCCTTTAATAACATTAGTTATCATGGAGTATGCATCTATAAGGTATCAATAATGAAAATCTTAGATTTTAAGTAATATTGGACTTTTATTCCCCACGTATTTTTTTACATGGATGCCATGCATTGGACAGTGGAATCAGTCAATGTTTCATGATATTTTCTCCCATCATTCACCGATTTTTCTCCTCTGTTTCCTGTTCAACAGTTCTCTGTCACGCCGTAGGCTATTACAAATAGCACGAAGAGACAACAATGTAATGACATCACGACAATAATATAATGACGTCACAACAACAATACCACCATGCTAAGTCAACAATTTAATAAATTCACGACAACATTGTGTTTCATTGATTCTTTCTTAAAAAGAATATTAAAAAATTGTTTACAGTAATAATATCCTACCTTGATGTTTTGACAGAGAAATCGCAAACCCTCGGGGTGATATTTTTCATTGTCTCACTCTCGGCAGACCCTCGGGTAAGACAACCAATAATATCACCCCTTGGGTTGGAGATTCTCTGTCACATCTCAATGTAGGGAAAGCTTCTATTTGTCTAAAATAAGTTTCATCACCTCCTAACTAGTTTATATAATATAATCCAGTTCTACCACATAAATATTGTTAAATAGCATTATGCAAAGCTCATACTCACTTGAATTCAATAACGTAACTCGATTCGAAGATTTGACGTAGGAAAGACGCATTCATCATCTCTGAAGTCTGAAACAAATAAATCAAACAAGTACTGTAAAAGTAAATATTTTCGCGAGAAGAGGTTTTCACTTAGTCAGCCTCCACACTCTTTGCGATGTGGACATTTTCGCGTTGTCAGTCGCGCTGTTTTGTACTGTTTGCCGATAATAGTATCATAGACTATAAAGGTTAAGTAGTGTTTACAATATTCGCGTGTGGAAATATTCGATGAGATGTGATGCAAGTGAAATAAGCGAACATTTCCACACCGGGAACAATGTCTCTTTTACAGTAAGGATTAACAAGGGCTTCAAAAACAACGTCCAAGATATCGGATTTTTTATTTGGTTACCTTTGATGACATTGTGTCATTGGCTTTAGAATTCAGTCAAATTCCCTAATTTGATTCAAATAATATTTTTTCACCATAGCAAGTAAAATAAAAAATCTTTACTTTTGACATTACAGTTTTAAAGAATACGTAGATATCAAAATCTTAAAGAAATTAATATATGGATTGTTTTTGCTGTTACATATTTTCTTTTTTAAACATTCAAAGACGGATGATGTGGTATATTGTAGTGTTTGTTTGATTAGTTATTCTAGAGCTTGTTCTGAATTTCAAGATTCTCGTGATAGATGTCAACTGCTGTCGACCAAGCTTACTGCACAAGGATTCGATAAATGCAGCTTGATGAAGATTATAGGCAAGTTTTATGATCGCCATCTTGATCTCATCGAGAAATATTCTGTATCTTTGTGTGATATGAGATGGACTTTTTTGAGTTTGCTTATTAGTTTGCTTACTTGTTGTGATTAACAATGATGACTCGGTTCTCATTTTGAGGATTGATGTGACCAAGATTTATATGGCGGGTGTCGTCGATGAAGCAGAAGACGCTTACTATTCCAGAACTACTGGTCTTTATTATATTCTCTTGTACTTTTACGAGGGTTTTCATGTAAATCTTTTCTTTGTTCAAATTTTAATTTTGCTCTAGTTTAATCGATTTTGAGTTCGGATTATTGTTTTGTTGACGCTTTGGTATTCTCTGATTTTTTTGTTATGTTTTTGATAACCTGATACAATTTTTTTTCTTTTTTCGTAATGAAGGTTCTGAACCTCATATCAAAGTAGGGAATAGTGCATTAGATAAACAAAAAGACGACGAATATGGAGCGGATGGGTGCCAAAAAAAAAGTCACCACGATAATTATACAGTTTCTGGCTGTCAACTACTGATTAGACCATTGGGATATCTGTCATAGTGCAGTGCTGTCTATGTTTGTTTTTGACGGTTCGTTCCTCGTGTATTATTGCTCACTATATTCTATATAAAAGAAAGTTTGAAACATTTATGGTTGCACTTCACAAGAAAAGAAATCGTGCTTTTGCAAATATCTTATAGATTCAATATCATGCTTTCTCCATTGTGTACTGGTAATGTATCTCAACTGATTATGGCTTTCTACAATTATCTAAGAATACTTGAAGTCGCGAAAAAAGGTCAACTCTATTTCTTAATATCCCTTCTAAGCGAGATATTCCATATGCTTGTTTTTGCTTAGTTTTCTTTATGTCAGTAAATGTGGTTCCGTTCACTCTGACGGTACCCTAAAAACGGGAGATTTTTCATCCTGAATATTTCCAAAGAAACATGTTTTTGAAGGCGATAAAGCAGAAGATCTCAAGTGTCTCCGTTATTATAATTTTTTAGTTTTGATCATGGTTTTGTTGACTCTTCTGTATTTACAAATATGAGACGAAAATCGATACTATCTTGCACGAAAACTCCATTATAAACATTTATATTTTAATAGCTTTTTTCGTACAGAAAGATATTTTTGTCAATACTTTTAAAAATGCATTGAAGATTTTCACTTTGGTTCAAATAGCTATACATGTATTATAGCAATTTTATTTTTCAGTTTTTGTTCCTACTTTAATCTTTTTAGTCAAAATGCGAACTTACCATTGCATTTACAGCGAACGCCATAGTCCTGAATTCAGAGCTGTTCTTATCGCCATATGGGGGTACAAATGTCAGATTCATAAGATCATAATTCATTTCGAAAGCCAACAATGGTTTAGCTGTTGTTGGCACTGATCCAGCATCTTTGGTTGAAAGCAACTGTGTGGTAGTCAGCATCGGTGAAACAGTCGTTGGTTGCATCGTTGTAGCTTTTACTGTGATGCTTGGTATGTTTGTAGTTGGATTTGGAGTGGTCGTTGTGGTTGTTGTTGGTTTTGGAGTTGTCGTTGTGGTTGTTGTTGGTTTTGGAGTTGTTGTTGTGGGTGTGGTTGGTTTTGGAGTTGTTGTTGTGGGTGTGGTTGGTTTTGGAGTTGTGGTTGTGGTTGTGGGTGTAGTTGGTTTTGGAGTGGTCGTTGTGGATGTGGTTGGTTTTGGAGTGGTCGTTGTGGTTGTGGTTGGTTTTGTAGTGGTGGGTGTGGTGGTAGTTGGTTTTGGTGTAGTTGTTGGGGTAGTAGTTGGTGTTGGAGTGGTGGGTGTGGTGGTAGTTGGTTTTGGTGTAGTTGTTGGGGTTGTAGTTGGTGTTGGAGTGGTGGGTGTGGTGGTAGTTGGTTTTGTAGTAGGTGGTAGAGTAGTTGTACTAGTAGTAGTAGCTGGAGTAGTAGTAGTAGTTGTTGTCGAGGTGGTCGTTGTTGTTGTAACCGCTGGAAGGAAATAAGAGAGAAACATAATAAGTTACGTTCAAAAGATATATTAAATGTGCTTTCATACAAGTTTTATATCTTGTCTTTAATCAAAACAGAGCTGCACAATAATTAAGAATGTATTTCCTAATTAATATTACGACTATTCATAAAAATTAGAAACACAATTCTTTCAATGAAGAGAGTATTGATATTGATGTAAATGATTGTCTGGAATTTTTATAAATCCTACAATGCTACAGAAGATTCAATTCGTACTCCGAAACCATTTTTTCGTACTTTAGTCTACGTTTCATTTTGTAGTTACTGTAAAAGTCAATATTTTCGCGAGTAGAATTTTCGCTTAGTCAGGCTCCAAACTTTTCGCAAGTTTTTGCATTGTCAGTCATGCTGTTTTGCACTGTGTGTCTATACTAGAATCATACACTGTAGAGCTTAAGTGGTGTTTTATAATTCGCGTGTGGATATATTCGCTGAGATTTGATGCAAGCAGAAAAAAAGCAACAAAAAAAAAAAAAAATAAAAAACATCACTTTTACAATATGCTTGATTAAGAATAAGTATATAATGGACATACCTTCTACTGTAATGTTGGCGACGTCTATTGACGCGGAAAGCCCGCCATACGCATTCGTATCGTTTGATTTTGTTACAGCTTCAACTAACAAAGTGATGACTACTTCAACGTTTATAACTATGGCTAAGGAAGGGGCGGCTGTAGTGGTTGTATTCGAGGAACTGCTGTTATTAGCGCCTCCACCAGATGTTGGTGACGGTTGATTGACAACAGGATTGTTAAAGACCAACGTAAAATTAATTATGACACTTCCTTGACTGAAAAGAAAAAGGAAAAATTAATTTATTTGTGTCATCAAGAAAAAATTGATGTGATAAGCTTTAAAATGCTACATATACTACATATAGAAACAATCATTATTTTATTTGTCTACCGTCATCGCTCGTGTATTTAACTTCAATAGGTGTCATTCTTAAAATAATCTATCCTAGACACATGGAACCTAGTGAGAATTGTCTTACTAATCCCCTTTTGTTATTCGAGATAGATGTGACCATTTTGAACTTCATATTAACACAATGGTCTTAATTGAAATATGAAAACAATACTTGGTCAGGGTAATATTTTTTTTGTAACCAATCTGTTCATTAGTTAATTTAAATATATCTGAGGGGACAAAATTAAGTTTCTTTAGATCTCTAATATAAAGTGGTTTTTATATAGTAAAATGGCAGGAAAAAGCATACATACACTTAATGTCAGGTAAATAATAAAAACAATAATGATGATAATACAAACACATTCTTAAGGATATCCTCCTTTAATTCTTATATCAATATGATATATGAACTAAAAAAGACAGAGCATATAAACACGTGAGCGATTCAATACATACAGGTAAGGGGGTGAAGGACACTTATTTTTATCCCATCTCTTTCCCTGTGTGTTTTTCCTTTTATCTGAATTCTAAACATGTAACCGGTATCAATGTAAGTATATCTGGGATTATAGGTGAGAAGCTGAAAATATGTACTTTAAAAGTCAATATTTTCGCGAGTGAAATTTTTCGCTTTGTCAACCTCCACACTATTCGTGATGTGGATTTTTTTGCGCTGTTAGTCATACTATTAATATAGATACATATAAACTTTTGTTACATTTTACCAGTGAAATATCAGAAAATATCAGCTTGATAAAATTTACATCACCACTTCTTATATCATCACAAGTATAAGAAATCTTATAATCATCACTAGTTATGATATAAGTTTCGGTCCGATATCAATGTGCACTATTGTGAAATATTTTTTTGTTATTCTACAATCAAATCATCTAATGTCAGGAAACTAAAAACCTTTATAGTATTTTTGAAATTAATAAATATCAAATGGATTGTATTACTATGTTTTTTGTATTTCATATATATTTTGAACAAAAATAGAACTTCATCCTGTTGCTTATTAATATTCTATTAGTCCTAATCAGTTGTAACCGCAAATGTTAAAAATGAAATCAGACTTTTGGGAATTTCAAAAATGTAATAAAAAAAAATTAAATGGTTTCCCAATAAATACGAAATACATTTTCGTATGGCAGATTTTAAAAACACTTTCACTCGTGCTACGCACTCGTGAATACATGTATACATAAAAATAATTTGTCATAACCGTGAAATATATTTGATATTTAACGGGAAACCATGGAATAGCCAATATTTATTTATTTTAGAACAATTATGAAACATGTTATCCAATTTATATTAATCACTCTTGTTGGCCCGGATGTTAGTGCGCGAGGGGTCTTAATGTGGGAGGAAACCGGGGTACCCGGAGAAAACCCACGTGGTCGAGCAGGTGACCCCATACTTTTTTCACCACCGGTCGGGGAATCGAACCCCGGCCGCATTGGTGAAAGACAAGTGCGCTTTTCACTGCATCACCCGACCACCCTAAGTCAGTCAAACTGATTTGTACTGTGTGTCAATAATAGTATATACATGGTAGAGTTTAAGTAGTGTTTTATTTATTCGTGTGTCGATATATTCGCTGAGATTTGATGCAAGCGAAATAAACAAAACAATCCACACCGCGAACAATTTCACTTTGATACAGTATATAAAACGTAAAAAAAACTGTTAAATTGTCAAACCGATTCATAAACACACACAGTGATGATAAAAAACGCCAATGGTCATCTTTAAAAAAATATCTGATCAGGAAATCGGCATGGAAGTGGGTTTTCAACATTGTTTTTTTTTTTTAAACATCAAAGCAATTTCAGAAAAATACTTAAAAATGAACAGCGATCGATAATTAATCCATTTACTCACCTGAACGATTCGATTATTGTTTTATTGTATAACTTCCCCAAAGAACCGTTTCTATAAATGTCGTCCATCTGAAAATACAATCAAGATCAAGATAACAGCTACACAATCATCACAACAAAACAAAGTGGCTATTAACAACTGATCATCATAACCAAAGTATCTAATCATTGATCTGTTACCAAATGGAAGTATACAGTCGAAATGAATACAATTTGGGCGACAGATAAATAGATAAATAGAATGTCTCTCATTAGGGCAACATAAATATTTATCCGCCACCTAGATTTGTAAACAGTAACTTTTACTGTACCTGTCACTTTATGCAAAAATGGTTTCCAGGCGTCATGTCAATGTAGATGGTAAAAGTCAGTAAATATATCTTTTTAAAGCATTGTAATTTTTGGTCTTTTTTGTCTTGATTTATCGACCCATCACTCCAAAAAAGCTGGTAAACAACCAATTTGCAATTAAACCGGAAGTATACATACACCCCTCTAAATGTACCACGTGACTGCCAAATCACGTGACATTCATCCAGGATTTCGTATCTCGGAAACGGCGTACTGCTAATGCGTTACTGTGGAAATAGTATAAACGTACTCACCATTTGTGTAAAATTCCCAGCCATGTCCTGGTACTCGGTAGAATTTACATTTTTGAGGTTGTCATCCCATTTCGTATTGTTGGCTTTAATATTTCCTTTAAATTCCACTAAAAATAGTCATAGAAATAATGTATGAGGCTAGGTTTTGTCATGTAGTGATATTTTGTATTGACGTCTAATTAAAAAACATAAAACACATAATGTTATAATTGTATTATATGTAAATATTTTGGCCCCTAGCATCACTGAAGAGTCCTAGGAGGACGAAACAGCTGTATGGTGAAGTTTAATTCATTTTTCCGGCATACTGTATCTATTACTAAATTTAACAGGTGAAGCACATGTTTGTGTAACGTTATCTTTAACATTCTAATTAATGCCAAACTACAATGTATTGTACACTTCTAAAACAGTCAGCATCGGAAAAAAATATGGATGAATTTTAACAATTTATTTTCAAAGATGATCCGTGAATTAGATATAAACAATTGTTCCAGTAACCTGAATAACATGTACTAATTACACGGCTTTTACACAGCAACGCGAAACATGTTATAATTAAGGTAAGGTATAGCCATTTTCACTATATTGTGTATGTCGTTTTCAAAGAACATTAAAACAATTTTTTTTCAGAATTAAAGTTGATTGAAACTAAAATGCAAAATATGATAAAGAAAATAAAACAAAATCAATAAAAGGAGGAGGCTACGTTATTCGAACTGAGGACCGTTGCGTTACCAAACCTTATTTTTAATTCTATAAACATTTAATTCAGGAATTATATCCAAGGTAATTGACACAAGGCACGTTTGAAATTGAATTGGAAATGAGAAAAACTCTGTTTGCTGGATTCTTCATTTTCATTTTCTATCATGAGCCTTGAAAACGAAAAATAGTCGAAACAAACAAGATATCCTGAATTTGAGATTTTTGGAATAAATAACATCTTTTGAAAAGTAGCGAGATACAGGTATAATTATAGCAATATATATGTATACAAAAAGTACTTACACTGCGCTGGTGGAGGAGTTTGGGTTGTAGTTGGAGTTGTAGTAGTCGGAGTGGTTGTTGTAGTAGTTGGAGTTGTGGTTGTGGTTGCTGGAGCGGGGGTTGTTGTTGGGGCGGGAGTTGTTGTTGGAGTTGTGGTTGTTGGAGTTGTGGTAGTTGGAGTTGTGGTAGTTGGAGTTGTGGTAGTTGGAGTTGTGGTAGTTGGAGTAGTAGTGGTGGTAGTTGGAGTGGTGGTAGTTGGAGTGGTAGTTGGAGTGGTGGTAGTTGGAGTGGTTGTTGTCGGAGTAGTAGTTGTAGTTGGAGTTGTGGTGGTTGTGGTTGGAGTTGTGGTAGTTGGAGTGGTAGTTGTTGGTCTCACAGTAGTTTCACCATCAGCTAAAACAGTAAAAATTTTTAGTAGAATATGCATAAATCGCTTTATATTTTTCATTTCAGAAACGGAATCAAAATACTTTTCTTGGCGTGTGTCATTCTATCGTGTTTTTGGTATAAAATGTCAATGATTTTAAACCTTTAATTATGGAACAGAATCTTACGCCACGTATATAGTAATACTTTGTTTACTTTAACGCCTATACATTTTCCCTTAAAACACACAATCACAATGTATAATTTGCACTTATTTAAATAGAAATTAGGACTTCTTTGTACTGCAGTAAGCGCCAAAAAACAACTTGAGTACTTTAAGTTTGATATTTATATATAAAGTCAAAAAATGACACAGCATTGCAGTAGAAACACTTTTTCTAACTATATATGACATATGAGTACCATAACCGTATATTGGTTTTCATTTCACTTGAATCGGTTTAAAATGTTAATAATCCACGGTGTATGTCCCAAATACAATTTACTTATTTCCAAAATTAAACACTAGCAGAAAGTTGTCCTTATTAGGAATAAAGGTTTGACAAACAAAAATTGTCCGCTCGGGTTCGAACAAGCGACCTCCGACTTTTGCGGAATAAACCATGCATAATATAAAGCATTTATACACTTAAAAATATTACTTATGATTGCGCTTATCTAAGAAATGTTAATCACTTTTTCAGATTAGTTCTATACCTAATATGGATGCGGTGTCCAAATTGTTCAATAGAGGGAACTGCGCAGAACTGGAACCATCCTTCAGGGCTGTTAGAGTTGATGTGACGTCAGATTTTACAACACTGCTAGACAGAGTGCTAGTCTGGCCGGGGATCTTATTGTTCTTGTATTTAAGAACGAAATTCGCAATAACACTTCCTTGTCTGAAACAAAATATACGTTTAAAGTTCAAATAATTAATAAATAAGCGTTTTACAGAAAGAAGATAAAGTCCATTGCCTTATTACCTTTTTGAATCACATTATCAAATTAGGAGAGGGCTTGTTTAGGCATTTTGTTTGTTGCACTATACCCGTAGAACATATTTGAGCTATAATATTCAATAAAATCTTCGTGATTGAAAACAAAAAAGAAACATATTCAAATTTTAAATCCTATTTTGCTAATATATTCAAATAATATGATAAATAATTTTAATAATAACGTCTTTATTTGTGATTAGCTGCACCGTCAAACCAAATATACAATGTAATTATACCTTGATTTCATCTATTCTTATTCGTTATCAGTATGTCCTTCCTGAATATCCCATTTGTCGTGATCAATGTCTACTGTTGTCAAACAAATTCACAACACAGGGATTCTAGAGATACAGGTTGATCAGAAATATGAGCAAGTTTTATGGTCGCTATTTTTGTCTCACTGAGAAAAATTGTGTATCTTTTAGTGATATGAAGATGTACGTATTTGAGTATGCGTATTGGTTGTGATTAAAAATGAGGACTCGCTTCTCATTTTGAGGACTTGATGTTTACTGGAATGTGACTAAAATTTACATGTTGGGTGTCGTCGATGAAGCAGAAGACGCTTACTATTCCGGAACACCTGATCTTATGCTCTTATACTTTTACAAGGGCCTCCATGTAATTTTTTTCCTTTTGTTCACAGTTTGGCCCATGTTTAGTTCGGATTTTGGTTTTGTTGACGCTTTTGAATCGTTAAGCGTATGATGTTTGAGTACTTAAAATAAGTTTTTTTTCTTTATATTATATTATTTAAGTTTTGTTTGTAAGTCACCTCTTCACTAACAGTAGCCAATTAATTTATATCCTTATCAATAAAATAGTCGAAACTTTATAATAATCTAAAACTAGCAAAATAAAAAATGACTTAAAATCAATGTTTAGTGAAAACTCACGCAAAGCCGTTCACCACAGTACTGTCATATATATCCTTTAGAGAACCACTTTGTTGTGCAGCGTCCATCTGTTAAAGAAAGAGAAAAAATTGGAATTAGCATTATCTGTGAAGAAATAAAACAAAGAATGAGCACTATCAGCGAGGAAAAATAAAACCCAAGGAATAAGCACCATCTGTAAAGAAAAAACAATCTCAAGGAATAAGCACCATCTGTAAAGAAAAAAACAATCTCAAGGAATAAGCATCATCTGTTGAGAAAACAATCTCAAGGAATAAGCACCATCTGTAAAGAAAAAACAATCTCAAGGAATAAACACCATCTGTAAAGAAAAAACAATCTCAAGGAATAAGCACCATCTGTGAAGGAAGGAATGAGCGCCATCTGTGAAGGAAAAGGAATCTTAAGGAATAAGCACCATCTGTTACAGAAAAAGAAATTTCAAGGAATAAGCACCATCTGTTACAGAAAAAGAAATTTCAAGGAATAAGCACCATCTGTTACAGAAAAAGAAATTTCAAGGAATAAGCAGGGTCAATTTCAACAGAAGTAAAAGTGTATGCAACAGAACAACGTGTTTCTACTTTGTTAATATGTTCAGCAGAAAATACATAGACATTTTTTTTATCGATTTGAAGATAATTGAAAAATCCTTCTGTATTAGATAGCTACGTTTAGATGATTCTTCTTCCTCAAGATATGTCATTATGATTTCAACATTTTCCATCGAATAAAATAACGCAATAATATAAGACTCTTTCATATGCGTGTATGTAGGATAGGGATATTCCACCCGAGGGGTCACAAAATGTGATGAAACCCGAGGCTTGCCGAGGGTTTTACCACATTTTGTGATCCCGAGGGTTGAATATCCCTATCCTACATACACACATAATGAAAGAGTCTTTTTCTCTCATATCAACTACCCGAATAAGCTCAAAAACCATGAAAATACGTTTAAACAGGCTACCATTTTGAAATTTCAACTTTTTCCTTGAGCTTTTTTGACGAAAACTAATTAGACGGCGAGTTTAAGCATACCCTATATTTGCAAACGAAGTTTGCACAGAAAAATTAATCTCCTCTTCCTGGTGTTTATGGTTAAAATTTTGTGAAAGGTTTTAATTTTATCACGCCGTCGTTTTCTCTTTCCGGCATCAGAGTTTACCGTATTCGTGACGTCACGTCATTGTTGAGCCATTGTGACGTCACGTCGCGTGAAATGCTATGTAAGATAGATTTTTCTTACATAGCTTTCTTACATGGGCAAACTCTATCCAACATGGCGAGATATGAGAGAAAGTAATATCTTACTTAATATGTACGTATCGTTTTCACTTTTTTCTCTAATAAGGTATACCATAATATTTTATCCTTCTTAAGCGAAACGATTTTATGCTATTTCATATTTACATCTTTTTCGGCTCTCATACATCAATATGAATTGCATATTTTACCTTTTCTAGGTGCGCCGATTTTATATTTATGTAAAGTACTAATCTAATTTTTTTGTATATCTTCATTTTTATTTTTAAGCATTTTCAAAAATACAAATATGAATACACACATCCATCATTCAGCAATTTACATAATTTATTATTTTCAGTTTAAATAAAATTGTTTTACAAAGAATATCTGAATTACTTTAAAACGGAACATCAGTAAGATCAGAAAACAGTGGTCAGCCTGTTAGACTTGAATAATTGTAAGGGAAAAGAAAACTTTTTGAGACAAATAACGAATCTGTATAAATATTTATCGATTTGATATTTAAGAACCGTTTTTTCCGGACCAAATGCTCGCCAGTACACTTACCATGGCTTTGAAGTTATTGGACTTTGTAGTATACGCGTTGCTGCTGGGGTTACTGAGGTCACTGTTCCAGGCATCTGTCATTTTCATGGACATTTTGAATTCGACTGAAAAAAATAATGTATAAATTCTTACAAAAATTGTCGTAAAGAACTGAATAATATTATTTAAAAAAAAACATGAATACGAGTTCCATAATATACTGGAATATGTGCATGTTCACTTCATGGTCATCATCAATGGTCCCTCACGATAGCTGGACCCGACCGCGTATTTCATATCATATCGAAAAAGATATACGTAAGATAATTCGTGCTACATGACGGGTGTCGTCGACAAAGCAGACGACGCTTACTCTTCCGGAACACCTGGTCTTATTCTCCTGTGCTTTAACGAGAGTCTCCGTGTAAATTTTCTTTTGTTCCTATTTTAATCGATATTGAGTCCGGATTATGGTTTAATTGACGCTTTGGTAGGTAATCTCTTTTTTTTTATTAAAACGATTTTGAATAAAGAATACTGCTTTGTTGACGCTTCGGTATTCTCTGACTTAAATAAGATGATAATGAGTCGCTCAGCGTATTCTTCAAATAGGTAATGGCCAAGTTTGTTTAACTTACCTGGTGTTTTGGACTCCGGCCCAGGAGCTGCAATGAAAAGAGAGATTTAAAAAATAAATTGCTTTATTTAACGAAAAATAAAAATTATCATATCAAAATATATGTATAAGGTTAAAATTTCATAAAAAATATCAGAATTCGGAAGCAGCAATAATTCATATAAACCGTGTTTTAAACTTGGTTTTCGGATGAAATTAAATAAAGCTGAGTATATTATTTTTTATTGCACACGTATTTAAAAATTCGGAACTTGTATCATGAAATAAAAATTAAATCGTTTTTCCTTAAAAAGATGAACCTTACATACGCACATGCGTATGCAACGTTAAAATTTAGTAATACATACAGTATGCCGAAAATAATGAAATTACACTACACTATACAGCTGTTTCGTCCTGTTCGAGTATTTGAACATCAAAGAATTTAAATGAACAATAATCTTAATTTTACAGTCGAACCTCATTATCACGAAGTCGGCGGAATAGAGAATAAACTTTGAGTTATCTTAGTCGTTGAGCCAAACGAGTTTAAATGTTTTGAGTGAACTGCATAATCGTATAACTCAGAGACCCCGTTTAATTCGAATTATTTCGTCGGGTACTGGACCCGACGAAATACTTCGAATGAAACGGGGTCTCTGAGTTATACGATTTCGAGATATCTAAGTTCGAGTGTACTTACTGTCTCCGAGGTAGATGATTACACCGGTTATGACTGCTACCGCTATTACCACCACAATGGCTGTCACAATCAAAATTTTCGGCAGATTAGATTTCTTTTTCCACGTCCTCAAAGATGAGGACAAAGACGCTGTTGATTCTCTATCACGGTAGTTTGTTGGGTCTGTGTAGTCATTCCGGTAGGCCATCCCTGGCTTATAAGGATTCTGGCTATATCTGTCGCCATACTGGGCTTGGTAATTTGGCTGATAGTAATGGTCTTGATACTGTGGATTGTCAAATCCGTCGTCTTCGTATCGGTTGCCATGGTGACGATCCCGATGATGACTCGACCTCTTTCCCTTCTGAATAAGAAAACAATTGTACGTGTTAAGTATGCTTTATATCAAATAGTTAAAGAGAGCATGGTTTTGACACTGATGACTCGGTTCCCATTTTGAGGGTTGTTGTTTGCTTGATGTTAACAGTTTAATTATTTGTTTATGCATACTGTATAGGTGCAGCACATGTGTGTGTTACGTCATCTCGAATGTGACAATTTACATGGCGAGCGTCGTCGATGAAGCAGAAGATACTTACTCTTCCGGAACACCTGGTCTTATTCTCTTGTACTTTTACAAGGGTCTCCATTTAAATATTTCCTTTGTCCATATTTTGCCCCTGGTTTAACCGATTTTGAGTTCTGATTATCATTTTGTTCACGTATCGATATTCTCTAATTATTTTTTTTATATATATAAATAGTGTGTTCGATTCATTACCACATTGTTTTAAAATTGTTTGGTGAGAAAGTCAGTTTGAACTAAGCTGTAATACTTTCCGGATTATATTTAAGCAGAATTGAGTTCCCATGGGAAACGACCTCAATAAAACAGTCGCTCACTTCAGAAGTTTAACAATTGCATAGAACATAGGTAGACCCCGTGCATGTGTTTTTAAAAAAATATACACAGCAATTTTGTTTTATGTTCCATTCAATGTATGCCAGTGGTTTGTAGGGTAGATGAATAGTTCTATTTACTGTGGAATAGACAAATGATGTCACCTTTTAGAACTCAAAACTCAAGCAAAGATTATATTATGTCTGGGTATCAATTGAGATACAACGGTGTCTGAATAGACCGTGATTTGTATAGACTTGTTAGCTTGCTACAGGGTTTTACGCACCTGACCCTTCTGCTTCTACATTAGTTAAGACATTTTGGATTCCCACCTTTTGGCCCCTAGCATCACTGAAGAGTCCAAGGAGGACGCAACATCCGTATGATGCAGTTTTAATTCATTTTTACGGCATACTGTATCTATTGTTAAATTTAAAGGTGCAGCATATGTGTGTGGTACGTCATCATTACTACTATGGTTAACGAAAAAAAAGGAATAAACGAGATATTATGAAAATAATAGAAATTTTTAGTTATGTGACATTCAGAGGGATTCTAGGTGCATCAAACAGAAAGGATTTTTTTTGTAAAATTTAACATTATCTTCAAAAATGAGATTTTCGAAAATAACCATGCATCAATATAACAATGCTTTAATACTAGGTTCAAGAAATTTTAACCCTTTCAACCCTTCGTAACTTTAGTAGACTCTACCACGCATTGATATGTGTTAGTCTATCATGATCTACAGGGGTAAAAGGCTTACGGTGTCGTATGATCGTGAAGCTATCACGCACCAACACACAACTCGGCGTACATCGTGACAACAATAACTAACTTTGTCGGTACACAATCCCAAGGTATGCACATACTTTATAATTACGTAGTAAAATCTGACCGAGCTATTTGTACATTGTGCTGAATCACCCTCCCGTGAGAAAACTTGCACAGCTAATTAATTTTTCAATTTCAAACAATGTTCATGTCATTGCCACACACACATATATATATATAGATATACACAGTTATACACAATGACATTATACAGCCATAATTGCAGCACTAACAAGAGGATAGGACAACAGGACAAGCCAATATCAGTCTTTTCCAGGTAACTAGTCGGCCTAGTCACGTTCTACTCATTCAACCCTGAAATTTCATAATGAACAATTCCAACCTTTGAATTGGGAGAGTTCAAATGCGTCGTCAAGGTCGAATGAATTTAAGTGATCAACATATTTGTAATTATACCTTGCGACATAATCGACTAACGTTATGCAATATTGGAATGAAGCCAATGAGTGCTCCTAAATTTAAAATAACGGTCACATTATACGTTGATATACATTGTATGTACAGTTTGACTAATTCATTAACAAGGAATATATATAGTATACACTAATGTTAATCTACGGGCTAACTGACATTACCAATGTTAGTTTATATCAACACTGAATGTATTTATATAAATGTACGGTCATGTAGTCTTGATGTAAATATAATATTCTAGTATGAAATATATATTTATATTAGTTTATTTCAATAACGAATATGTTTATGTCATTTTACATATACAGTGATGTATTCTAGGTATATGTATGTAAATATATAGAATTACTTGGCGTTCATACAATATTCTTGTATAAAATACTGGGTGTATCTATATTAGTTTATTTTAATAACAAATGTGTTTATGTCAATATACATATACAGTGATGTTTTCTGGGTTTATTTATGTAAATTTACATAGAAATATTTGATGGGTATACAGTATTCAAGTAAAGAAACACCGTGTATTTATATCAATCTATATAACATCTGTGTATTGATAAGTTAGAAATAGAATTTGTGATAATATCTAAATTAATGTATAGAAATGATGGAATCATATTAATGTATAAGCATATTTGGTATAAATATACTGCCATCCAAAAATTGTGTTACAAACGTTGTGTGCATTTTAAGCCATTAGCAAACAAAAAAAATGAACAAAACTGATGCAATTTCCTAAAGATAGTCCACTTATCAGTGGCAATTGGCATTTTATTTTAAGAAAAAAACCTAAGTCCTGGAAGGGAGGGTCAAGGGAGGGGGTCAATTTTTGACAATGTTCAGAAATGAATAAAAAATGTTTTTCTTTCATTTGCACAATTAAATGGAATTAATATAATGGCATGCACTGTCAAAATATAAGAAAGAAATATATTGTTGAACTGTATGTATTAAACAAATTTAAATTGCAAAAAATATTGCATTTTAAGGATATTAATTGTACCAAAAAACATACACGTATGTAGTTGAAAAATAACAAAGCATCGTAAGCAGTTAAATATAACTTCAAAATATTAATAGTAATACATACTTCACAATTGGGTTTTGCTCAATTTCAAAGTGTTTGCAGAAAAGATGTATCAGAACTTTTGGATGGCAGTGTATATATACATTGAATGTTTTTTTTGCTGAATTGGTAGGACCTTCGGCGCCCGATCAGCCGAAGGGATAATATGCCTAAAATTGTTTCATGGTTTATGTATATTCTGTTTATGTGATGTAACGTGTATTTTATGTGTCTTGATAAAGGGGCGGATAGCCTTGAAAATTTTACAATTTTTTTGCCGTACTGCCGCTATTACTTCCACGATCATATATGTAATACTTACTAGGTTTATTAATATAAATGTGCAAGAATACTTTGTGTGAATATATATAATACATACTTGGTTTATCAATATATATGTGTAAGCATACTTTGTGTGTATATATAATAAATACTGGGTTTATTAATATATAATGTGTAAGAATAATTTGTGTGTATATATATAATACATACTGGGTTTATTAATATATATGTGTAAGAATACTGCGTAAGTTTATAAAAAGGTATACTGGATGCATTTAGGTTGATGTATTAGAATATAAACAATATCAATTATATTCATAATAGTGTATATCAATACTAAATATACAATATTTCTCATTGAAACCAAGATGGCAACTGTAAAAGTAATATTTTTCATAAGATTGCATCCCTCGAATCCCTGTGCCGTGTTAATTTTGTTCGCCAGCAGAATGATCACCAGGCGGCGAACTTAGCACAAACGACACTGTCAATTAAGTAAACGGAGAATCAACTGTTCTGTACTGGTGTTACCATAGAAATATTTTTTCTGAAGAATAATTTTATATGAAGATGGACGTTTTTTGAGCAGGCTCATTAATGTGTTTAGTTGTTGTGGTTGACAAATGATGACTCGGTTCTTATTTCGAAGACTTGATGTTTACTTAGATGTGACCTATATTTACATAGCAGGTGTCGTCGATGAAGCAAAAGACGCTTACTCTTCCGGAACACCTGGTCGTATTATCTTGTACTTTTACAAGGATTTCCGTGTGGATCTTTCCTTTTTTCGTATTGTGCCCTAGTTTAATCAATTTTGAGTTCGGAGCATGGTTTTGTTGACGATTCGATATTCTTTTTCTTTTTCTTTTTTACTTATTTTATCTAATGGAAAAGTCTGCTTTGCTCCTGACATACACTATTCGTTATGAACACTGGCGAAGACTCGGTTTTGGTTGTTTTTGGAATGTATTCTGCGGGAATTACGATACTGTTTTTAAACGACAATATGGGTCTAGTTTTACACATTTTTAGGTGGATGAATAAACAGGTAATGTAATATACTAAAATATCTTTGTCCTGAGACACTCTTACAAAGCAATCGTGCCGTACAGTAAAACTAACCATCAAAGTTTGGTGTACGTCACTCAAGAGTCCAATAAGGACGAAACAGTAGTATGATGCAGTTTAATTCATGTTTTCGGCATACTGTATCAATTACTAAATTAAAAGGTGCAGCATATGTGTGTGTTATGTAATCTTTGTTCATGGTCCTGTCGACTTTGAATTAGTTTGGTTTTATTTAATTTTATCTCCTGTGTACATGTAACGCCATTAAAGGACGGTCTCCTGGTGTATGTGATGTAAATAAAGGCCTTTTCCAAAAATGTTGTTATTCCCTTTGATTGGCCACAATGGTGGACAATAGTGAATAGTGCCTATTTGTAATGTTTGAAGGTGTGTTTTGTGGTGTACATGTTACTGTAAACGTGACAGAAATTGGGTTTGGCCCAAAAAGTAAACGTGACGTGAAATGGATTTTGCCCCAAAAAAATCGTGGTTGACTGGTGTCACACTTCCTGCTTCTAAACATTTGTGTTCATATTCTATTGTGTTCTATTTCAAATGTTTTTAGCGTTTACAAGTGTTTCTGGGTTGATCGTATTAATCATAAACTGATTTTAAAAAACTCAAAAGATCTGCTGTTCAGTCTTGAGCACCCCCTTCTCAAAAATGTTTCGTCCATCAAAACATTTGATTTTTCCACCCTGTACACTACCATACCACATGCCAAACTTAAAGAACGTCTTCGGTCTCTCATTATGAGAGCTTTCTTTTCCAAGAAAGGTGAACGACGATACAAATACATGGTTGTGAGCTATCTTTATGAAAAACACAACAAAAGCTAGGTGGAAATATACTTAGGAAGATAAGTACGAATGATTGAATTCCTGGTTGACAATATCTTTGTTGAGTTCGGAGGAAAATTTTTAACAGACTGTTGGCATTCCAATGGCCACTACAGTAATTGTGCACCACTTTTGGCTGACTAGTTTTTGTTTTCATACGAGGCTGAATTTGTCGAGGGGCTTATCAGGACGGGTAACAAAAACCTTGCCAAATCTTTCAATTTCACTTTCAGGTATATCGACGATGTGTTGTCCATAAACAACAAGAAGTTTGCTGACCTAGTCGATCGTATATACCCTACTGAACTTGAGATTAAAGACACAACAGACTCTCCTACATCAGCTTCTTACATCGATCTTTACTTAAGCTCTGACCAACACGGGCACCTTACTACTAAGCTGTATGATTAACGTGACGATTTCGATTTTCCGATAGTGAACTTCCCTTTCTTGATAGTAACATCCCTACTTCTCCATCCTTTGGTGTTCACATGTCGCAGTTGATTCGTTATTCTAGGGCTTGCTCTGAATACTGAACTACTGACGAACAAACTTACGGCACAGGGATTCGAGAGATGCAGGTTGATGAAGACAACGGGCAAGTTTTATGGTCGCCATCTTGATCTCATCGAGAAATATTCTGTATCTTTGTGTGATATGAAGATGGACCTTTTTGAGTTTGCTTGTTAGTGTGTTTACTTGTTGTGATGACAATGATGACTCGGTTCTCATTTTGAGGATTAATGCTTACTTGGATGAGACCAAGATTTATTTTTTTATGTTATACACTAAGAGTTCAGGTTAATTGATCGGAAAAGATACTTGCTAAAACAGAGCCGAATAGATAATTTGAGATGTCTGTATCTATTTTAAATTTTAAAACAAATTTAATAGTTATAGCATTTCGGAGTTTCATAGCCGCTTCCTATTGACTCAGAAAGCGAGATGTCCTCTCTAGTTACTTCAGTAGTGAATAGGACTACTAAACCAGATGTCTGAGGTTCGACTCCTAGCGGAGACATTGGAGCCAATAATGACCTTAGTTATATTGGCACCACAGTAAAGACACGGGTGTATAGATACATATTCTCAGTAACACTTTCACAAGAAACGCTATGATCAATTGAAAACTCGAGACGGCGTTTTTTTCTAGTAGGAATGTGTTTACCCGGGTAAAATACTTCCTTTAGCTAAGTAAACAAGAGGCCCAGACTGCCTCTCTGCGCAGATGCGTTGAAAGCATGAAGACATCGGTAATGCATAAAACTTTGACGATGAACATTGTGCTGGAATGTGAACAACAGTAATTAACCGTGAAATGAGAGAACAAATGGGCGGCCAGACCATGGCTCGAAATCCACGACACAATCATACATAATAAAAAGCAAAATATATAAAAAAAAAACTGAACGCAATAGAACTCCACAACATAAGAACGCAATGAAAATTCTACAAAATATAGAACGCAACAAAAATCTACAAAGAAGAACACAATGATAATCCACAAAAACAGAACATGACAAAAATCCACAAAACAAACACAGAACGCAATAAAAATTCACAAAAATATAACAAAGAAAATCCACAAATTAAGAACGTAATAAAAATTCACAAAAACAGAACGCAATGAAAATACACAGAGCAAGAACGCATGGAAAATTCACTAAAACCGAACGCAATGGAAATCTAAAAGAAAATAGAATGAAATGGAAATGTACAAAAATAGAATGCAATGACAATTAATAACAATAGAACGCAATTACCCCCCCCCCCCCCCCCCAAAAAAAAAATAAGAACGAAATGATAAATCACAAAACTAGAACATAATGAAAATTCACAAAAAACAAAGAACACAATGAAAATTCTCAAAAACAGAATGCAAGTGCAATGACAATTCACATCAAAAGAACACAATGATAATAAAAAAAACACAGAACAAAATGGAAATTTACAAAATTAGAACATAATGAAAATTCACAAAAACAGCACGCATCGACAATTCACATCAATAGAAGGCAATTAAATCATTCAATCAAAAAGAGAACGCAATGAAAATCTACAAAAAAGAGAACGCAATGAAAATCTACAAAAAGTTTAAACATAACGCAACAAAAATCCACAAAAAACAGAACACAACAAAAATCCAAAAAAGAAGAACACATACAATGATAATCCACTAAAACAGAACGCAATGAAAATCCACAGAGTAAGAACGCATTGAAAATCCACTTAAACAGAACGCAATGAAAATCCACAAAATAAAACGCAATGAAAATCCATCCCAAAAAGAACACAATAAAAATACACAAAAACAGAAATCAATGAAAATTCACAAAAGCTGAAAGCAATATGTACATGTAGGAAGGGAGGTTTTGTAAGTTAAAAGAAAAATAATCCAAGGCGTCATTCCAAAGTCAACGTGATGCGTGGCGTCTTTCCAATGACAAGCCATACCGCACTAACAATACTGAAGTGCATACCTTGACTTTAAAGACGAAAGTTTATACCGAGGTTGCTTAATCTTCACGAAAACACCATTCACAATGACATCGTCAGATCTGATATGCTCCTATTTTAGTATGGAGATAAAAATAAACCTTTGGAATTGTTTATAACCAATCTTCAAGTTTATTCCTAATGACAATAAACACGACATGAGCTATGAAGTCAAAACAGGACGAAGGGGCATTCTAGCCATAACTCATACAGCAATTACAAAACAAATATTCAAAATATAAACAAAAAGTAAACAACAACAAAAACACAAAAATTCCAGAAATACCAAACTTAGATATGTAGATTTAAATTAGATTCATCAATATAAACATTCGTAATTAGATGATGTATATAGAAAGGACACATTATCAGCAAAAATAACATAAAAAATAATATCTTACATGCTTCAACTAATATTCTTAACATAAGCATCTGTAATTATATTTAGTAACTAGAATGGGAACAATTTCAGAAACAATAGCAACAGCAACAACAAAATCATAAATATGTCAATAGAAAATAAAATTAACAACAAAATTACGAATATCAAAATTAATACGAAAACCCGGAAGTACCGAATCCGTACACATTCAACTCATTTTATGAAAATAAATTGTATAATTGATCACCATTAACTAATGAGTTGATATAATGAACCTAACGTGTTATATTTCAGTGTAAGAAAGCATAGCACGTCAGTTCAAGCACCTACATACACTTACAAAGAAAACATTTAAACTCTAAAAATAGTTTTTGGGTGTGTTCTAATTAGCAAGATTTTCGTAAAAGACGTCGGTTGTTGACGAACAAACTTAAGGCAAAGGTTTTGGAGAGATTCATGTTGATGAAAACCATCAGAAAGTTTTGTGGTGGCCATCTTTGTATCATTTACAAATATTCTGTGTCCTTTTTCATATGAAGGTTGACGTATTCGGATATACTCATTAGTATGCATGCTTGCTACCAATAGCTAATCTTTTTTTTTCAATAATAAGACCAAAACTATGGAGATCCCGTTGCGATGTAAGAAAGAACATATAAATATCCCAATTATTTCAGGGGGAGCGGCAGACTTTGTTGTCGCTTTTGTGTCGTACCATATAACTTACACCTCGTGCATACTTTCGAATTTGAATAGCTTCCTCACAATGTACCTGATAAACACATACCATGCGGCGTTGAACAAGACTGACATGTTTCTTCCTGGTCTATCAACCAATCAGAATCCAGTACACTTTCAACGATTTTATGAAGTTAACTTACATGTAACTTCACCGCCTCAACTCATTCATCCCTAAAATGTTATAATGAACTATTCGAACATTTGAATTGGATGAGTTCAAATGTGTCTTCAGGGGTGAATGAGTCAACCACTACACGTTAATTTCAATATATGATTTGGTCATACATCTAAAATTATCACTGCAAGATAAAATATCACTAGAAAACCCCTGTACCAATGCACTCTTAATTTTCTTATGCAGAAATCTCTTTGTCATTTTTTTTTTTTAATTTTTTTAACTTCAAGTTTAGTAGACGGCCGGGTGATGCAGTGGACAGCACATTTTCCTTTCACCAAAACAACGGGTTCGATTCCCAAGTCGGACGTTAAAAGTAATAGGATCACCACTATGGTTTTCTCCAGGTACCCCCGTTTCCTCCATAAGCGGACTATTACCCGCTTAAATCCGGGTCAACTAGCATGATTAACATAAGCTGAATAACTTATTTCATAATTAATTTAAAAGAAAGGAAGTTTTAATTCTGATAGTTTAAAATAAATCCTTTCTAATACGCGGATACTGTCTCAGGCTGTGAAAGGTGGATCAGTCCATGCTTTTGAATTGAAGTCCATCATTTTGAGATGTAACGGCGTCAGCTCTTAACCGCTGTATTTTACTTATAAATTGTGCAAACATAGCATTTAAAATATTTAACCGCTGTATTTTACTTATAAATTGTGCAAACATAGCATTTAAAATATGAAAAAAATTATAATCTTTTCTAAACGATGAACTTATCAAGACGCTTTTAAACCTCTTAAATTGCTTTAGAGAATACCGAAGCGTTAACCAAACCCTAATCCGAACTCAAAATCGATTAAACTAGGGGCAAATAAGATCAAAGAAAAGATCTACATGGAAACCCTTGTAAAAGTATAGGAGAATAAGACCAGGTGTTCCATAAGAGTAAGCGTCCTCTGCTTCATCGACGACACATGCCATGTATATATTGGTCACATTCAAGTAAAGATCAAGTCCTCAAATGAGAACTAAGTCATAATTGTTAATCACAACAAGTAAACAAACTATTGAGCATACTCAAAAACGTCCATCCTCATATCACACAGTGCATCTATATATTGTTTTCATTGTTAGAAATAAGGAAAAGGAAAAGGCTTACATAAGACACATAAAGTACTGTAAATATGACGAATTTGTGTTTAAACAAGCAAAACAAAACGAGGAAGAAGTTTATACATAAATTCACCTGGGTAAACAGCGGATTTCGCAATCGTTTACCAGCCACCTGAAATACCTCACGTACTACTCCATCGAGTGTCTTTTTAAACATTTCAACCATAGAAATTACCGCCTCACTGATTTTCTGTGTAACCTTTCGAACCAATGAAACCAACTAAATATAGATATATTGTAAAACCCATGACCTCTATCTGCTATCTAGGTGACTCGGATGTGGGTCGATAAATTAAATATCATCTATTAGAAGGGAGGAAGAGTAGAAGCATTAATTTTCTCCTTTTAAGTATTATTTTTCAGTAAAATATTTATCGGTGAATTTTTGTACAATTCATATTTGATAGCAAAATAGATGATTGATTTTTCTTTTCGTTGTAAAACAGCTGGTTTACATAGTATCTAATTGGAAATTGGACCTTGTTTCTGAACTCTTGGTGCCAGATTTGGCAACTTTCCATCCTAAAAGTATGATACCTGAAAAACCGTCACGTAAACCGTCACCGTACAATGGCCACCCTGAACGATACACCGAGTCGTATCATCAAGTATGCTTGATCGTTATTACGACATATCACTGTCTTTATAACGAGATAGTAAGTCGGTGTAACGGCATATCACTGTCTTTATAACGAGATAGTAAGTCTTTATTACGACATATCACTGAGATAGTACGTCTTTAGTGCGACATATCACTGTCTTTATAACGAGATAGTAAGTCGGTATTACGGCATATCACTGTCTTTATAACGAGATAGTAAGTTTGTATTACGACATATCACTGAGATAGTACGTCTTTAGTGCGACATATCACTGTCTTTAAAACGAGATAGTAAGTCGGTGTAACGGCATATCACTGTCTTTATAACGAGATAGTAAGTCTTTATTACGACATATCACTGAGATAGTACGTCTTTAGTGCGACATATCACTGTCTTTAAAACGAGATAGTAAGTCGTTATAACGACATATCACTGTCTTTATAACGAGATAGTAAGTTTGTATTACGACGTATCTCTGTCTTTAACACGAGATAGTAAGTCTTTATTACGACATATCACTGTCTTTATAACGAGATAGTAAGTTTGTATTACGACGTATCTCTGTCTTTAACACGAGATAGTAAGTCGTTATAACGACATATCACTGTCTTTATAACGAGATAGTAAGTTTGTATTACGACGTATCTCTGTCTTTAACACGAGATAGTAAGTCTTTATAACGACATATCACTGTCTTTATAACGAGATAGTAAGTTTGTATTACGACGTATCTCTGTCTTTAACACGAGATAGTAAGTCTTTATTACGACATATCACTGTCTTTATAACGAGATAGTACGTCTTTAGTGCGACATATCACTGTCTTTAAAACGAGATAGTAAGTTGGTATTACGACATATCTCTGTCTTTATAACGAGATAGTAAGTCGGTATTACGACATATCTCTGTCTTTATAACGAGATAGTAAGTCGTTAGTACGACATATATCTATCTTCATAACGAGATATTACGTTTTTATTACGACATAACAATGTTTTTATTATGAGATGCCTAACAGAATGGAAAAAAAACAAAAGGTAGGCACAGAATAATAGAAACGCCAAAATTTGACACGAGGGTGATAGAAACGCTAAATTTAAACCAAGTGAAATAAAACAGCCCCATTTTGACAAAAAAACGCCACATTTTCCCTACGCCAAAATATCTTAATTACGGTACCTGCGTCGTATGACGACGTCACGTCTTTTTATCATTCTCATTGGCTTGTATTGGTTTAATATGTTTAACATTTTTTGTAGATTGTTCCTCTTTCTAAAGCACGTTTAAATAAAGGACAAAAGGTTTCTTATTGACTGACTCATGTTTGAGGACGATACTTCAGGCATGTGAAATATTCTATTCTATTTGTTAAAATCGTTTAATTTGTCTCAAGTATGCCAAGTAGCTATCGGTGAAAGCTTTAAAAAAAAATCTTGAGGATATTCGAGAAAATTATTTGCACTTTCATTCCACATCAGATATACCACTGTACGCAATCAGTTTTAACTTAATGTGATTTAACAACATATTAAATTTAAAAAAAAAATAAGAATCGTCATTCATAAATAATGTAAAATATAATGTTTTACTCGTTTCGATTACGCATTACTATTTATCTTTTTCATGTAATAAAATATGACTGGGATTCGTCCTATAATAGCTAACGGTTTGACATTATGTGTATTTATGGAGCAACAGAATTATCTATACTACTAATTTCCGTGTGACGTTATTTTTCTGTATAATAGAACTAAAATGACGTTTAAAAAGCGTCCCAAAAATTGAAGGTTGCATAACAATCAGGATTTCCCAGGCCATGAAAAAACTAAAAAAAAAGTGGAAATATGAGATAAAAATAGTAAATCATTCTCAAATAGTATACAAAATTTCATTAAAATTACTCATAAACAAAGCCAGGAAAATTCTTTGAGAAAATGTACCATTTCGTTTACACGGCTAACAATATTCATCCGCAAGTAAGTGTCTTGAAATTAACAGCCTGTATTATAAATGATCTTTTTTGTCTTAATATATATTTTATTATTGTTAAATATTGGGTTTGCAGATAAGATATAGTGTAATCTACATTGAGAAATACGTAGTGTTTTCTCGAAGGACGGACTAAATTTGTACGCGGAGGCATTCAAATGCAGCTTAAGTAGTAAAATGGTCATTATTGTTTGAGGCCATAGACGGGCTACTTTCTGTTTTCAACTGAAGTTGAATAATTGGGATTCTCAAAGTAATTCATTTCAGAAAAAAATCAGTTTTGTGTTACTGAGAAAGGTCCTGTTATCTCAGTGTTGGGCTTAGATTCAGCTTTTTACAGATTTAGCTCAGTTACAGGGAATAAGTTTGAATGATAAAGAAAAAAAATAATGAATGTTATGAACGCATATGTAATGTAAGTGAGAGTAAGAGGTATCATATTAAGAATTCGTTATGTTTAGGATATTTTATTTATTGATTAAATATAATAATTGATAACGGAAATTATATTTACACCACGTCGACGTGGAAAAATGTATGAATGTAAATATTTAATGGGGAAAATATGCTAGTTTGACAATGTATGAACATGGATACCCCCTGCTTGAGTAATATTTGCTAGGTTTTTTTTTAAATCCAGGCCTCCAACTTTGGCATAGACCTATATATGCCTGGACATTAAAATTGTTGTCAAAACAAAAAACAAAAAAACATGCGGCCTACCAATATTTATAGCATGCCTTTAAAATGTGTTCTACTATCTGTCCTAAAGTTTACACACACAGTTGTTTGAAAATGCTTATATAAAGTTTAAAAGCACAGTTGCTTACCAATATTTGCATATAGTTTGAACGCAGTTGTTTACAAATATTTTGAATATTTTTCAGATACCTTTATAGTGACGGGAATCTGATCCACATACGTGACGCCAATATTACAAACCTGTTTACGCTTATCACGTATTTACAATCTACCTGTATTCAAGTAGAACGGTTTCTTGGATGTTGCATTTCTGTTTACAGACAGGTGTTATCTACTTAACATCTTAACTATGTCTTCTTCATCAACAGTGGTAGATTATTTTCAGTTCTGATTACGTAAGAAAAATATTTTATTTCTTTACATTTCGTAACGTTTACGTGTACGGCCATTGTGACTGTGATCATCCGGGTTCTTAAGGTAATCACGTGACATTACCAGATATATCATTTTTTATTTTTGATTATGGGTTTTTGTTAATATTTCAGTTTTCTTTTTCTTTTTTATTCTTTTACGTTACAGGATGGATAGCTTTGCTTACCGGTGTTTATGTTCTAAATGCTAATTCTGCTACGGTAATTGTTGTTTGAAATGAACGCCTTTCAGACGTAGTGAAAAAGCATGTTTCAAATGCATAACATTGTTTCACACAGCATAAACCATTAAAATAAAACCCGTTAAAAGTTTGGCCCCATATAGAAGAATCTCTCAGCTATTATGTACAGTATATCAGTATAGTACTGTAAAGGTAGCTTTTTTTCCGAGATGTGAAAATGTTCGCTTATTTCGCTGCCATCAAATTATCTTGAATATATCCAAACGCGAAAATATTTAACACTACTCAAACTCTACGGAGTATAATCGTATTATAGTACCTAATGCATAAACACATGACTGCAGCGCGAATATTTCCACATCGCGCACAGTTTTGAGGCAGACTAGGCGAAATATTTCACGCGCGAATAATTTCGCTTTTACAGTAAGTACCTTTCTATTACAGAGTATAGCATTTCTATTACATCCCTGAATGACATTAGCTGTTTATAGGACGATAAATGAAATAACACCAAACCAAAGATGACGTAAAACACATATGCTGCACCTTTCAAATTTAATAATAGAAACAGTATGCCTAAAAAGGAATTAAACTGCATCATACAGCTGTTTCGTCCTCCAAGGACTCTTCAGTGATGCCTAGGGGCCAAAAGGTGGGAATCCAAATTCTCTAAACTAATGTAGAAGCAGAAGGGAAACCAATTGTACACAAGATTATTTTGACACTACATAAGCAAAGGACAATATAAATTTATCAATAGTGGCTGTGTCCACTCGTACGCTATATGACCAAAATAAAAGGTTTAGTTTATCTTTGTACTGATCGTGTTTTATAAAATGTTAGTAGGTTTGTTGAAAAACTTTTAAAAAAAATCTAAATATGAAGAGTTGACAAGTTCTGAAAAAATATGATACTTTTTGTTCCGCCATGTGTAAAGCTTGCTTTGTATATATGACCTCTTGTAACACGCAGACGTGTGTCTAGGTGAACAATAAAAAATTGATATCTGAAATCTCCTGACCACCACATTGACCAGACTGTACTGAATGTCCACTGCGACACATGAACGGTGACCAGTATGACCACTGTCTGTCCTTCAGAGTCGGCCATCCGTAGATACATCACCTACTTACACCCCGTGTCTGGTATCTAGAACTGTCCCTAGAACTGCCCTAGTCTTTCCTTTATCATTAAAACACATTCAATTTGGCGCTAATCCTTCAGAATGTATTGATAAAAGTACAGGTACTAGCCCTGTCGGTCATCAAACCCATAACATTGTTTGTATATCTGACCTCTTGTAACATACATATGTGTGGCTAGGTGAACCATTCTATTACATTGTTTACTGCCAGGTATTTTTAAAGCAAAATTAAATTCTCATTCGCCCGATGTCCCCGAATCAATCATTGGTTTAAATATATAGAGGCTATCCAATGGTTTCCCGTTTAATATCAAATATATTTCACGAGTATGGCAGATATTTTTTATATTTTCACGAGTGCGTAGCGCGAATGAAAATATATTTAAAATCTGCCATACGAGTGAACTATATTTGATATTTATTGGGAAACCATTGAATTTTCTTTTTATTACATTTTCGAAATTCCCAAAATTCTGATTTAGATATATTAGATATATATTCATTTCCATAATACTGAAGGTTTTTTAATTTCCCTACATTTTATGTTTTGATTGTAGAATATCGAAAAAACCAATTGTACACAAATAGTGTGCAATGGTATCGGACCGAAACTTATCAAGTTGAAATTTTCTGATATTTCACTTGCAAAAATGCAATAAAAGATTGCTTTTATATAGTATGTGCTGAGTTTCAAATGAGACACATGGATGGTGTCCAGTCTGCACTGACCTCTGGCTGCCCTTGGGAGCCTATTTACACCCCGGGTCTGGTGTTTAGAACTGTCCAAGTCTTTCCTTTATCATTATCTTTATCAAAACACATTCAATTTGGCGCTAATCCTTAAGAAAATATTGATAAAAGTACAGGTCGGCCATTAAACCTATAACATACACGGTATATAGACAAATCTGGGTATTACCTGTAGTAAAGTTTTAAATAAGCATGTTATTTTCTTAATCAGCAGATCGCGATGTATATGTCGTAGTTACCACAGACACTTGTGTCCAGGAGAATAACCATCTATATATATAATAGAATATAGCGAAATTTGAAAAATTATAATAAAGTATATTAACTAAATTTTCCAATTTTCTTTTTAAGTTATAAATCATCTAAAACCATAATGAAAATAATTGCCAAATTTCAGCTTGATACGTCAAGCGGTTACATTTCACAAAAAAATCGACTATCAGACACTGAAAAAGAGAGAAGGTATGCAACTCAGAGGCAGAAAATACATCGACCTGTTAAAAAATGGCCCAAAAAACTTACTATCCGTTCATACTAGAGAAAAACGAACAGCTTCCATCCATACCCTATATATTTCCCTTTCTAAAAAGCTATAATGATCCACACTTTTATTTATCGATTGCGAGCACGGAGTCGTAACATCTCAGAAACCTTCGAAAACTTCGATATTGGAATAACACATGTGACTTTTTATTGAATATTGCATAGATTTAGTATTAGGTGGCGAGTATCGTCGATTAAGCAGAAGACAATTACTCCTCGGGAACATCTGGTCATATTCTCTTGAACTGTCCAAGGATCTCCTTGTAAATCTTTTCTTTGTTAATTGTTTGCTCTAGTTTGATCGATTTTGAGTTCAAAGCATGGTTTTGTTGACTTTTCGGTATTTAAAAAACCTTTTTTTTGCTAATCAACTTTCAACGCCCGACAATAAAAGAACAAATGAAAATGTGTTTCAATGGTTTGCTTTCCTTTTCCTACATATTTGTTTTGTTCTTTAAAAGATTAAAAACTTCCGATATTATGCAGGGCATTTCATTCTTTTTATAAGGTAATTAATATTTTACATGACATTTAATAACATTAAAGTATGAAAAATATAGACCATAGACTTTAAGCATCAACTTTTATATCATGCATATATATATATTTTATATTCAATAAGCCTTTCAATAGAGGTTTTGTAAAATATATACAAAATGTGCAGTGAAATAAAAGAACAATATCTATTATTTCATAAATACACTATTGACGACACTGTTCCTTAAATAAACATAGAAATGTCAAGTCGTATTTTTGCGGGGAAGAACTATTTCAGAAACAGTTTTAATGATAATATATAAAATGAATTATGTTATGCTAAGAGATCCTGTGAAGAAAGTTAAATCAATTATATATATAAATTCTCTTGTGCTTTTACGAGAGTCTCCATGTAAATATTTCCTTTGTTCCTATTTTGCCTCTAGTTTAAGCGATTTTGAGTTCGGATTATTGTTTTGTTGACGCTTTGGTATTTTCTGATTTTTTTTTATGATTATCTTGCATATTTAATAAGTATTCCTTCCATTTTACTTGTATGGTGGAATTATTTTATATAAAACTTTATAGTATTCAACTGCAACAAAACAAACAAGAAAGTACCGAAACGTCAACAAAAACCTTATCCTTAAACCTTATTAAACTATGGACAAAATTTGAAAAAAGAGATGTACATGGGGACTCATTGTAAATGTACAAGATAACAAGACCAGGGCCCGTATTCATGAGAGCGTTCTCATGCTCAAGCATGGAATTTGTGCTCAACGCCGATTTCTTGTTCTGGCTATGATTTATTTAAAAACTCTTATTTTATCAAAGTATTTGGGGGAAATAAAGATCCATGAAGCAAAATACTAAATTCAACATTTACATTTGGCTTCTTGATCGTTGAAATTTATTGTAGGCGAGTTTCAAGAAAGCTGACTTGAGCACAGAAACCATGCTTGAGCATGAGAACTGTTTCATGAATACGGGCCCTGGTTTTCCGGAGTAGTAAGCGTCATATTTTAATGTAATAAATATGGGTTGTAATTGTATTAATCCACTGTATGAGAAACCTGTTATTCATTCTTTGAAGACAATTACATTTAACATATTTTTTATAACAGCTTTTTCTGTGCTTTCCTTCCTAGTATAATGATTATTGACTTTCTAAGTAAATTGTTTCATTGCAAATACGTTTAATGGCATGTTAATTAAAGTTAGAAGCCAGACACAGAGTGAGTTTGTACTCTGATTACAAAACACACACATATGATGCACCTTTGCCGAAAAAAAATAATTTTCGTCCTCTCAGGACTCTTCAGTGATGCTAGGGGCCAAAAGATGGGAACCCAATATCCAGCTTATATAGAAGCAGAAGGGTCAGATGCGTAAAACCGTAATACCTTAAAGGTACACGTCCAGGTAAAACTCATCTCAAGATCGTAAAACATACGACATCCCTCTTTTTTAAATTACAGGTGACAATAAATAAGAGAATACCGAAGCGTTAACATAATCATAATCCAAACTTGAAGTTAACCTCGACACAAATATAGTCTCATATCGAAAATAAAAAGTTTCATATATTAAAATGGAATATCTCTATAAAATTATGTCTTTTATTACATTTGCACCAGTGAAATATCAGGAAATATCAACTCGTTTCATCGCTAGTGATGATATAAAAATATCTCAGCTGTGACCTAAAGCTTTATAAATAAAATCTAAGAACTGTCATCTTTTAGGAATCTCAAAAATGAAATAATTAAATGAAAATTAATAGTTTCCCGTCAAACATCAAATATATTTTACGTGTATAGCAGATTTGTTTTCAATTTTTTGACTCATGCTAAAAAATTTCAAAAAAAAAAAATCTGCAATACTCGTGAAATATATTTGATATTTAACGAGAAAATATTGAATATGCTCTATACACTGTACATGTATATAACGATAAACGACATTTTTCCTGGAAAAAGGTTGGATTGGCTGAACAAATATAGTCTAATATCAAAAATATTTACAGATGTTTGATAAAGAAATCAAGATCTATAGTAAATCTTATTTGGCATTTTCAAATTCAAATTCTTTATTTTGCATCTTCGGCATATTGATCTTATCTATACAATTGAAATGTACCTTCAAAATTATCACAGTCTGTAAGATACAGTATCATCAAAGACAATGTGCTATATGTAAATATGGGAATGTTATATACAAACAACTTGCAAATTATATCAGTTAGAATCCAGCAACGTAGAACGTAGTTCACTGTCAATGAACTATTTATTTAGTATAACCTTGCCCTGGTTTCATCCACGTTCCTTAACTTAAGGAAACTCCTACACTTAAAAATAGCCATAGGAAAGCATTACAGAATTTAAGGGAAATTCCTTAACTAAGGATTTTCCCCTTAAATTCTGTAATGCTTTCCTATGGAGATTTTAACGTTAAAGAGTTTTCTTAAGTTAAGGAACGTTGATGGAACCGGGGCCAGTTGAAATTAGTTGGATTAATTTGTAGACAGAGGGTACATTATATATTACGATTATTATAGTAAAATTTGATATATACTACTTAGTTCACTGAGAGAGCGGCATTTCAGAATAAAATGAAATCAGTCTGAGAGAGCGGCATTTCAGAAGGAAATGAAATCAGTCTGAGAGAGCGGCATTTCAGAATAAAATGAAATCAGTCTGAGAGAGCGGCATTTCAGAAGGAAATGAAATCAGTCTGAGAGAGCGGCATTTCAGAAGGAAATGAAATCAGTCTGAGAGAGCGGCATTTCAGAAGGAAATGAAATCAGTCTGAGAGAGCGGCATTTCAGAATAAAATTAAATTCGACTTCCATGTCATTTTCACAGACAGAAGAGCATCTTAAATTACGAGGAATTGTTCTATGCCTTCCAGTTTCTATCAAAAGTTTGTGAAAACAGATTATTAAGCTATGCATAATAACATGTCTGAACAAAGTACATTTGTATACATTGTTCTGTTAAATTTGACAGGGGATTGACAAGGAAAATAAAAGATTTAAAAATTCCTTTAGAGATTTTAAAACGATAGGTCCTCTTTGAAATGTTTATCATTTGTATGATTTTATTCCTATTGCTACAACTATACATTAAGCGACATTATTTTCCGGGTTAATAAAGGTTTTCATGGATGCATCATTCACAAAATATTTATAAACAATGTATTTAGGATATTCTTTTCAAAATGATGTTTATGATCAATATTTCCGGTATGTGATGCATTTTCCGTGCAAACAGGAAGGCATATATCAAATGAAAATTTAAATCTTTTCCTCATGAACAATTCGATCCAAAAGAAACATTATCAAAACGTACTGGATTGAACTGTTCGTACTACAAGAATATAATGCTTGAAATATGTATAGTAAATGTAGTGTTTATTTAATTCATCATTGTTTGTATACAATATAATAGAAGACACAAAGATAAATAAACATATTAAATCATTCGTATAAGACGCTTACTCTTCCGAACCTCCTGGGCTTATTTTCTTGTATTATTTCAATGATAATCGTGTAAATCTTTCATTTGTTTATATTCTGCCACTGGTTTAATCGATTTTTATTTTCTATTATGGTTTTGTTGACGCTTTGGTAGTCTCTGTTTTGTTTGTCTTTTCAATTGCATTGCATACCCGGCGTGAACATTTTTTTATATGCGCGTGACAAAATTCTGCATTATTTAGATTATTGCGACAAAAAGTGTGGTATAACTCGCGTCGTTATTAGGAAACTGTACACTTCACAAACCATAACATCTATATGTTTGTATGTATAATTGTTGAATATGATGTTTAACTGTATGATATATGCATGAAATCAATTTTCAATAGCCAACTAGATCATTGGATGACTTGTTTTAACCGATTTGTGGCCTGTGCAAAAGCCTTAATAGAAAACTGAACGCGAAAATAGTAAGGTAAGTGGATTCAAGAAGTGCCGTAATAGATATATCAAAGGTAAGTTTACTTCCAGTCACAAGCAGGTGGGACTGTGTACGGTCAGATAGAGCATTAACACAACAAACAGATGATATATGTTGAATCAACAGCATTGTTAATAGAAATGTAATCGTAGATACAACACAAGAAGGTAGAATCGATCAAGAAACAGCATTGTTAATAGAAATGTAATCGTAGATGCAACACAATAAGGAAAATCGACCAAGAAATATATTCAAATCAATACTCACATGGGCCATTCGGCCGATGATCGTGTTTCTCTTTTAAGATTACCCTGTATATCCAAGTCTTGTATTAATTCACAGTCCACCTGTTCATACACCTGCGACAGGGGTATGTTTGTATATATACCGGTCTCTGCTTCTACGGGTACTGTGCTAAGATCTCATATGGGCTATTCATGTATATCGGCTGTACATATTTCGTAATGGTGTGTGATCAGTAACATTCCTACCCTTAATTAATGGAACCTTCCGTAGGGGAATCCCCTTACCTGATCGGAATAGCTTGAACAAAAACCCGGTAAAACCAATCACGGGTTGAACCATTTGAGTCAAAGCCGTCACCCTGTTATTCTATACATAAACAAGCCCATTCAGACCTACCCTGTGGTTTTGCATTGTGTTTTACCAGTACCCGTGGTAGGAACTTTAACATCCTGATTCACGTTAACACTGTAAATAGCATTCCGATTTAAATGACTACTCAAATGTCACACCTACCCGCGCTCAGTATAGCCAGGTACATTCGAACTAGCCGACATTATGGAGTACAAAAAGGGCGCCTGCATATTTTATGAAGTCTTAGACTCAGAATAAAGGGTACATCGTTGCAACGGTAATTGCAAAGAAGTGCTACAGTCATGTTAATGATTTGTATTATTCTTTTGATGCAATACTTTATTACAATACACAGGGGCATGATAATTTGTTATAACTAGTTTTTGGTCATAAATGCCATAATGTGATATTTGATGCAAGAAAGGGAGGTTTGGCCTTTTTTTCGACATCGAGAGCTTGCCACCCTTTAGCCTTTGCGACCATCGAGGGAATGGGGGGCATTTTTATCAAACATTGAGCTAAACCCCCTTAATTTGACCACATTAGTTTAGGTCCGAAACTAGCTGTGACAAATTCTCGAGTCCCTGCATGTAATACAATAGTGTATAAGGAGATGGCATACAGTAGTGCATTATATATATTTATTACATAATGCATTTGATTTTCCTTAACTATACGCATAAGCTATATTTTGAACCATTTTCTGGTGAAATGAACTTTTGCACGGCTAAAATGACTATTGCACGGTCACGTGCGAACTATTGAATACCGCGTGACGTTTCCTACCCTTTCAAGCGTCAAAGTCAGTCAGATGTCAATGCTGCCAGACACAACAGGCATACGATTTCAACAGAAAAGTTTAGATTTGGAGTCGCCAATGAATACGGATTGATATTTTTGTGGTTATCACTCAGATAATCGAATACTTACCTTTTATTTATTTTACATACAATGAGCTAGAGTAATTTTGTCAGCTTCGAAGCAACAACTATTGCACGAGGGCTTTATTGCCCGAACTACCACATTTGATAACTGTTTTATTATACCTTTACGTTTTTTCTCTCTATAATGCTAAGATATCTGCGATGTTTGTGCTGGTATGGGAATCTCCTATATAGTCCTCCATTATCTTGACAGACGTTTGTATGACCCTTTTAGTGTTTTGGCTATCTCTGTTCGTTAATAATGACTCGATACCTACATCTGTGGCGTTTTGAAAACGAGTGTGTTGATCCATGGTTGATAGTTAGGCTATCGTCTGCAACAACAAACAATCTGTGTCAATTAAGCGCTTGCATGTCGTTGTGTCTTCAAAACGTTCTGACGACGTTACAGCAGGGGTGTGACAGTTCGCCGTGTGACAGTTTGCCGTGTGACAGTTTTTTCGAACTGTCACATGGTGTGATAGTCCTGGAAACATGCGCAATCCTCTCGAGGCTGATAGTCAAATTATCACATTAATTTTATATAGAGAAAAAAAAACGTAAAAAAATTGACCCTCGGTACTGGTAATCGACCGAAGTTCTATTGCACTCGGCATTTCGGCCTCGTGCCATAGAACATCGGTCGATTACCAGGACCTCGTGTTAAATATTCTGGTCTATTGCACAGACACCCATGATATATTTGTATAATATAATTATTATAGCGTTTTCTCCTCTGAAATTTTGTAAATATCTCTGAATCTTTTTTTTCTTTTTTTTTCAGCGTTACTGCTAATTCACTAGACATTCTCAGCCTATACCCCTATAGCATCTGGAGGATGGCATTGGTAAAAAGGTTAAAATTTGGAATGTAAAGGTCCTGCATTCGAGCTTTACCATTCTCGATTTTCTTTTTTCTCCCTCTTTCTTTGTTTCTTCCTTTCTTCTTCCGTTTCTCATTTTCTTCCTTTCCTTAGCTTTACCATTATTTACTTACTTTTTTATCTATCTTTCTTATTTTCTTTTTTTCTATTGTAACATGGAGTAAAATTCTTTAAGCTATAGCAACGTGTTAAGGCCAACATCGAGGGGGCAATACTGTTGACATAGGAGGGGGGGGGGGCAATTGATATAGTGAAAAGAGAAAATGCCTTTTTGTGCACACATTTACCAAACACCAAGCATTTTGCAAGACTGTGTTGAAGTGTTTGAGACAAATGGATTAGTGAGGTATAAAACAACTATTGGTATTAAAAGTGCATGTCTTACTGCAGTCCGTGCACATATCAAATGTTTTAAAATTCATCTGAATCAACTCAAAAACTTACCTTTATTCCTTCAAAACCGGGAATTTTACTATATCAATCCCCCCACCCATGTCATCAATATTGCCCCCCATGTAATCATTATTGCCCCCCCCCCCTCATGTCATCAGTATTGCCCCCCCCCCCCCCCCCCCCCCCAATGTTGGCGTAACACGGACAGTGAAGATATACATAAAGGTCTCTTTATCCTTCCGACACCATGACGTAGTGAAACCATAGTCACATGACTAGACAATTTACTTCTTTGTCTTAGATCGTTTGTGACCAAAGTTTTTTTTTCTTTTCATTTTTTAACAACCGCATGGAGACTAATCTTTCTTCTACTATTGTAAGTTACTTATGATTATGCGTTTTTCTGTCAGCTTAAATATTTTTTTGTTCTTGTTAAGGCTAATGTGTACTAATTCGTTAAGTTGACGATGTTTTTGGAGAAATCAAGTATTTATAACTGTGTGTCGACACTGTGTCCATCCACCTTAGTTTAACAATTGTCCTTTCAGCTGTGCTGTCGAGATTGTGTATTAAAACATTGTCATATACGTTGTCATATATTATATCCTTCTTCCTGTTTTGACGATGTGGTATGTTTTGTCTTTCTTTCTGTGTTAACGCTGTGGTATTTATTTTGTCCTGTGTTGACGCTATGGTATATATTTCGTCCTACCTGTATTGACGCTGTGGTATGTTTTGTCCTTCCTGTATTGACGCTGTGGTATATTTTGTCCTTCTTTCAATGTTGACGCTGTGGTATATTTTGTCCTTCTTCCTGTATTGACGCTGTGGTATATTTTGTCCTTCTATCAATGTTGACGCTGTGGCATATTTTGTCCTACCTGTGTTAACGCTGTGATGTAGTTCGTCCTACCTGTGTTGACGCTGTGGCATATTTTGTCATTCCACCTGTGTTGACGCTGTGGTATTTATTTTGTCCTGTGTTGACGCTATGGTATATATTTCGTCCTACCTGTATTGACGCTGTGGTATGTTTTGTCATTCCACCTGTGTTGACGCTGTGGTATTTATTTTGTCCTGTGTTGACGCTATGGTATATATTTCGTCCTACCTGTATTGACGCTGTGGTATGTTTTGTCCTTCTTCCTGTATTGACGCTGTGGTATATTTTGTCCTTCTTTCAATGTTGACGCTGTGGTATATTTTGTCCTTCTTCCTGTATTGACGCTGTGGTATATTTTGTCCTTCTATCAATGTTGACGCTGTGGCATATTTTGTCCTACCTGTGTTAACGCTGTGATGTAGTTCGTCCTACCTGTGTTGACGCTGTGGCATATTTTGTCCTACCTGTGTTGACGCTGTGGTTTATTTTGTCCTTCTATCAATGTTGACGCTGTGGTATATTTTGTCCTTCTTTCTGTGTAGACGTTGTGGTATATTTTGTCCTTCTTCCTATGTTGACGCTGTGGTACATTTTGTCCTATCTGTGTTGACGTTGTGGTATATTTTGTCTTGTGTTGACGCTGTGGTACTTTATGTCTTGTGTTGTCTTGTTTGTCCTTCTTTCTGTGTTGACGCTGTGGTATATTTTGTCCTTCTTTCTGTGTTGACGCTGTGGTATATTTTGTCCTTCTTTCTGTGTTGACGCTGTGGTATATTTTGTCCTTCTTTCTGTGTTGACGCTGTGGTATATTTTGCCCTTCTTTCTGTGTTGACGCTGTGGTATATTTTGTCCTTCTTTCTGTGTTGACGCTGTGGTATATTTTGTCCTTCTATCAATGTTGACGCTGTTGCATATTTTGTCCTATCTGTGTTAACGCTGTGTTATGTTTTGTCATTCTATCAATGTTGACGCTCTGGTATATTTTGTCATTCCTATGTTGACGCTGTGGTATATTTTGTCCTACCTGTATTGAGTCTGTGGTATATTTTGTCCAACTTTCTGTGTTGACACTGTAGTATATTTTGTCCTTCTATATGTGTTGGCGCTCTGGTATATTTTGTCCTTCTTCCTATGTTGATGCTGTGGTATATTTTGTCCTTCTTTCTGTGTTGACGCTGTGGTATATTTTGTCCTTCTATCAATGTTGGCGCTCTGGTATATTTTGTCCTTCTTCCTATGTTGACGCTGTTGCATATTTTGTCCTTCCTGTGTTAACGCTGTGTTATGTTTTGTCCTTCTATCTGTGTTGACACTGTGGTATATTTTGTTCTTCTTTCTGTGTTGACGCTGTGGTATATTTTGTCCTTCTTTCTGTGTTGACGCTGTGGTATATTTTGTCCTTCTTTCTGTGTTGACGCTGTGGTATATTTTGCCCTTCTTTCTGTGTTGACGCTGTGGTATATTTTGTCCTTCTTTCTGTGTTGACGCTGTGGTATATTTTGTCCTTCTATCAATGTTGACGCTGTTGCATATTTTGTCCTATCTGTGTTAACGCTGTGTTATGTTTTGTCATTCTATCAATGTTGACGCTCTGGTATATTTTGTCATTCCTATGTTGACGCTGTGGTATATTTTGTCCTACCTGTATTGAGTCTGTGGTATATTTTGTCCAACTTTCTGTGTTGACACTGTAGTATATTTTGTCCTTCTATATGTGTTGGCGCTCTGGTATATTTTGTCCTTCTTCCTATGTTGATGCTGTGGTATATTTTGTCCTTCTTTCTGTGTTGACGCTGTGGTATATTTTGTCCTTCTATCAATGTTGGCGCTCTGGTATATTTTGTCCTTCTTCCTATGTTGACGCTGTTGCATATTTTGTCCTTCTTGTGTTAACGCTGTGTTATGTTTTGTCCTTCTATCTGTGTTGACACTGTGGTATATTTTGTCCTTCTATATGTGTTGGCGCTCTGGTATATTTTGTCCTTCCTATGTTGACGCTGTGGTATATTTTGTCCTACCTGTGTTGACGACGCGGTGATGTATGACGTCACATTGTGCTGACAATGTAATTTAATGTGTCACTTTAGCTGTATTGAGGCTGTGGTATATGATACAACTGTTTTTAACGCATTGTACTTTATATAATATGTCATGTTACCATCATTATGACGGGTTATTTATAAACGCGAAGTTGTGGTTTATTACGCTCCATTTACCGCGTCAGTGGATGTAAGGGTGGGCCGTATTTATCTTCACGCAAGATACCCGCTGCAAATTATTATCGATCTGTGTATACGGCCTTGTTTTAAAAAAATCGATATAAACGCCTAGTGTTTTGTTCGGGTCGCTGATTTATATAAAATCCATAAATAGACAATACCATAGATAAGTGATTTTGGACGTTTAAACTAAACAATACTACATCTGTTCCTTAATTTGCAGATCATATTTTCTGCATATCATGACTCATCAATTCTTTGGTTTGATATCTTCTTTTCGACATCTTGATGGAATCCAAAAGAAGAGGGTAGTCGGGTGGTGCAGTGGATAGCGCACTTGCCTTTCACCAAGGCGACCGGTGTTCGATTCCCCGACCGGACGTGAAAAGGTATGGGGTCAACTGCCCGATCACGTGGGTTTTCTCCGGGTACTCCGGTTTCCTCCCACAATAAGACCCCTCGCACGCTAACATCCAGGCCAACAAGAGTGATTAATAAAAGTTGTATCACTTGTTTCATAATTGTTGTAAAATAAAAAAAAAAGTTAAAATTAAAACAGAAGAAGAACTCATGACAGTGCGTTTCCAAAGAGGCAAATGACGCTTAAGTATTCGAAACTCTTTTGTTCTATCCTTTGATTGGCTACACAGTGCCAAATAAAATAAGATGCATCGTCATTTGTAGATTAACTCGACGTATTAAACATTGCGGAATGTTTGATCTTAAGAACAGTCCAACCTCATTATCTCGAACTGGTATACCTCGAAGTCCCCTTTTAATTGGAAGTATTTTCGAGGTCCATGCCAAGCTTTAGCATACTATTCAAACTCGCGTAACTCAAATACTCAGATAACTCGAAGTTTCCCGATGGTCCCATGGTCTTCGGGATAACGAGGTTGTAAAACGTTCGTTCTGCGGAACTCAGTTTTCAGGCCTCTGGTCCATATAGTCGTACATGACAAAAGTGTGTGTGGAAGATTTATCAGGGGGAAATGTCAGGCGCATGACATGGAGCTTATGGCTTCAAACACGCATAGGGGACGGATATCAAAAATAATTGAAGTCCAAACATGGCCTCTCTGCGTATATAAATCTACCCGAGATTTTATCATACTATACACACAGTACGATATAGAATCACAAATTTACCCTTGAAGGAACATGAAACCTGAGCTACCACCGAACATTAAAAGGAAATAAACTGGCCTTAATTTCTGAATTCGTCATACAGCTGGTAAACTCTCATTGCGGTATCTGATTTCTGACAACAATGATGGACATAAAGGGTATCCCTAGCTGCCACCAGACAAAAGTTCAAACTACAAGTCAATGTTTCTAAAAAGACGCATGCGTATAACTTTAATTCGCCGGCTTAAAAGTACCGATGTTGAACTTAGATCGTCAGATAAAATTAAAACGAGTGGTTTATATTAGGGAATATCTATTCAATTAGCTTGTCATAGCGGATATATACCATTGTGCTACATCTGTGTCCACCTACAGGACTTGGCACGGGTTTCCAACTGACGGCCCATATATATGCATTATAGATAATATAATTACCTGTATATGTAATTACCGAATGTGCCCACTCATTATATAACATGGATTTTCTCGGATTCTTCGTACTCCAGGAATATGTCCTGACAAAATCACAGGTCCCTGTGCGTGCAATATTATCTATGACATTATATAGACTAGTTGTTCATGAAAAATATTTCGGGGTAGCGTAACGGTAATATAGACTTGCCTTAAGGTCGTGATTGGTTCCCTGTATATTTCGAAGGACAGATAAGAGCTAAGTGATAGGTCAGGACATTTCAGCAAACTGCAAGACTTATAGCGTGTTCCATTTAGCGGAACGTTCCGGTTGTTCCAGAACGAACCGGACGTTCCGCTAAATGGAACACGACGTTCCGCCGGAACAAACCGGTTCGTCGGGAACGTTTCATTTGAGGGTTCCATGTTGGATCCAATATGGCGACCAGTGAAAGGTTTTCGTTTCAGATGTTCAATACATTGTAAATAAACATAACTGTAACTAGTTAGACTGCATTTCATTAGTAAAATATATTATTACCTACTCCTATTGTCATCATAGTGTGAAAAAAAGCGATAACTCGCATTGTTTTGCAGATCATAGGATTGAACCGTTTTTGTTATTTCCGTAAAAATCGTTCCTTTTTCTTTTTCGATTATTAGATTTTCACGCATAGGAACGGATTTCGGCACGTTCTGTTCCATTTAACAGACCAGTTCTAACTAAGTACAACCGGAACGTTCCGCTAAATGGACCACGCTATTATATATTTTGGTATGCCATATTACAGGAGTGGAGAAAAGAAAGAGCAGAAGACTCGTGGAATGCCGTAAGTACAATCATACAATGGAAGGACAAATACACGATCAGACCGGGATTCGAACCTGCGACCTCTGACCTTTATATGGGTTATTCCACTTATTGAACATCTTGTCACGTGTGTCCGACCAAATCCAGTTTCTCTTCAGTAATCTCAGGCTTCTACAGTTCTGGTATCATACATTATGGAGGCACGGTGGTCTTGTGGAAGGACGTCGGGCTCTTGATCGAAGGGTTGCTAGTTCCAGTCCTCGCCACGGCACAAGTGTTGTATCCATGAGCAAGATACTGTACTCTGCTTGTTGCAGTCTAATCAGCTATAAATAACTACGTAGTTGGGTAGTGCTAGAAAGAGTAAAATGCTAGCTGTGAGCGCTGAAATGGCAGCTCCGGCTGTATGCTCCGCAGGGAGTTGAGAATAATATTAACTGGTAGCTAAGACCCTATAATCACGGATAATAATCCGTGAACCGCTTTGAGACGACGTTTAGGATTGTGATAAAATGGTATATAAAAACCACTTATTAATATTATCATTCTTACTATTAAACGTTGGTGTGTATTGTATAAAAAAGGAAAATCATTTTATAGCTTTGGCACAATCAAATATCAATGTACTCAATTTTGAATTTATTTTAAAATTACTCATCACGTAATTTTTACTCTCACCGTTATTGTGTCCGCACAGCTGAAAAAAACACATATCAGAGAATACCAAAGCGTCAACAAAACCATAATCAGAACTCAAATTCGATTAAACCAGAGGTAAGATATGAACAAAGAAAATATTTACAGGGATACCCTCGTAAAAGTACAAGAGAATAAGACCAGGTGTATCGGAAGAGTTAGCGTATTTTGCTTCATCGACGACACCTGCCATATAAACTAGGTCAGATCCAAGTAAATGTCGAGAACTGAGGCATAATTTTCAATCACAACAAGCAGGCATATTGATGAGTATAATCAAAACCGTCCATCTTCATACCACTTAAGGAAAGTAAGCTTCTGCTACAGCGATGTTCAATTTTACTAAACGGCAGAGTATCCGACAACTACAAAAGCGTATTGCTGCTATATCAGTTTTTTTTCTTACTCGAAACTTCGAGTAATTATTTCAAGATTTCGGTTGAGTAAGTCAAAATTTCGGATAAGTAAGTCAAGTTTTAGGGTTAGTAATTCGAAATTTCGAGTTAATTTCACGAAATGTCGAGTTTTCATCTCAAAATTTCTTGTTAATAAATCGAAGTTCGAGTTACTATTTCGAAATCTCGATTTTTTTTCTCGACAGACTAACTGCTTTTCGAGTTATAATTTCAAGATTTTGGGTAAGTAAGTCGATTTTTCGGGCAAGTCGAAATCTAGGGCTTGTAAGTCGAATTTTTGAATTATTATGTCAAAACTTCGAGTTAATAAGTCGAAATTCGAGTTATTATCTCGTAATTTCGAGTTAATTTCGACTTAACCGAATTTCGAGTAAGAAAAAAGAACTAATGTGGCAGAAATATTCTTCCGTAGACAACAGAGCTCGAGGTGCTGTACCTAACCAGCGTACTACACATCCTCTCCACTACTTACGTTATAATCGACCTATTTGTTATTTTACCTGTAGCATAACCCTTAACCGCAGGTAAGCGAGAATTATGTTTTTTTTAATGTTTAATGTGTATACGTGTGATAATTCATGTATAGCGATGTATTCTACCTGTACGTAGATAGACAAACAACGCACCACTGTATGTATTCACGAAAAGAGCCAATACCATTAATACGTCCCTCAGGACGTAGTTTGTCAATATATACATAATTACAAAACGTCCGTGACCGGCACACGTGTACCAGGGAAACGTTAATAATGCTAGTAGAATAATGTTAGATCATCACAAAAGCATTCGGTAGAAATCTAAACGCGTGTATTAATAAAGGGAGCTTATCATGACAGCAATCATCCTCGATATCCACAGGTTTCGCTCACCTACGCTCTCTACACCCCTGTGAAATGTCATGGCAAAACTAAAGGCTCAGCTTGCTGATGAGACAAGACGACTTGTTTGACCCTTTGATACATTGTACACATCAAAAGAATCTCGTGGTCACATAACGGTAAAAATTGACAAGCTTTGAACTGAGTCGCGGTTCCCGTGTAGTCTTCAAAGGACAGGCACGCAGCCTAGCGATTGGTCGTTTTTTTTTTTACCTGGGCGTGCCTTCAATGTTTCCATGGCATATTCCAGGGGTGTAGAGAGCGTAGGTGATTGTAACCCCTCGATATCGAGGATGAAAAGCAGTGAACTAAAGCCCGCAAGTGTGTATTTTACAAAAACCGTACAAAATCTACAGAATTTTTTATACAATGTCGTATTTGGCTATTGCTTTATAATTATATTGTTATGAAAACAGTGGCTTAAATCTGACCATCCTCGCTCTCTACAGCCCTTGGATACATCTGAAGCACTCTTAGATAAAAAAAACTGACTATAATCAATAGACTGATACCCTGATTTGAAGATTTGAAAATTGCTATGGAACCGCAGCCGACTTCAAAGCCTGTCAATTTTTACCGTTATGTGACAGCGAGATGTACATCAAAGGATCGAACTAGTCTTCCTGCGTCATTAAAAATGTGGCACTAACGGAGCCCCTGTTTTGACATGGCATATTCCAAAGGGTGTAGAAAGTGTAGGTGAGCGCGCGTTAGCCCTGGAAGTCGAGGCTTATTCAAGGGGTGTATAGAGCGTAGGTGAGCGCGCGTTATCCCTGGAAGTCGAGGATTATTCAAGGGGTGTATAGAGCGTAGGTGAGCGCGCGTTATCCCTGGAAGTCGAGGCTTATTCAAGGGGTGTATAGAGCGTAGGTGAGCGCGCGTTATCCCTGGAAGTCGAGGATGAACAGGACCGAGGGCTGTTGTTAGGTGAAACCGAAACGTGTTTATTTTATTTACATTCTACTGCAACAGGGGTACACAGCCAATGTTTCTTCACGTGATTTTCATGTGAAAAATTTCACGTGAATTTCAAATGAATTTCACATGAAATTATTTTTACGTGAAATTCACGTGTAAAATTTCATGTGAAATTCTTGTGAAAAAATTCATGTGAAATTCTTGTGAAAAATTTCATGTGAATTTCACGTGAACAATTGCATGTGAATTTCACGTGAAAATATTCATGTGAAGTCACGTGAAAAATTTTATGTGAATTTCACGTGAAAAATTTTAAGTGAATTTCACGTGAAAAAAGTCCTGGCTTCGTATTTAAAAAAAAAATAATGAAAAATCAGGTAAACAGTCTAGATATTGACGCCATGGTTTTGAATGCCCTTATAAACGACTGTTGCTTCAAGCACTTGACTAGTCCGAAGGGTTCTGACTCTCAGAGCCTCTAAATATTTGACGACAGGCGGGTGCGAGAGTCAGACTTCCTCCTTAGTTAAAAAGGGGAAATTGAACCGACCCGTGTCTAGGTCACTGTTTAAGCTGTGTTTTATAATATAAAACATTTTTGATCACACTTAAATTTAATAGCAATGGAAAGAACAGTTATTTTTCTACTTACCTACACATTTAATCAAGTCACAGGAGGTCGTAAACTAACTATTGCAACGCATTTCTAAAAAATAACCAGTTTCCTGACATCTGTTTGGAAATGGCTATCGTCGCGATATCCCGCGAGAATTTCTTTTGACCTAGCTATATTTGATCACGTGACGTGAGGCGGCGGCCATTTTCAAATAGATGTCAGGAAACTGGTTATTTTTTAGAAATGGATGGCGACAGTTAGTTAGCAACCTCCTGTGACTTAGTAAAGGCGTAGGCTAGTTGGAAAATATCTGTTCTTTCCATTGATACCTAATTTGCATGTGATCGAAAACGCTGCATATTATTAAACTCAGCTTAAACGGCGACCCTTGGACGGGTCGGTAAAATTTCCACTTTTTAACTGATGAGGAATTCTGACTCTCGCACCCGCCTGTCTTCAAAATATTATGTGGGTCAGAGAGTCAGAACCCTTCGGACTAGCACTTGACAAACAGATTTCACAAATGCAATGAAACAGCTATACATACTATAAATATAACAAGAAATGTGTAAATTCTCGACATTTATTACTAGTAGTATAAACTTTAGATTTATACTATAATTCAGTATACAATGTAGGACATGAATATAAATGGAAATGCTATATATATATCCTATAGCTACATGGTTCCTATCAACATCAATTTTTACAATCTCGCTCTGGTATTGGTACACTTAAATAACACTATCTGACACTAAAAGCATTTCTAGTGTAAAAGTACTTGTAGCATCGCACATACGAGGGGTGTTCCTACAATAATGTCACTTGCATCGGTGCTCATATAGCGGAAGTGCTTTTGTTCATTTTAATTTGCTCTGCCCTTCAAAATACTATCCGCCAGCCAGAACACACCTTTTTAGCCGGTCAATCCATTTTTGGAATCATTTTTCATACTCTTCAATGGGTACACCCATCAGACACTGATAAACAGCAGATCCAAGGGCATTTCTCGAATTGTATCTCCTTCCAGATAAATGATATTTAAGTTTCGGAAAGAGAAAATAGTCGCAGGGGGCGTGGTCTGCCGAATACGGAGGGTGCGGAAGGACGGTAACCTTCTCTGACTCTAAAAAGTCAGTCACAATACGTGCCTTGTGAGCGGGTGCATTATCATGCAAAAGTCGGACATACTTAAGTCCTGTTTTGGGGCGGCGACGTTTGTAGTAGTTCTTCAACTTTCTCAGAACAACGTTTTTATAGAAATTGTCTGTGACCGTGCTGCCTTTTGACACCGGGATTTGAATAGCTGGACCCTTATTAGTGAAAAAAATAGCATACAAAACCTTCTTTACCGTTCGTATACGTTTGGCAATACTTGGGCGTCGGTCATTTTTAGTGGCCCATATTCGATTGGCAACTTTCCGCTTTGGTTCAAAATAATACACCCAGGTCTCATCACCAGTGACTATATTATCAAAAGACTTTTTACTATATTTTGGGTACATTTTGAGAAGTTTTTTTGTCATTGTTACACGCGTCTTCTTTCGCTCATCCGTTAACAAACGGGGTATCCATCTTGCATTTATCTTTCTAACTTTTAGGTGTTTCTTCAAAATTGCATGAACTCTTGCTAACGACAAGCTTGTCATTCGAGCCAATTGTCTTACGGTGAATCGAGCATCAGTTTGGAGGATATTTCGGATTTTTTCTATGTTACCTTTGGTCGTAGTTGTTGCAGGACGACCTGAGTGAGCAGCATCTTTCAGTTGCTGCTGCCCAGCACTAAATTTACCTACCCACCTACAAACAGTCCTGTGAGACATTTGGCCCTCCCCATAAATGTCACACACCTCGCGGTGAATATCTACAGCCTTTATGCCGAGTAATGACCTACCTTTTATATAGGCCCTAATTTCAAAAACATTTTCAGCTCGTTTTCCTGTGATTTTGTGTCTAGTCTAGCGAATAGGCTATGAAACGATGTACACTGTACCGAGGCCAGTGAACGTGTGGACGAGATATTTACCTGTGTCACGAGCCAGTGATCACTCAATCGACACGAGGTGGTTTTTGTGCATAAATTGCACGATTTCCGCACAATAAAGCACAGATGACATTAGTTACGGAACATCCCTCGTAACTCCAAAAGTGTACAGTTGTAACACATATAAACTGAAATTTATTAGTCCATCTTCAACTACAGGTTTACCTTGCTCAATATTGCAATAAACACAGACTATTTTAGACCATTCCATACTATTCCATCTGCCAGTCTCTGTAGTATAGTGATGATAACCATATCTTAAATGCGTTATTTAGCGTTTTGTAAATCTTTATTTACAATATGACACATATGTTCTTCCATACAAAAGAATGTCTTAAATGCACGATATTGCCATAATCTATACATATATCTTTCTGAAACAGCTCCTTGTACCAAGACTGTGAAAATGCATCAATAAGGCGGCTCTTCACACAGTGATTACACCTTGGCATAATCTAGCGTCACAAAATCGTTAGTTATAGCGTAAACGTTTATTCATTGTAGTCCATGTAACTCTATCTACGGAGTATAGATGATACAATATCTCATAACAGGTTTTAGGGTACCTTTCTCGAGACATACTTAGTCATTTCAGACATTATTTTACACGTTTTAGCATATATGTAACATGCCAAGGCTATGTAAAGTCCAGTTTTATTTGTGTTCAAACAAATCTACAAAACCTGAAATGTACTGATCATGATTCTATAATGTACATCAACTGCTTTAAAACCCAATACATCAGCCCCATAACATTGACTTTACAATATGGTCAAAGAGGAAGACGCCCTCTTAAAAACCCAATACACGTAATTTCATGAATTTTTCGTGATTCTGAAAAATTCTGAAAAAAAATCCAGTTGATAACCATGCAAAAAATAAGCCTAAAACGACGTAAACCTGAGCGGTTACTAACAAGAAACACTTGAAAAAAAAAATCAAAAGAAGTGAAAATACTTCAGGTGTGACCCACTTCAACAACAAGTCGAAGTTATATTAGAAGACCGTTCAAAATTGACGCGTGTTTACAAATACCGAGTGTCAACTGGTACTGCTGCTGTACTGGTAACTGCATAAGAATTCATCTTGAATATTGCTGCTATCGGTTAATCATAACTAAATCTATAAATATAAAAAGTTATTAGGCTTGATTTTCGCTTCAAGTTTTGCCGAAAGGTACGTTTATTGGGCCTTTAATGTCTTTTTTACTGGCAACAATACAATTCTGCAACAAAAATAAAGCATTGACTGACCATTTCTTCTGAACACAATGATATTGGTCTTATCGTCATAAAGAAATTGACACACAGCCTATTTACTTTACATAATTGCATAACTTTTCTGGGATTAAAAAATTCACGTGAAGACATATTGCCTGTATACTTTTTTTTAAAAAAATCAGAGAATACCAAAGCGTCAACAAAACCATAATCTGAACTCAAAATCGATAAAACTTTTTTAGGGACAAAATAGGAACAAGGAAAGATTTACATGGCGACTCTCGTAAAAGCACACGAGAATAAAGCCAGGTGTTCCGGAAGAGTAAGCGTCTTCTGCTTCATCGACAACACCCGCCATGTAAATCTTGGTAACAATCTTCAAAATGAGAATCGAGTCATCATCGTCATCACAACAAGTAAACACAGTAACAAGCAAACTCAAAATCGTCCATCTTCAGACAAAGATACAGAATATTTCTCGATGAGATCAAGATGGCGACCATTAAACTAGCCCATAGTCTTCATCAACTGCATCTCTCACAAACCTTCCACATGTTTTAAACAATGAAGGGAATTCCGATTTACTTGAAACACAGATACATATGTTGCAACATTTCACGCTTAGTTAGTTGCATACAAAAGACATCAAGACGCCTTCATTTCATACCATGTCATTTAAGCTGTACATGTGAACAATTACGTAAGTCTGCGAAAAGGGGACCAATTTGCATATATTTTGATGAAGACTGATATCTTCACAGTGTGAATTTTTGTTGTGGCTTTAAATAGAACGCTTCTTCTGTGATGTTCTGTGCTAGTACGATGTTCAGATTGATATTGCAAACCTTGGTAGAATTGCTTGCTTTAACATTAAAGGCCCAATATACGTAACTTTCGGCAAAACTTGAAGCGAAAATGAAGCCTGATAACTTTTTTTATATTTATAGATTTTGTAAAGATTAACTTATATCAGCAATATTCAAGATGAATTCTTATGTGGTTACCGTTACAGCAGCAGTTGAAACTCGGTATTTGTAAACACGCATTCATTTTGAACTGTCTTTTATCTTCGGCTTGTTGTTGAAGTGGGCCCATCCTGAATTATTTTCAATTCTTTGGATTTTTCTGTGAAGAGTTTCTTGTTAGTAACCGCCCAGGTTTACTTCGTTTTATGCTTTTTTTCATGGTTATTAACTGGATTTTTATCAGAATTTTTCAGAATTAAGAACAATTTCCTGAAGTTACGTATATTGGGCCTTTAAAGGCAAGAATGAACAATTTTGAGAAATTCATTGCAAGCATGCGTGGTCCAATATCTATGACATTTGATTTTTTAAAATTACCATGGCATCATATTCAATACAGATATTTCTAATTCTTTCCTCTTTTTTGACTTACAACATGCTGCGCAGGGACGGGTTTCTTCTAAGCTATGCATCATTAACTTGCCTGGTCATGAACATTCCTTTTCTTGATAGAAACTTCCCCGCATGTAAACATGTCACGGAATACCTGGAATGAAATATCTCGCTATCTTTATAATGCTTTTCGTGAATGATGTTGATTGCTGACAGAAAAATTACCAACACGAGAATTAAACTAAATATTTTGAAGATATTAAACAAGTTCCTTGGTCGCCATTTTGATCTGGGAGATGATAAAGGTCAATGTTTATACTAATGGTGCTTTGTTTCTTTGTTGTCACCCACGAATTCTCGTTACCAAGAAGATGAGAGATTGTTTTTGGATTTGACCTAAATATACTAGGAGGGCGCCGTCAAGAAAGCAGAGGACACTTGCTCTTCCGAAACACCTGTTTTTTTTCTCTTGTGCCTATTTAACTTGTAGTGAAAAGAAGAAAAAATCCCTTGCCCATATTTCAAGTTTTGTTGAGTTTGAGTTTGAATATGGTTTAGCTGATTCGTGGATTTGTTATTAATTTAGCTTGAACAAATTATGTAAAACTGTTATTATTCTCATACAAATAATAATTTTTAATGAACAGTCCAATGAAGATCAGTCAAAAATATAAATACATGGTTTTGAGCTATTTTCGAGCATACTTTGTGAAAAACACAACAAAAGCTAGGTTGAAATATACTGAGGAAGATAAAGTACGAATGATTGTATTCCTCGTTGACAATATCTTTGTTGAGTTCGGAGGAAAGATTTTCCAACAGACTGTTGACATTCCAATCGGCACTAACTGTGCACCACTTTTGGCCGACTTGTTTTTGTTTTCATATGAGGCTGAATTTGTCGAAGGGCTTATCAGGATGGGTAACAAAAACCTTGCTTAATCTTTGAATTTCACTTTCAGGTACATCGGCGATGTGTTGTCTATAAACAACAAGAAGTTTGCTGACCTAGTCGATCGTATATACCCTACTGAACTTAAGATTAAAGACACAACAGACTCTCCTACATCAGCTTCTTACCTCAATCTTTACTTAAACTATGACCAACACGGAAAACTTACTAATAAGCTGTATGATAAACGTGACGATTTCGATTTTCAGATCGTGAACTTTCCCTTTCTTGATTCGTTATTAAAGACCTTGCTCTGAATATTGAGATTTTCGTGATATATGTCAACTGCTGAGGAACAAACTAACGACACAGGGATTCGCGTGATGCAGGTTGGTGAAGACTTTGGGCAAGTTTTATGGTCGCCATCTTGATCTCATTTAGAAATATTCTGTATCTTTGTGTGATATGAAGATGGACGTTTTTGAGTTTACTTATTAGTGTGCTTACTTGTTGTGATGACAATGATGACTTGGTTCTCATTTTGAGGATTGATACTTACTTGGATGTGACCAAGATTTACATGGCGGGTGTCGTCGATGAAGCAGAAGACGCTTACTCTTCCGGAAAACCTGGTCTTATTATATTGTGCTTTTAGGAGAGTCTCCGTGTAAATCTTTCCCTTGTTCCTATTTTGCCTCTAGTTTAATCGATTTTGAGTTCGGATTATGATTTTGTTGACGCTTTGGTATTCTCTGATTTTTTTATACAATACTATCGAAATCATCGCTATACCAATCAAAAATTTAAATATACATTTACCCAGCCTACTTTCTTGTTGCTTGAACAATTAATGTAAACTGTTGTTATTCTCATACAAAATGAAATTCTTAATGAACGGCCCAATCAAGAACATAGTATCAACAAAACTGTAATTCGAACTCAAAATCGATCAAACTAGAGGCAAAATATGAACAAAGGAACGATTTGCATAGAGAACCTCGTAAAAGTACCAGATAATCAGACCAGGTATTCCGGAAGAGTAAGCGTGTTCTGATTCATCGACGACACCCGCAAATGTAAATCTTAGTCACGTCCAAGTAAACACCACGTCCTAGAAATGCGAACCGAGTCATCATTGTCAAACACATATCATTGTGTAAACACACTAATGAGAATACTCAACAACGTCCATCGTCATATTTCACAGAGATACAGAATAAATGAATAATATCTGACTATATAATATACCTCTACATATGGATGTATAACACGACATACCTTGAACTGCTTTAAAGTTTCAATCACATACTTATACTAATGACAGAAAAATGAAAATTGAGCTTCCCATTTATACTCTTCTTTTGTTCAATATGTATTAATTTTATCTGTGAATGTCAAATGAATATTTCGAGAACTATTCTGTATCTTTGTGTGATATGACGATGGACGTTTTTAAGTTTGCTTATTAGTGTGCTTACTTGTTGTGATGACAATGATGACTCGGTTCTTATTTTGAGGATTGATGCTTACTTGGATGTGACCAAGATTTACATGGCGGGTGTTGTCGATGAAGCAGAAGACGCTTACTCTTCCGGAAAACCTGGTCTTATTATATTGTGCTTTTAGGAGAGTCTCCGTGTAAATCTTTCCCTTGTTCCTATTTTGCCTCTAGTTTAATCGATTTTGAGTTCGGATTATGATTTTGTTGACGCTTTGGTATTCTCTGATTTTTTTATACAATACTATCGAAATCATCGCTATACCAATCAAAAATTTAAATATACATTTACCCAACCTACTTTCTTGTTGCTTGAACAATTGATGTAAACTGTTGTTATTCTCATACAAAATGAAATTCTTAATGAACGGCCCAATCAAGAACATAGTATCAACAAAACTGTAATTCGAACTCAAAATCGATCAAACTAGAGGCAAAATATGAACAAAGGAACGATTTGCATAGAGAACCTCGTAAAAGTACCAGATAATCAGACCAGGTATTCCGGAAGAGTAAGCGTGTTCTGATTCATCGACGACACCCGCAAATGTAAATCTTAGTCACGTCCAAGTAAACACCACGTCCTAGAAATGCGAACCGAGTCATCATTGTCAAACACATATCATTGTGTAAACACACTAATGAGAATACTCAACAACGTCCATCGTCATATTTCACAGAGATACAGAATAAATGAATAATATCTGACTATATAATATACCTCTACATATGGATGTATAACACGACATACCTTGAACTGCTTTAAAATTTCAATCACATACTTATACTAATGACAGAAAAATGAAAATTGAGCTTCCCATTTATACTCTTCTTTTGTTCAATATGTATTAATTTTATCTGTGAATGTCAAATGAATATTTCGAGAACTATTCTGTATCTTTGTGTGATATGACGATGGACGTTTTTAAGTTTGCTTATTAGTGTGCTTACTTGTTGTGATGACAATGATGACTCGGTTCTTATTTGTAGGATTGATGCTTACTTGGATGTGACCAAGATTTACATGGCGGGTGTTGTCGATGAAGCAGAAGACGCTTACTCTTCCGGAGCACCTGGTCTTTTTCCCCTGTACTTTTTTACGAGGGTCTCCATGAAATGTTTCCTTTGTTCCTTTTGATGACGCTTTGGTATTCGCTGATTTTGCTTAATCAACTCTAGTTTAACTGGTACGTGTATGTCGTTTAAGTGCACGTTTGAATTATCTATAACAGCAACTTATCGGAAACGCATTGCTTTTGCCTTATATGGCGATTTACATCCGATTTTGCTTAATCCTGAATTTGTGTTCAAACCAACATTAACAAGGTCAAACGATATAAAAAAAACAAATGTCACTTTCTCCTGAATAATTGATTTGGTAAGAATTCACATTGCCTCTCCATTGTTTAAATAACAAAATAAGTCAAGGAGTACTGAAACATAGATAGAACCATAATCTGAGCTCAAAATCAATTAAACTAGTGGCGAAATATGGGGGGAAATGATAAACACGGAGGTTATTGAAAAACTACAGGATAAAGGACATGTTTGCTGATGTTCTTGTGAAATATCAGTGCAGCACGTTTAAAATAAAGTAATACAAAATGTAGATACAGTTTTCTGGAAAAAAAAATTATACTGCATCTACAGCTGTTTAGTTCTTCTAGTACTCGTGATGAAAGGGGCCAAAAGATGGAAACCGAAAAACTACGGTAGAAGCAGAAGGGTCAGGTGCGTAAGAAAGTAGAGACATATATCATTGTATGCGTATGTATGTTCTTCCTGAACAAATCTACCTTTTAACTTAAAACAGATGGGTGTAGAAGAGTTTGTATAAAATATGCATACCGCTTGCTAAGGTCTTAAATTAATACTTGTTGAAATTACTGAACTGAAAAAGATTGCGTTTTTGATATCATAAATTTTAGAGTTACTATTACAAGAACTGATCAGATGTCAAAATACGAGGAAGTTAACAAGAACCAAGATAAAATCAATCCAAAGGGAAAACAAAAAAGAAGCAGGGAAAAACAAAAAACTGACGAACTGAAAAGAAAAGCTACTGCGTTAAAAATGCTTCAAGTATTAAACAACATGAATATGTACATTAGCTTAATTTTATTAATTTCTGGTACTGAAAACTTGACTTTGGAATTTGGATATAAATCGTAGAGTATTTAAACATGAACTCATCTAAGTTACTAGATTTCAATTTATAATTATTTTAAAAAGTGACACATAGTTTTGATATATCTGGGAACAAAAGCGAATTAAATACTTGTGAAGGAATATTTTAACGAACAAATCAAGGGATTTTTTTTCTATTTAACGAGCGTCCTAGCTTAAACTGAAATATCGTTAGATAATGCGTTCATTACCCATTACCCGTATGCAGAAGACGCTTACTCTTCCGGAACACCTGGTCTTATGATCTTGTACTTTTACAAGAGTCTCCATGTAAATCTTTCCTTTGTTCAGATTTTGCCCCTGGTTAAATCGATTTTGAGTTCGGATTATGATTTTGTTGACGCTTCGGTGTTCTCTTATTTATTATCTGAGGTGATCACAAATACAAATTCTCAAATTTGCCTTTTGAATATGATATGTCGCATAAATCACTTAATTGTATATGTAACCGAATCCCGAATGGAATGTAGGGAGTGAGTATAGTTCCTAGAAGGACTCATCATCTAGCTAGCCTCCAACTGTTTAAAACAGTTTTAGTCAGCCATATTACTTTTTTCGTTAATTATGATCTATGTACTTATTTTGTACACAAAACAGCAACATGTTATTGAAGAAAATGAAAATTTCTCAAACAAAATTATACTGTAGCTATTTGAATATATATTTTTTTATAGATTGACCCTGATGTTTTATTTAATGTTGTGAAATTCTACATTATCTGTTGAAACTCATACCCTTCATGATTTGGCCCCAACGTAACTTCAATGTGAACAGTATTTCACATGAATATTCATGAGCATGACTCAGGTCCTGGTTTTCCCATCAAGGTGTAGTTTAGATACATTTTTATGAACTCTAGTGTACTTCACTTGTTTACTTACGAAATTCTCTTTTAACTTTTTCTGGTGACTAGAATATAAAAATTCATTTATTATGTTGATTTTTCCTGACAAACGCTACTCAAAAACAGGAAGGTAACACTTTCTTACTAAAAGGTCTCAAAAGGCTACATGAAGTAATATCCCATTTTTACAGTCATGTCAATCGTCTTCAATGAACATGTATATGCATGCATTTTGAATTAGTATTTTCGTATGAAAAAGAGCTTTATCGTTAGATTTTTAAAAGTGTTTTCCAGATAGGATGCGAATGAGAATCTTACATTTCTATATCCATATAAACTATTTGTTTACTGCTAGTGACACATTGGCACTCTTTTAATAAAAACGCTGGAATATCTAATTATGAAATTTCCGGGATGAATTAATTAATTTAAGATTCTTTCTGGTAGTAATTTCAGGTCAGAACGTGGTCAAAACGTCTTCAAAGTTTTTTTTAATCAATGTTATATTTCTCAGGTCAAAGTGTCAACCTGTACCTTAATATTTAACATATCATGTACCTTAAGTTTATTTTTCGCCAAATCTTACCCGGAAAAAAAATTAACATTTTTTTTTTTAAAAATGTTTTTATTCTTAAATATTTTCGAATGATTTCATTTTCACTTTTCTTTTATAGTTATAAAACAAAATCCAATGTTTTAAGGGACCGTTTAATTTTAAAAAGCGAGCCATTGGACTCTGCTGCGCACTTAATATGTTAAAAGTACCACGCGTGATCTTTATAGAAAAGCGTTCCAGTACTATACACGAGATAACTAGATAACTAGATCACTGATGTTAAATAAACGTTAGGTCGTGTATCAAGTTGCTCGAACTTCAGGTCAAATGTTAAAGAATTTAAAAAAATTAAAATAATGAAGTTCATGAAAGATAAAATTCTGATCTTAATTACAAAGTTCGTATTTTTGTATTTTTGTTTAAAAGATTGGGATATCAAAATTATTTCATTATTTTATCTATGACACGTTGTAATCCTATATGGAAGATATTTCACATTTTGTGTCGGTATTGTGCAACACTGAAGCAAGTTTCTTAGAAAGGATGTGAAAAGGATGAGGCTTTTACATAAAATACATCAATTGAATCCAATGATAAAAAACATCACCCTTGATTTTTAGATAAAAAGAATTGCAGGCTTTAAGTGCAAATATTATACTCCTTTTAAAATCAACTACTTGGGATAGTTATTCTCTCATTTTGGAAATATACCTTCTCAACAATGAAACGAAATTACAAAATCCTGTTGAAATAATGCAGGTAGTTTTATGATAAGCTACATATCAACAAAACGGCATTCATCGAAATGACGCGCATCCAATGTACATAGTAGTTTTGTGAAATTTTGTTTTAGTTAAACGACAAAAAATTAGCTGCAATGGTATTTTAATGCGAGTAAAACTCATTGCAGCTTACCTGGATATAACAAATAAAAATAATAAATACACAACAATTAATATCAAAACACATCTACCGATATCAACACTAAATGCAAATAGGTATTAATGATATCAAAACACAGAAAACTACAAAAGAAGAACTTTAATCACAATAAATAACTTTAAATGTGTATAAACTAATAAAACAAAAGAGGCGGAAACGTCATTCCCTATACAAAACAAACAAGAAAAAAAATTATAAATTGATTTTAGAAAAAGAAGCAAAACAATAAAAAATACATAAGAATATATCATAAACAATAATTCCGTTTGCAAAAACACTAACGATAAACATCATTATCGATTTATAAATTCATTGGAAACAATGATTGATATTTAGGCACTCTTTCGTAAAACATATAAACCTTACAGATTCAACAATAGAGATTACCATTATTTACAGCTCTCATTTAATTAGTATGACCATATATATTTTTCAATTTCTTCTCATTTTACTGGTTTTAAGAATTTCAAATACTTGTGAAACCATTTTTTGTCAAGTTCCTAACCGACCTAGGGATGGGATAACATACTTTACAAGAGCGAGTAAAATAAAGTACCAGTATTCGTATTTACGCAGATTCTATCTATTACGGGTATTGCACAATGGATTTTCCGGAATTCCACTGCACCTTTCAGATTTCTGAAAAACGGGGACCTTGCATATTTTTCTAAATTTAAACATTACCCTTACTTGACTCGGTTGAGTAGTTATACCCAGGTGCGTGTGAGCTGAATAACGCCCTACAATACGTGTAAAGCTGTTTGCCATTCAGACGAGCGGTCTAAGCCCGGTTAGCTTCACAAGATGAGGAAGCAATTTTTTTGAAGCGCGATTTGTAAAATATTGATGAAATTGTAAATACATGATTGTGTTCCTTATTCTGCTACTTTCCAAATGAAACTTCTTACATGTAATAATTCCATAATTATTATGATATTTATATGAATGTCTCGCCTAAGCAACGTCTGTAAAGCTAACCAGGCTTGGAAAATGTCGCATATAATTATATGAAATATACATGTATTATATCCGGCTTCAACAAAATTACAGAGGACGTACGTCTATTATCAAGCTGTGTTTGCCCTTCGTCGATGTCTTTCACTAAAATGAATGAAATACATGAAGGTTAATATCATGCACCTAATGCAACAACTGCATTTTTGATAGACTTATCAAGATACAAAAACGTATACATGTTGCCAATTTTGAAAGACGTGTTTGAACATGCAAACGTGGGATTGACAAATTCAACTATACAACAATTATCTTGATATCACTAATGATGGGAGTGTTTAAAATAAATCTAACATATTTCAATGCTTGTTTTAGACACACCAATTTAAATAATACTTTTATAGTTAATTAACAATTAATCGATGAGATAATTAACAGTATGTAGGACCGAAGTAACATGTATATTGACAAATCTCGTATGTTATGAATAAATCACGATAATGCTACCGCCAAACTCAATCACGTTCATACATAAACACATACCCTGTTCCGGCCATATATAACACATACCCAGCCCCGCCCATACATACACACATACCCTGCTGTCCCGCCCATACATAAACACATACCCTGTCCCGGCCATACATACACACATGTCCTGCCCCGCCCATACATAAACACATACCCTGTCCCGGCCATACATACACACATACCCTGCCCCGCCCATACATACATACATATCATGCCCCGCCCATAAAGACACACATACCCTGCTGCCCTGCCCATGCAAACACACATATCATGCCCCGCCCATACATACACACATACCCTGCCCCGCCCATACATACACACATACCCTGCCCCGCCCATACATGCACACATACCCATAATTTACATCCCTTCTTGATCCTCTACAATATCAACTCCCTGGATGTATACTAACATATTGATAATTTGGTGATAAATACTTTAGCCAAATTACGAATATTTTAACAAATAGATTTAGTATGCGATCAATATTTTCAGGCAGGTATCACTTCACGTATGCACATGTTTTATTTCAAAAAAACTCCCATAGCCTGAAGTTTAGTGCAGAAAGGGTTGAATAACCTGAAGTATGAATACAGTAAAGTACATATAATATATCAACAGTTCATTCATTCAAAGGTTTTCCATCGTGAAATAACATTCAATTCATACTCCTCTCAAATACAGATCTAGATATCTTAGGAAAGGGTGTGTTACGGCGGAATGATTAAGTGATGTACAGATTATACACAAAAAAACAGTACTCGGGATCCTGCTCAATTTCTTGTTGTTGCCCTATGAAATGAGATTCAGCGAGAAATTGGCATTCTGATTGAAAAGAAACGATTGCAAGATTTGTTGCTCTGGCAAGATAACACAATTAAGATGGATAAAAGGAGAAAATTACAATATCGTGATCATTTTACTGACGCCTCATGCATGTTTCAGAGAATCAAGATATAGTTGATAACCAGCAGTGCATGACGGCTTTCAAATCAAATCAGGTATTTATATAGCAGAGTATGTATGATGAAATATTAGAGAACACCAAAGCGTCAACAAAAATCATAATCCGAACTCAAAAGGGTAAAATACGTACAAAGGAAAGATTTACATTGAGACCCATGTAGAGGAACAAGAGAATAAGACCAAGGCCCGTATTAATGAAACCGTTCTCATGCTCAAGCAACGATTATGTGCCCCAGCGTGTTGCTATAATATTGAAAACAGTATCCCGCTTCATGTCTTTTCAATTTTTTCCCGAAACTTTGACAAAGTAAGATTTTAGAAATGATTAAGCAGAAGACGCTTACTCAACAGGGACACGTGGTCTATTACCTTGTACTTTTATGAGCTTCTCCATGCAAATCTTTCCTTTGTTTCTATTTTGGTCTAGTTAAATAGATTTTGAGTTTGGATTATGGTTTTGTTGACGCTTTGGTATTCTCTGATTTTGTTTATGGCCGGAACAAGAAATTAAAAATCCATGCTTGAACATGAGAATGTTTTCGTGAATATGGGCCAAGGTAGAGTAAACGTGTTCTGCTTCATCGAAGATACCCACCATGTTATTCTAGCCCCAATCCGAGTAAATGGTAACGCCTCAAAGTAAGAACTGAGGCATAATTATCAATCACAACAAGCAGGCATACCATTGCGCATATTCGAAACGTTCATCTTCATAACATGTTAGGATGTAGATAGGTAAGTCCAACATTAAGCGCTAGCGCTTCATTGAATTTGCCTTTGACCAGTTGGCATTCATACAGCCTATGAATGTCATCTGAAAGCAGTTCAGTGCTTAAATATCTGCCATTGCAATAAATTGAAATCATTCACAAAATTTCAAGAATTTATTAAAGGCCCAATATACGTAACTTCAGGGAAATTTTTCGTGTTTCTGAAATATTCTGAAAAAAGTCCAGTTGGTAACCATGCAAAAATAAGCCTAAAACGAAGTAAACTTGAGCGGTAACTTACAAGAAACTCTTGACAAAAAAATCCAAAGAATGGAAAAGAATTCAGGTGGGGTCCACTTCAACAACAAACCGAAGGTAGAAGACGGTTCGAAATGGACGCGTGTTTACAAATAGCGTGTTTCAACTGCTGCTGTACCGGTAACCGCGAAAGAATTCATCTTGAATATTGCTGATATCAGTTAATCTTATCTAAATCTATAAATATGATAAGTTATTGGGCTTGATTTTCGCTTAAAGTTTTGCCGAAAGTTACGTATATTGGGCCTTTAATGTGTTCGTCGATAAACAAAGTACGTAACAACAGGTCATATATGTCATTCATTGTACATGGTTAAAAATACACATCCAAAGGTAAACAACCACCATGCATCTCTATAACCAACCATTGCTCTCGTATTTATTGATATTTGATAGTACGTGTACATTTCAAATAGCTAGTAACTCTTGAATTGGCTAAGTAACGATTGTTTAGTGAATTTCAAATTAACATCTCTAAAAATAGAAGTTTTTAACAATTATTATCGTAATTGTGACACAGTCACATTGCGCAATCTTGAAGGAAAATGCCTTATTTCCTGCAGAAAATCACAAGGGCGTGGTTCGTCTAGACAGTATATTATCTATAATGCTTATGGCGGTATGAATGGATAACCCGTGTTTCCTTTGGCCACGACTCCATAGCAGCCTTTATCTGTCAAAATGTGTAAGTCTGGTGTTAGGGCAAGAGAAATCTCGGGCTATCATAGTGCATTACCCAGGTTTTTTCATGGCCTAATACCAAACTTGGCAGATAGATGTCTAGTATGGGGCCCCAAACCAGATATGGTGTCGCAATCGAGGCCAGATGAAACTCAGGCTTGGAGGATGACCACATGCCTCTTGTTAGCCCGAAGGGTTCTGATTCTCCTACCCCCTAAATACTTGGACGGCTGGTTGGAGAGAATATTTAGTGGGTAAGAGAGTCAGAACCCTTTGGACTAGACTCATGTATGAGGTACAAGCTAGCGAAATATTTTCAAGGGTATATTTACAAAACATGATACCGGTGTCGATGCACGGCGTCATGCACGGGTGATCTTGGAGCCTTTATTCTAGAGTGTTAATTCATACACTTAGCTTCCTCAGTGTAGAGGTGCACTGACTTGCATATCGTGCGAAGGTCATCTGATGTTAACATGTACAAGGAAGGGAAGCATAGGTTTTACGTCTTCTAAACAAAGCAAACAAAATGTTCTCCTCTAGAGAAATCTCCACATCTCAAACGGAAACGTCAACTCCATATAACCGCCATATATCTGCCAACCGAAAACAAATGTTTATAGCTGTCATAAATCTGCCAAGCAAAGCAAAAAAATTTCCCCTTCTTTAAATCTGCCAATAAAATGATATCCTACCGCAATGTTTGTTTATCTTCAACACCTTAAACAATCAGAGAATACAGAAGCGTCAATAAAACCATTATCCCAAATCTAAAAACGATTAAACTAGGGGCAAAATATTAAGAAAAGACAGATTTACATGGAAACCCCTTGTAAAAGTACAAGAGAATACGACCATATAAAACTATATTGTATGCCAAGCTAAAAAGAACTACTTTTGCCATTTCTGTAAAAAAAAAAAAACCAAGACCCCAAGATAGCTGACTGACGAGGTGAATCACACAAGTACCTGTCGCAAATGATTCAAAAATATTAATAAGTACATTTATTTAATATTATTCATTCAGAAAATTAAAACCTAAATTTTGAAAGTTTATTTGCAAAAAAAAAAAAAATGAATATTTTTTGGTCTGCAGATTTAACAATATACTGCTATACCTCTGAGTCGATCTACAAGCGCATTGCCTTCCGCGAACGGATCACATTTACGGTTTTAACACACTTCTGCGTCTGTACCAGCGTTATTATTGGATTTCCTTCCTTTTGGCCCTTAACGATTGTTTCTAGGACACCTCGGGTACATGCTGCAACTTTTTCAGTTCTGAAAGTGCAGTCCATATGTATTATTATAGTCTTAGGTTCTTTTCAATTCATCATAACCGAATGCAACATTTTTATGGTATTTACACTCAATAAAGTGTAATACTATTTTATTTTTTATTTAAATATAATTTCATATTTTAAATAATATTTCAATTGTATCTTTGTTTTACGAGTTCAAGTTAAGAATTACCTGTTCACTCACTTGTTCACTCAGATAATCCGAACACCTTTGTTCCGAGCCCAAACCGTCCGGATTACGAGTTTTCCGGACTGCGGAGTTTTGGACTGTTGAGTACAAGTAGCGTTACAGAAATCTGTTCCCGTGTATTTCCGTCCGGATTGTGAGATTTTCCGGATTATCGGCGTCCGGATTATGGCGGGTCCACTGGACCACGATGATTAAGCAGAATTTAAGGAGTTTTTATCATAATTTTACAAATCACATGCCGTTTCATGTTTTTAACATGCATCAATTTAATGATTTTTTACTAAAAAATAAACTATTAGCGTTGTAAGAACCAGGAACTTCTAAAAACAGAGATGTGAGATAAGTTTATGATTAAAGTAATGTCAGAACATCCATTTAGCAAAATATTTCGATGGTATAAGGGTGAGTCTGGTTATAGATCCTGAATCGGTAAAAGGTACAACTTATAAACAAGACTTACCACCTTTAATACAGGAATTTGTAATATATGGTCGTATGCTTGAAATAGCATGGATCATTGAGTATACTTCGGTTTTTTCGGCATACTGTATCTGTAACTGAATTTAAAAGGTGCAGCATGTGTGTGTATTACGTCATCTTTTAATGTACAAAAAATTAGCCAAATAGTAAGTTGGAAAAATAATTGTCTTTGGATATCTGCATTATGCGGAGGAAAACTCGAAAACCTATCCCTTTAACACCGTTGTAAACCGTATTTATCGTTACTCTTAATTGATGGATTGGTGCATACTTTGATGACAAAATGTTAATATGTAAACTGGATCTAGATTTACAAATGAGGTTTGCCGATGAAACACAAGATGTCTACCTTTCGAAAACGCATTGTCTTGATTTCAAAACTTGTGTTACACAAGTAACTATCTAAGAAAATCGATTAATTGATTAATAGAAAAAAAGGTAAATAGTTGTCACATAAACTAAACCCAGTTGTATATTTACCATTGCATTGCCTTTATATAACCATGCCGAATTCAGTTGGCATCCATAGGATCATGAATGCTATTGGCCGATTGCTGACGTCATCATTAATTATTTTGACGTCATAATTCTTACTTTGGATATCGCCCTGGCGATGGCTGTTATATTTACTGAACAATCACACCCGATAAATACATTATTTGAGCCTAATTTTGAGAAATAAAAAATGTGTAATTTATTTTTTATGACATGAACATATTCTTAAAATGGTAGAACTAAGTATTGACTTGTTTTTAGTTGGCATTCATAGGCAATATGAAGAGAAGATTAACACGTGTGATAACATTTTTAAATGACTTAGGTAAAGCACACTGAGCTATACAACTCTTACCTTGTGCTAAGGCTCATCAGTGATGACAGGGGCCAAAACTCTGGAAATATAAATAATTTTAAACAACAGGTTTGATTTATTTTGTTTTACGTCCTATTAACAGTACCCAGAGAAAAAAACCTACATTGCACCTAAAGTCAGAACCTGGCTACTGTCACACGTGGGTTTCGAACTCGCAACCAAGAGGTAAAGGACTAGTGGTAGAATGTCGGGACAACTTTACCACTCGGCCACCGCGATCCCTTTATTTAAACAATAGTAATTATAGAAACAGCAGATGTGCGCAAATTCCATGGGAACATGTACACCAAGTTAATTACTTTCCCTGTCACAAACAAGTAATATAGATTACGTGCAGAAAAGCGAAATATGTTTTACATGTATACAGGAAATTAGCATGTGATAGAAAGTGAACAGGATGTCTTGTGTAAAAGTACACGCATTTCTTTTTGCATGTAACCATCAAAGCAATCAAAACGAGCATCTTTTAACACTGTGTGTATGCATGTCATTTATAAGACATGTACATACTTGAATATTCAATAAAAATGTTGATTTGTTTGTAATTTACATATAGAGGATCTTACACGAGTGTCGATATAATATGGAATGTATTAAACGAGTTCAACTCGTTTAATAATTTACATGTAATATGCCACGACCTTTAGGCGAGTGACATATTAAATTATATAACGAGTTTAATAAATTCCATATTAAATCGACACGAGTGTAAGATTATGTTTATCACATAACTTATGTTTATGAGAAAATACACCAAAATTCTTAAATTCATTCTCAATAAGAAAAGCAACTTCCTTCTTTGACGGTACAATTTTCACTACAGAGACAATCATATGACGTCTTAATGACGTCATTTGTTTACGACGTCATAATAGTGTTATTACACGTGTGTAATACCATATTTATGACATGGTAGTATGACATGACTGAACAGGTCAGTTATGTGATAAAAAGGGTTATCATACCGGTATTGCATACACTTTTATAAGATGTCCATTTCTTATATCAAGGATTAATAACATAATATTTTTATGATATTTTCATGTATAAAGACGATTACTTATAATCAATACCTTTGATTAGTTACTTGAATTTGGAAATAATCTCATGTGGGCGTTACCCGGGCCCTCTTGTGATTTTCTTCCTGTTTATGGGACTTAATGTAAAACCTATACGAAACACAGTCTGTTTGTTGTTATACATATTTATTATTGATGTGAAGCTCTCTCTTTCTCGTTTCTTCCTGTTTATTGGACTTAATGTAAAACCTATACGACACACAGTCTGTTTGTTGTTATACATATTTCTTATTGATGTGAAGCCCTCTCTTTCTCGTTTCTTCCTGTTTATTGGACTTAATGTAAAACCTATACGACACACAGTCTGTTTGTTGTGATACATATTTTGTATTGATGTGAAGCTCTCTCTTTCTCGTTTATACATTATCTTTGTTCCGTACATCATGCAATTCGACACCATTATACGACTCTTTCAGAACTAGGCCTGTAAGATAGAGAAATTTCACCGGGGTAGTTTTCAAATTTGGGAAAACCCGAGGTCTTGCCTTTGAAAGTCCCGGTATTTGAATTTCACGTTCTTCCATCTTTGGTCATGAAAGGGTTTTTCCCCCATTCTAACTACACGAAACAGTTCAAAAACCATGAGAATACGTTAAGAGGAGTAGCATCCATTTTGAAAATATTAACTTCCCCCTTCAGTATTTCGGGGGGGATATGAGAGAGACCTTTCTAAGTTCTCAAATCGAGTTTGCAATTTATTTGAATGTGACATAGATTTACATTGCAGGTGTCGATACATCGTCGGAAACCCACAGTACACTTCTCTGACGTTTGCATATATATATATGCAAATGTCAGAGAAGTGTATCGTGGGTTTCCGACGATGGTGTCGATGAAGCAGAAGATGTTTGTTTATTCTTCAAGTCTAACAGGCTTTAGTTTCACGAACGTTCCCAATTAAAAAATCTCCATAGGAAAGCATTAGCTTAGCAAAAAACATGTTGCTTTTCCCACGTCTCGCCATGCAAGATAGAGTTTCGTCTTATGCAAGCTACATAGCTATCAAGCAATGGAAAATGCCGATACCGAAAAGTGAAAAAATGCGACATGATGAAATCAAACTTTTTACAATAATTTAACCGTGCACATTAGAAAGTTGAGATTTATATTTCTGTGTTTGACTATTGACTGAAAAGGTATAAACAAAATATTTTGTTACCTGGCAACTTGTCAGAAAATGTCTAATTTAACAGTCAGTAAAATATGTCTATCGTCAGGAAATATTGTCTGCATATAAACATGAACAAAACGCTTTAATCAAGTTCACTTAAACGCTTGGGCACAATTGTTTCCAAGAACGTGTAATAGTCATCGGAAAATTATTTTTAACTAATTCATGGCTGTATATGAAATGCATTTGATTACCTATGAAAATAGTCAAATTTATTGAATATCTTGATATAGAGAGAGCCAGGTAACAATTTATTTTAACAGTTATTTCCGCCCGCTGACTGAACAATTCGTTTGTTGTTTTTTTTTTTTTTTTATTTTAAATATTTAGATTGTATAGGAATTATTTCATAGGGAGTATAACAATTTCTTTTGTTCTATAGCTAAATGTGTCATTCTAGATTTAAAGACCCAATATACGTAACTTCAGGGAAATTTTCGTGATTCTGAAAAATTCTGAAAAAAATCCAGTTGATAACCATACAATAATAAGCCTAAAACGAAGTAAACCTGGGCGGTAACTAACAAGAACCTCTTGACAAAAAAAATCCAAAGAACTGAAAATAATTCAGGTGTGGCCCACTTCAACAACAAACCGAAGGTAGAAGACGGTTCGAAATAGACTTGTGTTTACAAATAGCGTGTTTCAGCTGCTGCTGTACCAGTAACCGCGAAAGAATTCATCTTGAATATTGCTGATATCAGTTAATCTTAACTAAATCTATAAATATAATTAGTTATTAGGCTTGATTTTCACTTCAAGATTTGCCGAAAGTGACGTATATTGGGCCTTTAATGTTCAACAAGCCCCCTACGTGATGCAGTATCCACCCAACAGTTTTCTACCTTGAATGGGTCTAATGCAAAGACCAGGAAGTAACCCAGCTATAACCGTGACGGCAGACATTTTGTGATCGACAATGCAAGATAACAAAAAACCATCAGGGAGTTGTGCAAAGCATGGTATGCTTAATCACTTTTAAACGATATTTTCCAACCTTTAATAATTTCGGCAATATAGAAGATCAAATCTCAAAATTTCCTATGTAGATTGACAGTATTAGACCCTTGATATCTGCAAAGTTGTAATTCATTCAATGGTTTAGGGTTGAAGTTACAGGTTATTTAAAATTTGCATTAATTACTGATAAGCTAATCACCTTTTGAACAACTGGGCTAAGAGCACAGTTCTAGGAATTTGAAAGATGAAATGTATAAACGCGTCACCTATCATATATGTGTGTGTTCTGTATGTGGAGCAGATTTATTTTTTATTTCATATTTTTAACCATTTTCAAATGTCTATCCTGACTCCTGATTACATATCATTAAATCTCAATGTTAAGCCATCCAAAGTGTCAAATACACTTAAAAATGTTAAAAGGCCCAATATACGTAAATTTCGGCAAAACTTGAAGCGAAATTCAAGCCTAATAACTTTTTATATTTACAGATTTAGTTAAGATTAAATGATATCAGCAATATCCCAGATGAATTCTTACGCTGTTACCGGTACAGCAGCAGTTGAAATGCCTTATTTGTAAACACGCGGACATTTTGAACTATCTTCTAACTTCGGCTTGTTGTTGAAGAGGGCCACATCTGAATTATTTTCAATACTTTAGATTTTTCTGTCAAAAGTTTCATGTTAGTTACCGCTCAGGTTTACTTCGCTTTAGGCTTATTTGAGCATGGTTATCAACTGGACTTTTTTCAGAATATTTCAGAAACACGAAAAATTTCCTGAAGTTACGTATATCGGGCCTTTAAGTGAAACAACTAATCAGATAATTAATATTCCTTAATAAAAATGTTATAGAAATAATTTTATACAAACCGTTTTTTCTAAATTTATATGTGTAATTATTCGAAATTTGATCGGCGCCACTTTCATCAAAGTTACAATAACAAAGATATCAAATGTTGGTTACTTGTATATATAGCTTAACATGTAATTATATCAGAACTGGTGTCCGAGGAGAAAAAAACAACCAGTGTTAACGTTATATCAGGGCGCGTACGGGTACCTAGGGATCAACAATTAGCCAGGGTTATATCAGGACGGGTGTCTAGGGATCCACAATTAGCCAGGGTTATATCAGGACGGGTGTCTAGGGATCCACAACAGCCAGGGTTATATCAGGACGGGTGTCTAGAGATCCACAATTAGCCAGGGTTATATCAGGACGGGTGTCTAGAGATCCACAACAGCCAGGGTTATATCAGGACGGGTGTCTAGAGATCCACAACAGCCAGGGTTATATCAGGACGGGTGTCTAGAGATCCACAATTAGCCAGGGATATATCAGGACGGGTGTCTAGGGAGACAACAGCCAGGGTTATATCAGGACGGGTATCTAGGAAGACAACAGCCAGGGATATATCAGGACGAGTGCCTAGGTATCTACAACAGCCTGGGTTATATCAGAACGAGTGTCTAGGGATCCACAACAGCCAGTGTTATATCAGGACGGGTGCCTAGGGATCCACAACAGCCAGAGTTATATAAGGACGGGTGTCTAGTGATCTACAACAGCCAGGGTTATATCAGGACGGGTGCCTAGGGATCCACAACAGCCAGGGTTATATCAGGACGGGTGTCTAGTGATCCACAACAGCCAAGGTTATATCAGGACGGGTGTCTAGAGATCCACAACAGCCAGGGTTATATCAGGACGGGTGTCTAGAGATCCACAATTAGCCAGGGATATATCAGGACGGGTGTCTAGAGATCCACAATTAGCCAGGGTTATATCAGGACGGGTGTCTAGGGATCCACAACAGCCAGGGTTATATCAGGACGAGTGTCTAGGGATCCACAACAGCCAAGATTATATCAGGACGGGTGTCTAGGGATCCACAACAGCCAGGGTTATATCAGGACGGGTGTCTAGGAATCCACAATTAGCCAGGGTTATATCAGGACGGGTGTCTAGGGATCCACAACAGCCAGGGTTATATCAGGACGGGTGTCTAGGAATCCACAACAGCCAGGGTTATATCAGGACGGGTGTCTAGGGATCCACAACAGCCAGGGTTATATCAGGACGGGTGTCTAGAGATCCACAATTAGCCAGGGTTATATCAGGACGGGTGTCTAGGGATCCACAACAGCCAGGGTTATATCAGGACGGGTGTCTAGGGGTCACAACAGCCAGGGTTATATCAGGACGGGTGCCTAGGGATCCACAACAGCCAGGGTTATATCAGGACGTGTGTCTAGGGATTCACAACAGCCAGGGTTATATCCGGACGTGTGTCTAGGGATTCACAACAGCCAGGGTTACATCAGGACGGGTGTCTAGGGAGACCACAGCAAGGGTTATATCAGGACGGGTGTCTAGGAATCCACAACAGCCAGGGTTATATCAGGACGGGTACCTAGGGATCCACAACAGCCAGGGTTATATCAGGACGGGTGTCTAGGGATCCACAACAGCCAGGGTTATATCAGGACGGGTGTCTAGGGATCCACAACAGCCAAGATTATATCAGGACGGGTGTCTAGGGAGACCACAGCAAGGGTTACATCAGGACGGGTGTCTAGGGAGACCACAGCAAGGGTTATATCAGGACGGGTGTCTAGGGATCCACAACAGCCAGGGTTATATCAGGACGGGTACCTAGGGATCCACAACAGCCAGGGTTATATCAGGACGGGTGTCTAGGGAGACCACAGCCAGGGTTATATCAGGACGGGTGTCTAGGGATCCACAACAGCCAGGGCTATATCAGGACGGGTACCTAGGGAAACACAACAGCCAGGGTTATATCTGGACGGGTGCCTAGAGATCCACAACAGCAAGGGTTATATCAGGACGGGTGTCTAGGGAGACAACAGCCAGGGTTATATCAGGACGGGTGTGTAGGATCCACAACAGCCAGGGTTATATCAGGACGGGTGTCTGTATCTACAACAGCCAGGGTTATATCAGGACGGGTGCCTAGGGATCCACAACAGCCAGGGTTATATCAGGACGGGTGTCTAGGGATCCACAGCAGCAAGGGTTATATCAGGACGGGTACCTAGGGAGACCACAGCCAGGGTTATATCAGGACAGGTGCTTAGTTGTTCACAACAGCCATGGTTATATCAGGACGGGTGCCTAGAGATCCACAACAGCCAGGGTTTTATCAGGACGGGTGTCTGTATCTACAACAGCCAGGGTTATATCAGGACGGGTGCCTAGGGAGACACAACAGCCAGGGTCATATCAGGACGGGTGCTTAGTTGTTCACAACAGCCAGGGTTTTATCAGGACGGGTGTCTATGGATCAACAGCAGCCAGGGTTATATCAAGACGGGTGTCTAGGGAGACAACAGCCAGGGTTATATCAGGACGGGTACGTAGGGGTCCACAACAGCCAGGGCTATATCAGGACGGGTGTCTTAGGAGACACAACAGCCAGGGTTATATCAGGACGGGTGCCTAGAGATCCACAACAGCCAGGGTTTTATCAGGACGGGTGTCTGTATCTACAACAGCCAGGGTTATATCAGGACGGGTGCCTAGGGAGACACAACAGCCAGGGTTTTATCAGGACGGGTGTCTATGGATCAACAGCAGCCAGGGTTATATCAAGACGGTTGTCTAGGGAGACAACAGCCAGGGTTATATCAGGACGGGTACGTAGGGGTCCACAACAGCCTGGGTTATATCAGGGCGAGTGTATAGGGATCCACAACAGCCAGGGTTATATCAGGACGGGTACCTAGGGATCCACAACAGGCAGGGTTATATCAGGACGGGTGTCTAGGGAGACACAACAGCAAGTGTTATATCAGGACGACTGACTAGGGAGACACAACAGCCAAGGTTATATCAGGACGGGTACCTATGGAGACAACAGCCAGGGTTATATCAGGACGGGTACCTAGGGGGTCACAACAGCCAGGGTTATATCAGGACGAGTGCCTAGGTATCAACAACAGCCAGGGTTATATCAGAACGAGTGTCTAGGGATCCACAACAGCCAGGGTTTTATCAGGACGGGTGTTTAGGGATCCACAATTAGCCAGGGTAATATCAGGACGGGTGTCTAGGGATCCAAAACAGTCAGGGTTATATCAGGACGGGTACCTAGGGATCCACAACAGCCAGGGTTATATCAGGACGGGTGTCTAGGGAGACAACAGCCAGGGTTATATCAGGACGAGTGCCTAGGTATCTACAACAGCCAGGGTTATATCAGAACGAGTGTCTAGGGATCCACAACAGCCAGGGTTATATCAGGACGGGTGTCTAGGGATCCAAAGCAGTCAGGGTTATATCAGGACAGGTGCTTAGGGATCCACAACAGTCAGGGTTATATCAGGACGGGTGTCTAGGGATCCACAACAGACAGTGTTATATCAGAACGAGTGTCTAGGGATCCACAACAGCCAGAGTTATATCAGGACGGGTGTCTAGAGATCCACAATTAGCCAGGGTTATATCAGGACGGGTGTCTAGAGATCCACAATTAGCCAGGGTTATATCAGGACGGGTGCCTAGAGATCCACAACAGCAAGGGTTATATCAGGACGGGTGTCTAGGGAGACAACAGCCAGGGTTATATCAGGACGGGTGTCTGTATCTACAACAGCCAGGGTTATATCAGGACGGGTGCCTAGGGATCCACAACAGCCAGGGTTATATCAGGACGGGTGTCTAGGGATCCACAGCAGCAAGGGTTATATCAGGACGGGTACCTAGGGAGACCACAGCCAGGGTTATATCAGGACAGGTGCTTAGTTGTTCACAACAGCCATGGTTATATCAGGACGGGTGCCTAGAGATCCACAACAGCCAGGGTTTTATCAGGACGGGTGTCTGTATCTACAACAGCCAGGGTTATATCAGGACGGGTGCCTAGGGAGACACAACAGTCAGGGTCATATCAGGACGGGTGCTTAGTTGTTCACAACAGCCAGGGTTTTATCAGGACGGGTGTCTATGGATCAACAGCAGCCAGGGTTATATCAAGACGGGTGTCTAGGGAGACAACAGCCAGGGTTATATCAGGACGGGTACGTAGGGGTCCACAACAGCCAGGGCTATATCAGGACGGGTGTCTTAGGAGACACAACAGCCAGGGTTATATCAGGACGGGTGCCTAGAGATCCACAACAGCCAGGGTTTTATCAGGACGGGTGTCTGTATCTACAACAGCCAGGGTTATATCAGGACGGGTGCCTAGGGAGACACAACAGCCAGGGTCATATCAGGACGGGTGCTTAGTTGTTCACAACAGCCAGGGTTTTATCAGGACGGGTGTCTATGGATCAACAGCAGCCAGGGTTATATCAAGACGGTTGTCTAGGGAGACAACAGCCAGGGTTATATCAGGACGGGTACGTAGGGGTCCACAACAGCCTGGGTTATATCAGGGCGAGTGTATAGGGATCCACAACAGCCAGGGTTATATCAGGACGGGTACCTAGGGATCCACAACAGGCAGGGTTATATCAGGACGGGTGTCTAGGGAGACACAACAGCAAGTGTTATATCAGGACGACTGACTAGGGAGACACAACAGCCAAGGTTATATCAGGACGGGTACCTATGGAGACAACAGCCAGGGTTATATCAGGACGGGTACCTAGGGGGTCACAACAGCCAGGGTTATATCAGGACGAGTGCCTAGGTATCAACAACAGCCAGGGTTATATCAGAACGAGTGTCTAGGGATCCACAACAGCCAGGGTTTTATCAGGACGGGTGTTTAGGGATCCACAATTAGCCAGGGTTATATCAGGACGGGTGTCTAGGGATCCAAAACAGTCAGGGTTATATCAGGACGGGTACCTAGGGATCCACAACAGCCAGGGTTATATCAGGACGGGTGTCTAGGGAGACAACAGCCAGGGTTATATCAGGACGAGTGCCTAGGTATCTACAACAGCCAGGGTTATATCAGAACGAGTGTCTAGGGATCCACAACAGCCAGGGTTATATCAGGACGGGTGTCTAGGGATCCAAAGCAGTCAGGGTTATATCAGGACAGGTGCCTAGGGATCCACAACAGTCAGGGTTATATCAGGACGGGTGTCTAGGGATCCACAACAGACAGTGTTATATCAGGACGGGTGCTCGTGTCTAGGGATCCACAACAGCCATTGTCGTATTTTATAATTATATGAAGGGTGCCTACGGAGACACAACAACCAAGGTCATATCATGTCAGGTGCCTAGGGGCCACGACGTTGTCATATCAGGACGGATACGTAATCATATTTAAGAGACACACTATAACTGCAATAATGTTATATATCCGTGGAACAGTTCTAGCAGAAATCCCGCTATGCTCAACGCTAATGGATCTGACCAATTTAACTTTATCTAACATAGGAACATTCTTGATCTCAAAAAAAATGAAAAGACTTTAAAAACGCTGCTTCCAAATTCAGATTTCTAGTTTTGAGCAACGTTTTGATAATGAAAGGGGGGCAACTCTGATAAGACAAATATTTTTTTTCCTTTCTGTGGAATGTAGTCTTTCAGCCGCTAAGTAAGTTATGTCACAGTTGCTTGAGTTTCTGTCAGTAAATAATAAATATATATATGTGTGAAATTCTGTAATGGACCGCGGCTCCATATATAAACATTTTTTATATACTGACAGAAATTCAAGCAACTGTGGTTATATACTAATTGTGACACAACAAAATTATCCTATTATGGTACGTAAACCTCCGTGTGTGCATGTTTACAAGAAAAAACCCCACAAATATCGGTACCATGTAGTTCATGTACAAATCGCCGAAATTGATGACAGTGCAATGTCACACACTATATATATAAGTACACGTGTATTACTATATATTCTACTAATATTCTGGTGTTAAAGACATTTTTCGGATTAGCGATGTAGGTATTATGAGCAGATTTAGCAGATTATCTGAAAATGAAATACATGGAAGAAGATATAGAATCCAGCTGAATCTGCAAAGTGAAGTTAGGCCTAATCACAGGGACCTGAGAATTTGTTACAGCTAGTTTTGGACCTAAAATAGGGTGTTCAGCGTAATTTTACACATTTGGGGGGGTTGGGGGCATTTTTATCGAAAATTGATCTTAACCCCCCAAATGTGTAAAATTACGCTAAACACCCTATTTTAGGTCCAAAACTAGCTGTAACAAATTCTCAGGTCCCTGTGGGCCTTATTAGTTTTTCTTTTCATTTTTGCATAAAACAGACAAGAAATCTGGCATTTTTTTTAAAGAAAATAATTAAACAACTTATGATAAGGAAAATATATCTTGCATAAATACACTGTTGTGGCAAGGACGCATATATACGTCCCTGGTTGTGGGTAAAAACAGCACATAAACGCCTTTTCGAATAGTTATTCTGTTTGACAGAATGTTCATTTCGATAAAATCATATTGTCAAACTCCACATGTGCCTTGGAGTCTTTTGCATTGTCGTATCCTACAACCGTTTCAGAATAATACCCCAGTTCTCACCTTGAGGACATGACATTGACCTGGAACTTGAACTAGGATGTGACTTAGAAATTTTACATGACGGGTGTCGTCGTTGATGGAGTTCTAAGAAGCTTACTCTTCCGGAACAAATGCCGATATGCTGTTGTTCTCAATTAAATTGGTTTATAATGTTGGTCCCCTTGCAAATATTTCTTATGTTCATATGTGCAGCAGCAATATATAGTTCTGCGGAACCCAGGAGCAACGAATCTAAAATCCACTATACAAGAACTGCTATTTTATCCCAAGTTAAATTGATTTTGATTTCGGATTACGGTTTTGTTGACGCTTTCGTATTCTCCTGATTCATTTTCAAATAAAATATTTGTGTTTTTTTTTCTTGGATTTTTTTGGACACAGAAAAAATATCCGTGACCCGCTTAATAACTAAAACATCTGACCAGAATACCGAAACGTCAACATTATGTACATGATAATGACCTTTTGATATCGAAAATTGGTCTACACGGCACAAAAGTGTAAAACTCTTAGACAGGCCAACATATTATATCAAATATTAGTCAAAGAAGCAATATCAATGGTAGTTTTCCAAATAACACTGGATCCTTAAAAATAGATGTTTATAGGATACGAATTATGTTCAAATTTTATAAAGGGCAAAGAAGTCATTCCAATAGTGTAGGCCTAAACCAACTGGTGCTGTCTAATTTTCGGAGCAATCCACTCCTTTATCAAAACAGGGACGTATTACGTCCCTGTCAAGACACAAAGAAACACCGTCCTTGTTTCTTTGTGTCTTGATTAAGGAGCGGATTGCTCCGAAAATTTGACAGCACCAGTTTATCTACACTTCTTTGCCCTTTATTATATCAAATATCTATATACATCCTTGATCCGATCAGCCGAAGCACGGACTTAGATAATCTAAGTCCGTGGCCGAAGGGATTATATGCCTGAAATTGTTGCATGTTTTATGTATATTCTGTTTATGTGATGTAATGTGTCTTGATAATTTGACGATTTATTTGTCCTCACTGTCACTATTACTTCCACGATTATATGTATATCCTTGATTATATACAATGTATGTACGTCTTTGGTTAAACCTTAGAACTCATTTAGCTGCATTAAAGGCCCAATATACGTAACTTCAGGAAATTTTTCGTCAATCTGAAAAATTCTGAAAAAAAATCCAGTTGATAACTATGCAAAAATAAGCCTAAAACGAAGTAAACATCAGCGGTAACTGACAAGAAACTCCTGACAGAATAATCCAAAGAATTGAAAATAATTCAGGTGGGGCCCACTTCAATAACAAACCGCAGGTAGAAGACAGTCAAAATGGTCGCGTGTTTACGAATACCGAGTTTCAACTGCTGCCGTACCGGTTACCGCGTAAGAAGTCATCTTGGATATTGCTGATATCAGTTAATCTTAACTAAATCTATAAAAATAATAAGTTATTGGGCTTGATTTTCGCATCAAGTTTTGCCGAAAGTTACGTATATTGGGCCTTTAACCATAACATCTATCACCTATATTCTAGTATAGCAGGTAATATACAAATAAATGTAAGGACATTGGGAAGATAAAGAGTTATAAATGACTACATATTTTACCGCATTATTTATTTTACAAAATAGCCTAAACCAGATTTTGCCGCCCTTTTAAAATATTATTCGGATTCTTATAACCTAGGTTATTTAAACGTTGCTTAACACACCAGATATTATTGGTTTGTACTAAAGGTGTAAACTTTTTAACGTTACTAATAATGAAAACATCCGATATGTTCCGAATATATTGTTGATTTCCTCAGTAGGCAAGATGGCAGCGGTAAAGAGAGCAAGGATGTTTAAAATTTGGGTTATCTGCTATTCTTTCCGAGATCTATTCGCCTGAGGAACTGAGCATACAGTCACAATGGTAATTGATGTTTCCGGAAGTGCATAGTTTACGAAATGGCATTGCGTAATTTTCATATAAAATTACAAAATAGTGTAAGCTTACATCTTGTAGAAATTTACGAGGGTCAAGGTTCCACATGCATGCATATTTTGTTTGTCTAACAATGATCTTGTCACTTTGTCTGCTCTGATGCATGTCTCTAGATCTTCTGTAAGGAGTCTGTTGTACATGTAAACTTCATTAATGCTCGCAAGTACAAACTCGATATTTGTCAACTACTTCAGTACATGCAGTACTTAACGTTTGGGTTTTACTGTTCATTATATACTGTACCCTGTACATGTACATGCACAGATCTAGGGTGTCTTATAACTTGTTTTAAACATTGGTTCCTCGGTAGCTAATGCGTTGTCAGTAACTAATTGTCAAGTGTGAGCTGCAGATTAACCACTCCAGTGTTTTTGCTACCTTGATTTTACAGCAATCTGTGCTTTTTTAAATTGGGAGAATTTAGTAGGATTTTCAGATAAATTGGGAAAATATTCTTGAATTTTGCTTCATTTGGGGAAAAAACACAAATTTTGACTAGGGGAAACTGAGCCTTATATCGTCTGTAAAAATGGGCAAACAAAATCACTGCACTCGCTTCGGCTGTTAAGTATACATGTATATACTATAGTTTGACTCCTATACTCGAGGCGATGTCTATTGGGTTGGCGCTGTCGATCTCCCTGAAGGCACAGTGATTTTCCCTTGTGGTTTTCCTTCACCTTATAAGACAGCAACGTACACAGGTGTCATGATCAGTGCATTATCGGGAGAATGCTTGGGCAGATATGGGAGTTGATATTAATTTATAACTTATAATCATAATAATACTTATAATTTTATAATCACACAAATAAATAACACAGAAACAAAATGACAAAGAATGACAATTTTTAATTGTGCCCAGTCTGGGCTCATGATGTAGTCGGCACCAAATCGGTTAGCCAGAAATATATAGGTGTGTTACGATTAATCAAACTATCAATATATTGTGATTGCATTTGTGTAAGCCTGGATTCATCATTCAATAGATTGATGGCAAGGAAATTGAAAAGTTTAATCGATAGCAATTGCCGATATTGTGTTGGACTATCGATAGTTCAATCTTCTGATAAATACGAGTAACAATAACATAATCTCTATCCTGAGCTGGTACTATTCAAATACAGTATGTATACTAGTCAATGTGATAAAAGCATTTAAGCATATCATGGTCGTCTACCATGGAGAGATTCCATTCTCTCCGATCTCTCTCTGTCAACTTGCATTGCTCCATGACATCTTGGGCTGTCCAGATCCTCTCTTTCTTTCTATATGTTACGGTACACTTGACAGCACTGCTGAAGTATACCGCGTGTCCATACCAACGAAGCCTTCTCTCCCTCAGAATGAGGTGGTGATCCTCAAGCCCAAGCTGCAGCAGCAGGTCATTTGATTGAACAGTGGACACATCTCAGTCTGTGACATTAACATTTTCAAGCACTAGTCTGGACAAGCGAAATGCAGTGTTTATTATAAAATGTTTATTTTGAAATTCAAGGAAATTCCACTAGTCCAAACCAAAATTTAATAGTCGTGGGCATAGGACTAGTGGCTAACGTCGCAGACTGACATCTTAGGGTTTGACGTTGCAGGTTCATCTGATCATGGCCCTGGCATTTCGCTGGAGAGGTGGCATGTAATTATACTGTATAAGACCATTTATTCAGGATTTTAATTGATCAAAATTTCTACCAGTTTATACACTTGGCCATGTATATTTAGATTTTTTTTATATGAATCCTCTCTATGCTATGACTAGTTAATAAAGTCATAAAGTTGAAACACAGTGCTTTTGTTACCTTGATTTTATGTAGCAACCTGTGCCTTATTTAATTGGGAAAATTCATTAGGATTTTCAGATAAATTGGGAAAATATTTTTGAATTTTGCTTCATTTTGGGAAAATAACACAAATTTTGACTGGGGGGAACAGCCTTATATCGGCTGTAAAATTTAAAACTGGGCAAATAAAATCACTGAAAGATGAAGACGATTTATCCGTGCCTTCAATAAAAACTGAACGGTAATGGATGTTGTTGATCCTTTACTCCTATATTTAAACGTAATATTATGTACAAAATTACTCCAAGGCACATCATATTAAAAATTCATAGCAACACTGCTTTTAACTCAATTCAGGTTCACCCCTAAAGACATTTAAACCCTTCCTATTCAAAGGATGGAGTAGTTCATTACGACATTTCAAGGGTTAATTAGTTAAGCAATAATATAACCATGTTGAATAAAGCCACTTATAGATGTTTTTATTGAACCAAAGGAAGCCTTAAATATTTCCTTGTGAAGGCATTTAATCTCAGACTTATATTAGAGAACTAACATTTTTGTTGATCTCTGAATTAATTAGGTTTTATTTCTGGTACATGATTGTTGCTTAATCAATATTCATTGTCGTGTTGCATATTAAAATTGTTCAACCTATAAAACATGTAAATAGGCATATTTATCTCATTTCCTGCTGCATAAAGGCAATGATTCATACTAATGCCAACTTTTTAAAATTTCCATGGGGAAGATTACGCGTGCCTAGAATTGAAAACATAAATAAGATGTATACAGGTACATTCAGAGGAAAAATAACACTTTTAAATGGCTTCTTTTGAGCTCTTCTTTCAGATGAAATCATCAGATCTTTAAAAATAGGAACAGTTAAACAGATTCCAAAGTTGAAAATGCAACATTTTAGGGTAAACAAATCGGGAGTCTCCCTCCTAAATAGGGAGGGTTGGCAAGTATGATGATTGAAAAAAGGAGAATACATTGTACTAATTACTATGAATGAAATATATTTGAAATGTATTACAAAACTTTAAGTACTGCATGCAGGGTTTTCAAACTTTATTGCAGATGTACTGGCAGTAGTCAAAATGAGTGATTCAGACATACTGTATTGCCATAATTAGCGACCTAATCTTCACTCTTAAAGTGCCCTTTCACAATGGTATTGTCATTATATAAGTTCTCCTACAAATTGTGACTATGCTTAATTATTTTGTGTACCAAAGTGATGAAAAATTGAGAGATTTTGCTTTGTTCCACAAACTCTTGGCTAAGAAATTTATAAAGCATTTCATGTGCTGCGTCAGTAGCATTTTTACACTGTGAGTGTAACTGAAGTTTTGTTTGTAGTTGTACAAATGTATAATGCAACATGTACATCAGTCTATCTAATAGTCCTTTGAGGGGACTCTAAATTAAGTTATTTAAATTCTACTTTGTTAAAATTCACACTGTCTAGACTGATTTAGTTGGTAATTATCAGTGCATTACATATTTCCAGATGATTACATTTGAATTACATTTGAATTGTGTTTAAAATGTATTCATATATTATTACTTAGTAATATTTAATTTAAAATTCCACTTCTGAAACTGTTTGACATTTGAAATATAGAAATCAGGACAAATGTTGTCATACTTTAAGTTTATCATGTACAGCTAGCTACAAGTCTGTGTAGTAAGCAAATATTTTTTGATAAGTTTTTAAATTTGAACTTACATATATGTATATACCATAATATGGCGTCTGTCCTGCGTAATTCTGGCGTTCATTTTTCTTTTTTCAACGACTACTTCTGAAATATCGAAAGGCCTAGAGAGACATGACATTGGTGAGAAGCTTAATGAAAAACGTAATATAAAAAAAAAATGAATTACACTTCTTTTTTTTTATTGCTGTATTTCCATGTCTTTAATTTAGAAAATATGCTCAAATGTTGAAGATAAAGTTTTTATCAAAATTTTGTAATAGATCATCTTGCATAATTAATATTGGTGTATAGGGATCCAGGTGCCGGTAGGGGACGTGTATTGATGCCTCATGATCAATATCATCCTTGATATCCTGGGCTTACGCTCACCTTTGCTCTCTACACTCCTGGAATATGTCATGGCAACGCTGAAGGCATGCTCAGGTAAAAAAAAAACTGACAAATCGCTATGCTGCATGCCTGTCACCAACTTTAAAGCCTGCCAATTGGTATTGTTACGTGACCACGAGATAATATTCTTTTGATGTAAATCAAAGGGTCGGACCAGACATCTTGTTTCATCTACAAGGTGTCATACACAGAGCCTACAGTTTTGCCATGACATATTCCAGGGTCGTAGAGAGCGCAGGTGATCGTAACCCCTGAATATCGGGGATGGAATAATACATATATACAAAGAATGCTTGTTAAAATGCATTATCATCCTATATTTATTTTTGACGTTACAGGATGGTGACTTGCTACAACTCCCTATTGTTGACGATGATGCCGACCTCGGGATCCTGGAGGAACCCCCGGACATCGAGAGCCAACTGGACAACTTCCGAGAGAATTGGCAGATGGAGATACAACAACAAGCGAAGAATATGAAGCTGAAAGACGGTGGCACGAATGTCAGCCCAGATATTGAGGAACATGTAGGTGTTGTCATATAAAATTCTTGTGTGTAGTTTCATGAATGATCTTTTATGCAGAGAGGTACAGGAGACAACATTCATGGCCTCTTGAGCAAACAACTCAAAATTTTAATTGAAAAGTTTGTTGTGAACTTAAAAACGAAATTCTAAGAAAGAAGGAAAAATTGAAATATAGGCACAAAAGGAATTCTGTTCTCTGTTATGATCCTATAACGTAGAATAGAATGTTGTTTAATACTTTAAGTTTTATGGATTTCTCATAACTTTTGTTAGCCCAGCCATGTATACGTTATGCCACAGGGATCGCCTGAATATGTTTATTGTTGATTGTCTCCCTTACAGTTGCTTGTTTGGTATTGATTGTCTCCCTTTGTTACGTTCTTAATGGTGTGTTGTTGTAGGCCAAGGTGCTGTTTCTACAAGGAATGCAAGCTGAACGGAACGGAGCACTGTATGAAGGTATGTTAATTTAATAATTTAGATATTTAGGGTATACATAGCTGATGTGCACTTGGCACTAGCATTCAATTTATTGTATAGCATGAAATGTTCTTTATGTAGAAATATTCATAGTTTTTGTGGTTGTTTTTGAATCACGAAAATAAAGATGAACTTAAGAAATAAACATATGACTACTTGTACTAACTACTAATTACAAACATGAAACAATAACTGACCAAACCTCGAAATCATCAGAATAAAGATCAAATTCATATTTCATATTTTCACCTCAAGTGAAAATATTAAAGTCAAATTTTCTGTCTCTTTACTGCTAAACTATTAGGGTCAGACTGTCCGCCTTTCCTGTCAGTTTTCTAGTTTTGCTGAATGAATTTGGGTTCTATTTATAATTTCGCAGGGCGAAGTTCCACAAATAATTAGGTCAAATAAGAGCTTAGATGTTTTGATGACACTAAAATTTGTGCAATATTTTCAGGAAAATCTTGTCCAGACTGAAAATTTTAATATATATGGTTAACAAACATTTTGTGTACCGTAAGTAGTTTGTTGAAAAAATTGTGCGAATGCAGGGTTTGCGCTGGGTATAGTATAAATAGAGTACTTTTCTAAATAAATGGGGTCCTTCTGCTTAGTTTAAATGGGGATCCTGAAAATTAGTGGGGTCCTTTTCAGTTTCTATGCGTGAAAAAGCTATAGGGACGGCTTCAACGTAAACCCTGCTAATGTACATGAAGTCTTTCAGACATTTGAGTTTTCAGAGTCTTTGCTTTATTGCTCCTAGTTTTTTCTACTGTTTAAAGCATTTGATAGGCAAGACGATATATTTATATTTTACAGCGATATCCTTCTACAGACGTGCGATGCACCTGGTACCTGATATTGAAATGAGGATAGATTACTCCAGTCTTATCCGGCCAGTAAGAGGTAATTTCCGTCTCTGTGCTTACGTACCGAAATCTGACAGTTATCATGAGGCCGATGGTATATAGGTCTGTTCCAGAATTAACTGTGTGGGAGGGGTGAGAGGTTTTCAGAAACCCCCACCAACCATGAAATATAAAAAGAGATTTAATATAAGAAATAGTATGCAGATCTGGTTTTAACCCCACCACCCATGATATATTAATATAAGGAATAGCATGCACATCTGGTTTTAAACAAACCACCCATGATATGTCAATTCAGGTGCCTCCCACCTCCCCCGCACGATTAATAAAAGAAAAGCCTGAATACCTGTGCTGTAACCTTACAAAAGTAATATTTGTTATTTGATAACTCATTTGTCAAAAAATATTGTGATGATATAGTTGTTTACATGTCCAAACGGCCAGCTAGCATAATAATTTATCATTTATTACTCCTGTACCCATTTGAATATTACGGGGAAATGTTAAGAAACGGAAGTGAAACTTGCATTTTAAGAATTTTTCACAGGTTAATGGATATTGATTATGGTACGATATCTGCTTGCTTATAACCAATAACCATGTGAAGTTTGACCATTATTTTTGCTATTTTACAGTCCGACAAGAAAGTGAGAGCTCTGTGAACAGGTAGGAAATGTGATATTAATTCGTGCTCCCTCAGACCACAGTTGCTTGAGTTTCTGTCAGTGAACAAAAAATATGTGTGTGTGAAATGAGCCTCCCATTACAGTAATGTAATGGAAGTATACCAACGTTATTTCTCAACTATTTGCAAACAATGCACATAACTTACTTGTTTACAAATAGTCGACAAATAACGTTGGAATACTTCAATTACATTCTGTAATGGGCCGCGGCTCCATATATAAACATTAATTATACTGACAGAAACTCAAGCAACTGTGCCCAGACATTGTAATATCAGCTAATTAAAGCATGTACAGTTGAACCTCATTACCTCAAAGTTGTCCTGACCCAGCATTCCCAGAAACCCTTTACCCCAAAACAGGTACTTGTACCCCTAATTTATGGCCCCTAGCATCACTGAAGAGTCCTAGGAGGACGAAACAGCTGTATGATGCAGTTTAATTCATCTTTTTGGCATACGTCTATTACTAAATTTAATAGGTGCAGCATATGTGTTACGTCATCTTTACACGGGTATGCCTATTTATAAAATAGCACAATGTGGGTACAAAGTTCTGAAAATACCCCCAAATGCAAAAGTGAGTGGGAATGCTGGGCCATGGGGAAACTTCTAAGTTATCAAAGTATTCAAGTTTAGCGAGTTTGAATATTCAGTGTGAACTTTTACGGGTTTACCAATTGAAATCAAACAGGGTCTTTGAGTAATATAAGTTCAAGGTAATGAGATTTAACGGTACATTGCAAAACATAAATCAGTTTGTCACAAGTGATATGGAGATTTTTAAGTTAAGGAATTGATGAAACCAGGGCCAGATTATAAAATAATGCATTGATGAAGTGACATTCTGCAGAGAATTCAAAGTCCTATTGTGCTGTAAATGTACTGCAAATACAAATTATAAGCAATCTTCAGTTTCATTGTTACACTTGGGAAAAGGAGTTACGGTAAATCGTGAATGGTAATTAATCAATTGAAAAATTTTGTTTTTAATAAGTAAAGGTCAAGGAGGGAGGGATTAATGTATAAGGCCCAAAAATAAAGGACCTCAGACATTCAATCTGTGCCCAGAAATCTGACTTGGTATATCATTCTGATAGCTGAATTTGTTGGCTTGGTCATTGAAAAATCACATTTCCGCTCAACTACTCTTGAAATGTTTAAAGAGATATTCCACTGCAATTCACTACTGTAAACCAACTTAGTTTCGCAGTGACTTAATTTTGCGTTTTCATATGAAGCGACTCTTTTGCGGCAATATAATTTTGCGATAAATACTGTCAAAAATCCTTTGTACAGTTGGCATACATCTGATTCAAACTATTTCGTGTCAATTAATTTTTGCGAATTATAATCAACCGCGAAATACGCGAAAATTAATCACACGCTAAAATAAGTTGGTTTACCGTATGTAGTTGTATGATGATAAGATCCAGGTCCAGTTTTGATTTGGTGACAACCCACCTATTCTCTCTAAGAGTTTTGGTCAAATTTAACTGTGGAAATGAAATGGTATGGCTGGTATTGGGGAGCCTTGTCTAACAACAGTGGAAATTGAGAAAAAAAAGCACTCGAAAAGTGTACTTCAATTTGTCAGCATGCAGGGACATGGTAGTCTCACTGACATATCTAGTTCGATATTTCCGTGACAAAAAGGCTTTGAAAAGCTTGTGAATAAGGTTTCAATTCCTATTCAGGTTCAAAACAAGCTGATCACTTATTGACACGTTTTTGAACTTGATGATTGATGACCTTTGACCCCATTTTGACCTTAAATGTGGTGAACTTGTTTCACATGAATTGATCTTTATTAATTTTGGTGATAATGTTCACTGTAACCTATGTACTTGTTAACAGTGCTGACTTTGAAGATATTGAAGATGATATGATTAGCCATCTGCAGAGAATGAGAATACAAGAGGAGGACAACACCATCTGTGTGCCAGAGTATGAACAAAGGGTAGGTAACTCTATTTTAGGATTCAGTGAGTTGGCTACGTAATACAATCCCAACATTTTCTGATTTTATTAATGGTAAGATTTGCTTGAAACATCTGGAATGAGTCCAGTTAAGCTGAACAAGAAGTCTTTAAGCTTTAATGTGATGTTTTTACACTACCAACACATATTTCCTGTGAAGATATGTAATTATACCCCCCTGTGAGGGTCACCACGGTGGCTGAGTGGTGAAGGTGTTTTTACATTCTACCATTAGCCCTCCACCTCTGGGTTGTGAGTTCAAATCCCATGTGGGGCACAAGAATGTTCGGGACCAACTCTGTATATACATACAGGATTTTATGTTCTGAGATTTCAATTGCCATGGTAACAAGCAGGTCATTATACTTTTGGGGGAAATATTGGCTAGACAACTGATAAACCTGTGAATCAATTTCAGTGAAACTAAACAGGAATGTTATGGGCCATGTGTAAGTGTGCATGCAGGGTATTTTTATGCACAAAATTTGATCACCATGGTAACTAGGTCACAATAACCCAAGTTTTTGTGGCAAACTTTATCAAAACAAATTCTCCTATACCAGTTGACCAATTTTAATGAATCTATACAGCAATGTAAGGGACCGACCATGTTTAGATTTGTATGCAGGTTATTAATGCATAAATTTTGGCTGCCACGGTAACCAGGTCACTATACAATGTACATTAAGTATTTGTTTCAAAGGATGGGAACTGAGGGAGTGGAAGTGGGGGGGGGGGGGGGGGGTTATTGGTTAGCCATTAGCTTACAGTTCCAGTTACTTTTAACTAATCTTCTGTTCCAGACATCCCATATTTCCTGTCTCCCCATTGAGGTCCTCAACCTTGTTTTCAAGTGGATCGTAAGCAGCGACCTTGACATGAAATCTTTGGAGAACCTGTCAAAGGTTAGTTGTCATGGTGATACTATAGAAAGGAATCTTTTGTTACAACAAAACTGCTTTGAGACATCGGCTATCACAGTGGTTTCTATCAGAAGTAGTGCTGAAATATGTACTTTCCAATTAATTATATAAAGTATTTTTACTTTATCAAAGTATAATTATTAATAATGAATATTTTTAAAACATTGTTATGGTCCTATAACACAAATTTCTGTGAAAGCCCTTCCATACTTCATTTAATTTGTCATCAATAGCAATATGTGTTATAGGTCTCTAACAACACTTGCTAAAAATTCATTGCTTATATGAGTGACAGCAAAAGATTCTTACAAGAATGGAACAGATACTCTCAATGTCCTTTCAACAAGGATGCAAATACTCTCCCTCGTGAATTCTAGGAAGGGAGCCATATGCTTCGGTAATTGTTCTGGCCCCTTTGGTCAATTTATGGTAAATAATGAGTTCTGTATTCATTATAGAACCTCTTCCTATTATTCTGTGTATTTTAGGTTTGCCGTGGCTTTTACCTGTGTGCCAGAGATGAAGAATTGTGGAGACATGTGTGTATGAAGTAGGTTTTATTTTAATGCAGTTCAAAACTGTTGTAAAAGCCAATATTCCGCATGTTGAATTTTTCACTTAGTCCAAACCTCTGAACTGTTTGCGATGTTGAAATTTTCTCGCTGTCAGTCATGCGGTTTTGCACTGTGTACTTATAACACTATTATACACTGTAGAGTTTGGGTGGTGTCAAATATATTTGTTTGTGGACATATTCGCAGAGATTTAATGCCAACGAAATACGCAAATATTTCCACGCCGGGAAACATTCCACAAACAATTCTACTGAATTGTGCACTACACGAAAGTTGATCTCACTCCCCCCACGATCTTTTGGTTCGTCCATTATCTATATTCTTATACAATTTTAGCTCACCTGGTCCAAAGGACGGGAGAGCTAGTGCCATGATGCTGTGTCAGTCGTCCGTCTGTCAACTTTTACTTTACAATACAACTAATCTTAATTTGCCGAGTAGATTTTACTGGATTTGTTGTGGAGCATCCTTAGGTCAGTGGAATTCAGATTTGTTTAAATGGTTAACGTGGCCCTTCTAGTGTGCAGAGTTATAGGCTCCAAAAGGGGAAATTTTGGTTTAACTCTGGAACGTTGGATGGATTTGAACCAAAAAATTAGTATGAAGCATCTTTTGGCAAATTTAAAGGGAGCTAATTTTCTGTAAGTGAAGAGTGCAGACCAACAGTGGAATTCGAGGTTAAAATCCTTCTTTTGTGGTTTCTTGGCCAGCAGACGAGCGATATAGGTCCTCTGGTCTTCTTTGTTTTTATATCTGTGACTGTAAGATAATGAAATGCAAAAACCTCCGAAAGCCTCAGGGTGTTCCAAAAATGAAAAACCCTCTCAAAAATGCAAATGAAAATATTAGACCAGTTTAATTTATTGTACAGGTGTGTGTTATATAAGTAAATGGTAGCTGTACATGTGTTGGTTACTTGAACAGATTATGGGGCGTGAACTGCGGAAGCTGCAAGAAGTTTGGAGGCTGGAGAATGATGTACATCGATAGACCACATCTACTTTTCCATGGTAGGTGATCACAGCCCATAGTTTGCTGGAAAATACAATTCTACTTTTGGAAGAGTTATTGCCCCTTACATATTTTACAATATAAATCTTGTCCTGAAATCTTCTTCCACAGTTTTGAACTGATCTATTTCAAAGTTTGTACATTAATTCAGCATGATATTAAGTTGTGTTTCCCTGAACATCGGTTTAAGTGGACTGTATTTGGAAAAGTCATTGCACTATATTAATTTCACAATCTAGATATTGTCTAATTATGTTCTCGCACAAGTTTTTACCAATTTCTTTCAAGCTTTGTAGGTTTTAAATAAATAAGATGATGACAAATATGTTTTCTTGTGACATTGTAATTGAACAAAAAACAATTTTGTACAATTACGTCTTTCATTTGACATTGGATGGGTGAATATTGTTCTGTCCCTAGGCACTCTGGCAACACCCTATATCATAGCCCTTTAAATGTAGCATTTCTGACAAGTGAGGTTTAAGTATAATATGTTTGTTTTTTCCTTGCTATATTAATGGTAACAAGTAAGGACTGTTCTATAATTAATCATGTGGGGTAATTCATAATTAATTGTATCACGGATGGTAGGGTTAAAACCAGATCTGCCTATCATTCCTGATTTTCAATCACCTTTACTATTTGATCGATGTTTGGGTCTCTGAAAAAGTGCCTCCCACATGGTTAATTCTTGAACAGCTCTCAATGTTAAACATGAACTTTTCAGTTAAAGTATTTTTTTGCCAAATGTTTTAGTTTACCATTTTTGTGATCATTTTATGAATAACACACTCAAAAAGTGTTATAAATATTTATATATTTCTCCAAAACCATGCACATTTTCTTAAAACCTTTTACACTTACATAATTATATGAAAGCTTTCAATGACTCAATCTCAAATATGTCTTCTGCCCCACCAATACAGTAAATCCCGCAACAGCCCTAACTAAAAAAACTTTTGAGTTACTCATTTTGAAAAAGTTTTTCTGCATTTTTCAGTGCGTGAGAACCTCTGAACAACACATTTTTCATTTTACACTTCCCCCATTTTGACCCCCAAATTTTCTATGAGCCCACACAAAATCAGATGTTTTGAACATCATACAATATGCAACTGACCTTATATTATCTTCCTGCAAAATATTAGCCTTATCACTGATAGGTCGCAGAAAGGCCCAAATTGGCACCCCTCCTTTTAAAATGATGGCACTATATCTTGGTCTAAGATTTTTTCCCCTTTCTGAACCCCTAGGTTGCTACATCTGTAAGTGTACGTACACCAGACCAGGAGAGCAAAGTCTCGATGGTTTCTACAGACCCTGGCATGTGGTAGAATACTACAGATACGCAAGGTTCTTTCCAGATGGTGAGTTCAATAACCTGTCACTTTATTAAAACAGTTGGTCCTCATGGCATATTTTATCACTAGTTGACATTATATTATAGCTGTTCTAGACCGTAGCGATCTTCAGCAACCAGATAGTTCAATCGGTTGAGCGTCTGTCTAGAGTTCGGAAGGTCCCACCAGATAGCTCAATTGGTTGAGCGTCTGTCTAGAGTTTGGAAGGTCCCACCAGATAGCTCAATTGGTTGAGCGTCTGTCTAGAGTTTGGAAGGTCCCACCAGATAGCTCAATTGGTTGAGCATCTGTCTAGAGTTCGGAAGGTCCCACCAGATAGCTCAATTGGTTGAGCGTCTGTCTAGAGTTTGGAAGGTCCCCGGTTTGAACTCTGGTCTGGCCATACATTTTTCTTCCCCTGTTACATTTGGCACCCAATGATGAGGTTCCGTCTAGAGTTCGGAAGGTGGGGGGTTCAAGCACAATTAGATGAGGTTCCGTCTAGAGTTCGGAAGGTGGGGGGTTCAAGCACAATTAGATGAGGTTCCGTCTAGAGTTCGGAAGGTGGGGGTTCGAGCACAATTAGATGGGGTTCCGTCTAGAGTTCGGAAGGTGGGGGGTTCAAGCACAATTAGATGAGGTTCTGTCTAGAGTTCGGAAGGTCGGGGGGGGAGGGGGGGGTTCGAGCACAATTAGATGAGGTTTCGTCTAGAGTTCGGAAGGTGGAGGTTCAAGCACAATTGGATGAGGTTCTGTCTAGAGTTCGGAAGGTGGGGGTTCGAACACAATTAGATGAGGTTCCGTCTAGAGTTCGGAAGGTGGGGGTTCGAGCACAATTAGATGAGGTTCCGTCTAGAGTTCGGAAGGTGGGGGGTTCAAGCACAATTAGATGGGGTTCCGTCTAGAGTTCGGAAGGTCGGGGGGGGGGGCGGGGGTTCGAGCACAATTAGATGAGGTTTCGTCTAGAGTTCGGAAGGTGGGGGTTCGAGCACAATTAGATGAGGTTCCGTCTAGAGTTCGGAAGGTGGGGGTTCGAGCACAATTAGATGAGGTTCCGTCTAGAGTTCGGAAGGTGGGGGGTTCAAGCACAATTAGATGGGGTTCCGTCTAGAGTTCGGAAGGTCGGGGGGGGGGGGGGCGGGGGTTCGAGCACAATTAGATGAGGTTTCGTCTAGAGTTCGGAAGGTGGGGGTTCGAGCACAATTAGATGAGGTTCCGTCTAGAGTTCGGAAGGTGGGGGGTTCAAGCACAATTAGATGAGGTTCCGTCTAGAGTTCGGAAGTTGGGGGTTCGAACCCCTGGTCTTGCTGTACATGTTTCCTGTCCTGTAACAATGTCACCCTTCTTGTCAGCCTTCCACTTACTGAACAAGAGGTACAAGTCTGCAAGAGTTACCCCTTCCCCCTCTTTTCACCAAAGTGCAGTTTTAAACAATATTATTTGATTGAAATAGCTAGAGCACCATCTGTTGTTTCTAGAGCTTTGGTTTGCCTATGTTCACTAATAGTCTATATACCCAGCTGGGTTATGTAAAAGAAAAAATAAAGGCTTCTTAGGGCTAGTTATCTGATTGTGTTTAGCTCAAAGAAAAAAATCCTTTAAAAAGTAGAGAGATGCAACATTTGACTCGCAAGGCTGCAAGATTCTTTTGAAGTCTCTTTGTCTCATCCACAAGGATTGTCTTCCTTTGCATTAGTGTCGGAAAGAGGTTTCTTATCAAAATGACCTTTGCCCTTCAGGTCTAATGCTGATGCATACATGCTCTGATGATCCATTGACGACCCTTGGCAAATTAAGATCTAAACAGGCTAAAGAGCAAGGACTTCTGAAGGGATACTACCGTCTCCTTGGTGACAGGGTAGGTATTAGAGAACAAGGACCCTGAAGGGGTACTACGGTCTCCTTGGTGACAGGGTAGGTAGGTACATTGTATTAGAGAGCAGGGACTCCTGAAGGGGTACTACCGTCTTCTTAGTGACAGGGTAGGTATTAGAGTAGGGTCTCCTGAAGGGGTACTACCGTCTCCTTGGTGACAGGGTAGGTATTAGAGATTAGGGACTCCTGAAGGGGTACTACGGTCTCCTTGGTGACAGGGTAGGTATTAGAGACTAGGGACTCCTGAAGGGGTACTACGGTCTCCTTGGTGACAGGGTAGGTATTAGAGACTAGGGACTCCTGAAGGAGTACTACTGTCTCCTTGGTGACAGGGTAGGTATTAGAGACTAGGGACTCCTGAAGGGGTACTACTGTCTCCTTGGTGACAGGGTAGGTATAAGAGACAAGGGACTCCTGAAGGTGTTACCGTCTCCTTGGTGACAAGGTAAATATGACACATCTAAAGAAAGTTTACACAGGGTTAAGTTTTGTAGAAAGATACAAACTCTGATTTAAACGAAGGCTTGTGTGAACATTTGTAACCTTTTATAATTGCATCTGTAACTGAGATAAAAAAGGCACCATCCCAAATAAATAAAAGTTATAAAAAAACTGAACACCGTGTAAATATCATAATGAGTAAGTCTGCTTTGATTATACATGTTATTAAAGTCACAACTAATGTACCCATTTAGATTAAAATCATATTTTGATCTCCGCACCGTTGTCCCGATGACCTTTTGCATTAGCCAATCAAATTACTACTGTCAGAATATTGACAGTAAAATTTTGAGGTGACAAAGCTTGCATAATTGCATTTGTCCATTTAGTCATTGTCACCAAAAAGTTCATGTGGAATAATGTGATGAAATGACTTACTGCAAGATGACAAGTCATTGGAAAATTATTGAAAATTATTTTAGTGTTAAGTAAAGAGGCGACAAAGGTCATCTGAATGTGACCTCCTATGGGATGTTGTCAGATCCTTGTAAAACGGAGTGAGAACAAGGATCAGTATTTTAATCAGATTGAGATAATTATAATGGAGTACTGTAATCCGACTTATTTTCGCATGCCTTTAATTTTCACGTAATTTGCAGTTGATTAAAATTTGTGAAAATGAATCGTCGCGAAGTAGTTTCAATCCGAGGTATGCCAACTGTAGGAGTACTGTATTGTACTGTACATAGGATTTATGACCATATTTATTGTGAAACTAAATGGCTGCAAAATAGTCGTTTTATTATGAAAAAGTGAAATTGAATTCCATTTTCATTTTCGTTTCAACAGATTTTATTGACATTTGTAGATGTTAAATTGTCAAAGGGATTGGGCAACAGGCACAGCCTATGTAAGCCCTCTCCATATAAACAATACACTGGTGGCAAAATGGTATATGGAAATATATATATTAATAAATTAAGTATGTCATAAAATAGTCAATTAAATTAAATTCCCATGATAATAGGTTGGTTTTCAGTATGTGTTTCATTGTTCTTTTCTTTTTTGTGTTATCTAGGTCTCTGGTGTGCTGAAACGTGTAAAAGCAAGCAAAGATGGCAGTGGTTACATCAAGCAGTCCAGGCACCGAGAGCAAATCAGGAACTTGCACAGCACTGAACAGACCTTCCATGTGGTACGTGTGTCGTTTCTTTAAATGTTGACAACAGACTTAAGATAGATCCTGTCTTGATACTGTTGGTGATCATCAATCTTCAGTGAAGAAAGTCTGCCTTAAAGGCCCAATATATGTAACTTCAGGAAATTTTTCAGGATTCTGAAAAATTATGAAAAAAAATTCAGTTGATAACCATGCAAAAATAAGTCTAAAACGAAGTAAACCTGAGCGGTAACTAACAAGAAACTCTTGACGAAAAAATTCCAAAGAATTGAAAAATATTCAGTTGAGGCCCACTTCAACAACAAACCAAAGGTATAGAAGACAGCTCAGAATGGACGCGTGTTTACAAATACCATGTTTCAACTGTTGCTGTACCGGTAACCGCGTCAGAATTCATCTTGAATATTGCTGATATCAGTTAATCTTAGCTAAATCTATAAATTCAATAAGTTATTAGGCTTAATTTTTGCTTTAACCCTTTCAACACTATAGAACTTTCTATAGTTAACTACCCTTCAACACTAAGTAACTTTCATTAATTAATTAGTTTAATGAGTAGTTATTTCAAAATGTTGCTTAAATTTTATTTATGGACAGATTTTGACATATGACATACCAAAATGATCATAGTTACCTCAAGAATAAGTAAGTATGATTTAAGGTGAACATTGATGACTGTAAGGTCTCATACAGGTGTCAAACAGGTAAACAACAGGTAATATTTTTGATATATTTTAAAAATCACTTATTAAAATATGTTTTTGCACATGATTGGGTAAAAGTTTGTCATAGAAGTATAACCAAATAACAAAGAATGTCTTTCTTTGCTTAATTACCATATTCACTTTCAATTACAGGTGAGGCAAAAAGGTAAACATACAGGTGTGTCATACAGTTAGCATTGGAAAGCTGGAAAATAAAATGAGTCAACAAAACCATATTGTCATTGATTTGAGTTCTTATTTTGTACACTATGAAAACGGGATCAAGCACATGAAATTTCCTGACCCATGTAATAGTAATTATATCCAGGTGGATACAGGTAAGCCTCACCTGTGTCATCACTAAAGTGCAGGTATCTTTTGATCTGAACAAAACGATCCCTCGACATTACTTGTCCAAAATTTGACCTAATCAGCCACGAATCACAGGTTTCGTTCCAATACAGTTCATCGGTCTGAAATTTCATAATATCCATCAACAACAACAGTCCGTAAAAAGCCTTCAGTTCACTCAACGTAATGTCAGACCACATACCTTTATGGATGACGTCGGCTGCTCGCTTCGTGTTTGCGTTTAGATTTGTGAAATCAACGATTTTCTGGAAAACTTCGTCAGAATAAAAAAGTTGGAAATATTCTAAAGCCGTTGTCGATGTATCAAACACTCTGGTTGGTCCCACACGCTCAGAAAATACACAAATATCCCTGTCGTAAACAACCTTCTTCCAGTTCTCACTTTCAAAAACACGGGGCTCATAAACATCCACCGCCTCAAAACCATCGAAATCGTCATCATCATCGCTACTGTCTCCAACTATATTCCTCCATTGCCTTTCTAATTCCCTTCGTTGACGTTCGTTTACATTGATTAAGTCAAAATTATCGATATTTTCACCAATTTCGTCCTCTGAAACCTCGGAGTCGTCACTGTAAGCCGCCATCTTGGCGTTCGTTTTTTATAAACCGGGATTCCCCTAGGAATTCACTTATTTTATCGGTTATTTACGCTACATGATACGTAAAGTCTAGATGAAATCCGAGTAGAAATAATGAATGACCCGTATGTGTATGCATATCCTTTATTTGATACAACCAACCAATGAACGCTAGCGCTATATTTAGGTATTACCTGAGACCGGTATTCCGGTCTGCAGTGTTGAAAGGAGTTACCTCCCGTAGACCGGTATAGCGGTCTGCAGTGTTGAAAGGGTTAAGTTTTGCGGAAAGTTACGTATATTGGGCCTTTAAAAATGTATAAATTGGCTTTGTGTGGTTATACTGTAAACCCACCTCCTTTCGCATGCGATTTACTTTCGCGAATTTTGCGATCATTCAAATTCCCGAAAGTTAAGCGTTGCAAATTGTGATATGAATGACTTACTAGGTAATAGGAATACTATAACTTGGTATTCTTGCAGCGATATTGTGACGCATCACAGTAACCTCCCTTCCAGTAATTATCAACAATCAGAAGTATTAGAAATATTATAAATTAAAGAAATCAATCAAAATACAGAATAATTTTTTTTGTTAAACTTTTTTCACAAGTTAATAAAATAAGTGTTACGTCCCTGATAAAATGTATGACAATCTTATACTTGTACCAACTGACCTTCATGTGCCGAAATTCTTCAGTCTTTCTGAATAAGGTTGAAAAGTTGTTCTTGTCTATGAAATGGTCATTATTGTCCCGTGTTACCTGTCATGGCGACCAGGAATGGGGCTCCATGCAGGGTTTATCATTATAATTAGAAATGTAACTTCGACTTGTTGTTGAAGTTGGCCACACCTGAATTGTTTTCAGTTCTTTGGATTTTTCTGTCAAGAGTTTCTTGTTAGTTACCGCTCAGGTTTACTTCGTTTTAGGCTTATATTTACATGGTTATCAACTGGATTTTGTTTTCATAATTTTTCGGAATCCCGAAAAATGTCCTTAATTTACGTATATTGGGCCTTTAAAACCATATCTGCCTGCCATTTATTATGTTCAATCACCATTACTATTTGATGCCTCCCATCCCTCCCACTTGGTTAATTCTGGCACAGCTCTTAATGTAAAACAGGAACTTTTCGCTAAAAATTTTTTTGACTAATGTTTTTGTTTACAATTTTAAATTTTGTGTTTATTTTATGAATATCAAACTCCAAAAGTGTTGTTAATATTTATATATTTCTCCAAAACCATGCACATTTTCTTAAAACTTTTACACTTACATAATGATATCAAAGCTTTCAATGACTCAATCTCAAATATATCTTCCAGCCCACCAATACAGTAAATTCTGCAACAGCTCAAACTAAAAAAAATTTGAGTTGCTCTAATTTTTTTTCTGTTTCCCATTATAATTAGAAATGTAAATGATTGATTCAGCGAAAGTAAATTGACACGAACCAGTTGTGTTACTGAAATAGTGAAAATTAGTAGTGGAGAAGAAAGTAAGTTTACAGTATATGAATAAAATTTTAAAATAAGATAAATATTAAGAAGATGAATTTATCTGGCAATATATATTGCACTTAAGAAAACATTTTAGCTGGCAATAATTAAGGAAAGTGAAACACTGTTTTACTGAACATGAGGTATGTGCAATGTTTCATTGCTTCAATAACACACTTATCACAAGTAGCTTGAATCCTAAAAGGAGAGAGGAATTAAGTGCATTTTTTCATCGTTTCAATGAAAGACAAATAATTAGCTAGGAACCTCAAAAGGAGAGATGAATTTAGTGCATTGTTTCATCGTTTCAATAAAAGACAAATAATTAGCTAGGAACCTCAAAAGGAGAGATGAATTCGGAATGGTACTCCAGTAAATATGAAAACATGTAAAATTATCTCTGTATTAGCCATTCAACCCTAAAGACACATTTGAGCCCTTCCAATTCATCATGAAATCTTGAGGTGGATGAGACAAGTTTACTTGTATTTATTTTGTGTTTTGTGTTTTTAGGAGTTTGAGATTACTGATTTGGGGAAGCGTAAAATCTCGGGGGTGGATGAGTCAAGTTAACTTCTGTTTATTTTGTGTTTTTAGGAATTTGAGATTACTAATTTGGGGAAGCGTAAACACTCAAGGCTGAACTGGCTCCAGTACTCTGTTCACAACACATACAAGTAAGTCTGCTAATTAGTGCTTGACTCATTGAACAGACATTTAGACTCATCCAAATCAAAGGTTGGAACTTTACATTATGAAATATTAAGGGTGAATGAGAAATGACTGAATTACTTGGGACACCAATCAGCTACTAGTGTAGTTGTTTAACATCACAGGAAGAAAATTTCGAGTTTTTAAGCTAAGGCAGGATACGTATCAGCCGAAAGCCTATTGCTACTAGTCTTTCTTCTTATGTGAGATCTTCCTTTCTATTTTTTTTTTCGCCTCAGCTTGCAGTTCTTTCAGTACTTGATTCTTATTCGGACTTTTTCACAGGGATAAAATTTTGCGCTATGTCGGGATTATTTGTTCTCTCATGGTAACTAGTCTGAACAGGATGTTATTTTTCAAAGGTATTTAATTTCGCGGAATTTTATTTGATAATTAAATTAATAATACCCATTATAACTTATATATGTTTGTATTTGGAAGCAAGATTCAAATTATATGTATAAAACTATTACAAACAATTACACAATATTAATCGATATGCATGATTGGACCCAACATTCAACAATGCATGAATAACATTCCAAAGGTAAATAAGCATTTGAAACCATTCCGATTAATAACATATAACTATAAATTCAACAAGTAACACTTACCACAGCTTGTTAATATATGTGCTCATGTAAATGCTTGATATTTTTGAAGCAATGGCACGGCCTGATAGAACACTGTCATGGCTCCTGCTCATGCATTCTCACTTACCCTCTACGGAACACCCGTCGCGCCACAACATGACACATTACACAACACACCTATAACACGAAATACACAAATAAGACAGCAGGAATGAACGTGATCGTGACATATGGTTGTCGCTCGTACACATTTATATCACTGGTTGATTTGTTTTCAATTTTTCAGGCTCAATGAATCGGAGACCGTTTCTGACTTCGAGTTGAACAACAGGACCTATCCATCTCTGATGTTCTCTCGTGTGAAGAGCTACAGCACCTGACTTGAACCCCTGAAGTAGCCGTTTTTCCGCTTGAAGAGCTACAGCGGAGAACTAAAATCCCTAAATAGATGACAGGCTACATCCAGATTGAGGGATTGATGCACTGTTCAAACGATTAGATCTGTATCGCAAGACAGTCAACATTGAGAATACCTAATGGACTGATTTTATGAGCATAGTGCGATACACTACGTGAATTTAAGAATAAATCGTAAGAAGAACCGGAAAAATATCAAGTGAAAAAATAATGCAAAATGCAACAATCAATCATTTACATGACAACTGAGAAAATATGTTTTTCAGAGAAGGGATTTTGTGTGTTAACAATGCATTGTTTTCATTTAAATTTAACTTACCTTCCTTAAGGTTATACTGAAAATAGTCTGTCGTTCATACCAGTTTGGATTGCTGTTACCTTGATTCTGACGTTCAATATATTAACATGGTTCCTACCACTATTCAGAATGAGATTCGTTAATTTGGTATAAATGATAAATGCGAAGTTTATTTTGAACGCAAGAAGTTGAAATCAAACTTTGTGAGCTTTTGAAAACATCCCTTTCTGTTTGTAATTTGGTTTTTTTTTCACACTTATTGTAATTGCGCAATATGCAATACTCTTTTTAGTGTACTTTTAAGATGGGTACAAAAATTATGACTGAGGCATCAAACTGGATTTAGCAGGTACTCACTTATGCAATGTAAATGTCATCTAGTCCAAGGTTAATCTTCATGAAGTACTGGAGCACACTTTATGAGATTTGGCTTCAACTAAATGTCATTTCTGTTAACTCGTAAGTTTAAAATGAGTTCTGCACCCAGGCTTGAACATAAAATGATTTTGGTTTTTTCCCTGCTTAACGTTCTGCAATAAGACACAACAACTGATTCATCAATTGTCAGTATGATATAAATTGCTGGGTGCCTTTGCCATGGTATTTCAGTGAAATAGAACTATAAAGTTGGTATTAAAGATATATCCTGTCACAAGGATGCAAGTACACCAACATACCCTCTCTCAAGTACATATGATATAAAATGCTTACATAATACATAAAGGAAACATCCATAAATATAAGTGAATCAACTTTGCTGTTAATAAAACGTTAGACAAGTTATTACAGTCTAGCCATTTATTTTTAATGAATACTTAAATATATATTTTGAAATTTCTGATTTAGTATAAGAAGAAGCTCATAATTTTTTTTCAATTTTTACATGTTTTTAAAACAAACTTAGCCTCTTTTCAAATTTAAAATATCTTAATTTTGTTTTACCTGAATCAGATATCCGCTGTCAGGGTAGCTTACTTCCTGCCTTGTGATGACATCACAAAGTTGATTTGATGTCAGTAATCATGGCACCAACATACATGTGACAAAAATTGTGAACGTACAATTATGAAACTTATGCATACCCATTAACCCTTCCTTATTCATAGGGAGACTCTCATTTTGACCCAAATTTACCAATCTCCCTCATTTATAAGTCCAAATTTGCACAAGAAAGTCAAAATCTACATCCTGTGGTCAAATGATATCCTGGTTACTGCTGGTTGTGCGTAATGACCATAGCAAGTGTGTCTGGATCAAATGAAGGTATTTTAAAATTATTTTGATACATAAAAAGAGGACGACAAATTGAACAATGCAGTTTCATTCGCATTTCACACATTTTCTCTCTCATTGGACATTTGGAATGAGGGAGATCTCACTCATCAAAACATTCTGAGGTTAACACCTATGCTTATGTGAATATTCAGGATTTTTAAAACAATGTGAAAATGACTCTTAAGCCTTTTGAATTTCAATACCAGTAGGTAGTACCAAGATACTTTTAATGGTGATTGATATTTAAATGAACACAATGCATTGTACAGAAAGTATTCAGAGTTTGTTAAAATCTGGCTTTGGGTGAAATTTAGAATAGGTAGATAAGTGTAGAAAGTTCTATTTTAGCATCAATTTTTAGTGCTTTAATTGTTTTGCTTTAAAAATGTTTGTACAACCCTATGAGGAAGATAATCTGTTTTGTAGTAAATAAATTCATTTTTTTTTTAGAAAGCATGTTTATGATTTTGTCTTGAAAGGGTGATTTCAAGTCATTTTCACTAGATCTATAGATCAAAATGAAAATTTCATGAACTTTTGACATGCAAGAATCTTTATTCAATTAGTGGCAGCTTTTCTTTTCCTCCTTCAAATAATGATAGCATGTTGGGTGTTAAAATTTAAAATCAATTCATTCACCCCTAAAGATACATTTAAACTCTTCCAATTCCAAGATTGAAAGAATCCATATGAAATTTCAGTGGTGGATGAGTGAAACCAGTTTTTTGCTTATTACACGGTGGAGTAGCACACATATATCCTGTATGTCTGTATAGACTGGGGTGAGGATCTGAGTTACCCCCCTTTGCTGCCTATTGAATGAAGAATACACAATTTCAATATTTCAATTTTTTTTTACAATTTTATACAATTCATAGCATTTTGTAATCAAAATAATATTGCATTAATTTTGCTTGTAGTGATTATTTTCAGAAGGATAGCTTAGTCATTTTGCAAAAAAAAAAATTAAAAAAAAAATTCACAGTTGAAAAAGTAGAATTATGTGTAAAATGTGTCAAGTTTTGTAATCATGTCTAAGAATTTCAGAGATATCAGCAAGAAAAAAAAAATGACTTACTTTAATTTAATATTGCAATGTCAAAGAAGTACTGCTTAACTTATTAGCCCCTGAAGACACATTTCAACTCTTCGATTCAAAGGATTGAATAGTTCATTATGAATTTTCAGGGGTGAATGAGTTTTGTTTTATCACAAAATAAATTGCACTTGATAGAACATCACCACTTTAAGCTAAAAGATGAACATTCTGTGAAATCCTCTTGGTAGAAAATAAAAACAATGTATTGAAAACATATTGCGGTAGCTTTTGCAATATAACATCATTGAGTGATCTAGTTAGATTAGAGATTTTTTTATTAAGTTATATACAAGATATGCTTAATAACCTCCAATACCAACTCATGCAGCCAGTGTTGCATTGAGTGCTATATGGCAGGTATGGTTATTACTGCTTTTTCTGTTGACAATTGTTTTAAGCTTACCATTTTGTTATTTTTTGTTTTTATTCTTCTAGAAAGGTATTTAAATCTTATTGAATTAATTTTATGTTGGTGAAAAATATCACTCACAAGTTATTCATCAGTTTAGTTTGATGTTTAGTTTTCCTGCCTTGTTTGCATCAACCTTGAATATGTCATATTTTCTTTGATAATTTATTTAAATTGATATTTCCCTGAATGTTTTAATTTGTAAAATGCTGTGTGTATTTTGCTTTCAACTTTAATTTAAAGATGATTTTGTTATAGTTTTGAAACACTGTTTTTATTTCAGAAGATTACACAGCTTCTTGTTATGTTAGAATTCATTCCTCTTTTGCCTCATTTTAATGACATATGGTATTTATCCTTGTACTATAATATGGCACTTATTGAAATTATGGTATTTTGTATTAAATTGTATTGTTTTCCAAGTAAAGATACATTGTATGTTTTTTTTAGTACTGGTTTCTCTTCTAATGATGTTAATCTTGTCTTAATAGCATTACTTGAGGAAATTTGACTTATATTTGCTATATTTTATCTACAGTGAGTAATTCATTGGAATTAGTTGATTGCGATATCACCCCCAGTTTAAATGCGAACTGAACGCCAAGCAACCATATTAATTTAGGAGCGACATGATTTTTACCGCTAATCTCCAAGTTATTATTAAAATCTGTTCAAATAATAAGATATATTTGGATTATTTTTGTCAATGTTTTCTATAAACTAAAACCAATGTTTTTGGGGGGTTTTCTTTAATTATTTATGTTATTTCTTAAACAGTTTTGGGGAAATGTGGTGATCAGATTTATACCATTATTAATATTTGTAAATGTTCATGTGTCTTAGTTTATACCCTTCTCGTCAATCAAATATTGTAGATGTTCGGTATTAAATGTATTTGTTGGTGGGTAAAGATACATGTAGGTGTGCCATAATGATTTAGGATGTCATAGTAACATATTATGTCATAGTAACACATGATGTCATAGTAACACATGATGTCTTATAGTAACATAATTATGATGTTATATAGTAACATACTATGTCATAGTAACTCATGGTGTCATAGTAACATATGATGTCATAGTAACATATGATGTCATAATAGTAACGCATGGTGTCATAGTAACACATGATGTCATAATGGTAGCACATGATGTTATAGTAACATATGATGTCATAATAACATACGATGTCATAGTAACACATGGTGTCTAATAGTAACATATGTCATATAGTAACACATGATGTCATATAGTAACACATGATGTCATAGTAACACATGATAACATAGTAACACATGATGTTACAGTAACATATGATGTCAGTAACAACACATGATGTCATAGCAACATACATTTAACATACTTTACATGAATCATAACAGGTTTATAACATCGCAACAACATAATTATGTCATTGCAACATGTAACACCACAGTAATATGATGTCGTAGCAACATGTTACATCACAGCAACATATGATGTCATAGCAACATGATGTCAAAGCAACATGTGTTGTCATAGTAACATGTTAATCATTATCTTCATATGAATAACGATGGAATGCTTTATACAGCATAATTACTTTCTACTCTTATGTATACACATTAACAATCTATCTAAAAAATATTGATTGGTACACATTGTTTTAGTATTATAAGGATAGCCTCAGTTCATGATTTGAAATCCTGAATTTGCCAAGTTTTTTTTTAACATTATTAGATAAGGAATGATGAGTGTGTTTTCTGGCATCAAGCCGTATTTTGTCCGATGATGAGCAGACACAATGTATGAGATACAGTGAAATTTACTTTGAACACATGTATAAGACCTAAACAGAAGATAAGTAGTGGATGCTGGGAAACTTGGAGATTTCTTTCAATGATATACGGTTTGCTGCTTGATGATTTCTTATGTCATTCCTACAATTTTATGTATACTTTAATAGGTTAAAGAAGTATATAATACAATCATGCACTTGTTTTTTGGGTTTTTTTTTGTAATAAATAACTCACTAGATATTTTGTATGTGTGCTAATGAAACCTAGGAGATATTGTCATTTAGATGAACCGGATGCAGTCAGACCAGAGTTACTGGCCTTGTTTGTGTAGGAAAGGCTTAATATGTTTATATACAGTCGCATCTATTAGTAAAACACCAGTATGAACAATTTTTTTTGAAGTAAGGGGTCTTCAGTTTGAAAATGTAATATTATGAATTAGAGGGTAGGAGACAAAAATGAGTTATTAGCTTCCATTTCTATTTTGTAGACACGTATCGGTGGTTTTACAGTCTCTGTTTGAATCGACTGGTGACTTGGAGCAGCACTGGTGAAACAAATATTTTTGACTGTAAACCCATAGCATACATATCCACAAATTTGAAATTAAACTAGCTGTTGCTATTCTAAAATACTAATATCATTTTACTGGAGATCTTTGCTACATCACCAAATTTAAGATAACAGTTATGAAAAAATTACTTTAACTGATAAAAAGTTCAGCGGTTACCAGTGGAAATACATTAATTTTAATAATTAAATTACTTTCAGTTGGCATTCATAGGCAATATGAATGCCAACTGGACAAAGGAAAATTTGATGAAGCACGCTTAGTACTTAAGCTGCAGAGAAAACCAATTGCAACTTGGTCTATGGTACTATATATATTGAGGAAAACATGACAAGGCAAATAATGAAAAAAAAAAAGTAGGAAAAGTACTGGTTTGGTAGGTAATCTTGGCAGCACATTTGATATTGAATTCCTTTCATGATGTTGTGAGAACTGAGAAATCTTGTATTAGTACTTAGGTGACTGATAAATACTCCCCATAAAATTGTCATTGGGCTTTTTATGTGGACTTGAGGTTTTAAAGAGATTCAACTAAATGTTATACCTTAATTTTTTTTTATGTATGCCTGATGTACGTATGTTATGGGGCAATAGGCTTATCAAGCAGAAACAAATTAGCATTAATTTGGTTTGGTAATTAACTTAATTATTAAGTAAAATTTGAAAAGAATTAAGAATTTGTTCAGAAAAGGTTATTTTCATATTATAACAGATTGAGGTTTCACGGCATATCAAAATATTCCAAAATGAATTGTTATCCTACTTAGTTCAATATTTTATCTCCTCCATATCATGAAAAAAAATTCCTAGAAGCCGCCCCTTGAGATATTTTCCTGTGAAGTTATCCAATGAAAAAGGCTTTGAGTGATGAGTTGTTGTTCTAATATAGCTTTTTTGTAGCACCGTTATGAATTTACCTTTTTATTTAATAGATATTTAATTGCACATAAAAATCCTTTTATTGAAGAAATATTTTGTAAATTTCATGGACAACTATTGAATTATAATTTATAAGCATAGGATTGTGGTTGCACTGGAGTAAAATGTCATACTCGTTAGTACATACCTGTTAGTAATAGAGTACGAGGTCATACTTGTAAGTACGTACCTGTTGGTAATGGAGTACGAGGTCATACTCGTAAGTACGTACCTGGTGGTACTGTAGTACGAGGTCATACTCATAAGTACGTACCTGGTGGTACTGGAGTACGAGGTCATACTCGTAAGTACGTACCTGGTGGTACTGGAGTACGAGGTCATACTCGTAAGTACGTACCTGGTGGTACTGGAGTACGAGGTCATACTCGTAAGTACGTACCTGGTGGTACTGGAGTACGAGGTCATACTCGTAAGTACGTACCTGGTGGTGCTGGAGTACGAGGTCTTACTTATTATGCCTATTTGTCAAATCAGCCGTTATACATTGTGGTTCTCTAGTATATATAATTTTTCTGCATGGTTAGTGTTTTATTTCTAATTTTCACAATATTTCTGTACATTTTGTATATACTGGGTATCCTGTGTAATCACAATTTGTTTTTTGTGTGGAATGAACATTTTTAGTGTTTTAAGCAAAACATATCCTGCTGAATTTAACCTTGTTTTGTTTGTTAATTATATTTTTTCTGGTATTATGTGTTACAACCCTAAATCTCTTTTCTAAATCTAACTTTTCTGTTTTTCATTGATGAAACGAAATTGGAACTTACCAAAATACAGAAATGTATAAATTACAGAAAAACTGTATAAATTACGGAATTTAGATGCTAATCCCTCTTTGTCATTAAACATAAAATGTTGTAAATGGTGATGGTTTATCACAGTTTAGGGTTGACAATACTTACCTGGTTCAAAAGGTAGAATGTTATTCTAATTCATAAAATAGCTATTAACTCTTTCACCCCTGAATAAACATTTGAACCCTTCCAAAACAAAGGTTGGAATAGTTCATTATGAAATAGGGGAAGAATAAGTTAATCAAATTGAAGTCAATAGACCCTGTGGTTTTAGAATACACTCATTTCTAAGTTTCTGACTGTATTAATTAAGTCTGAACCGACTTATTTTTACTTTGTTCCCTGTTGAAACACTGCATATTTTTGTAATAAACTGGATTGATAAAATTCTGTTAGTGTTCGTTCTCCTTTTTTGTAATCCAAGTCACGCAGATAATTATTTCTGGAGATATCTGTTTTTGCATGAACTTGCAATGAAAATCATTGACAGATTCCATTGTTTCATCTATTTTTTCACTCATAAATACAACTCCTTGTCATTAGGTCTTTGAAATTAATTGTTACTGAAATAAAATATAAAGGACTGATATTTGTAGAAATGTTTTATTTCCAGTGATTTTCTGACTGGGTAATAGGGCATTTGTATAATATAAGAAACTGATAAACAAACGAAGAATTACAAAAAAATATGTTCTCTTAATCACACCTATATTATGGTGTACATTTCATACATTGTAGCACTTGTGTTTTCTACTCAATACAATGTACTGGTAAACATGCACTCTTAACACAAAACAAAATCTTGGGTCACCTACACACCAGAACTGTATTAACTCTGTAATATACAGAAACAAGTATAGCCTATTCCTAATGTGTAGATGACAAAAGTTACTAAAATATTAAAGGCCCAATATACATATTTTTTGGCAAAACTTGAAGCGAAAATCAAACCTAATAACTTATTATATTAATTTTATAGATTTAGTTCAAATTAACTGATATCAGCAATATTCAAGATGAATTCTTACACTGTTACTGGTACAGCAGCAGTTGAAACTCGGTATTTGTAAATACGTGTCCATTTTGAACTGTCTTCTAACCTTGGCTCGTTGTTGAAGTGGGTCAAACTTCAGTTATTTCCAATTCTTTGGATTTTTCTGTCAAGAGTTTCTTGTTAGTTACCGCTCAGGTTTACTTCGTCTTAGGCTTATTTTTGCATGGTTATCAACTAGATTTTTTTTCATATTTTTTCAGAATCCCGAAAAAATTCCTAAAGTTACGTATATTGGGCCTTTAACTGCAATCATGAAACAATTTTTCAAAGTATGGTTGAGAATTGCAATGATGGAATTCGAAGTAAATATTCAGTACAGTTATCCTGGGTTCAGTAATGTGTGAACTGAAAGCAATATTAATATAAACATGATATTTGTCCTACTAAGAAAATATTGGACAAGGGTTGACAACAAAAATTCCTGGACATTAGATATGTTAAAAGAATTTGTGACATTAAGCTAACAATCAACAGATTTATTGGTCCCTGTAGGGTAAATATGTTATCGTCTGCCAGAGTTCTTCCCCTTATAGCACTTTTTGAGTTCCCTTCCCTTATAGCACGTCTTAGATACCTCCCCTTATAGCACGTCTTAGTTCCCCCCTCTTGCAGCACTTTTTGAGTTTAAAATAGACGTTGATTGAAATTTCCCTCCCTTGTGCCCTTGTTATCAAATGGTCAAGAGTTTCACATGTTATCCTTCCCTTGTTATCAGACTGGGGTTCCCTCCCTTGTTATCAGACTGAGAGTTCCTTCCCTTGTTATCAGACTGAGGTTCCGTCCCTTGTTATCAGACTGAACGTTCCCTCCCTTGTTATCAGACTGAGAGTTCCTTCCCTTGTTATCAGACTGGGGTTCCCTCCCTTGTTATCAGACTGAGAGTTCCTTCCCTTGTTATCAGACTGAGGGTTCCCTCCCTTGTTATCAGACTGAGAGTTCCTTCCCTTGTTATCAGACTGGGGTTCCTTCCCTTGTTATCAGACTGAGAGTTCCTTCCCTTGTTATCAGACTGGGATTCCCTCCCTTGTTATCAGACTGAGAGTTCCTTCCCTTGTTATCAGACTGGGGTTCCCTCCCTTGTTATCAGACTGAACATTCCCTCCCTTGTTATCAGACTGAGAGTTCCTTCCCTTGTTATCAGACTGAGGGTTCCCTCCCTTGTTATCAGACTGAGGGTTCCCTCCCTTGTTATCAGACTGAACATTCCCTCCCTTGTTATCAGACTGGGGTTCCTTCCCTTGTTATCAGACTGAGAGTTCCTTCCCTTGTTATCAGACTGGGATTCCCTCCCTTGTTATCAGACTGAGAGTTCCTTCCCTTGTTATCAGACTGGGGTTCCCTCCCTTGTTATCAGACTGAGAGTTCCCTCCCTTGTTATCAGACTGAGAGTTCCTTCCCTTGTTATCAGACTGAGGGTTCCCTCCCTTGTTATCAGACTGAGAGTTCCTTCCCTTGTTATCAGACTGGGGTTCCTTCCCTTGTTATCAGACTGAGAGTTCCTTCCCTTGTTATCAGACTGGGATTCCCTCCCTTGTTATCAGACTGAGAGTTCCTTCCCTTGTTATCAGACTGGGGTTCCCTCCCTTGTTATCAGACTGAACATTCCTTCCCTTGTTATCAGACTGAGGGTTCCCTCCCTTGTTATCAGACTGAGAGTTCCTTCCCTTGTTATCAGACTGAGGGTTCCCTCCCTTGTTATCAGACTGAACATTCCCTCCCTTGTTATCAGACTGAGAGTTCCTTCCCTTGTTATCAGACTGAGGGTTCCCTCCCTTGTTATCAGACTGAGAGTTCCCTCCCTTGTTATCAGACTGAGGGTTCCCTCCCTTGTTATCAGACTGAACGTTTCCTCCTTTGTTATCAGACTGAGAGTTCCTTCCCTTGTTATCAGACTGAGAGTTCCTTCCCTTGCTATCCCATGGTCAGAATTTCACTTCCTCCTTCATAGTTCTTTTGTTATCACATTTTACTGAATACTTGCTTTCCGAGAAAGATCAGGAAACAGTTAAAACAATTTGACAGTAAAGGATATAAAACCCTCATTAAGTAGTTAAAGGTACAATGACTCTGATAGTGGTTAAACAAAGCTCTAGTCCATTTATAAATGTTAATGGGACAATTGATAAAGATTAACAGAAATATTCATATATTAAATACATAAAAATCACAACGTCTTCAGACCCTTTTTAGGAATTGAAAAATAGTCCAAGATGGCTGCCAAAAGTAGTAATTCAGTGTAAAAATTCTATAATTTCATATGGTCACTATTAATATTATATATAATTTGATTCAGTGTAAAAGTACATGTTAATACTGAGTTCTCTCATATTGATCTTAAGTTTTTTGATATCTGGTTTAGATAAGGTAGGTTGATAAAAGAGTTGTCTCCCATAACTCCCACTCATCTAATTCTAATAAGGCTATTGATAATGATTGTCTCCCCTGAATCCGTTTAGTTCTTTAGACTTGTGTAGATAAGGCAAGGTGAGGTGATGGGTTGTCTCCCCTTAGTCTTTCCACTCCAAGTCCATTGTCTGGTATACAAAGCTGTACACATCTGCAATTTCCTCAATCTGAAAAAAAACATGTCAAATTATTGTGAATCGCCTCAGTGGTAAGATACCAGATCCAAGAAATCATTTTACTCTGTTCATTTTCACTTATGTTGGCAAGGTGCCATTTTATTTTCAGAAATAATATATGATAGCTATAGGAACATAAAAAGATTTTCCCCCAATAATTTGTTAAAAAAAAACATTTTTGTGCAATGGCAAAAGAATCCTCAACTCAATCATCCCTGAACTTTGATAATGACCTCTTCCAACCTTTGATTTGGAAGTGTTCAAATATGTCTTCAGGGGTGGACGAGCTCAAATAAATTTCAAAATGATTCACTCCTTCAACTGTGTACTCACCACTTTAGCAGTAGGCTTTCCTGCCCCATGTCCTGCCTTGGTGTCTACACGGATCATCAATGGGTTGGTCTGCAACAGGAAGCAAAACAACATTGACAAGCTAATTCGTATAGCTAATATCCCCCGATTCCCCCCCCCCCTCCCTAATATTGTAGGTAAAATATTTTGAGATTAGGTTGAAATATGTGATTTTCATGGTGTTTACACAAGATGTATTGCTTGGAAATTAAAAAAAAAAAAAAAAAAAAACGCTTTTTACACAGAAATCAGAAAATAAGTGCTGCAGTGATTGCAAGGAAAAGACGTTAATGGAGGGCCGCAACTCAGCCAAATAACTTCCGCCAAAAAGGGCGATTAACCTTGTTCAAGCCCTTTAGGCATTTAACCTTGTTCCTAAGTATCAAGAAAATTGGATAATATTTGTTGCCGTTGTTGCATGGAAACGAGGCATGATAGATGGTCGGACAAACCCAAATTAATATCTCCGTTTCGGTGAAAGCAGGGGATAATAAAATTATTTCATTTTATACACTTGTAATGTGCAATAAAATGTGTATGTTACAATTATCTATTCAAAAGCTGCTATAACGTGCAAATTTCTTGTAGACACTGCAATATTGAGTGACACATATTACTGAACACATCGGTAAAAGTAAAAAAATGGATTATGTGTATATATGTAGATGTCTCCTGATTAAATCTTCATTACAAGCATTCTAAGCTCCAAATTTATCCAAAACAAACCTGTTTATCACATGATCTCATGACATGTTGGAGTTCGGCGATGAATTTCAGAGAGTGAAGTGGTACAACCCGATCGTCATGGTCAGCGGTAAGGAGAAGGACGGAGGGGTACTGAACATCACCTTGTGGCACCCGGATGTTGTGGAGAGGGGAGTATCTAAAAATCAAAAAGAGAAATTGGTGACAAAAACCGATATCTATACAGGGCAGGGTTCTCATTGTAGTGATTATGTTGTGGTAAAATACAATTTATAGACTTTCACTGAGGTCTACACATTGTTACATAAACCTGATAGGGAAATATTGACCCAGGACACAGTCCTAAGTCTATTTGATTCTATAAGGTCTATAAAACAGCATATTGACCCAGACAAAACTCTTTTGATATCTATTTTACATCTAGGTAGGTTTGGTTAATTTTGTTTTACGTCCTATTAACAGCCAGGGTCATTTAAGGACGTGCCAGGTATTGGAGGTGGAGAAAAGCAGGAGTACCCGGTGAAAAACCACCGACCTACGGTCAGTACCTGGCAACTGCCCCACATTTGAACTTTCAACCCAGAGGTGGAGGGATAGTGGTAGAATGTCAGAACACCTTTACCACTCGGCCACCGTGAAACGATATGTCTATTAATGAAAACATCTGTAAATAGTGTCTAAACAGTGGAGCGAAATATCCAGATCTATATTTAGAAACATGAGGTCGATATCGCCATTTGTAACAGTGCAAGTTGACAATAGAAATATCAAGTCAATATGATATTTGCAATTAAATTGGCAAACCTGAGACCAAGGATAAGCCAATTATAACGGAGAAAAACAAAACGATATGTAACGCATGTAAAACCAGCAATTATCATAATAAAATATGTATAATAATAATATACAACAATTGATAAAGCACCCTATCTAGCTAACATAAGCCACTCTAAAGCGCTTTACAGTACATACATTGTAGATATACAATTCTCATACAATCAATACAATGAACACATACAGTTCGCCAACCCTAGACCATTTTATACTCCACCTGGGTTGTTGGAGTTGAACTAAACATCAATGTTTTTCTCATTTGAACAAATCTGGTATCCTTTCATTAGCATGAGACACATAACAGTGCTCCTTTATGTAACTAATACAGGACTTCAGCCTATTTTTGAGAGTGACAAATGATGCTGCATGAATCAAGATTTTAGTGTATTTAACAGGAATGATAGATTCTATTTCTCTCACTTGATGAGCCACTTGAATTCCTCTGGTTTGTCAGCACATCCGAAGTCTGTCGTCCATGCATGACCAATGGTGAACTTATGGAACTTCAGCATGTCCATCACTCTAGGAAACAGAAAATACCATGAAAATGTTTCGGTCTTTGTTCGTTTACAACACAAACTTATCAACATTTATTCAACATCCAACACAACCCCACGTTAAAATTAAACCTACCCGACTTGTGCTATGACACATCCAAACAGTTCTGGCCGCTGGTTACAGCACGCTCCGACTAGTAGACCCCCGTTAGATCCACCATTGATGCCGATTCGACTGGGACAGGTGTATTTATTTTCCACCAGGTATTCTGCCGCTGATGTGAAATCATCGAACACATTCTGTTTGTTACCCAACATTCCACCTTTGTGCCAAGTTTCTCCATATTCCCTATAAAATCAAACGTGAAATCAGGTTACCTCCCTTTGTAAGAGGTCTCTCCATATTCCCTATAAAATCAAAAGTGAAATATTATAAACATCAGATTACATCCCTTTGTAAGAAGTCTCTCCATGTTCCCTTTAAAATCAAAAGTGAAATATTATAAACATCAGGTTACCTCCCTTTGTAAGAAGTCCCCCCCCCCCCCCCCCATATTCCCTTTAAAATCAAAAGTGAAATAGAGCGAGTTCGATCATCGTATCTTTACTATAGTCAGGCTGTTGCATCTAATATGTTAACTTGTAATCATCAACCAATCACTGCCTACATGTAATTGTTTTTTGATCGTCATTACATGACATTTTCAATACAGTAAATAGTTGTAGACAAACACCAACTCGAAATACAAACACCCACAACTTACCCGCCTCCACGGATGTTGGCCACAGCGTACACGCCTCCCATATGTTGTATAAAGGCTAGTCGGGAAACAGAGAAACTGGGCGAGATGGAGATGTTGAATCCACCGTAACCATAGAGCATCACAGGGTTCTTACCATTTATCTCCAGGCCCTGAAGAGTAAACATGATCTCTTACCGCTCAAAATTAACTGGAGCAAAATTTACAAGTTTGTATATTTATTTATAAATATGTACAAGTTTTTAATTTCATTATATAAATTTTGATGAATTAATAAAATTATACTGAAAGAATTGTAATTCAACAATTTTTTTTAAATTTTATTTTTAATCGCTTAAATATTGCCTTACACTTTTTTGTACATTTTTTCAACATTTTTTTTTTAATCTTGTTTAAATATTTCCTTTTATCATAATACACGTTTTAAATATTCCTCATTTCACGAATCATGATTTTTTTCCCCAATGTTTTGACTTTTTTAATTTAAAATCTTCCTTTCAGATTGTTAGCAAATTGTTACTTTCAGCAAATATTTTCATAAGCAACATACTTTATATTTATAGCTTAATGAATATACTTGCAAATATACATAAACTGCAATTTAACAATTTTTTGAAATCTTTTTATTTTTATTTTTTAATCTTGCTTAAATATTCCCTTTTACCCATAAACATATTTTAAATATTCTTCATATCATAAATCAAGATTTTTTTTACCATGTTTGAACTTTTTTTACTTTGACATATCCGATTCAGATTGATAGCAAATTGATACTTTCAGCAAATATTTTCATTAGCAACATACTTTATATTTATATCTTTAAGGTCCAATATACGTAACTTCAGGAAATTTTTCGAGATTCTGAAAAATTATGAAAAAAAATCCAGTTGATAACCCATGCAAAAATAAGTCTAAAACAAAGTAAACCTGAGTGGTAACTAACAAGAAACTCTTGACAGAAAAATCCAAAGAATTGAAAATAGTTCAGGTGTGGCCCACTTCAACAACAAACCGAAGGTAGAAGACAGCTAGAAATGGACGCGTGTTTACGAATACCGTGTTTCAACTGCTGCTGTACTGGTAACCGTGTAAGAATTCATCTTGAGTATTGCTGATATCAGTTATTCCTAACTAAATCTATAAATATAATACAGGGTTGCCAACCTGTAAGGAACTCAATGTGGGAGAATCTCCCTCCACTGGCTTTCCAATGTGGGAGATTTTTTAGACGACACCGCGGCGCCGCGGCGTTTTTTCATTAAATGAGTTAATGCTGCAGAAAAACATGAGACATTAACAGATATTGAAATCCTATATTCAGTATTCAATATATTATTCAATAAAACACAATATATATATATAAATTGGTACAAAATTGCAAGTAGATTCTGATCCATCATTGGCAAGATGATAGAGATTTATTTTTATTTGTTATTTATTTTTAGTTCTTAGTATATTTCTTTCAATTACATGATATTTGGTAATTCCTTATTTATTCACAAAAAAAAATTATAAAATTTTTTTTTTTCTAAATGACAAGTAAAATCCGGAATTTTTATACCGGTTCCGGATTCCTTTATTACTATCACCTTAAATGGCGGCCATTACGATTGGCATGACTTCGTGGGCTCTTTCAGAATTATTTCCACATTCATGTCGTTTCCATGTAAGTAAATCATTGTCAGTCACAACAAGTGTTACTTTGTTTTTGAAGTGATACTTCTTAATTCTTATCACAAATATGATTAATGAACTGGGAATTCGAATGACAGGTCTGATTTGGGTCTCTGTGATGCATGACTGACTGCTTTAATTGTGTGGCCTAACACAGTGTCAGGCTAATTGATTCACACCTGTATGGTACTTGTGTGCCTATTCAAGTCCGGCCCCAAGCTAAAATGACCAGTTATGGCTTCGTGTGAGGTGGAGGGAGAAACCTTCATGAAGGTGTGAGAATTTGGCTCACGTGGCGTGAGGATTGTTTCAGCGTGAGAGAGGTCATTTTTATGATCAATTTACATGAGTTTTTGTCTCACGCCGTGATAGTTGGCAACCCTGATAATAACATATTAGGCTTGATTTTCGCTTCAAGTTTTTGCCGAAAGTTACGTATATTGGGCCTTTAATGAATATACTCTGATAACATGGAAGTTTTCCTGCGGTCCTGCCCACTTCGAGATAATGAGGTTTAGCTGTAAATGCATATGATTATATATATGGCCAGAACAGGATTTGTTCACACCTACCTTCTTATGTATGATAAACATTGGGACTTTTGTTCCATCCTTACTGCTGTAAAATACTTGCTTGGTTTCAAATTGACTGAAATCAAATCCTTTCACTTCAATATTTCTGAAAACCTAGAAATGATAAAGATGAAAAAAAATTGAGAATGTACGGGATTGAAGAAATTAACCATCTTGATTAGTAAATATTTAAATATTGTCCATCAGCTGCAGATTTAATCAAATATACTGCAAGCAATTTCAGAATTAAATAATAATAATAATAATTTGAGGTTCTGCTTTATCACGACCTAAGCGGTTTACAAAATTATTATCTGTGGTTATAGGGTGTAAGAAACCAGTTAAATTTCGTTCTCAACTCCCTGGGGAGCATACAAATGGTGCTGCCATTTTGGCACTCACAGCTAGCATTCTACAATTTTTAGCACAAACCAACCATGTACTCATTTACAGCTGTCGGAGTAGACTTAAACAAACAGAGCAAAGTATCTTGCTCAAGGATACAACACAAGTGCCATATGAACGTGACTCGAACTCACAACCCTTTCGATCACGAGCCCGGCCTCCTAAAACTAGGATATATAACTACTGTAAAACTGAAAATATTGGCCCTTGTTTTATTTTTGCCCTTTTCGCCCAACAATAAAAAAGGTGAATTTACCGGTAAGGCGGAAAATATTTTCTTCTAAACAGATTCAAGACAAGCCAAATTCAAATCTTTTCATGAGAGAGCGAAATAAAGACAGGGCAAACATTTCTCACTTTACAGTTTATATATACATAATTATATATATACAACACCAAGCATTTCTATAGGAACATCATATCAAATTTATATGTTAAAAGAGAAATCAATTTTCTGAAATTAAGAATAAAACAAAATATAATTTGAGCAAGTTTTAATGAGTTCCAGCAGTCAAAGCAGTCTTAAAGATTTATTTTTTTCCAGAAGACTTTACATAAAAGTATAACTAACACAGCCTTACTTCTTGACTACCGTAATTTTTTACATCAGAAATTGATAAGTGCGGGCTATCTGCCGGTGCGGACTATCTGTTGATTTTTTTACCAAATTATTGAAAAAATGTTGGGCTATACATTGTTAAATGTTTCCACTTTTATCAACATGTAGATGTACGCTATTTTTAAATAAAATATATCATTGATAACTTTAATTATACACATAAACATATATATATTTACAAAATAAACCCAATATTTCCAACATATGTCTCTGATTTCCAACATTCAAAATAATAAATCACAAAGTCACTTAAGAAGTAACTTGTACTCATTAGGTATACATTCGACTATAACCTGCCGGTAATCTGCCAGTGCGGGTTATCTGGAATTTATTTTACAAAAACCTCAAGAATGCCTTAATTTACTTCCCGCTGGCGATACCCCGGTGCGGGTAATACGCAGGAAATTACGGTATATAATTATATAAGATGTCACAGAGTCTGAAGCCAGTCGTAACACAGATTTTATTCCGTGTATGTAGCGGCGTTAAACAAGTAACTAACTAAACTAACTAACACAGAGTCTTACCTGGGGACTATAGGTATTTGAAGTCATATCACAGCTGAAGATTGTGCCAGGTGTCAGGAACGACACAAATTGGTAGAATATCTGAAAAATAAATCCCAAAGTTGTTACATATCAATTCATTGGAAAGCTGTTTTATACACTTAAATAAAAGAATTTTCCATTTTTTTCTCAGATCTGACTTCATGATAGACCTCAATGCTTAATTTAACCTTACAATATGAATTAGAAAACAAGAGGCCCAATGGGCCTGCATCGCTCACCTGGTATCAATCTCTGACTTATATTATAGTGTAACCCTAAAGTCCCCTAAAATCTTTTACTGTAAGACATTTAGAAGAACATGTTAAGATTTAAACATATTTTACCCCTGTGACCTTATAAAACAACATCATTTTCATTTTCAAATTTTGTTTGGCTTCATCCCAGGATGCAACCAGCCAAATATCATGTCTCTAGGCATTTGGGTTTATCAGAATAAGTCGCTCAAAGCTTTTAACCGATTTGACCACTGTGACCTTTAATATGGGTCAAGCTCATTTTCCTTCCCAAAATTTGTCAAGCTTTATACAAGCAACCTTTCAGCCAAATATCATGCTTCTAGGGCTTTTGGTATTTCAGAAGAAGTCGTTGAAAGGTTTTAACAGATTTGATCCCTGTGACCTTGAATATAGGTCAAGGTCATTTCTTTTCATAAACTTTGTAGGGCTTCATCCAAGGAACCTGTCAGCCAAATACCATGTTTCAAGGGCATTTGATATTTCAGAAGAAGTCGTTTGAATGTTTTAACAGATTTGACCCTTGTGACCTTGAATATAGGTCAAGGTCATTTCTTTTCACAAACTTTGTCAGGCTTCATCCAAGGAACCTTTCAGCCAAATATCATGCTTCTAGGGCTTTTTGTATTTCAGAAGAAGTCGTTTAAATGTTTTAACAGATTTGACCCCTGTGACCTTGAATATAGGTCAAGGTCATTTCTTTTCGCAAACTTTGTCGGGCTTCATCCAAGGAACCTTTCAGCCAAATATCATGCTTCCAGGGCTTTTTGTATTTCAGAAGATGTTTGAATGTTTTAACAGATTTGACCCTTGTGACCTTGAATATAGGTCAAGGTCATTTCTTTTTGCAAACTTTGTCGGGCTTCATCCAAGGAACCTTTCAGTCAAATATCATGCTTCTAGGGCTTTTGGTATTTCAGAAGAAGTCGCTTAAAGGTTTTAACAGATTTGACCCCTGTGACCTTGAATATAGTTCAAGGTCATTTCTTTTCGCAAACTTTGTTGGGCTACATCCAAGAAACCTTTCAGCCAAATATCATGCTTCTAGGGCTTTTGGTATTTCAGAAGAAGTCGTTTGAAGGTTTTAACAGATTTGACTCCTGTGACCTTGAATATAAGTCAAGGTCATTTCTTTTCGTAGACTTTGTCGGGCGTCATCCAAGGAACCTTTCAGCCAAATATCATGCTTCAAGGGCTTTTTGGTATTTCAGAAGAAGTCGTTTAAAGGTTTAAACAGATTTGACCCCTGTGACCTTGAATATAGGGCAAGGTCATTTCTTTTCGCAAACTTTGTCGGGCTTCATCCAAGGAACCTTTCAGCCAAATATCATGCTTCTAGGGCTTTTGGTATTTCAGAAGAAGTCGTTTAAACGTTTTAACAGATTTGACCCCTATGACCTTGAATATAGGTCAAGGTCATTTCTTTTCGCAAACTCTGTCGGGCTTCATCCAAGGAACCTTTCAGCCAAATATCATGCTTCTAGGGCTTTTGGTATTTCAGAAGAAGTCGTTTAAATGTTTTAACAGATTTGACCCCTGTGACCTTGAATATAGGTCAAGGTCATTTCTTTTCGCAAACTTTGTCGGGCTTCATCCAAGGAACCTTTCAGCCAAATATCATGCTTCCAGGGCTTTTGGTATTTCAGAAGAAGTCGTTTAAAGGTTTAAACAGATTTGATCCCTGTGACCTTGAATATAGGTCAAGGTCATTTCTTTTCGCAAACTTTGTCGGGCTTCATCTAAGGAACCTTTCAGCCAAATATCATGCTTCTAGGGCTTTTGGTATTTCAGAAGAAGTCGTTTGAAGGTTTTAACAGATTTGACCCTTGTGACCTTGAATATAGGTCAAGGTCATATTTTTTCGCAAACTTTGTTAGGCTTCATCCAAGGAACCTTTCCGCCAAATATCATGCTTCTAGGGCTTTTGGTATTTCAGAAGAAGTCGTTTAAAGGTTTTAACAGATTTGACCCCTATGACCTTGAATATAGGTCAAGGTCATTTCTTTTCGCAAACTCTGTCGGGCTTCATCCAAGGAACCTTTCAGCCGAATATCATGCCTCTAGGGCTTTTGGTATTTCAGAAGAAGTCGTTTAAATGTTTTAACAGATTTGACCCCTGTGACCTTGAATATAGGTCAAGGTCATTTCTTTTCGCAAACTTTGTCGGGCTTCATCCAAGGAACCTTTCAGCCAAATATCATGCTTCCAGGGCTTTTTGTATTTCAGAAGAAGTCGTTTAAAGGTTTAAACAGATTTGATCCCTGTGACCTTGAATATAGGTCAAGGTCATTTCTTTTTGCAAACTTTGTCGGGCTTCATCCAAGGAACCTTTCAGCCAAATATCATGCTTCTAGGGCTTTTGGTATTTCAGAAGAAGTCGTTTGAAGGTTTTAACAAATTTGACCCTTGTGACCTTGAATATAGGTCAAGGTCATTTTTTTTCGCAAACTTTGTTAGGCTTCATCCAAGGAACCTTTCAGCCAAATATCATGCTTCCAGGGCTTTTTGTATTTCAGAAGAAGTCGTTTAAAGGTTAAAATAGATTTGACCCCTGTGACCTTGAAATTAGGTCAAAGTGATTTTTTTTCGCAAACTTTGTTCAGCTCCTTCCAAGAAATCTACCAGCCAAATTTCATGTCACTGGGCCTTTCAGTATTTTAGGAGAAGTCGTTTAAAGGAAAAAGTTGACGGACGCAGGACGGACGGACGGACGGACGGACGGACGGACGGACGACGGACGACGGACAGACGGACGGACGGACGACGGACGCTGCACCATCACATAAGCTCACTTCTCACTTGGCCCTTCGGGCCAGGTGAGCTAAAAATGCTTTTATGACCTATGATAACAATATGTAATAAATTTTAAACTCATTTTCCCTGGAAGACACATTTGAACTCTTTCCAATTCAAAGGTTGGAACAGTTCATTATGAAGTTTCAGGGGTAAATGAGTTAAAGATTGTATGTGGTGAAAGCATAGTAATTGTCTAATTTTACAATGAATGCCCAAGAAATAATTAATTCTTATCGCTCAGCTTTCCTTAAATCTATTACACCTTGAACAATGGATATCATTGATCCATGCAGAATTTTGATAAGTGTATGTAATTTTTCATGACATTAGAGAATTCAAAAGATGGTTTATTTAAGCATTTAACTTTGCTGATATGGTATTTACAGTCATGTGAATGACATAGCTGTGCAGGGAAACGAATCCAGTGATAGACAACACCCTGACTATCTTGGTCTCATTGAGAAATACTCTGTATCCTTTTACGATAATATGAAGGTGAACATTTTTGAATTTGCTCATTAGTATACCTACTTATCATGATTTGAAAATGATGCCTCAGCACTTCTCACTTTGAGGGTATGACATTTACCTGGATGTGACCTAGATTTACATTGCGGGGGGGGGGGGGGGGGGGGGGGGCATCAATAAAGCAGAAAATCCTTTACCTGGAACACCTGATCTTATTTCCTGTATTTTTCCAAGGGTCTGCATGTAAATCTTTCCTTTGTTCATATTTTGCCCCTCATTTAACTGAATTTGAATTCTGATTACGGTAAAGTTGATGCTTTCATCTGATCAAAATGCAGATCTTTATTCTAATTCTGTTACATAAGTATCTGACAACATCCAATAATTATAAGGTCATTTTATGGTGACCTTTGAAGCATCTTTACAATTCACACTCTTTATAATTATTTGAAGATAGTTGACGCTGTCAACTGCAGCAAGTCATTTCATTACAATATGTACACTAACTTGCAGTGACGAAATGTTTTAACACACATGCACAAATAGGATCACGCAAGTTATTTTGTCCACAAGCTTTCACTTCCAAGATTCTAAAACAGGATATTTTATTGGCTAATGTAAAAGGTCACTAGAACATAAACTCTGACATACTCTGTAGGATGTTGTCAGATCAGAGAATAAGGACCATTGTCATTTTAATCAGATTGGTTGACGTTTCAGTATTATCTGATGCATTGACAGTTTTTGATGTATATGCGCTCGAGGTACCCTTGACTTGATTATGAATCCTCTAGAGACAGAATGTCCCCAGACATGGACAGACGAGATAGCCGGAACCAAAATCGTACCAAGGCTTTGATCAAGAGGCAACAAATATCACGATAGGATGGGGACAGATTTGGGCCAGAAAGGTCAGAAGTGAGAGTACCCAAATACAGACATTGTGCATGAGTAACATACTGGCAGCTCACTGAATTCTACAAGACAGCAGTGATTCAGATTGGGCTCGGCCATCGGCAAATGGCCGATTGAAAATGCAAATCGCTGAGAAAAATATCTCTCATGGGACATAAGGGCCGGTAGTTTTTTATTTTATCAGACTAAATGGCCGATGAATTATCATTTGCAAAAGACAACTGAAAGTATTTTTATCTAAAGTCAAAATATCTGTCGAAATACAATCGTTTGTCTATTTCCTGAACTTCACAGCGATCAAACATAACAAAACTGTTATCACTCGGGTGCTTATTACCATTCTATGTCATATAAGCTTTTTGGACGATGTAAAAAATAACTGCTATCATTTGGGCGCTTGTACTTCGCTGCAATAGTAACGATCTTTTGTAAGCGTTCAGAAGATACAGAAAAAAACATGGGACCTAAAAAACGAAAAATGCTGCAAGAGGGTCAGAAAACGGTCACACTAAAATACGTGAAAGTCCGAATCAAGGGGCGTAACTCTAATTATACACCATACAGATGTAACCTCATTCTCTCTTTATATACTATTGGCAATCCTATGGTGTATTAAAGACTATATATTTTTTTATATTGATATTTATTTTGTTCATTTATTCACTCAAGCATTATATTTAATACTGAAAATATATATATACCTAAAAAGCACAACAGAAATGTTCTATGTGATACCCTTTTCTATGTTGTAATAAGACTATGTATTTTTGATATTATTATATATTATTTTATTCTTTATTTACACATATACGTCCCTGATTAACACAAACATTATTTTTGTTACTTAATATATATGTATCCTATGTCGACGGCACAAAGAAAATTTCAGCACAATGGCCTAAACTTTTTTGTAGTTCCGGACAAAATGGCCTAAGAAAATTTCAGCATTTAGGACATCTGTCCTTTAGTAAGACAGACCAATCTGAATCACTGAGACAGGTGACAGACTGTACCTCAGTATGTTTGCGTTTGCCGGAGTAGCCTGCTATTGTGCCTACGTCCAGGGGAAGCTGGCCCTCCCTCGCACCTGTATTGAGGTTGTGGATAAACAGCCGATTCTGCAACAGTGATACATCTTAAATAAAATTTGTACAAACTGATATTAGTCATATGCAGTATAGCACCTGTCTTTTTCAACCCTGAAAATAGATTTTCAATTCAATGGCTGGAATAGTTCCAAATGGAACTTCATGGGTGAATAATTAGTTAATCAGCATTTTAGACAAGTTTGATATTAAAAGCCATTCTTTGTTTGAAAACAGAGGCTTTCATTTCTGCAATAGGCCTATCTCAAAAGTGTTGTTATCTCCCTTGTTTGCAATATCAAGGCTACATTGGGAAGTGTTTTTGTGCCATGTTATTATGATGTCATAATGGAAATGACATCATCTGATTGTCACATGGCGCCAAATCATCATAAAAACATTTTCTGGAAGTCCATCTTGCTTCCACCATTGTGGCCTATCATTCTTATCAAGGAGAATAACAACACTTTTGGGAAAGGCCGTTATTCTAACTTTCCAAAATCACTTTATTTCGAATAATTTCTTCATGGCTATGCAACCATGATATGGTGAGGCACCTACACAATATGAAATTATTTGCCAAGAAAGACAGCCCCCACTAAATCAACATAAGGGAGGATGAGGAGGTTGTATGTCAAAAACTTGAGGAAAAAGCTGGTAAAGGAGGTCCTTAAAGTTTAAGGAATGAAGATGAAACTAGAGTCAGTTTGTAAAGTGACGCTACCTTGACATCCTCTAAGTAACACATGACCAGTTTATTGTTGTTTACACAGCCCGTCCACTCCAACACACTCTTCTCATCCTCGTCCACCAGCGTTGTCCAGTGCTCCTGGAATCATGATTCAATGATTTTCTTACAGGTTTAAAAATTCTACTAACAGTTAAAGTCATTTAACTCATTCACCCTTGAAGATACATTTGAACTCTTCCAATTCAAAGGTTGGAATATTTCATTATGAAGTTTCAGGGGTGAATGAGTTCTGATCCGGACATGCCTCCATGTGTTGTGTATATGTGTGTGCTAGCTTGTATGAGACCCAGAGACAGGGTATGTTGTTGTATATGTGCTGAAAACAGGGTATGTTGGTGTATGATTGTCAGAGACAGGGTATGTTGGTGTTTGTGTGCTGGAGACAGGGTATGTTGGTGTATGTGTGCTGGAGACAGGTAATGTTGGTGTGTGATTGCCAGAGACAGGGTATGTTGGCATGTAATTGTCAGAGACAGGGTATGTTGGTGTATGTGTGTCAGAGACAGGGTATGTTGGTGTATGATTGCCAGAGACAGGGTATGTTGGTGTTTGTGTGCTGGAGACATAGTATTTTGGTGTATGTGTGCTGGTGACAGGGTATGTGTGTGTTTATGATTGCCAGAGACAGGGTATGTTGGTGTATGTGTGCTGGTGACAGGGTATGTTGGTGTATGTGTGCTAGTGACAGGGTATGTTGGTGTATGATTGCCAGAGACAGGGTATGTTGGTGTATGATTGCCAGAGAATAGATATGTTGGTGTATGTGTGCTGGTGACAGGGTATGTTGGTGTATGATTGCCAGAGAACAGGTATGTTGTTGTATGTGTGCTGGAGACATGGTATGTTGGGGTATGATTGCTATAGACAGGGTATGTTGGGGTATTTACCTGAAATAAATTATGCCATCAAATGCTTAAATAGAGAAAGTGAGAACTAATTAAGACCTTAAGCAGGTTACAGTGATTGAATGTATTTTCATCTTCAGTTTAAGAAATACATAGGGGGGGGGGGGACAAAATGTCTGAAATTTTAAGGGCCATACGACGTCGTATGTTTCAACATTGTTTGAGATTTTCGTTGGTAAAATAGAATTAAACGACTGGGTGCAGAATGAGCAGTCTTGATAAGAAATATTCAACAGACTAGGAAACTAAGACACCCTACATGAAAGCATTATAAGCATCAAGCCTAACAACATTTGAAAACTGATCTGATAAATGTTGCATTATCGGTAATGTTATGAGATTTAAAAAAAATAAATTATATATTTTACAACAATTATGAAACAAGTTATTCAACTCACATTAATCACTCTTGCTAGACCAGATTTTAACATGCATGGGGTCTTTTATGGGAGGAAACCGGAGTACCCGGAGAAAAACCACATGGTCAGGCAGGCGTCCCCATACCTTTTCATATCCAATTGGGAATCAAACCCTGGAAGCCTTGGTGAAAGGCAAGTTTGCTATCCACTGCACAACCCGATCAAAAGAGATTATATCACATAACAGACACTGTTGTATCTACCGGTACTAGTCCTTATTCGCTGTCAGTGTACTCACCATGTCAGGCTGAGAGAGGTCGATGTTGATGAGTTTGTATCGTGGAGCATTTAAGTTTGTCTTGAATGTCAGAACAGTCCCTTCATTTGTAATGTACTGAAAGAAAAAGAAATACGAGTATTTAGTTTTATCAGGAAATTTGAGATTGAATGTCAAAAAGCTTTAATAGACTAACAGGTATTGAAGAAAATGTGCATGCTTTTGGAAAAATATATAAACTTTATAATATTTTTTTTTTTAGTCTGTTTATCATAATTAAGATCAACACAATTATTAGAAAGTAAAATGTTGGTAAACTAGAAATGTCTGAGACATAAATGCCCCTCCCCCATATGAAATCAGTTCTTCATGCTTATAATGTATGCGTAGTTTGATTACAATTGGATCAGTAGTTATTTGAATAAGCTGGTGACATTACCATGGGACGGGACGCGATGGGACGCTACAGGACGGGACTGGATAGACATGGGTAACATTTCATGGCGGGAGCATAAAAAAACTTTGTACTGAAAAGTTCCTGTTTTACATTACTGTCCAGAATTCAACATGTGGGAGGGGATAGTAGGGGGCACTTTTTCACCACCCATCAAATATAAAGAGATTTAGTAAAAGGAATGATAGGCAGATCTGGTTTTAACCCCACCACCCATGATATATTAATACAGGTGTTTCCCATGTCACCTCATCCACACAATTAATGGTGGAACAGCCATAACCAGAATTTGAGAAATCTAACCTCATACTCTGCATCAAAGTTGTCTACGACCTTGACATAAGTCAGGAGTCCGGTGATGCCGTCCTTCAGGCCGTCAAGGTCAACGTAGTACAGTCTATTAACAGGGTCGCAGCCTTCAGATATAGCCATCACGAGGTAACGCCCGCATTCCGTCACCTCCGCACCTCTAAATGGACAGAAATCAAAACCCATTACCCGATCATATCAACGTTTTACAGAGAAAGTATGTATCAAACATTTCAAAATAAATAAGAGAATACCTAAGCGTTAACAAAAAAAGTGATTTAAGACCGACTCGACCATTTGTCAAACTATTACCGTGAGTAACCTGATTCATTTTTTTTACCTGTGCAAGGATGTGACAAAATTGTAAAGTGGACCCTCGATAATCCGAACACTTCGTTCCAAGCCCAAACCGTCTGGATTACGAGTTTTCCGGACTGTTGAGTTTTGGACTTGTGAGTACAATTAGCGTTACGGAAATCTGTTCCCATGCATTTCCATTCAGATTGTAAGTTTTCCCGACTATTGGCATCCTGATTATCGCGGGTCCACTGTATATTCATTAAATCCCCCGACATTTGGTTTACAGTATTTGCTGTTATTAGTCCCAAAGAGGGCACTTAGGATAACAAATCTACGATCCGGGAAAAAAAAATAGTAATGGCGCTTATATAATTTCAATACCTCAACAGAAAGGGGAAGGGAAATTCCAAGAGGCATAAATCACAGCAAATACAGTATTTGGTTCTCAACAACAAGTATCATAACAGCTATAAAGAACATGCATGTTGGGCCAATTATAATACAGCACCATTAAAGGCCCAATATACGTAACTTCAGGGAAATTTTCGTGATTCTGAAAAAAAATCCAGTTGATAACCATGCAAAAATAAGCCTAAAAAGAAGTAAACCTGAGCGGTAACTAACAAGAAAGTGTGGACAAAAAAGTCCAAAGAATTGAAAATAATTCAGGTGGGGACCACTTCAACAATAAACTGAAGGTAGAAGACGGTTTGAAATGGACGCATGTTTACAAATAGCGTGTTTCAACTGCTGCTGTACCGGTAACCGCGAAAGAATTCATCTTGGATATTGCTGATATCAGTTAATCTTAACTAAATCTATAAATATAATAAGCTATTAGGCTTGATTTTCGCTTCAAGTTTTGCCAAAAGTTACGTATATTGGGCCTTTAAGCATATGCAAGATAGTTTTTCCTCAGGACACGGGTGTCGGATTAGATTTTAAAAAGGCCACAAATTATTTTTTAAAACCATCCACTGTTAAAATCATGTTTTAGTGTAATACTTAAAGCACTGCAGAAAATTCTGAATTTCTATAAGTACTTACATCATCCATTTTGGATTATCTGTGAATTCTGCTACTAACACATCTTCTGATTGGTTGGTTCCTAGCCTATGATAATAGAGCTTTTGATGAAGGTTGGAGGTTGTCTCGGTCCCGTCCGATTTACCTTCCTGGTCTGGGTATCGCTGTAATGATATTGAGATGACATTATAAACTATAATTATAATTCCTCACAATATTAACTCATTCACTCCTTGAGACAATAGTTTGGTTCATTTTATTTTATGTCCCATTAACAGCCAGAGTCATCAAAGAACATGCCAGGTTTTAGAGGTGGAGGAAAGCCGGAGTATCTGGAGAAGTACCTGGAAACACATTTGAACTCTTCCAATTCAAAGGTTTGAATAGTTCATTAAGAAATTTTAGGGGTAAATTAGTTGAATGTTCTCTTTATCTATTGCTGTTATCATACTGCAACACATGTGGCAAAAATCATATTTATTGTGTCTATTGTTATAATATAAATATCAATGTGAAAATTTCATACTTTGGCAATAGTTCTCTGCAGTGACGTGCCAAAGTCTATATATCTTTTTTATTTTGCTATATACTATTGGTATTTCAAACGTTTTTCAGTGAATTTTCCTGATTTTTCATAGAATTTTGTTCAATTTAAGAGAATTGTTTCATGTTTCTTCTCATAACATTTTCACTGTTTTCATATGTGTATGACTAGGGAAATCATAACTTATTTACAACATCAATTGTTTTTGAAACGATTTTGATGTTATTTTGGTAGCATCATATAGAGAAATGGTGTCACGAGGAAATAAGCAGTGTACATAATTCAGTATTACTCCAAAAATACATAACGGAAAAATAAAATGATATTATGAGAAGAAACTATCATAGATAATGCTTTACAAAATGACCAAATATTGTCAAAATCCGTCCATTAACAAACAAATTCAGGAAAATTCAATGAAAAAATTGTAAATACAAAGAATCTAATGCAAAAGAAAAAAATTGACTTTTGGCACACACTTTGCTGTAAAATTACTGGGCCTTTTATTGCACCAGGTAATATATATATGTCAGATGGCAAATATATCATTCCAGCAAATATTTGTAAACAACATATATAGTATACTGCTACAGATATACAGTAAATGTACTGGGTGAAACCTACATTGTAAAAAAGACCTTTCTCATCATGTGTCCAAGCCATGCTGGAAAACTTGACCCTCTCCAAAACATCAGGTAAATCTTTTGCACTAGGTCCCATCTTAAACTGTAAAAGAAAACAAAATGGTGTAGAATAAATTATATATATTATAAAGACATTAACTTTGTTAAGATAATGAAAGTTTACAAATGCATTGTTCATCTGTTGATGTTGTATCTTGTGAAAATTATAAAATTAATGTTAATTAAAACTATAAATTGTATGTATTATTTAATTGCTAAAGAAAACTGAAAGTACATTGTAACATATCATAGTTGTTACTAATCAAATTATCCAGATTGTAAAATCCAACCCAGATTTTCTATGAATCACTCCTTCATCCATTTGAAGAGACAGGGAATACCACTGGATACACACTCTACACACACTAAACCCTGTCAGGATCAATACGTTTGGGTAAAACTAAGATACTCACACATTTTACTTCACCTATTTTACCTTAATGGTTATCCAATCAGATCCACTTTGACTGAGACCGTAGGCAAAGTACTGGCCCTTTTCCGAGAAGGCGGTACCCCGCAGAGAAATCGTTCCATCCTCAGACAGAGCGTTAGGGTCGAGGAACACTCGAGGTTCGCCTTTTAAGGAATCTTGTACAAACAGGACGCTGAAATGATACATCACTAACTATATAGAAACACTCAGGGATTCATCTAGGATAAAGGGGAAGCTACCCTTTTCTACTAATGGGGAAAAAATTAAAAGCGCTTCAAAGGAATTTTTTTTTAAATCAGAGAGTAATAATTTTTTAACATAAAAGCACATTTTCCTAGTGAAAACAGGGTATTCAGAAAAACAAATCTGAAGATTTTTGAGTAGACATTGACATAAAAAAAGATAAGGGAAAATACAATGTTTCAGTAAATTTAATACAATTCTGAGAGGGAAAAGGGAACAAAAATATGATGGGAAACTACCCATAAACGGTAGTAAAAAAGGTCCCTGATATTATTCTTGCATCATTCAGATTTTTCTCCTTTTTTACCTGTCCAAGATTCCTCTGTCATCACCTAGAGTATGACAGATATCACAAGCATATATGACGTCAAGCTAAACAACAATTACCATCACAACAAGTCAACAATTCAATCATGTCACGTCAGCATTATGTTGCATTCATTTAATACTTTCCTAAAACAATACATAATGCTGAGAGAAAATTAATCTTCCTCTGTCTTGAAGTTGCGACAGAGAAATCCCCAACCCTCTGGGTGATATGTTTTATTGTCAAACCCTAGGCAGAGCTTCAGGTTAGACACCCAAGAATATCAACCCATGGGTTGAAGATCTCTATGTCATACCCTCAAGATAGGGGGAAATTTTATCACTCTTTCAAATATGTACCACAGCAAGAACCTAGCTTGTACGTCAAAGCGACAAACTACTACAGTTAGTTTTCTTATCTCATGAGTCATCCAGAAGATGGTGTGTACTAGGTCTTCCATTTTGTCTGGATATATTCCAGAGGCGCAAACAGTGTATAAGGATTGTTCCGAAATTAACCATGTGGACCTGTCCTACCTTTGGTTCTGTAGCCCTGAGTTGTGGTAGTAGTAATAGTTGTCTCCCCTTTTGTAAGGACAGCTGAACTTAGGATAATCCCACATTTCTTTGATCCTTGAAAGAAAACAATAGCATCAATAAAATTGATAAAAATTTTCTAAATAGAGAGACATGGTGATTTCTTCTTTGAGATTTCTTCTTCTTCAATTGCAAAAATCACAAAGTAAAAATGATTCTCGTTTTGTTGATAGGTTATAACTAAAACCTTCAGAGTTCAAAAGAAATTGGTTGAAAACTCTGAGAGAAGATATATCCTGACAAGATCTAGATTGTGAAATATGCAATTAAAGGGCAATAACTCTTTCAAATATAGTGGATTTAAACGAATGTCCAGTAAACTAAAACATAACTTCATATCATGGTGAATAAATCTATATCTTGATAAGATAATTTACCTGAGGTTAAGTTTTCCCTAATGACACACAAATTGAGGTATATAATTGATCATGTATAAAGGGGAAAAACACAAACCTAGGTCAAATGTCTTAATTATCAAATCATTTACCTGAAGTGAAGTTCCTCTGACAAGACACAAATCTAAGTAATGTCTTAATCAGGTAATTTTACCTGGAGTGGAGTTTTTCCCTGACAGGACACTGGTCAAGATATGGTTTAGACAGTTCATTTTGAGCATCGACAAATGCTTTTGTTTCCTCTGAGTCGGGGTCCTCCAGCCACTTGTAAGGGTCAGCTATCTGTAATAAAAGATTTTACTCTAACAAAACATGACACATTGTGTGATTGGATTGGAAAACTTATGGAAAAAATATAAATGAAAATTCCCCTTTTTTAGTCAATAGACAAATTTAACATCAGTCAGAATTAATTACCTTGAATCTTTTGCTGTTATCACTTTCTAAATCATTGGAATGCTTAAATAATGAATTTATTATTGTAATGTTATGTAACCCTGTGATTTCCCAGTACCAGTTTTATTTCATCAACTTTTTGATTTCCATTTGTTGAAAATATCTACGAAATAATTGACATCTTTTTACTATCATGTTATATAACTATTGTCTTTATAATTATAAATATCTACAAGATTTTTCTATATAAAGTAAAACAGTTTTGTAAAACATATTTGTACATGATTTTCTTCCCCAGAGAATTGTCGAGAGGCATGTCATTTCGGTGGTAGCTAGTACCCAGTGCAAGCCATTTGCAGACTGTTCAATTTATGCAATGTACACATGCATAAGCTACGTATACGTACTGTCTATACAAAAATAGACCGCATTCATTGGCACACATCAACATGTAATGGTACACACGCACTACTTGTTAACATATAGGTTCACTTTATAAGAAATGTTTGTGCATTGTTCACGCCTACTGTACTGCATTGTCCCACAGTACATGTCAGGCACGGCACTCACAATTCACGCTGCCTTTCAGCATTGTCCAACAACTTTGCACCAAATTCGCGCAGTATTTAAGCATATGGTTCTCACGTGTGCACACGGCATAAACATTGATGTTTACCGAATTTTTAAACATTTCAAAATTATCCCTACGACATGCAGGCACACACAGTGAGTGACACCCACAGCCTTCACACTCTCTTCACACTAAACTTGTTACCGAAGACTTCAATCATTGGCACACACTTCAGCGTGCCATTGCGGGGACCAAAATTGTGCAAGGGTCTGCAGGTAAGGCAATTGCAAGGGTACGTGGCTTTACGATAGTACAGTACGTAGCCAAGCTAGAGTTTCTATGGCAGCGACTGTTACATAATGATCTGTTGCCAACTTTTCCATAACAGCATCTTTTATAAAAATTATATATATATTAGACTCTTGTTTAGTATTTTAATGTGCAACTTAGCTTTGGTAAAAAAATATGAAAAAAAAAATAAAGTGATTTTGGCTAGTTTTAGTAACAAATCTTTAACCTAACTGGAGTATCACAGGCATGGTTCGTATACGCAAGTAAACAAACGTAAGTTCCTCGATCGACCAAATAATATTGTTTCATGTCTGTTTCATTTGTTATCACTTTGCAGGTTTGTGTGAAGTGAAACTTTATCCCATGCAAGCTTATATGATTAGGCCTACGTGTAAATACCTTTGTACCATGGTAGTCGTCAACAACACTGGCGTCACGACGAGCCTCTGGTCCCTGAAACTTCATACCGATGCTAAATAATCGACTCTGGATGGGTCTGATATGACTTTTGAGTATAAGGAAACGGTAAAGAAAACCGGTTACCTTTCTGCCAATCATAGGCGATCATAGTCTATTGGGACCTTACAAGTGTCAAACTCTCTTAGCTTAACAACAAACATTTACATGATCCAGCTTGCCATCGGAAACACTCTGATTTTATTACATATATTCTTGAAAGAGTTCCGAGGGGGTAGAAAAGGAAAAAAACAATGAAAGGCATTATTTGCGACTGACGACAAAATGTCATCGTGAGGAAACAAAGTACATTGACGGAACTATGGTATGGATCGGCAACATGATTGTCTAGCGAACTATTAGACGGGTGAGTTCACTTTCCATTTTTTATAATTTAGTCATTAAAAAGCCATTGGTCTGTTCTATTTTTAGGAATCGATATCACCATCATCTGATCCGTGACGTCTATGTTTTTGTTTACAAGAAGGCGAAACCATGTTTATTATTTAGGTTATTCACGATCATATGTTCGATTTATGAAACATGTCATAATTACTGGCTAAGCGTGATTCAATTCATTGCATGTACTATTGTATGTGTTAATTAGATTTAAAACAGTGACACAGTCGAGATCTGCTATACAGTATATAAGTAGGTCCCAGTTGAACCAAGCTAGGAATTCACAAAGATTATATCTGTATCACGCTATATTCAGTTATATGTTGCTATTGTATAACAGTTCACATTGGCTCCTAACAGGGAAAGGCACATACATGTTAACGTTATGGGCTTGAACCAATGCAGGAAACAGGGATAATTCTGGCTCTTAAAACCTATGGGAGAATTAATATATGAAATTATTTAAGGGATTTTATGAGATAAATAAAATTTCTTTGAGATTTATCTATATAAAGTAATACTATTTTGAAATTTTAATGAGATTTTCAGGAAAAATATTGGTAAAAATCCCAAAATCTCCCCTAGTGTGATCCCTGAAGAAAAAACAGGTAAGTTGAATATATGTAAACAAATGTAGCGGAACCAGACTCAAGATCGGTCATCAGCGACTGGCTGGATCTAGAACAGTGCCAGTGGTAGAGTGCTTTTCTATAGAGTTTGAAAGGTTTGGAGTCGGAACCGCGGTCTGTTCGCTACATTTGCTCTTTCCCCTGTTACAACAAAATTGGTGAGCTTGCATTGCCAACCCAGGTGTTTATATAAAGCCATAAGAGTGAGCTAGCCCTAATTAAGAATTAAGATTACTATAAGGGCACCAGACTTACAGTAGTGCTCCTGCCCCTGTAAGCGCCACTCCCTCCTTCTATGGGAGTATTGAATTTATATACCCTAGGTAATTATAAGCGTCCTTTTCTAATCATGACTAGCACTCAACTAAATGATTCTATGTTATGTTATAGACAGTTACAGTTAATTATACACCTTACTGTGTGCATATATGCATATAATATTATGTCTACAAGGGGAAAAAACACCACAAATATTGGTTATAATAATGTATGTTACAAATTGTCCGAAATTGATGACAATGATGTCACACATCATGATTACTACCCCATTCTGGTCATACAAAAAATCAATACTTATTTACTCTTGTTGTGTTAATTAGCAATGGGAGCTATCTATGCCTGGCAGCGAGCAATATACCTTTTCTTCGGCCCAGGAGAAAAGGAGTGTGACATCAAAAGTGGCGTGACGTCATAGGAGGCCCTGCAAAGTCTATAGATACTTCCATTTCACAGCTGTTGTTCGCCAAAATTGCACATTTCGAATTAGAAGATGCTGGTATTTCCACAGAGGCTCAGCAAAATTTATATTGTTTCTCTTTTTATTGTCAAATGACAGTCATGTGATGTACTAAATCTATTATGTCCCTTCCCCTCAGGAATTGTTCTTGGCAGTATTGTCTGGAGAAGTAATTATAAAATGTATACTTGTCTGAGGGCTCAAGTACTTTAATATACATGTTTACCTCCGGTCCCTAGACAACACTATTAGAGATCAGTTCCCTCGAGCCAGATCCGGAGCCACAATAGATTAATAGTTCGGAAGGTCCCGGGTTCGAACCCCAGTCTGGCTGCTATATTTTCTCCTGTTATACAAACAGCTGCCCTTTTAATTTTGATATATACACATGCATATATGCATGATCATTTTTAAATATTAAATTGGGACAGTACAGAAAAATTAATTGTTAAAATTTTCAAGGCTTTCCATCCTTTTAAATCAACAATTAAGGTGATGTTCAATAGATGGCAAATTCTAAAATGTTGTTATCAGTCGATTGTAGCGCAGTATATAATTTTATAGGCCTTTCCCAAAAGAGTTGTTATTCCCCTTGATAATAAGGCCAAAATGGTGGATACAAAATGAATTTTTAGGAAATATTTTTGTGACGATTTGGCGCCATGTGACAATCGGATGACATTATTTACATCGTGACATCCTACTTACATGGCGCAAATTGGTTTCAAAAACACTTCCCAATGTAGTCGTGATAGGCAAACAAGGGAGATAACAACACTTTTGAGATAGGCCTATATTTACAATAGCTAAATTACTTGTAGTGAAAATATGACAATGCCATTTAATTTCTTATTAGTAACTTGACTGTTCTGCTCTTTTGTGGGAATTATCGATCATGACATATCTATAATTAATAACAAATGAAATTATACTATACACAGGTTGTATCTGTATGCACTGAGTCTGTCCTGACATTTAGAAAAGGAACCTGAAATTAGCGCTAAATCTCGAAGAAATTGTTAAATTGGGAAAGAAAAGACATTTTTAAATAGACCATTTGTTTCAATATGTCTTGAAAAAGATTTTAAATAGTCTACATCCAGTGGATCCAAAATGGCAGCTTCCATCAATAGAATTTGTGCATGTGGAGATTTGCAGTATATATATATGTATAAGGCAAGCAGTGTTTGTGTTGAAGCCTTAAGCGTGTCCCCATATTTTTTTCAAACATTGAAACTGAAAAGGACCCCACTAATTTTCAGGATTCCCATTTAAACTATGCAGAAGGACCCCATTTATTTAAGGAAGGACCCCATTTATAAAATACCCAGCACAGACCCTGGCAAACAAATCGACCAACTAGACGTCATGTTTTGACTTGAGTTTCTTTTATATGTACAACAAGTTACATGTTATGTTTCTCTTATGGTTCTCTGGGTGCTCTTGGTTCCTCTAAGAGGGCTTTATCACCCCTCTTTATTAGGTCCGTTAAACGGACCCACTCCCAATGAAAATAATGTGTGATTTTCCCCATTTTTCCTCTCCAGAATTCCCAATTCAGATGCCTGAATTTGTTTTTACAAAATATATATTCATTCGGGCTGTAAATGTATATTGAGTCTGACAGTGCTTTAAATAGTTACTTAGAAAAAATAGTGACCTATTTAGTTGTTATAAAAATGTTTGTCAAAAGATCCCAAAATAGCTGTTACGTTGATATATTTTTCCCAATTTGATCTCAGGGTCCGATTTTCAAAATCTCTTGATAAAGCCTGAAAATGGTCAAAGGAAGTAAAATAAAATAAACCAAACCAAAATTATGTGAAGCTCACTTTTTGTGAGTCTGTTTTGCAGGCTCATGTTATGAGCATTCGCTATACATCCTGTACACACTAACTTTCAATTTGATATAATTCAATACAGTGTATATAATTTCTGCATTTTGTTAATATTTCATGTAATCTTTTTTTTGTTTGAAGGAAAAATCTATGACAAGATATGGAGAATATTGATTCTGAAAGTTCCACAAGTCCCCAGTTTGAAACAAAAACTAAGAAATCTTCAGAAAGTCTTAAAAATACATCAGATAAGGGACAAGAAAGTGGAAAACCACCAGTTACGGCCTGTGCTAGTACTTCAAAGACAGACTCAACAGAATCTTTATCTACAGAGATACAACTGGCAGAAAAAAATTCCATTGATGCTACAGAAAAACATACTGCAGATGTTAGTGGCAAAGAACCGTCTACACTTTTGTCTTTAGCCAGACAATACCAGGAAACTACAAATAAGTCCAGCGAATTTACGGCAATACAGAATCCTCTTCAAAGACATCGCAGAAACTACAAAGTTACCAAGAAATTGCCTTCCGGGTCTAAGCCGAAGACTGCAAAGAGCGCCAACATTGGGAGGGATGCATCCACATTGACAGAACAGCAGGATAATCCAAAAAACAGCAGGAGTACAGCCACATTGATGGAACAGCAGGCATCAAATTCTGGAGAGACAACACCACCTAGTGGCAGAAGAGGAGTTGCAGGAAGCAAGTTTCTGACAGAACTTTACACAGAGAGAAAACAAGCCATCATGTTAAGGCCACATTCCCGCATGTTTAAACCGTCAGTTTTCACCATATCTGATGGTGCCAGAACCGCACCTGAGCAGAGATCTCGGGTAATTACAGAGGATATAAACTGGAGTACAGAAAGCACTTCTACTGACTCTGCCGAATATGTTGATAACTTAATGGATATGCGCTTAGATTCTCCATTCGATGACGATTACCTTGACTCTGATGTAAGCATCCCTAACATACATTTAGCCCTGGGGCTTGATCACCCTGAACTGGAAGATGACCACCATTGGCTTTATGTTAGAGAACTCCGTCTGCAGAACATGAGTATAGATTCCAGCAGAGAAAGAGAAACTTCCTCACCGTATCCTAGAGCAGATCTGATACCAAGAACGGATTGTGAAGTTTGTTATGAAAGAACTAGTGTGCGAAAACGCTTGTGTTGTGATTTCCCCGTCTGCGAAGCATGCATGGAAAAATATGTCGAAGAAAAAGTAAACAACGGTTGTGTAACTATCCAGTGTGTAGGCTATTGCGAGTCGTTGGTCCATCGGGATGAAATCCTGTCTAGATTACCTGTGGAAATGAAGGAAAAATATTACAGATTTCTCGTAGATGCAAATCAAGATCCCATGGTCAAAACTTGCCCTCAGTGTTCCACAATTTATCACATGACCAAAGATGAACTTCGAACTGCCAAAAAGAGGGTCAAAGGTCTTCGTACAAATGTGACATGTCCAAAGTGTGATCTTGTGTGGTGCTTCTCTTGTCATGCTCCAGCGCATCAGGGTGTCACTTGTAAAGAGTTCAAAAAGGGGGACAAACTCTTAAAATCTTGGGCAAAGATAAAAACAAGAGGGCGAGAATTGAATGCTCAAAAGTGCCCTCGATGTAAGGTAAGCAATACTACAGATACAGTGCATTCCTCTTTATGTCATGTTGCATTTGTCGGACAAAAACATTATATTTACAGGAATGTGACATTAAGAGAAACATGTTTTTCCGCTAAATCTTGTGTATTTCCAAACTCCTTCAACTAAAAGTAAGCTATATATTTAATGTACATGTATATATATATATAAAGATATTTCAATCTATTGAAAACACTATTTTGTCAAAAAAACTTTTTTTTTCATTTTCTATGCACTAGTTATAATTTTAATTACACAAGTTGTATGTGAAAATCTGGAAATGACATCATTTTCTAGATATTTTATGTGATTGGTTAAAAAAAAACATGTTATAAAGAGGAATTCACCTCAAAATACATGATATTAACCAAATAAAATTACATAGATTATATAGAGAGAGAAAAATGGTGTTTTGAAAAATTTGATATAAAGAGAAATGTGATATTAATAGGGGCGATATTAAGTGGAATCTCACTGTAGTAAAATTCTTATTATGAATCGAACCATAATTTGATATATGAGTTAATGAAAAAATTTTCAAATGGAGTAAGAGGATCGGGCTGAAAGGCATTGTCACCATGCATATAGTTGGAGCAAGGCCCGTGATAGCAGAGGACAAATTGACTTACTTATTATAAGTTTGATAAATATTTATGGGGTTAAACATGGGTATCCTAAAATTCTGTTTATTTTAAATTTGTACAGGTATTCATTGAGCGTAAAGGAGGCTGTAACCACATGACTTGTAAGCAGTGTGGAACGAGCTTCTGTTACAGGTGTGGAGAGCGATACCTTGCCACTAACATTTTCACCAGGCTCATATGGGACCACCACGGCAAGTTCAGCCCATTCGGATGCAAATATAACTTGATGCCTAACGAGCCTTGTGCAAGGAAGCTCATCCGGGGCTCGGTACTAGGTATGTACATGTAGAACTATTGCAGGGAGCTCATCCGGGGCTCGGTACTTGGTATATATGTACATGTAGAACTATTGCAGGAAGCTCATCCGGGGCTCGGTATTTGGTATATGTACATGTAGAACTATTGCAAGGAGCTCATCCGGGGCTCGATATTTGGTATGTACATGTAGAACTATTGCAGGGAGCTTATCCGGGGCTACTCGGTATGTACATGAAGAACTAGTGCAGAAAGCTCATCTAGGGCTTTGTACTAGAACTAGTGACGTGAAATTGGTTTAAAATCGTTATTGAAAACTCAGGTTTGTAATTAGAAGTACGTAAAGCAATCTATGATTTATTAATTGCAGAATCCATTTATCATTGGGACACATGTACAAAGTGACGCTGAGAACAAACAGTAACTGTCACATCATGATCACTTGACAGTGAACATTGTTGTTAACGAATACGTACCATATATGTTATATTTGTATGGGAATAAAATAATATAGCAAAACCCTAAACCTTGCTTTTTCGCCCTGAAAAGATGACATGTCATACGCTAAAAAATGTAATAAATACATGCAAATTAATGGCCTAAATTCATACACTAAACTATTAGTGCATAACCAAATTTTGATAGAAAAATGCAATGCTGAATTTGCAAACTTACTCATAACTTGTTGTAGAAAGTAATATAAAAACTGTGTTTTGCACAACCATGAAATAGTGGAATGATTTCTGATCGAAAATCGCTAAAATAAGATTACTGCTATAAATAATTTACAGGGATCACTTTGGGGCGAGATTTGGGAATTTTTACAACCCATATTTTCCAAGAAAATCTCATTAAAAATTCAAATTTTAATACATTATATAGAAAAATCTCTTGATATTTTGCTGATCCCATAAAATCCCTGAAATTCTCCCAAAGCTTTAAGAGCCAGAATTATCCCCGTATTAACGTTTAATACAGTAAATGATTTTATTTTTTTTGTACAGGTGCTCAAGTGTTGGGTGGAATTGTAATTGGAGGCCTTCTAGTTGCTGCAGGAGCCATTCTTGTGGGAACTAGCTTCATAGTGTTTCCAGCATACCGCGGCTACCGCTACCACAGAGAAAGGAAGTACCGTAAGCGGTTCAGGGCCCACTCGAAGTTCAAAATAGCCAGGCACTTCCTGACTCCTCCAGAGATACATGTACCACAGCTGGCGGCCAGCAACACAGGTAAATATCTCCTCTTCCTCGAGTAAGATTTAAGATTCCAGAACAGAAAAAAAAAATTTTAATACTGTAAGGGCTGTTACAGAATAAACCATGCTGGAAGGACGAGAGGCATATTTTAGAGACTCCAGCACCCATAAGATATTATGCAATTGTGGACTTTTTACTTGGTTAATATGCTGTGATATTGACCAGAAGGAAACATTCGCCTCAGTCAATATGTTTCGTTCTGTTTAATATCACAGAATATTAACGAAGGAAAAAGTCTATAACTGTTTTACTATATAACGAGTAATGATTATTAAGATGACAAAGGCATCTTTGCCCAGGCAGGAATATGGGTCTGCAGGGTTCACTTTTGGGCGCGATTTCGCGAGATTCTCGCTGTATTTTCATATAAATCGCGTTTAAGTCGTTCTAAAGCGAGAAAAAATCGCGCATGCCAAAATTCATGCATAGTGGATACCTACATCGATCAATAATACCGATCGTAGTTCCAGAAGTATTCCTTTCTGCAAATCCTAATGATAGTGTGTACCAGTCATAGTCTCAACAACGCTTGTTTCTCAATCAGTTGCAATTCAAACGTTTAGATGACAAAGCCACCACGAAAACACAAAGGTGCAAGTGAGGTGTCTGTAAATTTGTGACAGGTTGGAGGGAAATGTAAGTAGTTAATGCCTCCAGAAACAGTATTGAAAGTTGATCAAACAGCCTGGGATGTCTTAGTTTATTAAATTAACGTTAACCCAATCATTGAAAACAAGTAGATGGTTGAGAGAGGAAATGACTCCACCGATTCCACCGGTGCTGGGGCCAATAGGCCAACTAGACGGTACTGACTGTATCCGTGAAGATGTCAATGCTATTGATGTTTAGTAGCAAGTTTAATGTTAGGAAGTGTTAATTTTGGAGGAATTTGAGCTTTAATTGGGCCTGTATATGACAGGGTTAAAATCACAAACAAGGACGATTTTCTCCAGGAAATAAAATAAACAAAAGATCAGGAAACCCATTTACTGTACCTTGTGTTATTCATTTAGGCCTATTGACTTAATAAATCTAATTGTTATAGCATTCTTATCAATTCATACTAAATTACGTGTCATAATACCAAAAATCTTTGGAAAATTAGGAGCAAGAAAATAAAATCCCATCCATATATGAAAAATCTCACTGAAATTAGGTAAGGGAGATTTTTTCTCTCATTGTGCCCAAGGTCTAGGGTGAACCCTGCGGTCTGTAATTGCATGACTGTAAATAGAAAAGTTAAATTTGAACACAAATAGTGTACCGCAGAAATAATGTACATCTCTAATAATTTATGTAAACATTATTTTACACAACAATATATATATATATATGTTTTATGTGACATTTCGATGACTAGTTTGATACGTACCCTGTCACCTTCATCAGACTAATGACCAGCAAAGTGTATGCACACAAACAGTGTAATTTGTGTATCAGTTGGTAAATGACAAATTGGTCATTTTGTCTACACTGTTAGGTGTATGTACAGTAATAAAGTTATTGTACCGAAATTACTAAATTCAACTACACTTTGTTTATAACTTATAAATTATTAGTCATAGATGTGTGAGAGTCTGTGAACCCCCTCATCTCGATTTAGAGCCAGCCCACTGCGGCGTATCTAGATGGCTTCTTTGATCTGCCTCCTCAGCAGATTGCTCTCTGTCTAAAATAATTTTATATAAATCCAACCTGAAGAAACAAATAGTCTTAAATGATTGTGACACGTTTGTGTATAATGGAAAATTGTGATCTTTCATTTTATGAAATCAATGAATGCTATTGAGTATCAGCTCGTTGACTTCAAAAGTTTGTGCATAAAGTAAAAACCTTTCATGTTTTGAAATGAATTAAATTAAATGATATTGGATATATACAGTAAAACCCACTTACTCGAACTCATGACGACCTGATCAATAGTTCGGGAAATATATGGTATTTGAGTAATGAAAGGTTGGTTGAATATGTATAAACTAAGTCGGGACCAAACAAACTGTTCGACAAGTGAGGGGTATTCGAGTAAACCAGGTTCGAGTAAGTGGGGTTTTACTATAAGCTCACTGACTTAAAAACTTTTATGTATAAAGGAAAATGTTTGATTTTTCAAATTTCAAGACTTATAACAGTTATTAGATATAAAGCTGATTTACTTCCAACTTTTTTTCCCCCAGATGATTTCCTAAGTCAAAACAGTTCAATTTTTGGTTCTGTAACTGGTGAAATTGACCACAATTCTACGAATGATGAGTCACAAGAAAGTGGGGCCGAACACGATTCTTCGCAGGAAGTAGAAGTTTGGGTACACTGTCACCATCAAAACATTCAAACAGACTTGCGACAGGAAGTTGAAGGCCTCGAGACTACAGATCACCTTGACGACAAGAGCACTGTCACCCAAACAACTGCAAAGCTTTCAAAAGATCAAAATCAAGGTGACGTCCTCTATGTTAAAACAACCTATTCAAATGATGGTCAGGAGAGGCCTTCTTGTAGGAAGGACAGTTCTGAAATACAGGACAACAATGAAAATCACAAAGCAGAAGAATCGGTTTTAAATACAAAATCACAGAAAGACTCCAAGAACAGACCAAGTGACCTTAATGGAGATTCATCGGATAGTGACTCTACCGAAAATCAGTTAAATAAGAATCAGGAAAATGATGAAAATGATGAAGATAATGATGCAGGAGATGAAAATTCCATTACGCAAGGATGTTTTGTGTCAATTTTTGGGAAAAAATTGCCTGTGCATACGCGTATGTTAAAGGAGAAAGATCGCGATGGTGAAATGTCGAAATCAATAAACAGCAAACAGAAGGAGAATTCAGGGTCAATGGAGAAGAAAAGGTCACAAGGTCATTCGTCTGTAGCTGTGGATCGGACGTTAGAGAAGAAGAAAATTCTGCCGTCTTCAATTACAATAGATGCTGGTTCCCTGGACAGAAACTTAAAGAAGCATGTTTCAACTGTTGGCGGCGTCAAGTTGGTGACACAGCCCGATATTGTGACATGTGTTCTGCAGTCAAAACAAGCCAATCAGCTCACAGGAAAATGTGACGAGGAAGGGTCAGTCAAGGATGGAAGTTCAGAGGAAGGGGGGATAACTCTAGAAGTTGATCCTTACTTTGGCATTGTCTCCCCTGATAATTATGAAACTACATTATGAGTTGCTGAGGAAATTGTGAAATATTTGTTTGGTGATGAAAAGTAATATAAGACTTAATATTGATCATTAGTGCCACACTGTGAAATTAATTTTACGGTTCGCTGATATTACTTGATTCATTCACCCCTGAAATTTCCTAATGAACTATTCCAACTTTTGAATTGGAAGGTTTCAAATGTGGCTTGAGGGGTGAATGAATCAATGTTTTTGTTACTGGATCTCCAATATTTTGTTTTTTTTTTCTGCTTTGTGTATATTATGAACCATGTCGTTACTCAAATGAGTTAACCATGTCATCAATTGCAAGGCTCCAGCAAACCTAGGGGACTAAATTAAAAAATCCACCAGCAGAGTCTATCATGATAGAGTTATATCTTACCTTGGATGTGTGTATACTGATTCTATAGTGCTTATGAATGATTGTTTTAAGCCTTTGATGAAATACATAAATGTATGTATCTGATACCTTTAAATTCTATTGGACTGTCTCATCTCATAAATATGTTGTTAGCATGTGTACTTGGTTTATTTTGCAGAATATTTATAATTTAAGGATTGCTTTGGCGGTTAATTTAGTTAGTTACTGCATTTCCTGACCAACCTCAGAATTTTCAGAAGCCATGATGATGACGTGACCCCTTACAGATACTGTAAATTAATAATGGAATTTTTCCTGATGTGGATATTTTCGCTTATTTCACTGGCATTTAATCTCCGTGAATATATCCACACATATTTAACACCATTCAAACTCTACAGTGTATAATAGAAATAAAGGTACACAGTGTAAAGCATTATGACTATACTACAGCTCGAACATTTCCACATCACGAACAGTTTGGAGATTGACTAAGCGAAAAAATTTCCACAGACGAAAATATTGTCTTTTACAGTACTGTATACCCCTGTAGTATAATTAAAGGCTCCGCGTGCACCCTGGGTCTTTGTGGATGATGCTGGAAGGCTATACATCGATACATTAATGTTCACTAGAGCTTTTGAGTCAGGTATCACTTTTCTGTACAAGTTAAGGGTGTTACTCCGCTGTAAATACAAATCTTTATCAGACACTGGTGTTACAATTTGTGATCTTCAATGGGCAGGTACTGTATATCAGCAGGGCTTTAACACCCCTCTCTTTTTAGGGCTGGTAAACGGGCCCATTCCCAATGAAAAGAAAGTTTGATTTTTCCCAAATTTCCCCTTAAAAATTCCAAATTCAAACACTTGAAAAACATTTGGAGGCTTTTATACATGATTGAGGAGCTTCTTGTGAGATTAATTTTAATAAGAAACAAGAAAGATGGGCTGTAAATGTCATGAGTATTGACAGTGCTTTAAATAGTATTTAGAAAAGAAAAAATGTTTTTAGTTGTTATAATTTCCAAAATAGCTGTAATGTCAATCAATTTTTCCCAACTTGATCTCATGATCAGGATCCAATTCCCAAAACCCCCTGATAAAGCTCTAATCAGCCTATAGTGTTTGGTCAGTCTTTTTCCTGTCTTATACCTGAAGTTTTTGTTTTTTATGTCCTATTAAAGGCCACATATACGTAACTTCAGGAAATTTTTCCTGATTCTAAAAAATTCTGAACAAAAATCCAGTTGATAATCATGCAAAAATAAGCCTAAAGCGAAGTAAACCTTAGCGGTAATGCATAAGAAACTCTTAACAGAAAAATTTAAAAAATTGAAAATAATTCAGGTGGGGCCCTCTTCAACAACAAGCTAAAGTTAGAAGACGTACATGTACAATGTACAGTTCAAAATGGACGCATGTTTACAAATACCATGTTTCAACTGCTGCTGTACCGGTAACCACTTAAGATTTCATCTTGAATATTGCTGATATCAGTTAATCTTTACTAAATCTATAAATATAACAAGTTATTAGGCTTGATTTTCACTTCCAAGTTTTGCCGAACGTTTCATATATTGGGCCTATAAGAGCTATGGTCATTTAAGGATGTGCCAGGTTTAAGTGGTAGATGAGCGTCAAATTTCCTTAAGAATAAACACTGACCAACGGCCAGCCCAGTCACCTGTTGACCATCCCACATAGGCCTCAAACTCAAAACCCAGAGATGAAGAGCTAGCTCATAATGTTAGCAGAATGTCACACACCTTAACCACTAGGCCACCGTGATCCAAAGGTGGAAGCTTAAGGCTAGTGGTAGCAGAAAGTCAGACACCTTAATTAACCCCTAGGCCACTTTGATCCAGAAGTGGAAGGCTAGTGGTAGCAGAATGTCAGACACTTTAACCACTTGGCCACCGTGATCAGTAGGTGGAAGGCTGGTGGTAGCAGAATGTCAGACACTTTAACCATTAGGCCACCTTTATTCAGAGGTGAAAGGCTAGTGGTAGCAGAATGTCGGACACCTTAACCACTAGGCCACCGTGATCCAAAGGTGGAAGGCTAGTGGTAGCAGAATGTCAGACACCTTAATTAACCCTTGGCCACTGTGATCCAGAGGTGGAAGGCTAGTGGTAGCAGACTGTCAGACTGTCAGACATTTTTAGCACTAGGCCACTGTGATTCAAAGGTGGAAGGCTAGTGGTAGCAGACTGTCAGACACCTTAACCACTTGGCCAATGTGACCCAGACCGATCAAGCAGTTTAAGCTAATTGATAGTATATTAGATCTGAGAAAATGTTTTTAACAATAAGTTATAATTCCATTTTGTCAATATGTATACATGTATATTGAACACTGTCTGTATATATATAATATTTTAGAAATTGTTGTCATTATTATTTTCCAAATCAATATGAACATAACTACATGTATGATAAATTCAATATTTATAATATGTACCCATCACAATCTGATTAAAATACAAATCCTCACTATTACTATACAGTGTACACATGATAGTAATAGTGAGGATCTGTATTTTGATCAGATTGATATCCATCAATGCAAATGAACAATATTTGTGATATTTAAGACATTTTAATTCTAGATCTTTGAACAAAAATGTCATGCATGTAGAATTGAGTATATTTATAACTTATTTGTGGTCTAGATGTTTATGTGCCTTTGTGTTTTTTTGTTTTTGTTTTTCTAATTTATCATGTTTTATTTTTATGTTCATTATTAACACATAAACAATGTATTTGAAGCCATTAATATTTTAAAGCTGGAGAGTATCTGTTAAAAATTCCCCAGATTTTATTAACCTCTCGCCTAGGTGGCCTGGGTTTGACTCCCAGATCAAATGTAAAAAAGACCTTTTATGCTTATATCTTGGCCATCAAGATTGATTAATATTAGGTTAAAAGTGTTTCATTATTATTGTAAAAGTTCATATTTACAAACCTGAAATTCTAGGACCTGTGATACAGGCAACTCAAATTAAGGCATTTTTGAGGCTTTTGCAGTGGTCAATATACAATTTATTTTCATGGGTCCTTTTTGTACATATTGCCGAAAATGATGGGTCCCACAATGTTAAATTGAAGCATTTCCAGAATTTCTATGAGGCCTTTCATAATTTTATGAGTACTTGATCAATCACGTAGATTGATCACTGCTTTTTTAAAATAAATTCAAGGTAACCCGCACTGGCAGATTGCCCGTGGGTTATACGTCAAAAGTATACCTGTTGAGTACAAGTGTACTCCGTATGTGACTTTGTGAATAATTATTTTGAATGCTGGAAATCAGAGACATATGATGGAAATATTGTGTATAGCCCGCATTAATTAATAATTTGGTTTTAAAAAATACAGATAGTCCGCACTGGTACATAGCCCACACTAGGCATCTTCTGATGTGAAAAATTGTATAGCCCACGGGCAATACACATGAAATAACAGTATATTTGAGCTTATATTGCATCAGAATCAATTTTCTAATTACAAGCAGTGATTCCATTACTTTGAACTGTAACATTATATTAATAATTAAATGAATGTAAAATCCGAGAACTATACCGGTATCTTGATATGTTCCTAGATTTATTATTAAGAATGTGCCTAAATGATTTAATTTTATTGAATGACTGTATCGATTTTGTACTTTTAATTTGTTTTTATAAACTGGTCTTTTTTTCTTTACATAATTTCCGAAACAGTTGTGGTAGACAATTCAAAAGATCATGCAAAAAGTTCCAATTTTGTACATTACAGAATTCTAAATTATACTGGTATAGCATATGATCATGAAGTGCCTATTAAATTTGCTGTTAGATAGAACTGAAATTAAGCCTGCTTCCATTTAATAAAGATTGAGGACTTGAAAATAACTAGCTTCATATCAGAACTAGATGGAATAAAGACTTCTGAAGATTCTCCATACTACCGTGTATTATGTTAAACTGATCAGGGATGAAAATCCTCCTCCAAAAGGAGAAATTCTTCCTTTTTGATAATTTTGCTGTAATGTTAATTCTTTAAATTTCCCTTTAAAATGTGCATTTTCCTCTTTTTTCACAATTGGCTGGTTTCATCTCTGATCAATTGACTTGAAAAAATATTTAAGATGATATATTCATTTTTTAATTGACTGTTTTTTTATGTTAATGTATTATTTATGATGATGTCAAAATGATCTTAAATGTAGGTGTTAACCTTTGAAATCTCCAATAAGGGAGATCTCCCTCTTTCCATATTTCCAATGAGGGAGAAAGTGCGTGAAATGCGACTGAAACTGCATTGCTCAATTTGTCTTTCCCATTTTATGTATCAAAGTAACTTCATAAAGTATTCATTTGATCCTGACACATCTGTTATGGTCATTACACACACCCTGCAGTAACTGGGAGGTCATTTGACCACAGGATGTAGATTTTGAGTTTGTGTGAGTTTGGACTTGGATGAGGGAGATTTCGAGGGAGATTGGTAAATTCCGGTCAAAATGAGCGAGTATGTCTCCCTCGTAATGAGGGAGAGTTGACGGGTATGAATGATGATATTACTTATTTATATATCAGGTGAATTATATATTATATGAGATATGGTTTTGACTGCCTACAGTATATATGAACATATTTACGACAGCCTGAATAATAGATGTACATTTTTTTTTTAATATATATATATATGATACTATATTATGTCTCTTCTCTTATATGGTACAGTGCATTTTCAATTTTTCATCAATCCTTTGAAACATTTTGTCATGTTAAGATGTGTTGTAAACATCTTATATTTATTAATTTTTATGTGTTATTCCAGCCTTTGTTTGTTTTTTTTTATACCTTTTTTTTTTGGGGGGGGGGGGGGGGGTATTTTTTTTTTTTGTCGACTGGATTACAAACTTTACCTTATTAATATTTCACACTCACTCACCTCTCTTTATTTCTGTCTAGAATCACCCACCTAAAACTTTGTTAAAAATGTATTCATTGTGAAATTGGACGCCAAGCTTATTTTAGATTTTGGTTTTTTTTGGAGCGACTTACACCTTTCACCCATGAAACATAGTAGCGGGTAATAATACTTTCTCCTTGTATTGATTCAGATGAAAGTCCTTTATGATGTATAACGATGAAAACGTTTTTCAGGGTTCAGTTTCACTAAAAATGTGTGAAAATTTTTCCCAGACATCAGTACAAGCAACTTCGCAAGCCAAGTGTGTACAATATGCATAACTCTCCCTTTGTCTTTTGAAAAGGAGAGTGACATATTGTACACCCTTGGCTTGCAAAGTTCCAGTACAAGGTACAGTAAAGAACATTCAGCATATTTATTTTTCATCTGAATCCAAAATAAATTAATTTTACTTATGTTTTTCCTTATTATTTATACTTGAATCTGTTATGTCTAGGTATTGCTTATTCTAATTTTGTTTATATTGCATGCTTCAATTCACTTCTTTTTTGTCTGACTGTCTCGCAATCTTTTTTTTGTATTTATTTTCAATCAATGATTTTTGTGCAATAGACTATGGTATAGTGTTGTCCCCGCGATATTATTAATGTTATATTTCAAGTGCAAACATTTAAATAAAATCTACCTTTTCGCCTCCCTGAAATAAATGCAGATTATTTGCTCTGATAATAAAGAATTGTTTGTGTAGTGGAACTGGATTGGATTGTTCGTCAGCAACAGTTAAATTTGTGCATATAGCACGATTAGTGAAACATTTGTCCGGAGTTCTGAAGGTCCAAGCTGGTGGAGTACGAACCTCGTTCTGGCCATGCATTTTCTTTCATGTTACATTTGCAAAGAAATTACTAGTACCTGCATGAATTTACATATTTAACATTTCTTTTTAAATCATTGTCAAAACTTACTTTTATTTCACCATACATATATATTATATAGTTTTAATATATGAATCTGCCATTTCCGAGATACAATTTTCCGGAACTTCTGGAGAGAAAAAGTATCTCAAAAACAATGTATTAAAAGAAATTTTCATTGAGTTTCGTTTGAAACAAAAAATTCTTTCAAATTTGTTAGTCTGGGTCTTCAATTAAAGAAATGGATGAATAAAATGGTGAGATACAATGTAGATTTCAATTTGAAAGATGCACTGCAATAAGTAAAATGAAAAATAAATACTCATTGACCCCTGAAAACACATATGAGCTCTGTCAATTCAAATGTTGGAATATGATATATAATATATAAGTCATTATGAAATTTCGAGGGTGAATGAGTATACTGTATTCTGGGATGATGTTTATTCACCGTTTAACCTCCCCTCACAATATTCTACATATAATCATTACGGAAGGAGTGTTTGAAGAATCTGGAGTTTTCCAGTGAGGGGCAGACATTTCAAAAGGTTGAATATTTCCCTGTTTTCACATTGTCGGAAACCCACGCGACATTGGTCTTACGTTTGTATATCACGGGCTAGAACAGAGGGAGGATCTGGTTCTCCTGAATAGAAGGTCGATTAATTCAGAAATTTTGACCAATCAGAATTGTCGTTTTTCATGACACTGCCTCTGTAAGATTATTTTACCTGGGTATATTTATGTAGGCATGACGCCAATGTCATCTGGTAGAACTAATTGTCCCTTATATATTTCAAACATAATTAATTAATCCACAGGTTTTCTTGTCAGTTGATTCCTCCATGTTGGTTGTTTTCATTGGCTTTTTAATAAGGACAAAAATGAGATTTTCCTTCTGTTCTAGCCAGAGCAATGTCACGTGAGTTTCGGATGATGCTGTATTTAGTAACTGTAAATTCATATACTTTTGTCCTAATTAATTATAATGTATTACTTGCTTAAATGTATTAAAAAGTTGTAGATCACTGCATTGTAAACATGGCTTTATGAATGCAAAATTACTTTCTGAATAAACATTTGATCAGCTAGTACATGACTTCTTGCTTGTTTTTACTTGAAACTCATAAAGACCAATTTCAGAAATTATGGTAAAATCAATTTGTTTATGACCCCTATCCTGAAGCCCCATGGAAAGTCCAACATTTCTTCAACATACTTGCCAACCCTCCCTATCTAGGAGGGAGACTTCCAATTTTGGACCCTAAAATGTTGCATTTTCAACTTTGGAATTTGCTTAACTGTTCCTATTTTTAAAGATCTGACAATTTAATCTGAAAGAAGAGCTCAAAAGAAGTCATTTAAAAGTGTTATTTTTCCTCTGAATGTACATGTAAACATATTATTTATGTTTTCCATTCTGAGCACGCGTATTGGAAATTTCAATAAGTTGGCAAGTATGCTTCAAATAGATTCTAAATACATGACTGTATAATTCCTAATAACAAAATATCCCAAGTTACAATACAGAAAATCAAAGTACTGAAAGTACTGAAACGCTAAAACTTCTAACAAAAGTATGTATTTTTTAACAGCTATTGAAGTGATTTTGTTGCGTGGGTTACTAAGTTTCGATATCAGAAGGTTTCAGAATAGGGATAAGGTTAGTAAGTATTTAGAGTAAACATAATTTACACGCAAATTGTTTAGATTGACGAGTTGTTTTCAATGTACATGTACAATTTAGTGCAGTGCTTTTACAATTTGAATAAAATATCATTTTTTTTTTAAATTTTGAAATGAATATTGATCAATTTACAGGGAAGCGAATGTGTTTCTTTTAATATATGCATTGAAATAAACGGTATTAGTTTGTAAGACACAAAATGAAGCTTTATTTCATAAACCTTCCCTGCAACACTTAAAACAATTTTAGCAAAAAATCACACCTGAGTTCCAGTTGGAAATGCAAGATGAGGATTAATTACGAGAGCAATGGCAGATCAAAGTTGAAACGACATATACTGGTTTGTTTTGATAATAAAATGTTTGTTTGTAAGGTAATAACAGTTTGCATTATGAAGTAGACATATCATACAAACCTCCTAAAAGTACGATTAATGAAAACGGATGTAATGTAGCAATTTAAACATTTCGTTTCATTTCATTCTATATCATACATATGTACATGTATATCTCATAAAAGATTTAAGATATGATGTCGTTTGTAGAAAACCAAATGCGACATTAACTTTAGAACATATATATAAACTATTAAGTCTTATAAACATTTAAGACATCGGATAAAGAATATCCCGTGCATCAGAGACACTGAGACACTAACGTATGCACATACATAGTAAGTCAAACATATCTGTATGAACATTAAACGATAGGTTCCAGAAGGATCTTGGTACCCACCATAGACTATCTTCATTTGTTTTTAAAAAAAAGTTGGATTTTTTCCTTTCTTTTTTCTTCTTAAGAAAAGGCATTATCAACTGAAAGATGGTATTCTGTGAGCTAAATGTCCAAGATGGCCTTCGGTCAGAAATCAAATCAAAACCAGGACTGTTGGCTATGAAGCGATTATATAATCAAAGTTTAATACAAATTGCATGACAGTACACACGCACCTGTTAGCGATGTGTCTGGGACACACCACGATCCGTACATACGAGTGTATATATATATATAGCACCGATCGCGAGAGCTCGAGGTTATATATAGTGTGTGTAGCTACAGCGAGAGGTTGTGTATACCCATACCGAAAAAAGGTACAAAAAAGTTACATTTTTATAGGTACAAAAAAGTCATAACTTTTTTATGCTAGATTGGAACCCTATCAGAAAAGAGGTTTCAATCTAGCACTAAAAAGTTACAAAAAAGTTATACTCAACACATTTGTTCAGTTAAATTATCACTTTATTGACAAAGAAAAAGGTACAAAAAAGGTATAAAAAAGGTACAAAAAAGTTATACCTTTTTAAAAGGTATACCTTTTCAAAGGTATTAAAAAGGTACAAAAAAGTTATACCTTTTTCAAAGGTATTAAAAAGGTACAAAAAAGTTATACCTTTTTAAAAGGTATACCTTTTCAAAGGTATTAAAAAGGTACAAAAAAGTTATACCTTTTTAAAAGGTATAAAAAAGGTACAAAAAAGTTATACCTTTTTAAAAGGTATAACTTTTTTGTACCTTTTGTACATATACCTTTTTAAAAGGAATAAAAAAGGTACAAAAAAGTTATACCTTTTTAAAAGGTATAACTTTTTTGTACCTTTTTTGTACAAAAGGTACAAAAAAGTTATACCTTTTAAAAAGGTATAACTTTTTTGTACCTTTTTTATACCTTTTAAAAAGGTATACCTTTTCAAAGGTATTAAAAAGGTACAAAAAAGTTATTAAAAAGGTACAAAAAAGGTATTAAAAAGGTACAAAAAAAGTATTAAAAAGTTACAAAAAAGGTACAAAAAAGGTATCAATTTAGAAGAAAAAAAATCTGTATTTTTCAGAACATCAAATTTAAAAAATAATCCATTGTGGTTACTTTAACATTGATATTATCCTATTACAGTTCACTCCTCTTTATATTAAGTTGCATTTTTTCAGACAAAAACATGATATTAACAGGAATGTGACATTAAGAAAACCATGTTTTTTTCCCACTAAATCTAGTGCATTTAATTTCCAACCTCCATACCTAAAAGTAAGATATTCAATGTACATATGAAGATGCTTCAATATATAGATAACATTATTTCAAATAAAAATCATTTTTGGGGTTATTTTGTATTTTCTATGCAACATTTTGTACAAGTTGTATCTGAAATCAAAAGAAATGGAACCATTTTCTGAATATTATATGTTATTGGTTAAAAAAAGATGATATTAAGAGGAATTCACCTCAAAATACATGATATTAACCAGATAAAATTACATAAATTATATAGAGAGAAAATTGGTGCTTGGGAAAAACATGATTTAAAGAGGAATATGATATTAACAGGAGTGATATTATGTGGAGAAATTATATGTAGAAATATTCCTTTAAGCTAGTACCTGTATGCAATTATTTTTGTATAGCTACTATTTCAAATATGTCATTATTGAGGAACTGTCATTAAAATGAAATTGTAATAAATATAATCTTCTTAAGATTCCCACAACACATACATCATATGATATACATAAATTTGATAATAAAAAACCCATCTTACATCATACAAATACACACAAATTTGACAAATATAATAATAATCTTCTAACACTTTATCATACTCACTACACATACATCAAACTATAACAATGACAGGCCAGCAAGGGCCCTGTCATGTGCTATTTCTTTCCTGTGATCATCAAATCTTGAGCTTTAGATCCAATGGTCAAACCAAACAAGATTGATCTTTAGTCAATTAACTCTTTGTTAGTTTCTGACCAACCATGCTTCATGATGTCATACGGACCTGTTCATCAGTAAAAGATGGTTTTTGTTTGTTGAGTCTTTATTTAATTAAAACCAACTTTGCTTCATAATGTCAAAATAAAAAGTTCATCAGTGGAAAGTTACAAAATTTGCCCATGAGTTGACCTTTTACCTGGTAACCATGAGTTTTGGCCTATTGAATTCTTGTTTAATTCTGATCAACTTTGCTTCATAATGTCATATTAAAATGTTCATCAGTGAAAAGGTACAAAATTTGACCTTGGCCTGGTGATTTTATCTTTAACTCAGTGACTTTGACTTATTGTCAGCTGACTCATTGTTTAATTTCAACAAACTTTGCTTCATTACTGTATGTCACAACAAAAAAATTCATCAGTGACAAAGTACAAAATTTGACCTTGACCTTTGAACCATATGACCTTGACCTTTGACCTCAGAAAGTATTTATGTCAACTTAACATCTTGATCAAGTTTCAAGTAAATTGGTCAATAAATAAGGTATCAGCTATGAGCTATTATTGGACAGGTGAATAGAGTGATTACTGTATTTGTCTTAATAAGTGCCCACTAGGCACCTAAAAAATGTCCCAAAGGGAGCGCTTAATAGGATAACAAAAGTAGGACCTGCAAGAACTAGAAATATCTATGAGACATAAATATGAAATCCATATGAAATAAGTTCTGCAAAATTTCATGAAACTTGGATATTTGGATTTTGACCAATCAGAGACCATAAAATGTCTCCCACTTTGTTTTTCATAAAAAGGATACTGTCATTGCCTTCGTATCATCAGATTACATATACATACTTAATTTCAATCAAATCGGACAATATTTAAATTTCGATAAATCAGAAGCCTCTAGTTGGCAGCCATCTTGAATCGTAATGCCACAGCTTTTTGTTTATAATGAGCGCCTTCATGTTATCATCCATCCCACCAAGTTTCATCATGATTGGTTTAGTATAGAAGAAAAGTTATTACAGGATATGTTTTAGCCAATCAGAAGCGGTGGCGGCCCTCTTGGACGCTTGATCCGAGAAAAAAAAGAGCAAGGTGCACAACAAGACATCATACTTATTATGTATGCAAAGTCTGATGAGAATGCATAAGTAGTTATTTAAATTAGCTGGTTACATTACCATGGGATGGGACGCGACAGGACGGACATGGCGGGGGCATAAAATGTCTTTTTAATAAGGTAAATAAGTACAATGTATTATGACCAGAATGGATAGTACTCATGATGTGAGACATTATTGTCATCAATTTTGGATAATTTGTACACAAATAACCAATATTTGTGAGGTTTTGTCTTGTAAACATGCACACAGCAAGGTTTTACCGCACCGTTAGATGGAATCTTTTAGTTGCATTGCGATTAAAAGGGCACTTGTATAATTTGTATACCTTGGTAGAATGGGGGAGGGGCGCTAGTTACAGTGAATACGATACTATAGGGTACCAGTATCTCCAATATGAGGCCCTAAATGTGGTCCAGAGATGGAAACATCTACACCAGACTGATGCCAGGTAGATCCAGGTAGGTAGTAAATATACATTAATATTATAAGTACAATCTTAAATCATATAAAAACACATACATTTGTAAATTTAAAATCACTTCACATACATCATAAATTATACATCAATAAACATTACAATCTTCTAACACCATTATACTCACTACACACTAATCTTCTTTCTAGAAAAATATGGCACTACACTGCTTAAGGAAATCCCAATTCCTTGGACCCTGGCCCTGCACCCATGGGTTTTAAAAAGTTCTAATTTTCATTGGATTTTGGAGAGTGTTCATTATGAAACGCATGGTGAACCACAAGCTAAAAAGTTCTGTATTTAAAGTTAAAAGGATAATAGGTAAAAACAACAGGTGATGTATCTACAAAATGCAGTGTGCGAAAGTAACGAAAGACTGGTAGACCGAGGCTACAGGAAAACCTGTCGGTCTATGCAAAATGCTAGTATGGTAGACCTTATGTCTTAAGGAATTTAATTGCTCATGATTATGAATGTCGAAGGAGGAGAGATCATGATCACTCTGTTTAAGAGGTCTGTTGACACTGATGAAACAATTCAGTCTACAGAAATTTTGTTTGGTCTATGCAATTTGAATATCGATAAACATATTGTCTATGAAACATTAAGAATTACTTTCGCACACTGAAAATGTATTGAAGTTGAAGAAAGTCAAATATGCTAGGTTGAAATGTGGACTGGACACTCTCGATTGTTGGTTTGGATCAAGTCTCTGTTGCTATTCCATTCCATGTGATGATGGTTCTGGGTAGGAAGGAGCACTGTCCAGATCTGTAAGTGTCTGTTCTGGATGGTATGTGTCAGATGATATTGGCCCGAGGATCCTCTGGTCTTGGCGTCAGCCAACTTGAACATAAAAACATATCTATTAACTTTAATCATGGATTTCGATCTAAATTCATGCTTCTATTTAGGCTTTTTATATTTAAGTTCCTAATTAATAATATTGGAACAAAATGAGAAGAAAATTTGAGAATATTTGCAATGTATATATTGAACCTGAAATGTTAATAAATGTTGAGTGTTTGAAAGGTGTATAAAAGAAAACAAAATTGCTGAAATATAGAGAATAAATGTTAAGATGGAAACATTTTAGAAAAAAAATAAACCCTAAAAAAATAATTAATTTTTAAATTTGAAGAATTTCAAAAGCAAAACATTATTTAACACATTTACTTTGTGATAGATGCACATATATACGTATGGTTCATGTATATGGTATAATTATGTAATTAATTAGTGTTCGTATATAGTTAAAATCAATTTCAAAACTGCCTAATCTCAGCAACTGTGTATTATGCCCCAAACAATTAATTATTTAGTTTGACTATATTTCTTTAAAAGTTTTGACAATTTAAAACACGTAAAGCAGATTTGAATAAACAATGCAAGCATTTAAAACCTTTTATTGTTATTATATCACAGCGAATCTTCAAACGAATGCATAATAGTTACCGTTAGACAATTTATCAGTATCAAGTCAAGTCGTTGTGAGGAAGTCGTGGCCATGTGTTTATGCAGCTGTTAATTGTGATCGTTGAGCTGGAAAAGATGAAGAATATTCACTAATGAACATGATCAATTGGGTTCTTGAAGTATCCAGCAAAACAATTTAAATATTGACGAAACTTTCACAACTTATATATCGATGAACTTACGTTGGTAATGGCCGCCACGCCGAGGTATGCCGCAAGTTCTGGAAGAATCTATTCGTCGCCGTTTGTGTAGAAAACATTCTGTGTTGCCTTCACCATCTACGTGTGTTGTTCTCAGTTGCTGGGGACCGTTAATATCCAGCGTAACATGATAATACAACTGTTTTCCGGTAATATTGAATCGGTTTGAGACCGACTCCCGTTTGTTTACATTTGCAATCGTAGGTCGTGGGTCAAAGTTGAATCAAATAAGGAATAAATTTCCCGCTACGTTTTGATTGGTCAGTAAATTTTGGGGTTATTGCATCATGGGAAAAAATATGGTTTACGGAGGGTGACGAGCGAAAACTCCCTTAGTTATTTAGTTTTCATTTGTCTTTAATTGAATCGAATCAGTGAATGACATCATTATTGTGATTATTTTCAGAAAAGAAATATAACAAGAAAGGCACATCGTGTCGTACGTAGCGACTCGACATGTTTTTCTCTAATCTTCAATACACTTCCGGGTTCGATTGCGGTGAAAACATCCCACCACACATCGACTTCAAAATCAAAATGATTTGTTATCACATCAAATCAGAAGAACACCAACATATATTATATATTGCTATCTTATTGTTGGCTAGTCGCTGACGATAATTCATCACTTACAACGAAGTCATACACCACGAAGCCACTCGGCGTAATTCACGATTTTACGGGACGAAAATTTTCAATAAACTTTTAGGCCTAGCTAGTGCTTGGGTAGCACAGGTTGCAGTGTACATGTATTTTGTTTCGTCCTAAAATCAGTTACCGTTTTTTTCATTACGTATGCATAGACTAAATTGTTTGCGTTTTTACAAAAGATCTGATTTTACATTTCTCAAAAATATGTCTTCAGCTCGATGTGTAAATATACTTGTAATGAAAATTAAATAATATTATTATGCAGGCCTAGAATTTTATCATTAATAATCATGATTAATAATTAAAATGATATGATATGATTTTTTTTTTCAATAGAGAAAAAAATATTGAAATCTATACTTAGGCCTTTATGGATATACTGGTGATTTTTATTTATTTTTTTTTTTAAATTAAATTTAATTTAATTTCAAATAATTTATTGTCAATGCCACACATATATACACAATCACATTAATTATACAGCCTTAATTGCAGCATTTACAAGCCAATATCAGTCTTTTCCAAAGAAAAGTTCCACAATAGTTGTTAAAAACAGCTAGAATTTTTTTATTTGTTTATTCAAAATGCATACACCTGGTCAGCTTTTCTCCATGTCCATGTAGAACAACTACCAGATAAATTCAATGGGAGTAATTATCAATTTATTGCTTAATGGGGTTTGTCCATACAGTGTCCAGTACACCTGTGTTATATCTACAGGTTAGGATCTACCTGCTAATTACCTGTTATAATCCAATTATCATTGTGAACTGGCCATGGGTTCTGTTTTGGAGGTAGTTCATACAGGTAAACTTGAGTCTACCTGTTAGGTACAGGTAATTATCCAATTATTAATTGTTAACTGGCCCAGGTTCTGTTAATCACAGGACTGTGGGAGTAGTTTATACAGGTAAGGCTGGTACCTTGTAATATACAGGTAATTGTAATCACTGTTAATTTTGGTTCTGTTTATTTGAAGACTGTGGGAGTAGTTTATACCAGTAAATTGACCTTATACAGATCATTGAGTACTATTCATGCAAAATATGCAACATCTTTTCCATTTCTCATATTCTAATAGAAGTAAATAATTTGCAAAAAACCTCAAAACAGCCATATCTAAAAAAATATTGATTGTACAGAGTACGTGTAATAATATTTTTTTGTAGATAAACTATAAGATAATATCTAATTTCTTCCTATTCATGTCATGTGAATACAAATTATTTCAAGTAATAAAGCTTGCTGTTGGGTCAAAAATTAAAAAAAATGGGGGGGGGGGGGGGGGGGGGGGAATTTAGTTTTCTGTTTTTTTTTCTCCTTAAAAATTATTCTTTAGGACAATGGACAATATCATCCCCATAAAAGAGATGTCTTCATTTTTTTAAGCACTACATTAAAGGTTGAACGCCATTTTGAAAATGTCCCTATATATTCTATAGATCTTCCCGTTAAAAAAAAAGTCTCGCATTTCAAATTTCTCCTCAAATTCCACCATTTAGCTCAAATTTACCTGAAGAAATCCTTAAACATTCCTGACTAATTATATAAAAGTTGTTAATTTTGTGTTGGTCTGAAATTCAATATGGCCGCCATGATGTCATACCTCAAAATGTGTAAGTGGTTATAACTAAAAAACCGTTAAACTTGTAGCTTTTTCAAAAGGCATATTTCTGTAAAATACATCAGGGGAAAACTTTTACAAGTTATTACAAAATATGTCCAGTAAAAAAGCTCACCAGAGGTCAAAGTTAATCTATTTTTAGAATTTTTCATTTTTTGCCATTGTTGAAAAAACCCTTTTACAGATTAAAGCAGCATGTCATTCCGACGATATTGATACCTTCTGTTTTTTCAGTAGCATTTCTAGTTAAGGAAGAAGGCCATTTTGGAAATTCCCCAATATATGCTATGGGCTGACATTTTGCATTTTGATAATGTTTCATAATACTTGTTCTTGTTTCATAATACTTGTTCTTAAAGCTTCCATTTTGTTAACTTGATATCAAAATATTATCTTGACGTTGCCCCCGTCAGCTGATGATACGGTCCTAAATTCATCAAAAAAAGCAAAATGGCCACCATGACACCTTTTCTGGTTTTAACCCTAAATGCCATATCTCATTAACAGCTGAATGTTAAGAATTAATTTTTGGATATGTTGATTATGTGGAATAATAAATAAATAACATTTGTCAGGGAACATTTTTCTCTAAAATGTCAACTTCCAGTTTTCTGTAGGGGTCAAAGTTGAAAAGTGCTGTTTTGGGTGGCAAACTTTGACAAACTTCTGCTCCAGTTCTGTAAAGCCTAGAGCCTTGATATTTCACACATCAAATGTTAAGGTAATGAATCATCAGGTTTAAAAATATGAATGACCTTGACCTACTTTCAGGGTCACAGGGGTCATTAAACTTCAAACGTTTAAATGGCTATTTCTTCATTACCAGAAGACATACAGTGATGATATTTCATCAGCAGCATACTGTGAACACTTTCTCTTAATTGTTTTGAGAAAACATCTGAAAAATCTACCCCTGGTTTTGGTAGGGGTCAAATTTAGAAAGTGCTACTTTGGGTAACAGAGTTTGAAAAGATGCTAAGGTTATTGCATATCAATGGTGGAAGGGAAAGTATTTGTAGACTATGTAAGAGTTACCTCCCTTTTACCAAAGACCAAAGTGGCCATGGATTGGAGTTATTAATTTTATTGATGAAACTCCACAGGACACTCATTTTGGAAACTGATAAATTTAGTAAATTGATGGTTGAATTTCTATTTAAATGTTATTGTATAATTTTTTTTCTGACATTGATAATAAAAATAATGGTACAAAAACATTAAACATAAAATAATCAAAGTCAGTATTTTTGAAGACCAGTCTTTTAAGAGATGTTCAATATTTTTATAAGTCCAGAAAAGGTACAAAAAAGGTATACCTGATAATTTCAAAGTCCAGAAAAGGTATAAAAAAGGTATCCCTAATAATATCAAAGTCCAGAAAAAATTCTAAGTCCAGAAAAGGTACAAAAAAGGTATACCTAATATTTTCAAAGTCCAGAAAAGGTATAAAAAAGGTATACCTAATAATATCAAAGTCCAGAAAATATTCTAAGTCCAGAAAAGGTACAAAAAAGGTATACCTAATAATTTCAAAGTCCAGAAAAGGTACAAAAAAGGTATACCTGATAATTTCAAAGTCCAGAAAAGGTACAAAAAAGGTATACCTGATAATTTCAAAGTCCAGAAAAGGTACAAAAAAGGTATACCTGATAATTTCAAAGTCCAGAAAAGGTACAAAAAAGGTATACCTAATAATTTCAAAGTCCAGAAAGGTACAAAAAAGGTATACTTGATAATTTCAAAGTCCAGAAAAGGTACAAAAAAGTTATACTAGTAAATTACAAGTTTTGAATAAGGTACAAAAAAGTCATAACTTTTTTGTAACTTTTTTAAAAAGTACAAAAAAAGCACTAAAAAGGTACAAAAAAGTTATGACTTTTTGTACCTTTTTTTGGTATGGGTACACAGATGGGTCAAACTAAGAACAGAGACGTAATATTTAAATGAGCTGTGGGAGTGAAAAATTGAATTCTTTGTTACAAATTACATATAGATTATTAAAGTCATCATAATTATCAACAATACCATTGGAACATCATTTCCTTTAATGTTCAGGCTTTCAAATAGTTCATATATCATGCGATTGGTAGTTATTCAAGCTTTTCCGGAGCGGGAGGGTCAAAAATGACATGGGTCAAAAGGTCACAGAATAGTGGCAGCAATAGACGCCAAAACTACTCGTAGTTTTAGCGCTAAAAACCAGACTTGAATGTTTCTTCTTTTTTTTTTTGCCATTTTTATTTTTCAGATAGTTTATTAATTCAATGGCACAAAACATTTATATAAAGAAAAACAACAAAATAATTTGTCCTAAATTTTGAATGATTTTTAATCTTTTCCATTATACATTCTGGAAGCCTTTATGGGTTTAAGAGCTATTTATACAACAAATAAACTGACAACAGTGATAGCCGATTTTTCATAAACTAGGAAAAATATTTGTCACTGGTTCTGAAAACTGTTGAACAAATATTATAAAAAGGTTCAAATAGCACGTGCACCAGTGAAAGTTTTAATGAGCGACACACAATAAATAATTACAACATGTGATCAATCACCTTAATCAGGCATTGATACAATGTATGTCTGTTGAAGTTGACCAGAGTACATGTTACACAAATGCAGATAATGATAAGACAAGGTATTAAATAATAAATATCAGGTAGGTAGGTAAAATGACACATATACATGGTTTCCTTAATCAGCCGCGACCCCAGTACCGACACACAGGACCTTGTGACTAGCCGAGACCCCAGTACTGACACACAGGACCTTGTGACCAGCCGAGACCCCAGTACTGACACACAGGACCTTGTGACCAGCCGAGACCCCAGTACTGACACACAGGACCTCGTGTCTGCCGAGACCCCAGTACCGACACACAGGACTTTGTGACCAGTCGAGACCCCAGTACTGACACACCGGACCTCGTGACCAGCCGAGACCCCAGTACTGACACACAGGACCTTGTGACCAGCCGAGACTCCAGTACTGACACACAGGACCTTGTGACCAGTCGAGACCCCAGTACTGACACACACGACCTCGTGACCAGCCGAGACTCCAGTACTGACACACAGGACCTTGTGAGCAGCCGAGACCCCAGTACTGACACAAAGGACCTCGTGACCAGCCGAGACTCCAGTACCGACACACAGGACCTTGTGACCAGCCAAGACCCCAGTACTGACACAAAGGACCTCGTGACCAGCCGAGACCCCAGTACAGACACACAGGACCTTGTGACCAGCCAAGACCCCAGTACTGACACAAAGGACTTCGTGACCAGCCGAGACCCCAGTACTGACACAAAGGACCTTGTGACCAACCAAGACCCCAGTACTGACACAAAGGACCTCGTGACCAGCCGAGACCCCAGTACAGACACACAGGACCTTGTGACCACTTGAGACCCCAGTTCTGACACACAGGTCCTTGTGACCAGCCGAGACCCCAGTACTGACACACAGGACCTTGTGACCAGCAGAGACCCAAGTACTCACACACACACGACCTTGTGACCAGTCGAGACCCCAGTACTGACACACACGACCTTGTGAGCAGCCGAGACCCCAGTACTGACACAGGGCCTTGTGACCAGCCATGACCCCAGTACTGACACACACACGACCTTGTGACCTGCCGACACCCCAGTACTGACACACACACGACCTTGTGACCAGCAGAGACCCCAGCACATCAACAATATATATATATCACCAAACTGAAAGCTTTAAATACATCCACTGATTTCATCACTAGTGTCCGTCAACCAGCAGCAATGGTGTGAACAAGCTGTAGGACCAACATAGGTATGGGACAAAAGTTTTTGTTCTGCTTCAAATCTTCCCTCTTGGTTACCGTATATGGTACTGTATTCACATTATGCAGAATGTCCAATTTTACTCAATCAAAAAAAAACATCAAGTTTTATCATTTTTATGATTTTCCTGGCGTATTCTCTTTAACTCCTCCACCCACTCTTTGACTTGTGGTGACTGGAATTTTCCTGTGAAAGAAAGTGTAACAATTTTATGAGTCATTTTATAATGAGTGACATAATATTTTGCATAAGCCTCCGGTACTGGAAACTCACATAATTCATATATTTTGCTATAAATTATGTATCTAGACATCTATGTTGTTATATCAGGGCTTTATCACCCCTCTTTTTTTAGGTCTGGTAAACAAACCCATTCCCAATGAAACAAGAGGCCCAGGGGCCTTCACGGTCATCTGACTATAAATTTATCACTGGAAAAGGAATATATGCAATTATGTTACAGTATGTCTACAAAGGGTTATGTGAAATTGTTGTTGCATTTAATTAACACTTAAGCCAATGTTTACATGTACCCTTATTTAAGTAGTGGACAAGAGAACCTGAGGGATGTTAGGAAAGCATTTTATGATTTATATTTGTCGAATGAAAAGATTTATCTGGTCTCTGCTTTTGTTATTTGAATCCACTTGATGCTTCATGTTGAATCTGAGAAGGATTTCTTCAGTACATTTTAGAGAAATAGCTATAACCAACTTAAAATGTTAAAATCCAATAGGGTGACCTGTCAGCTATTTTGTTTTTCTAATCAACTTCAAAATGTGCAAGATGCACAACAAGGGATCAAGGGGAATTTTGATGAGGAATTTGAGGATTGCTTTAGTACTGTATGAATTTTAAATGAGCAAAATTGTCATAACTAGAGGTACCAATATATATAATTGAAAGAAGACAAAAAGACAACATTGCCGGAGAATACAACAAAAATGAGAGTAAAAATTAACAACTCTTTGTCAGCTCCAGCATCATTTCAGCCAAATTTCAGCTAAAATGCACTGATGGAACTTGGGAAAAGTTAAACTGTGTTTTTCAAGATGGCAGTGGAACTTGAGAACTAAAGTTTAAAATGTGTTTTCAAAATGGCAGTCATGGCGGCCATGTTGGATTTCTGACCATCCCCAATAATTAGAACACTTGGTCGGGACCATCTCAGGATCATTTCTGTCAAGTTTCAGTGCAATCCCACTGGTTGAACTTGAGAAGAAGTTTAAAATGTGTTTTCAAAATGGCGGTCATGACGGCCATCTTGGATTTCTGACTGGCCCGATAAATAAGAACACTTGGTCGGGACCATCTCAGGATCATTTCTGTGAAGTTTCAGTGCAATCCCACTAGTGGAACTTGAGAAGAAGTTTAAAATGTGTTTTCAAAATGGCAGTCATGGCGGCCATCTTGGATTTATGACCAGCCCGAAAATAAGAACACTTGGTCAAGACGATGTCAGGATCATTTCTGTCAAGTTTCAGTGCAATCCCACGGGTGGAACTTGAGAAGAAGTTTAAAATGTGTTTTCAAAATGGCTGTCATGGCGGCCATCTTTGATTTCTGACCGGCCCGAAAATTAGAATACTTGGTCACGGTGGACCACGGCGGACGACGACGGACGCAGCATGATGGCTATACCTTCGGGTCAGATGACCTAAAAATGGTTTGATTTTCCCCAAATTTCCTCTTAAAATTTCCCAATTCAGACACTTGAAAAACATTTGGTGGTTTTATATACTTGAGGAGCTTCTTGTGACATAATTTTTATAAAGATGGGCTGTAAATGTCATGAGTACTGACAGTGCTTTAAATAGTAATTTGGAAAAGAAATAATAAATGTATTTAGTTGTTATAATAGTGTTTGTCAAAACTTCCCAAATAGCTGTTATGTTGATAAATTTTTCAAAATTTGATCTAAGGGTCCGATTCCTAAAAACCCCTGATAAAAACCTTATATTTTTGAGCATATACATTGTGTACATAGATAGATTGTTTGGAAGCTGATATGTAGGGAAAATTAAAAAGGCCTGATGCTTTGGAATTGGAAAAATAGCATTTTAGATAAATAAATCAAGAAATGTTCTTTAAAATTTTTATACAAAAATATTTATCAAAATGAATTTTCAATTTTCAATCTACTTGAGCCACAAGAGATTTTCATCAATTAAAATTTTCACATTTCTGTATAATAAAACAAGACTACATCACTGGGTAAATTTCAGTTAAAATCAATGTTAATTAACTCATTCACCCCTGACGACACATTTGAGCTCTTCCAAATCAAAGGTTGGAATGGTTCATTATGAAATTTCAGGGGTGAAGGAGTAAGATTCACAATCTGCTCACCATTGGTACTATCAAAGAACTCCTGAAGTTGCTTGGGCCGTCGGTCCAGTTGCTCGTACTCTGTTGCCTGAAGTATCATCTCAAATCGGTCCAGATCCTTCACGAACCTCGCCTCTGCTGTTGACTGCGTCTCATACTCCTGTACACAATATCAAAGATTTCATAAAGCTGTAATGTATTCTGGGAATTTTATACAGTGAGTATCACTCGTATAGCTGTAATGTATTCTGGGGATTTTATACAGTGAGTATCACTCGTATAGCTGTAATGTATTCTGGGGATTTTATACAGTGAGTACCACTCAGAAAGCTGTAATGTATTCTGGGGATTTTATACAGTGAGTATCATCAATACTCTGTTAACCCTCCCAAACTCCCTCATTTTGACCCAAATTTACCAACCTCCCTTGAAATTTTCCTCATATAAGTCCACAATAATATAAAAAATCATAAAATACCATAGCGTCCACAAAACCAGAATCGGAAATCAAAACTGATTAAACCGTGCATGCAGAGGCAAAATATGAACAAAATGAAAGATTGTCACAGAGAACCTTTAAAAAAGTACAAGAGAATATAGGACCAGGTGTTACAAATAACAAATATTCCTGATAATAAAAATCATGCATCCATTGAAAATTTCATTGTTTTTTGACAGGAGAGGCAACATAAAGACCAGACCAGGGTTCGTACCAGGTACCTCGCAAACTCAAGATGAATGCTCAATTAACTGAGGTATTTGGCCGGTTGCATTCCTCCCTCTATTTAACAAAAATCTTTGACCCTAAAGACACAGAAGGCTCCATCACATTCTGTGGGTATATTGTATGTAGCGGATTGATCGTCAGCGACCAAAAAGCTTAATTACCAGTTGAACGTCCGTCTAAGAGTTCAGAAGGTCCTATGTTCATACCTGTGCATGTTTTCAGCTCCTCTCAGTTTATTAAAAGAGGTATCAAGAGGCCCAATAGTCCTGCATTGATCACACTTGTAAGTGGACTAAAAAAACCTCAACCTCAATATAAGGATCTTTGACACAAAGTTATTCAAAATAACCTGTTAAAAGATTTTTAAAACATTTGACCCTGTGAACTTGAAAGCAAAAAAACAGGAAGAATGTAATTTACCTTCCAGAGAGAAATCATTTCCTGGGAAGTTTCTTCTCCAACCAGACTTGTTATATGTTGCATGGCTTTCTGTTTAATACAAAATAAACTTTATTTTATAAATCAAAAGGAGTTTTTCATTAGCAGTTCCATTTGGACCTCTTTAATGCATTTTGTTTTACTGTGCAATTAAAACCATACTTTGGAAATTTTCATACTTCAATTTTATCCACATTGTTAAATGCTACTGTGTCAGCACCAAAATGGCAGCACAGGCAGCATGTTCCCGAGGGAGTTAAGAAAGTTATTGGCTGGTTATCAGGACTAAATTCATGGTTATATTGGTCTCACCTCCTCTCTGATGAACTTCTCATCCTTAGAAACGTTGTCAGATGGTGTTAGATCTCCAACAATACTCTCGGCAATGTCATGGACCAAGGACATTTTAATGCACCTGTTAATGTTGAAAAATACCGGTACTAGGATTATAATGAAACACTATGAAAAACAAACAACATACATGTACCGGGGTAGGTGTCAACCTCTGAAACCCCCAATGAGGGAGATACAAGATACAAGATACAAGAAGCTTTATTTTACGTCGAATGTAGTAATGGGTAACATAAGCTCTCAAGAGCTTGTATTTCGACAAAACATGACAATAAAATGTACAGACAAAACGAAACAAATATATAAAGCATAAAACATGATAGCAAAGCACATGCACATGGAAGATACGTTTAAGAACAGAAAGCACTATTAATTTAAAATAAATGGCTATGAAACTATAAATTATAATAGACGAGAGATTAAGGTATCACAGATTAATTGTTAGGAAATGATAGTTAAGAATGAACACTTGCATAACTCGGATACAGTGTTGCTAAAGGTGAAGTTAAAACACTATCAGGGCTAAGTGTAATTTACATATATGCTAATATAGCAAAAAGTAAAAATTTCCAGGATATACACTAATAAAGTGTGACTTAAAAGAAAACTTTCTGGAGAAATAAGAAAAGTATTAAACAAAGCAATATAGCAAAATAAAAATAGTACCAAATGTCGGGGTATTTTGTTTTAGTGTATAAATAAAATCATAATACCAGAATTTGTCCCGAAGAAAGCTCAGGGTGAGAGAAACATAAGATCTCCCTCTTTCCATATTTCCAATGAGGGAGAAAGTGTGTGAAATGTGACTGAAACTGCATTGCTCAATTTGTCTTTCCCTTATTATGTACTGTATTTTACAGGGAATAAACCCCCTCTCATGAATAGTTGAGTTATCTCCCTTGAAACACTTTCAGTAACATGTATTTTAGTTTCCCAAATTCAGAAAACTCATCCATGCATGCATGTCTGTAATTGTGCAACTTCTGGAAAAAGCTTTTCCTGAGTCTACAAGTGTGCAGAAAGTATGCTTTACATTCTGAATTTATTATGTTGGCACAGCCAATATTTCTTGCATGAAATTCACATGAAATTTTTTCCACTTAAAATTCACATGAATAATTTCATGTAAATTTCATAAGAATTTTTCACATGAAATTCATGTTTAAAATGGAAAATTAAAGCATGTAAAAATTAACTTAAAATAACTTCATATAAAATTCATTTTGTAAATTCAGTCATGAAGTATGTTAAAAAAAAATCGCATAATTTAAAAGTTCCCTGAAATTCATGTGAATTTCATGCTATTTTCAATATGAAATTAACATTTTTCCACATTTTTTGTGAATTTCATGCTTTTTCAATGTGAAATTCAAAGTTTTCCACATTTCATGTGAATTTCATGCTATTTTCCATGTGAAATTAACATTTTTCCACATTTCATGTGAATTTCATGCTATTTTCCATGTGAAATTCACATTTTTCCACATTTCATGTGAATTTGATGTGAAGACATATTGGCTGTATTGTATATAACATTACTATACCTGTCTTTATTTATTCCAGTTTTAGGATCAACAAGAAACGACAGCATGGCCATTCGGTACATATGGTCAGACACACTTTCAGGGTCAGTGACATTTCTGAGCACCCATCCTGTTCTTTTTACCCTCTATAAACAAAAACAACTTTATTTCCAAGTATGACTATATATTTTCATGAAATTTCCAAGCAGGATTGTCTGTACGGTAATGTCTAGTTGAAATTGGTTATCAACAACTTCAGGAGAACACACAGAGTAAAAACATTGAAGTTTTAGACAGTCACTAGAAGTTAAATGAATTCTTCTCCCTCAGATGTTTTTTTACTGTTTAACAGAGGAGTGCATGATCAATGTTTTGTTTTTTTTTGCGAAAAGTAAAGTTGACTTTGAAATACTGTCATTGCATCAATATGATCGATGTACATTTTCATTATTATAATTTAAATGTACATTTTCATTATCATAATTTAAATGTACATTTTCATTATCATAATTTTATGTACATTTTCATTATCATAATTTAAATGTACATTTTCATTATCATAATTTAAATGTACATTTTCATTATCATAATTTAAATGCACATTTTCATTATCATAATTTAAATGTACATTTTCATTATCATAATTTAAATGTACATTTTCATTATCATAATTTAAATGCACATTTTCATTATCATAATTTAAATGTACAGTTTCGTTATCATAATTTAAATGTACAGTTTCATTATCATAGTTTAAATGTACATTTTCATTATCATAATTTAAATGTACATTTTCATTATCATAATTTAAATGTACATTTTCATTATCATAATTTAAATGTACATTTTCATTATCATAATTTAAATGTACATTTTCATTATCATAATTTAAATGTACATTTTCATTATCATAATTTAAATGTACAGTTTCATTATCATAGTTTAAATGCACAGTTTCATTAGCATAGTTTAAATGTACAGTTTCATTATCATAGTTTAAATGTACATTTTCATTATCATAATTTAAATGTACAGTTTCATTAGCATAGTTTAAATGCACAGTTTCATTATCATAGTTCAAATGTAGTTTCATTATCATAGTTTTAACTTTAAATGTATAATTTCACTATCATATTTCAATTGTACATTTTCATTAGCATAGTTTTAATTTACATTTTCATTAGCATAGTTTAAATGTACATTTTCATTATCATAGTTTTAACTTTAAATGTATAATTTCATTATCATAGTTGACTTGTCTGAAAGGGTCCCACTATGTGTATGACCCTAACATATTAGCAGTCACATGCATGTATATGGATATATTTACAGTCTGTTTGGAATTGATAGTATATTGCCTTTACATTTCTACGAATGCCTACTGAACTTTATTTTCCGATAAAATCAGTGGATCACGAGCCTATTGGCGCCGTTACGATTTGAACACGAGGCCGCGTCACTACTTTACAGACTCGATCAATATCCTGCCGCGTAGTATGTGTTACTTTATTTAAGAAATAAATAAGAAGCATTTTAATGGGTTTTTTTAAATACAATAATAGTAAGTAAGACTGTATGGTTTGTTTATATATGAACATATGTGAAAAAATAACAATAAATAGATGTAATCTTTTGGAACTTGTTTGTTTACTTGTTAACTGAAATTTCGCGGGAGTTCGTCACCTCATAAGGCGGCTGTTTCAACAGTCTACCGAAACCAAACGATACTGTTTGATTTCATCGCAGTAAGTTTCATAATATCTGATTAAAGAAATAATTATATGTGGGAATATAAGGTCTGGACAGTAAATATAAGGATTAAAGTTTCTTTCTGGTGGTTTTATCAAAGGATAAAGTTCAGTAGGATATCGATAGTTGTTTCATGGAACGCTTCGCGTTCCATTCCAACTATCGATATCCTACTGAACTTTATCCTTTGATAAAACCACCAGAAAGAAACTTTAATCCTTAAATAAAATATGAACCTGTCCAAATTGATCTAATTGACCTTGGGGTTTATATAGTCCGTTAAATTACCATCTTGTTTGATTCTGGTCAAATTTGGTTCATAATGTCATAACAAAATATTAAGCATCAATAAATGTATCATTTGGCCTTGATTTTTGACCCAATAATCTTGAGGTTTGGTCAGTTGACACATTGTTTGATTCTGACCAACCATCATTCATGATTTCATAACAAAATTTTTGAGAAAAAATTGATTAAATTTTAACAAAGGGTATATAACTCCGTTGAATTTAGAGCATGCAGTGTTTATCACTTTGGTGAAACTGATGTAAATTTCATGATTCTGGCTTCCCTGTGGACTTAGTTATGCTCCGGACACTTTAATTTTAACAAAGGGCAATAACTCTGGAAATAGGGGATTATGGGCCTTGAATTAAGGACGCTGCACATTTTCTTAGCGTAAACTTATGTCAAGTTTCTAATCACATCATTGTTGTTGATTTAATATGTACTTTTGAAATCAAGCATTATTTTGTTATAAAATATTGTATTCATCTGTAATTTATTATTTTAAATGAAAACAAATATATATCATATATTCCATGTCAACAAGCACCTGTAATAAAATCAGATAAATATAAATATAAATATAGTAAGAGCAGTTTATCACAAGTACTTGTGAATATAAGTCTAAATATCCAACAATATTGTCAATATACATGTAGTAGCCATAGCTATGGAAGGGAGGTTTTATCTTAATATAAGGAATCATGCAGGTTTCATATCCCTATGGCAAGCCAAGTTGTCATTTATTCATAGGGCAACATTGATCCTATATTTTACCAAATTAAATAAGACAGTATAATAAAAAGACATCTTAAAATATTTCTAAGATACCTTATATAATAAATATATAAATAAGATACAGTTCTTTATAAGATATCTCATAAAGAAAAGTTTAAAAGATATCTTGTATACGATATATTATATAAGATATATTATCAAGGCTTGATCACCCCTCTTTTTAGGTCTGATAAACAGACCCATTCCCACATCGTCGGAAACCCACATTACACTTAATTTTCTGACGTTTGCATACTGTGGGCCAGAATCAATGGAAACTCGTTTTCGTACTAAAATAGTAGCCAATCATATCGATAGTTTCATCCGTGACTACATTCAGCCAGGAAATCCAACCGGGGTTTCCCGTTTAATTTGTAGCACCACCTGTCAACAAAACCTGTTGATTGTATTATAATTGTGTCAAATGTGATTAAAATGTAAGGTCCTACAATACGGAGATTGACATCAGCGTCATGTCTACAGAAATATACTGGCCATGGTCAAGGTAAAATGATCTAACAGAGTGTCACGAGTAATGACCATTCTGATTGGTTGAAATCTCTGAATAAACTTCTATTCAAGAAAACGAAGATTTAGATCGATTCTGGCCCACGGTATGCAAACGTCAGAGAAGTGTACAGTGGTTTCTGACGATGCCATTCCCAATGAAAGAAGGTGTGATTTTTCCCTTTAATTGTTATGATAGTGTTTGTCAAAATTTCCCAAATAGCTGTTAGGTCGATCAATTTTTCCCAATTTGATCTCAGGGCTCGATTTCCAAAACCCCCTGATAAAGCCCTGATCATAAAAAATAAATAAGACAGTAATATCATAATTATATAAATTATCTTATCTTACGTATATAATTTGGTAAAATACCGGATCAATGTTGCTTCACGAAAAATTGACACCTTGTCATAGATCCCTATGGTGCTATCACAGCACTTACATGCAAACACAAAATATTGTATACAGATTCGCTTATCTAGTATCTAATCTACAGTACTTGTAGTAGAAAATCTATTTGTAGTACATATATATATACAGTTGATGTAGTTCGAAGGGGTTTGACTGGTCTGGATTTATTACTGATGGATCGATCGGACTACTTCTCCCGCCCAAAATATCTAGACTTTCCTTAACAATTATTCAATACCTTAAGTTGGCCTACTAATGACATAAATTCAAAGAGTTTCCCAAGATTTGTAGACATTGTCCCTTCTTGAACATCTGTCAACCGGTATCCCAACAAACGAAACACGTGCTTCCTGTTTAGACGGTTAAGATAGCCAATCAAAATCATTGTACCTGTAGACAAGTTTTAGAGATAGTTGGCCTTTGTTAGTAACAATTTGATTGGTCAGTGTTTTGATCAGAAAGCAACATGGCTGCGCTCATGAAAAGTTGTCGTGCTCTTAGAAACATATCTAAATATTATTCAGCGACATATGCAAAGTTATATTCTTCTGAAAGTGACGGGAAAAATTCAAATATAGGTTTTGAAAATACGGATTACAAAAATGTCGGAGGGCCAGATGCTGCAGAAATCGATGTGACTCCTAGTCCTAAGGAACCTACAACTTGTAATCCTGGGGCGAAATTCGCATCTCTGTTTAGAAAGTCAAAGTTTGTTCAGATCGGTGATATGAGAAAGACTATTGTCGTTGGGGAAATATTTGAAGTAATCGAAGAAGATTTGTACATTGAATTTGGCTGCAAATTTTACTGTGTTTGCAGAAAACCAAGAAGATTACATTCACAGGATCCAAGGTAAATGGGGACAAGAACCATGTCGCCCCCAGCTTATGTACATATTTTCCAGTGAAATCCCCCTTTTCAGAGCTTCAACTGATTTTGCATCGACATGGGTCATTGGGCCCATCTAGCCAAGAAAGCGGGGGCCATTTTCCAAAGCCATTGGCCAGCATTTCTATGACTGTATATATATGCATGATAGATAAAGATATGTTCTTTAACCTTGTTACTTGAGTTTTATAAAAAAAATAATATTTTCCTTCACTCTAAACTAGGAAAGATAGTCAATTTTTGAACTCCACAAATGCATGCACAGACCTTGCAGAGTCAAACTTCACCAACTGTGACCCACTCAAACATACAATATGATACATATAAATTTAAATTTCTAATAGGTCTCTGATGGAATGCTTGCCTGTTTATAATTAGCTGTATATAATTCTGAACACTACTTGATCTCAGCTGTGTGAGGTGGACTGACAGACTAGTGAAAGAAATATAAATAAAATTCATCGACATAAGGTTTTCCAATAAATCAACTGGCTTAAAATCATAGTATTATCGATAATGGCCAACAGCTACTGCATTTCGAGGCCCCAAAACACGGCCGGTATCGACAAAATTGCTACAACTTTCAATCAAAATAATTGTGACACAGACAATCCAACACAATTCTGATAATGTATACTATCAGTTATATATTGCTTTTGATTTGTTCATAGACTGTTTCCTTGGCCTTAATTGTTTAAAGAGTATGCATATGCTTAGCAAGGGGATATACGAACTTGTAAATAGTTGTCTTCGGCAAGAAGACTTATAGAAAAAAGGGTGGGAGGAATGTAGCGGAACTGGACTGGATCGATCATCGATAATTTCCCAGTTCATTTGTAATAAATGCATGTAATGTACATACAGTCAGCTGGGATGTTAATATTGAAAATACAAATTATAATTTATCCATAACGGTTCAAATTTAAATATCATGATAAGCTAACAAATTCTTCTCAGCTGTTCTAATGTGCATATACTGTATATATACACATCTCCTGAAAAAAAGCAAACAATTCATAATTGGAATACATGGGTCTCCTATTTGTGTTTGAAATTTGATTTGAAACAAGTAAAGTGTCGTACCTGAATTTGTGATTCTATATTTTCAGGAAATTTCAAAGGGGTTCTAAAGTGAAGATTTTGCTCCAGGATTATGAGATGTCAGCAGCATTTAGTGGCACCAGCAAAGATGTTACATTAATGGAGTCAGATGCTACACTGCTCGGATCAATAGCTTCGGAGAATCGCATTGAGGATAGAGTTGACACATTCTTACGAAGGACACAGTCTAAAGAAAGGACAAATTGGGAGGAAAAAGAACCTTCATTTGATTTACGTACTTTTGTATCGGAAGTCAACCAATATTAAACCTCAACCTTGACTTGATGCTGATTGATTTTTATGTATATATACACACTACAATAAGCCCAAAAATTTGTATGAAAAGAAAATGTAAATCATTCTATAGCTTTTCATTGTCAGTCCTAGATTTTGTCATCAGGTAATTAATGCTTTAAAACAATTACTTTATTTTTTTTTAAGTTGAGAAATATTATATTTCTTTATAGAAACCCTATGAGTGTCAGTCGATATACATGTAACTTTCCATAATGTTTTTTTTACCAGAAATCCCCCCCCCCCCCCCCCCCCCCAAAAAAAAAAAATAGAACTTGTACCATTTTTGGAGGGTCATTGACATTTATATAAAAATTAGGGAAATTGCAAAAATTTTTAAATGATGTAAAATAATTACTTTTAGACTTCAAAGGAGGGAGCTCGAGGTAGACTTTAATTAGAGTATAAAAAATATCATGGATCAGGGGAGGTGACTCCTGCCTACTTGCAGTGAATTGTAATATAAACATTCAAGTCCAAAGTCCTGTACTTTTAAAATTACTGTGGGACTCAAAGAAAATGTGAAAATAATTCAATTTAACATTGTGGGACCCATTGTTTTTTAGCAATAATTGTAAATTGATCGCTGATCATGTACAGTATATATCGGGGGGGGGGCATGAAATAAAAGAATTGATGAAAAAAAATTGTGTTATGTTTGTATCATTCAGGCAATGTTCAAAGATTTATTTCAATATGCTCTTCCTCAACTTAGAATTTCAGAGAAAAAAAATCCTGCATATAATGAACATTCAGATTGTGTCCTCTAGTGTTTCTTGATGTGAAACCGGCTACATTCAGTGAATGAGATTATAATCATTTATAAAATTCATGATTGAAAGCTGTCTTTGGAGGTGTTTATTATAGAGTGCACATGTGTAACAGTGTTAAGTTTTGTATGTTGATTTATTGACACTGTCTGTGTAGAAACTTGCCTAGTATAAAGGTATGTTGGACTTATACTTATGTTGGTATATAACTATAGATTATGGTTCAACATCTAAAGAGTGAAATTATTTTAATAAAATGAATTCTGTATAGAAAACTCAATGTTTTGAATTTTGTTTGTTCTTTCACTTAATTTTCACATTTCAAGATTTTAAGAATTTATAAAGTCACAAAGTTGGTTTGAGTTAGATAGTTAGGAGAAGTGATAAAAACCACAATTGCTTCTGATGTTTTTTATCGTTGTTAAGAAAACGTTTGTTAAAAGATAATGAGGGAACTCAAGGTGAAAATCGTGTTTTCTGCAAACTTATGATCCAAGATCATGACAAGGGAAATAACCCGTACAACATTTAATGCATGCATAAGGGACATAACTCTGTATACACTACTGATTAGACGTTTCAGATTACTGCAGAGACGTTTATACGTCTCTGATTACTGTAAAAAAAAATCAAATTGACACGCACAAGAATAGCACCTTTATAATTCAAAATAAGACACAGTGTAGCCAAATAATAAATAAACCATGGGATACCGTTGTTTTGTCTTTGTAAGACTCGAATTAGTGATGCTAATGAAGGGGCTAAAAGAGAAGCCCTAGGAGAGGAAACGAAACCGACCAAATCAATATAGGGAGATGCACTCGCTCAATGAGTTAATGAATTTAGGATTTTCAATATTGATTAAATTCAAACATTTATAACAGCTAGGTTTTCACCCAAACTAATGCGTTTTCAGTAATTTTACACTTTTCGGGGTTTAGATTTATTTTTGATAAAAATGCCCCCTCAGTGATAAGGAGCATTTTTATCGAACTTATCCCACCAAAAGTGTAAATACTCGCGTTTCTTTAGGTCCAAAACTAGCTGTAGCAAATGCTCAGGTCCCTGTGGTTATGAGATTTTAAAACCCGCAGTGTCGACCACCTACGACCTTAAAGATTTCTCAAAAAGATATACACGATAATAGCACCTTTATTTAAAAAAAAGACACAGTTGGTATTAACTAATTCATTAAAGATGTATAGAACTCACAGTGTTCAATAACTTATGCCAACGCGAAGGTTTCAACACAGCTGCAGATTGAGTATGTTGTGACTTTGTATAAACAATGCAATGTCCTGTAAAATGAAAGTTTGGGGGATTGAGGTGTGTGTGCTTGGGGGGGGGGGGGGGGGGGGCAAATTCGATCAAAATGCACCCTCGATTGTCATGTATTTTTTACCATTGCTGGGACATTTTTATCGAAAATTGAACGAAACCCCACAAAAGTGTAAAACTATTCTAATTAACACCTTAAAGGCCCAATATACGTAACTTTCGGCAAAACTTGAAGCGAAAATCAAGCCAAATAACTTATTATATTTATAGATTTAGTTAAGATTAACTGGTATCAGCAATATTCAAGATTAATTCTTTCGCGGTTACCGGTACAGCAGCAGTTGAAACACACTATTTGTAAACACGCAACCATTTCGAACCGTCTTCTACCTTCGGTTTGTTGTTGAAGTGGGCCCCACCTGAATTATAGTATAGTATATAGCCCATGGTCAGAATATAGGGTGACTTGAGAACTGGATCCCATCTCCTGTAGATGGAAAGTGTCTTCAAAATGCTCTCCAAAAAAACATGGAACATTTTGCTGTAATGCCATTACAACCCCTTAAAATGTAGGTTTTCCTCCTTTTTCACGATCGGCTGTTTTCATCTCTGATTAATACACAAACAAAGCTTAGAAAACGCTCGTTATGGGGATGTACATTGTGTTTATTTAGATTGGAATCTTTCTAAGCATAAACAAAACCTTTTTTCTCGGAATGAGGTCACGGAGCTAAGTAGTTGTTTCTACGTTTTGGTTGCGCTCTTCCGGTTTCCGGATTGAAATGTAAACGTTAAAAGGAGAATCTGTGTTAACCGTCCTTCATAATTATAATCCTCTTGCATCATATACACATTTCACAAGATATTTCAGAACGGTAAGTGTTTGTGTTTTGTCATCTGTTTTATATTCATTAGACTCCATTTACCTATTTTTGAGGTCTGTATTTTAAAGGCCCAATATACGTAACTTTCGGCAAAACTTGAAGCGAAAATCAAGCCTAATAACTTATTATATTTATAGATTTAGTTAAGATTAACTGATATCAGCAATATTCAAGATGGATTCTTTCGCAGTTATCGGTACAGCAGCATTTGAAACACGCTATTTGTAAACACGCGGACATTTCGAACCGTCTTCTACCTACGGTTTGTTATTGAAGTGGGCCCCACCTGAATTATTTTCAATTCTTTGGATTTTTTTGTCAAGAGTTTCTTGTTAGTTACCGCTCAGGTTTACTTCGTTTTAGGCTTATTTTTGCATGGTTATCAGCTGGATTTTTTTTCAGAATTTTTCAGAATCACGAAAATTTCCCTGAAGTTACGTATATTGGGCCTTTAAATTACCGCACTGACATTATAATAATTTCTGAAGTCGCACACTCTTATGAATAAAATCACGAAGTTGGGTGACAAAAAGATAGTTGTTAGCTCTAAGTTACTCTTCCGGAAAACATGGTCTTACTCTCTTGTACTATCTCAAGGCTGGCTGTGTAAATCTTTTTATGGGATTATGGTTTTGTTGATGCTTCGGTAGTTTTTGTTTTTATTATTGACAAATATTTACAGTCTACACTGACATTCACTCGATAACTGTAACTGTAGAGTCAAACACGTGCCAAATTTCTATGACGTCGACAACAACACATGGGCGGAGCTATGCAAATCCTCCAGTTTGAAAAACAATTGTGTAACGTCACCAACAATAAACGTGGGCGGAGCTTACAACGATTTATGCAAATCTCATGCTGTTACATTTATTGAATCATTCTCACGTTTATTAGTTTTGAAATGAAATTTGTGCCCGAAGATGAGACTATAATGAACAAAATAGTTACGAACATTTCACAGAAAGATACTATAAATATAAGGATGAACTTTTTATTTTGTTTAGGTAATCTGGGGATAAAGGTCTACAATGGAAAACGGGTAGATGCTAGTTATTGACTTTACCCGTGTTCCATTTAGCTTGATTGTCTTGTTAAATTTGTTAGATTGGTCTTGTACTATTTTAGTTTGGATTACTGCCCAGAACAAAGAATAGTAAAATAATAGTTTTTCTAGGCTATGAAATGGTCAAAGTTTGTTAAGAATTTGGAAAGTTTAATGGCAGGTGATGTGTCCTTTGTTTTATATTCATAATCAATATCATCCATTAAGTCAAATGATGTCCAAAGAATGATTATACTAGAATACTATACAAAAGAGAGTTTATTGTGTACTTCCCATCACTTTTTGTCCCTTCTAGAACCTGCTTCTCCAGCGCCACGGAGTCGCACGCTTGATTCGATGCACGTTTATGAAGACTATACTTAAGTTTCAAAGTCGCTACCTTGGTCTTATTGTGGGACAGGGTTTTCCATGACTCGCAAAAACCTGCATTTTAGCTCTTAAAACTGCATAAAAACTCAAAAAATTGATAAAGGTTTACTCTATGTTATTGGTGATGGGAGTCCCAGTCTCCTACATTGATTAAATTTGAGGGTCCCAGGGAAAACCCTGGTGAGACATTCTGATCCTGGTATGATATGGAGATGGATGTCTTTGAGATACTTAGTATGTCTACTTGTTGTTAATGATCATGGTGGCACTTTGAGGGCGTGGCATTTACTGAGGAGGACGGGACAGCCGTATAGTGCAGTTAAATTCATTTCATTTCGGCATGCTGTATCTATTACTTAATTTGAAAGGTGCAGCACATGTGTGTGTTACGTCATCATTGATTGGACCGATATTAACATGGCTGGTGTCGTCGATGAAACAGAAGACGCTTACTCTTCCGGAACACCTGGTCTTATTCCATCTTGTGCTTTTTGAAGGGTATCCGTGTAAATTTTCCTGTGTTCATATTTTGCCCCTAATTTTACCGATTTTGATTTTGGATTATGGCTTTGATGACAGTTCGGTATTCTCTGATTTTTGTATTGATACTGTAACAAATTCCCATTGCTCAAGATTGCTCAATAGAGAGTCTAGTCAACATATCCCCAACCGAAATTTAGGAGTACATTTTTGTAGTTCTAGTTTCTTAAACATGTTGTTTCTTTTTAGTTTGCAAGCTATACTGTTTTGTTTTGCCAAGCTCCTCTTGGTTCAATTCCCACATTTTGTCCCCTAGCATCACTGAAAAGCCGTATGACGAAACAGCTTTATGATGCAGTTTAATTCATTATTTTTTTCGACAAACTATCTATTACTAAATTTAAAATGTGCATCATATCGTGTGTTACGTCATCTTCCAAAGGAAGCACATCTTTGAAAAGATGATTCTGACAAAATTAGATTAATCGGAACAATTCCCTGAATTAATTCAAGGACGCGCTAGGTTTCAAAGTGGGAAAGCCAGAGTACATGGAGATAAAACACCGAACAGCGGCCAGTACTTTACGAATGCCGAACATACGACCGTGTTGGGAGCTAGTAGTAGCAGAATGTCAAATGCTTTACCACTTGTTAATGCGGCCCCATTGTTGCAAATGTCCTGTAGTATCGCAATCTGTATTGAAGAAATATTCTTATTTACGATATTGTTCATCATGGGCGCGGCCCTCAAAACAAGATATGACAAAAAGGTTCTGTATTTTTTTATCATTTTATTGTGTTGTGTTACTCATTCATGAAATTTTTCACTTTCATGGTATAAAAAATCTTTGTCGTTGTCAATGAATCATACAAAAACAATGTCATTTGTATTACATTAAAAATATGTATATTTATATACAAAAACCTATTTCTTATTTGGCGCTTGCAATCTGTTTTTCGTATAAAGAAAATAAAATAAAAGGAAAATCAACAAAACAACATAACAATAAAGCAAAAAGAAAATGACTATTAAACTGATAACAGCAAAAAATACAAACAAAATGAGACTATAAATGAAAATAATATCACACTAAAAAGCAACACAAATGCAAAACACGTATTTTTACAACACTCTACTACATTTTGTAGTTTCAATACACACATTGGCTTATCTGACATCAAGTAAAAGGCAAAGATAAGGTATTATAAAATCTTCCAAAAATACTGATTAAATAACGTTGAAACTGATTTTTACTTACTACCATCGTAAAGTACAATTATATTTCGTTCCTGGTAGGAATCGAGACGATACCTTTAGACTTGTAATACTGTGTCCTAGACTTAAATAGCATGGGCTTATTTGCGGTAAATTATTACTATATCAAAATAAGCGACAAAGTTAGCACTTTCCTTGTAAAAATATAGATAAACATTGAACAGAATTTATGCCCCCGGTAATTGAATATGTTTTATATCTATGAACAACTGTATTCATTAAAAGTGAAAAGTGATCCATTAAATAAGACATATTTAGCTATACGGTGTTGAATAATTTTAGTAAAGAGCACTTTAATGGAATACAAATAAGGAAATCCTTCTATGCGCCACGGTTTGAAGTTTCGAAACGACATATTCGTAACAAATAATAAAATTGAAAGTAAACTGCATAGATACATTGATTAAAGGCACACATTTCTACTCATTGATTTATTAAAATCTATTTCACTAAACTGTAGGTAGGAGTGAACAAAAGAATATTCACTCAAGCATAAATAGTAACTTCCTGAAACACAATGTCTAAATTTCCATTCAACATCTTAAGTATAAAATCTTCATCAACCCAGCAAAACTGTATTAAACGAACGAGAAACTGTCAAAAAACAGTTCACCGGAGGACTGTATATAACTATCAAATATATTAATTGTATGCTGTATGCTTTATAATGCAAAGTATTCTATCGAAGGTAATATTAGTTGACTCGAATTCCTAGCAATAAAATTGACTCAAAATACTGGTTAATTATTTATATTTTATAATGCAAAATCTTCTATCAAAATCTATAGTATTTGACTCAAAGTCTAAGCGATAAAATTGGTTCAAAATACTGGTTAATTGTCAATTAAATATAATTGTATATATTTTTTGTACAAATACGGCAGAAAGAATCTCGTTATAAAAATGAGCATCTTTAAAAAAGACACAGGATTGATATCCTATGTCATTACTAGTTACTTATATCTGTAATCTGTTCACCCAATGTGATAAAGAAGTTTAAAAAATACGAAAACAAAACATTGAATGATACTAAACATAACAATGAAAAAAGTAAAACAATGATATATAAAATAGTAATGTGTTTTTAGTATTCACACAGCACAACATTACGATTATATTTAGACCAGAAAATAGTATAAACTGGAATACTTGTATTGCATAAGATCCCGAGGCATGGCACAGTGTTTTAATACATATTAAAAAATAAATTAATTGTGCATATAAGTTTTAAAGGTAGGCACTACACATTCATGATATAAAACCTGAAAACTTTTGACATTATAAGTACGATTTAAGATAATGATCTTCAGTGATTCTTTCTCTACAGAAAATGTTTTCACATCATTATAAATTAATTTTTTTATAAGAAATATTAATTCATTTAAGAAAAATATCAATATTTTAACACTGTAAAATCGTTCTGAAATATGAAAATTAGTGACGTATTTGTAGATTTGACTTTTCATGATACAATAAAAGCGTTTTACAATATACAACTGAAATCCTAAGTGTGAACGTCATTTTTGTAGAGTTGAATTTCGCGTAAAATGTAACATGATTTTTTTATATTAATAATTATATTGACTTAAGGCGGTCATCACCACACCACGTTTAAAAAGCACTTCGTTGTTGTAATAAAACAAATTAGACTGTCACATTTCCATCAATCATAACCAGACAAACAAAATTAGCACATATTCACATTCAGAAACATATACAGGATCCAACAAACTCCATGGAATGATTTCAGCTGTGTTGCATCACAAAAAAAAGTAATTTTCTCGTAATTAAATTGTTGTTTCTCGTTAAGTGTTATTAACTTGGATGTTTTCTGTTAAACACACGTTGATGTTTTTTTATCAAAGAGTCACGAGATACTATCAGTATGCTAACTCACTTCCCCACGGACGGTAGGGTTTCACTGAGTTGTTGTAATTGTTCGAACCATTTTGTGTCATCATACTTTGCATAGAGTTTAACGACACTGGAAATTGTCCGTGTAACTGGGGAATCAAAGATGGCGACACTTGTTGTCCGGCTGCAGTGTTCATGTTTGACATTTGTCCGTGAAGAGGCATGTTCATACTAGACGGAAGTCGGAGGTTTCCGTGAAGGGACTCCGGTTGGCTGATCCGGGCCTCACTGAAGGACACCGAGGAAATCCCTTGGTGGGAGGAATGAGTGCTCATTGTTAAATCTGATTGGTTGTTCTGCTGTGACGAAATCATAGATCCCATAGTCTGCATACTACTTCCGGTCGCGTACTGATTGGTGATTGGCGTATGTGGTGTCATACTACTCCAAGTTGAGTTTTGAAGCGTTGCTTTGGCCGCAGCCTCTCGTTGGGCAGAGAAGCACTGCAGATGGCTCAATAGCCTCATTCTCATTGGATCCTGCAAGTCCATACCTTCCACAGCTACGAGATAACGCGCAACCTCTGATGCGCATTCTCGGTACCCGACGCCTCTGTAGTCTACTGCAAGGTTGTGGGGATCAGGATAGTTATATCCGTTTAGACCTGTTATAAAACAGAAGAAATTATGAATACATTACATCGCTGACATCAGAAAAAGAATCGGACTATCGCGGCCCCCGAAAAACACATGCATTCAACACACACACACTCGCAAAGTATGCATCGGGAGGCCGTCCTTAAATGACTTTAGCTGTTAATAGGACGTAAAAACAACTAACCAATCATATTCATCAATGTGTTTTTGATTTTGATTCATGTAATTTTCTTTTGTCTTATATATGAACTAGACAGAAACCTTCAATCACATTGTAGCGTCTTTTCATCACACGGGAAGGTTTGAAAGCAATATATGTATATAACAAACCGAACAAAAATTAGAACAAAATATTTTCTGGACCCCATAGAAAGGTTCTTTTCTATAACGTATATTTCTTCTTGATGAAAATCATTATGTCCCTTTATGCTATCAAAATATATCTGGTGATTGAATTCATGACTTGAATAATTACCTTTCTGATGTAGCATTTTCAAGTGGTCGACCGTCATCTGTAAGATTTCAGCCTTCTCCAATTTTGCTGACCCCTTTAAACACAAACAAAACACGTGTTAAATATGTATAACAATTGTAATAATACCGTTTATCCCCAGGACCGTATAACGGAATCAATGTTGTCTGCATGCAAGCTTATTGAAGTGATATTTTTCATGTTTATAGGGTTGTCAAAATGTTTTTCTTGATCATCTTTGGTTAATTTATTCAAATTATTATAAAACATATTTGTATTTACCTGTTTTTCAAATGCAGATGGAACGAGACGACGAAGTTCAGATAAGCTATTGTTGATTCTATCGCGTCGACGCTTTTCAATAACCTGAAAAGGAGAAAGATGACAATTAAAACTATGAAGATTGAAGATAACATAAAAGATGACGTAAAACACACACATGCTGCTCCTTTCAAATTTAGTAATAGATACAGCATGCCTAAAAAGGAATTAAACTGCATCATACAACTGTTTCGTCCTTCTAGGACTCTTCAGTGATGCTAGGGGCCAAAAGGTGGTAATCCCAAATTTCTAAACTAATGTAGAAGCAGAACGGTTAGGTGCGTAAAACGCCTTTAATTTATGAATTTAGAAGTTATATTATTTAGAAAGCATACTAGCAACTTAGACATACGACTTTTGCAGGGAGAAAAGAAATTATACATATACATTATGGACGCAATGTTTAGTATATCACTTATTTTAACTTCACCTGTATTGATCATTTGCTACATCTATTTCTATACAATATGAACACAATGTTTTGTATATGACCTACTTTCACTTTGCCTGTATTGATTATGTGCTATCATATATCATAGTGAACTCAGAATGACACACGCGTCTTTCATTAAGGTAAACATGACCTTATTGATGTTCTACATCATGGAGAGGTAGTAGATCGTAAGATTAAGATAATTACCCCTGGCCTTTATAATATCAATTGGCGAGGTATTGATTAAGTGTCTTTATGAAATAGACACAACTTACCCCGCGTCTTTTTTTTCTGTCTGTAACATGGCAACTCTGGGAGGGAGATCCACTGTAAAGACAATAGACATAAATATATGATCTGATATTGACAGAAGTTTAGAAAGTATCCTGTACGTACAGTGATCTTACCACAAAAGTTAAAAAAGAACGGAAGGCAAGAGGCAACAAAAGGCACACTACTATGAAAAGCCAACCAACATTCATGGATGATATCAAATGTTTCTAAATCCAGAAAGTGTTTTCTTTAATGTAGCTATCCTAAGTGTGTTATTATAGTATACTATTCGCATTTTTGAAAATATGTCCTTTGTTATGCGTCCGATTGAAGCTTTGCCTGTTGTATCAGATTTAACAGACGTGGTAAGACACTCATAATGAATGCTGTAATCTTGACCCTTATAAGATATAAGTTCATAAGACTCAAGTACATGTTGCACTAAACGTTCACAGAGCATTTTGACAAGTTAGTGAAACCATGTTGTATCTCACCTCGATACATCATCACACTGCCTTACTCCCATCACTGTGCTAGTAACCAACTGGACGTCCGTTCGTACATAACACATATGTTAGGAGCAAAAGCAACATGTCAATCAAGATGTTGTTGCTTGAAAATTATTATTATTTCAGATAATATATGAATGACAATCGGATTGAAGATATGGCTACAAATCCATGAGAAAAAAAAACCTTAATGAGTTAACAAATGTAGTATACTGAAGCCGTGGGAACATAGAGCATTTTTGACATTATCAATATTTTTCCCACCCTGTCAGAAACGTTCCCAGACCTCCCCTTCCTTGTCAGAAACTAGAGGTGTGTCTGAATTTTAAAAAAATCATCGATCATAGATAATCGTATGTGCATTATATGTCAACACGAAACCTTTGTTCGGTATTTGTTTATCAGCCGTTCTCATTTTTTTGCAGTAACTTTAAATTATAAAATAATTGCCTATTGTTTTTAGCATGTGCATTGTGTAAAGTTTTCTGGTTGTCTATTGTTTTAAATACAAATCTATTGTTCTAAGTGTTAAGTTACTTTGTGTATTAGTTTGATCTGTAGTTAAGCATCTCTGATGTTATTCGTTACAAAATCATTTGTTCAATCTAATTGTTATGAAGTTATTTGTTTTATCGTAATTTTTCATTTATCTTGTATGAAACAAGTATATTTAAAAAGAATAAACAAATATCTTGATAAGCCTGAATCAAAAGAACACATGTATATTTAAGAATTGTGGGAAAATTTATGTATACGTAACTTCTAACTGTATTTTGACGTATTTCAGGTTTAACTTGATGATAATCAGTAATTATCTGCTAATATCTCCAGTTAGCCTGGGAGATAGTACTAGTCTTTTGTTATTAGTGACAACACTTAAGCGATTTGCATCAATTCTAAAATTTGCATTTGTTTTACAATAAAAAAAACAGTAGAAAAATACACATGTATATCGAGATGTATTAACGTTAAGAGACCTCACACAACTCAGAAACAATACGTCTAAATGTGTATTTGGTATTCTGTAAACAAATCAAAATGATAATATCTAAGACAATAGTTTAAAACCAAGTCTATCTCCACTGGAAAATAAACAAGGTTGATGTGTATCTGACTTAAGATATCTATCAATATGTATGGGGTTAATGGCTAAAGGTCTTCGGGGCCCCACGTGCAGTCATGTGTATAGCACAAGACAAGCCCTCGGCGCACATGTGCTGTGAACGACGTTACAGTAATGTTATGATATAAGTAAGCACGATTCTTACCTTGATTTCAAATCGTCATCGAATAAGCTCTCACTGTCACTGTCGCTCAAACTGCGCTTCATTTTTCCTCAGCGGAAAACGAAATTTGTAAAAGAGTATTAGAAAACGGATGCTTGCTCTTTCCTGAACGCTGGTCGGTTTGGTCTGCCTCGTGCGTTCCCACGGTATAAATCCATTAAAAATTTGTCCGTCGGCTGAGCGCACACCTCCCCCTGTTTGTTTTCATTGGTTGAGTGACAGGCGATCGCTTGCCAGACATGCGTAGATTTTCAGAAACTGATGCTCACACGCGCACTGATTGGCTAACGTCCGTCACGAGTCAGCCAGATGGCCGGCCCGTGTCATGGATATTACAAAGAAACTACTTGTGACATGTGCCAGCATGGTTGATGAAAACAATCACCCACGTGCGGCTAGTGGTCGTCAACGCTGGCCACGGCCACAAACCGAGATGATTTAATCCAAATATTGACAAAAAATCATCAATTTATATTTCATATTGATATAAATACAAAACTCTATCTTTTCTTTACTGTAGTCTTTATATATAAATTCATACAATGTTTTAGACAAAAGTATATATTTATGATATTCCCTACTGTGGTATACAGTGCCGGGTCGTGTGCAGGTGATATAACCAGATCAACAGTTTGAGTGTTCCGTGGGAACCGCGGACTTTAAACTATTCCAGACGAGTAGCGATAGAGGTTGAATGTGTGTATGCGGCTTTAATTTCTCGCCTTCTCCCGGCGTCTGCCGGTCCCGTGTGAAAGAAATGCTCGAATTTTTAACCCAATTCACATAACTTTAAATGACAAACACAGCAAACTTTGAAGGTACGATCCGCGCTGCACATACGCGACTGTTTGTGTTTACTTTCCCGGTACAACACTATTCAGCGACAGGTGCGCCAACTGTTCGCGGGAAGTCTTATTATGTATCTAATAGAATATTTCAATATGTGAAGGTATACACAAACAATGTCTGTAAGTTTAATTGTTATATACTTTCAAGTACCTTTATGAATTATATTTTATAGCCATTTGACCCTTTGACTTCAAAAGTAAATATATATTAAGTCATATAAAAAAAAAAAAAAAACATTTTTCTTGCCGGTATTTTGTATATTGAAATTTTACCTATATGACCAAATCATCAGTAAGCAATTATGTTAACAAAAAAAATATTACCACGTTTGTAGCAGTGATATATTTCTTGACGATATGTGTAGTAGTGATATAATAAATCAATATATCTGTAATAGTGATATGTTAAATCATTATAATTATCTATAATAATGATAAACCAAATCATTATATCTATAATTGTGATTTATTTAGTCATTATATCTGTGATAGTGATTTATTTAATCATTTTATCTAAAATAGCGATATATCAAATAATTTTATCGAATATAGTGATATGTTAAATGATTATATCTATAATAGTGATATAACAAATCATTATATCTATAATAGTGATATAACAAATGATTATATCTATAATTGTGATATAACAAATCATTATATCTATAATTGTGATATAACAAATCATTATATCTATAATTGTGATATAACAAATCATTATATCTATAATTGTGATATAACAAATCATTATATCTATAATTGTGATATAATGCGGATTTCTTTTTTAATTTTTTATTTTTGAACATTAATGGCGTAATATCTTAAATAAACCTTTATTGTCATTTCAACGTATCGTCCTGAAGTTGTGTTATTTCATTGTCTAAGTCTACATTAATAAGCTGATTTGATTAAATACTAATTGTAACATATACCTGAAGCATGTTATAATCTTCCTGAAAAGTTGTGGATAATGAATATTTTCGTTCGAGATATCGAGATTTTCTTAATTGATTTCTCGAGTAGCAGTGATGAAATCACCGACGATATCCCACGGTGCGGCGGTCCACCGTACATGCGGCTACAATTAGAGGTTTATATACACCCCTTGTCAGGTTTTTTACGACCTTACTCTCACTTGTTACAGCGCTCAGCAGAGCCACGAGGGACCCTTCCCACGGGTATATAGCGCGCGCGCTGTAGGGGCAAACAGAAACCAGGGAATAAGCTTCATACATTGACGTATTTGACTGAGAAGGCCATTATAGATATATTTTCATCTCAACTCGATTAAAACAAAAATGTTAGTTTCATGATGTTTAGATTGTTTGAGGCCCAGATTTAAAATGACAAATATATTGAAATAAAGGGCTTTTAAGTTCGATTTCATGTCTGTATGTTAAAAAAAACAAGTCTAGACTAACTCCAGAAACTTTATTGGACTGTTAACAAATACAGTAAAGTACGCATTTTTCTTTAACTGCAATTATTGAATAGAAAACAATCCATACTTTATGTACGGTTAATTGGGTGATATATGTCTAGAAGTAGAGGTTAGAAATAGAATCTTCATGCTTTTATACCAATACGTAATCATGTTATGTTAAAATATATTTCATTATGATTTCGTTGTTCCAGGGTATATTTTTAAATTAATTTTAGAAAATTTGAAGAATGACATTCATTACCATTAAATATGGCAAGAAACAAGCTCCAAATTATCATTTTTCATAGAACAAAAAAAAAATAGCAGGGAAAACTTTCATATTTGATTCCTCAAATATAAATTTCTTTTCTCGTGATTAACTATGTACCTCTGAACACATATTTATTCCGTATATATTATTATAAAGTATAATATACACTACACAACTGTCCAAATGCGAAAGCCCTATAAAGCAGATTTGCCTGGCGGTGGATCTTTACTAATTCATCATTTTATTCTAAAGTAAATATCTATGAATTTGAATTATTGAAATGGCCTGGCGGTGGATCTTTACTTATTCTTCATTTTATTCTTAAGTAAATATCGATGCATTTTTATTATTGAAAAAACTGTAAATAAAGCTTCGTTGAATGATAAATATAATTATAAAAGCCTGGCAATCATTCCCGAAATGATATGCTGCATATGGTGCCCGATACAAAACTAGATATAGAGGAGATTATACTATACAGCTTCACATTCGGGTGCTTTCGTTAGTAATGAGTGAGTGGACAATTTTTGTACTTACGTATCCATATCCATACACTACATATTTCATGCATTATTTATATTTTGATTGTAATGCTATATTAAAGGGGGTTTCAATGTTTTCACTCCTTTCCTTTCGCATCTGCCCTTCTTAACATTTCAATGGAAGAACTATAGTATTTCAATCGAAGTGCCAGTATTTCATTTCTGATATTTGAGGCCTTAGGTTTCATTTTTGGATTTCCATCCGTTCTTTCAACATGAGTGTATCAATTATAAATAGAATGACCGAGTTCTTATTTTTATGTTTTACTTACGCTAAGAATTATTTTGGCTTAGTAGTCCAAAAGGCGGAACAAATATAGTATTTATAAGTACTAAATCTGTATGACTGCTTAATAAACAACACTTGCTCTCAAGCGCTTGTACGAAGGGATCACCGAAAAGGAATAGGGAAAAGGAGAGGGAAGAGAATTGAGAGGTTCAATGTGTTATATAAAAAAGTAGAAGTCTCGGAGAAGATGATAATCTTTGTGTCAAGTTCTGTCGATTGTGAATGTATGATAATTTACCATTTAGAAATAATAGTCATTTATCGCATTACTGTAAAAGTGAAATTGTTCGCGGTGTGGAAATTTTGGCTGTCATTAAATCTCCGCAAATATATCCACACGCAAACATATTTAACACCACTCAAACTGTATAGTAGTAATATATGTACATAGTGCAAAACAGTACGACTGCCAGCGCGACAATTTCCACACCGTGGACAGTTTGGAAGCTGATTAAGTGGAAAATTCCACGTACGGAAATAGTGGCTTTACAGTATCAATGAAGTACTAATGTTTGGTTTTTTGTTTGTTTTTGTTTTTTTGTTTTTGTTGTTGTTGATGTTTTTGTTTGTTGTACGTTTTATGTATTTGATGACCTTTCCTGGTTCTTTCCAAAAGAAAGAAAAATAATCCTAGATCGAAGATATGCTACTAAATAACATTAGTATTTTTTTTGAATTTCGAAACTATCGAATTTCAAAATCACAGCTGTATGATGCAGTTTTATTTTTTTTTCGGCATACTGTATCTATTACTAAATTTAAAAGGTGCAGCATATGTTTGTGTTACGTCAAACTTATATGACCATTAGACTTCATAGTGTTTCCCAAATCTATGTGCATTATTTTGTATGCAGCTGGTGGATTTAGGTTTAACACTATACAATATAGAAAGTACATACAATCAATGGTATCATATCCAAACAAACAAAGTCCCCTATGACAGGTTATAAATACTAATGAGCATAACGGTATGACTGTTTTATGTAACATGTGACCCACATGAGCTTATTTCCTCCCTAAACAAGCATTTTATCGAATGTTTTGCCAAAATATTGAAAATTACATTTCAAAATCAACGTCCATGATTAACCATGATACATGCATTCTAACAATTAATTCTGCTAAATTGCCTCGAAAGATTAGTTGGTTATCACTTGGTATGCTTAAAAATACCCATTAAAAGAGTCCAAACTCTAACCATAGTACTTTTACAGTTATTTAAAAATATATTTACAGTCTACACTTGCATTCACTCGATAACCATTGTTCCAAAGACTATCATTATCACCTCATAACTGTACTCAAAACACGTACCATATCATATGACGTCGACAACAATGCATTTGAAATGAATTTCCGAAGATATTAACAAAATTGTTACGACAATTTCACAGAAAGATACTGTAAATATAAGGATAAACTTTCCTAAATAATTTAAACTCTTAACTTTGAATAGATTGACTTGAAAGTACATACGATCAATGGAAATAGATTGGAAGACTTACAGGCTCAAAGTGATGTATACAGCGAAAGTTATTTTGAAAACAAGATATTATTATCAATATCTTATTTTGGATATCGTTATGAGTTTTAAAGTATGTAGACGAACACGTATTTCAACAGCACAGCAGATATATACCCATAGTGAAGTACTAATTAGATACTGCTTATTGGCATTGCAAAGCCTCGTCTAGTATATAGTCAAAAAGACAATGCCGTAATTTTGTTTTAAAGTAAAAATACGAAGATAATGATTAGAAGCCTGAATACAAGGGGTCATCAATGTCTAATTTTGGATAGTTTAATGAGTTGTGTGTAACGTATGAAGACAATAATGTAGAATTTCAAATCACAGCAAACTGTACCGTATAGGGAAATATGAAATAGAGAAATACTCTCAAATCAAATCAATATCTGTTTCATAAAAATCATCATGTTGTTTTTTGTTATAATAAATAAAATATATTTCAAATCTATTTCTTTTGATATTTTAACTGTGTAGCGTTATTGCCAGTTTTTACATGATAAATCATTGTTATGATGTTTGGTTAAAATTAATTATAATTTATTGTTCTGGTAATTGCTTACGTACAATTACGAATTCTGAGTTATCAAATGTCTTATCATATAGGTTGTAATCAAGTTCTTTTGAAACGAAAGATACTTAATGAAACGTGACCTTCATAATTAGTGTGAGTTAATGTTCAACTTTTTGGAAGTTGCATATTCAAAGTAAAACTCAATATTTAAATTTTGAAAAAGATGAAATGATATTTGTTTGATTTTCGTATTATTTGAGATACAGCAACGCAGATTGAGTTTTGTCTTATCTTTAATATTGGCTGTATTATTATAATGTTGTATATTCAAAGCCAAACTTATTATATTTTGAAAATAATATAATTTTTTTACCTTTTCTTTCACAAATTCTGTACATAATGCAAATGAATTTTATTTTTCGAAGTTGCTGATGGAAATAACGATTACAAGCTTACTGTCGCAATTATATAATCTCTTTTTTATATTAATTACGAATTTGGATATTAAATTATCTATATATAATGACATATAAAATAAATCAAATAAGCATAATTTGTTTAATAATGAAGAAAGGGTAGATATTGAGCAGTAGGATATAATGATAGGAAATCCCAAATAGAACAAATAATCATTACTTATTCAGATTTAATAATACGGCAAAATAATGCAATTTACAAAAAAACTGTAAATGAAATATGTTAACACTGTAGATGTAAATAACATGAGATAAAATTATTAATATAATACAAGTTATTATCCTTAAGAAATGACGAAAAGAAGACGACAAAATTTTAAAAAGAAATTCTGAAATTTAAAATTGTTCAACAAATATTTTTTAAAAGTTTGTTTATCCACGATGTTTTTTTTACGAATCCATACATAAACCCAATCCAACACCTGGGCACGCGCTGTCAACCTCTGGCACGCGACCTTCTGTACACTGGAAGTGTCAATAAAACACTAATTTACCTGTGTCGTTAAAGCACACACGAATTTACCGTTATATGTCTTCCCGTGTTTATCTGTTTGTTGTCGAATTGTCACTCGTGTCACCATAGATAGCTGTACCGTTAACGTGTTAAACACCTGGTAGAAACTCTTGTCAGATTTTTGTCATTCTGTCATGATCCCATTACCCTAGTGAGATGACAAGTGTCAACGCCTAATATTCCCCGATACATAAAGGATTCATAGTAAAGATCCACCCCGTTTTATGCTCCACTACCGTTATGTGACACGGGCCGGCGAGTCGATCACGCCAGAGGACGCTACAGCTAGCGCTGTGACACGACGTCTCGCTCGAGTAACCACACACTGCAAGGCCGTGGAAGCCTCGCGGACGCATGCGCATTGATGAGTCCTGATTAAAAGGTCGGAAGGACGAGGATGTACTGACACTGTGCACCTGGCCTCTTTTAGTGACGTCACATGGTATTTGAACAGTTGAGCGTAGCTGATATATTGATTTTTTGGTGTCAGTGCAGCGTGGCAGGTTTTATTGTAGAGTGTGTCGCGTTGTTCGACAACAAGACACGGACGATTTACAATATCCTGCATTTTATGACACCATGTTTTTCTGCCATTTGTTTAATTATTCACCAGCAGCAACGAACCATGGAATATAAGATTGAGCATATCCTTATCAATGTACATCATCGTTTTTTGGCATGTTGAATAGAAATGTTTTGTGACACTCGGTTCCGTACGACATGTTGAAATTATAGTTCAATTCGAACTGAACAATCAATATATAATGAGCGTCAGTGTAATTCCAATGAAATATGCCTTTAAGATTGCCTGTATTTTATTTCTTTAATTTCAGCGTGAAAGAGTTAGAGAAAATTTTAATTCGGATTTACTCACTTGATATTTATTTTCAATAAAATGTTATACTGGGAGAAAACTTCAACTTAGAACGTTTCTTTTTAAATGTATTGATTTTTTATCGTAAATACCTGTTTGTGAATTTAATTTTTAATTTCAATGCATTGTAATTTAATTTTTATTGGGGAAATTCAAAAATGGCCAAAGTCTACTTAAATTAAAATTTTCAAAATGTCGTCTTAATAATTATTTTGAAAAGATGGTTAATTTTGTTGAATGGATTTTATTAATAAAAGTAAGAATATCTCGCAAGGTTATATTTTATACCCCGCGTTAAGATATTATGTATATCCATATGTATATGCTTAACTGAAATAATTGCATAATTTTATCTTCATTATTTGCATTTTTGTGAAGAATATTTAAATTCTAACCATTTCAGTTCGCCCGGATGTTTATTGTGGAAATATCATTTAGTAATGAATAAAATGGTGAAAGTATTTTTTTAATGATATTCATATTTCGATATACAAAAACATGATACAAAGTATATAGAATTAAAATAATGTGTTGCGACTTAATGGACTGTTGTAATAAAAACATATTACTTTCGAGTACAGTACGATCATACACGTAAGTCATTTCACACAAAGTTCTATGACAATTTTTCTGATACGACAAAGGAATGAAATATAGTAACCTTACTTACGATGTTACGACGTCTAAATACTGTACAAATATATTAACCTTACTTGATAAGCGAGGTTTACATTAAGTTTTAAAAATATGATAACCTTAACTTATAAGCAAGGTCTATATGACGTTTCAGTTGAAAAATATAATAACCTTACTTGATTAGCAAGGTCTCTGACGTTTAAGCTAAAAATATGATAACCTTACTTGATTAGCAAGGTCTATGACGTTCAATTGAAAAATATAATAACCTTACTTTATTATCGAGGTCAATTATGTTAACATTGAGTAAAGGAAATATAATAACTTACTTGATTAGCGAGGTCTAAGATGTTTACATTAAGTTAAAACAATATAATAACCCTACTTGATAAGCGAGGTCTATGCCGTTTACATAAGTTTAAGAATATAATCTTACTTGATTAACGAAATCTATGACGTTTACATAAAGTTTAAAAATACAATAACCTCCCTTAATTAGCCAAGCCTATGACGTGATTAGACACATTCATAGCCTTGACATAAAGTATAAGAATACAGTAACCTACTTTATAAGCCAAGATTATGACGTCAAAATATAGCAGAAAAATATAATAGCATGTCTCATTAGTCAAGTCTATGGCGTTTACATACACTATCCAAATAAAGTAACTCACCACACTGCCAGGGAAAATACCAAAGTGTCAACAAAACCATGATCCAAACTCAAAATGTATTAAACAAGGGACAAAATAAGAACAACGGAAAGATTTACACGGAGACCCTTGAAACAGTAAAAGAGAATAAGACCAAATGTTTCAGAAGAGTAAGTGTCTTCTGCTTCATCGACGACATCCACCATGTAAATCTAGGTCCTATCAAAATAAATAACAAGTCATCAAAATGAGAACTAAGGTATTATTCTCAATCAAAACAAGAAGGCATACTAAATATCCATGTGAAAACGTATCTTGCTTAAATAATCGGAATCATTTTTGCAAATTGAACTCCTAAATGATACTTACATCACGGAAGAAAAAAATTGAAGCCATGCGATCGAAGTAAACCGTGTTTTTCTTTTGACTGCTGCTGTATCAATGTACATCATCGTATTTTGGCATGTTGAATAGAAATGTTTTGTGACACTCGGTTCCGTACGACATGTTGAAATTATAGTTCAATTCGAATTGAGAGATCAATATATAATTAGCGTCAGTGTAATTCCAATGAAATATGCCTTTAAGGTTGCCTGTGTTTTATTTCTTTAATTTCAGCGTGATAGAGTTAGAGCAAATTTTAATTCAGATTAACTAACTTGATATTTATTTTCAATAAAATGTTATACTGTGAGAAAACTTCAACTTAGAACGTTTCTTTTTAAATGTATTGATTTTTTTATCGTAAATACCTGTTTGTGAATTTAATTTTTGATTTCAATGCATTGTAATTTAATTTTTTATTGGGGAAATTCAAAAATGGCCAAAGTCTACTTAAATTAAAATTTTCAAAATGTCGTCTGAATAATTATTTTGAAAAGATGGTTAATTTTGTTGAATGGATTTTATTAATAAAAGTAAGAATATCTCGCGAGGTTATATTTTATACCCCGCGTTAAGATATTATGTATATCCATATGTATATGCTTAACTGAAATAATTGCATAATTTTATCTTCATTATTTGCATTTTTGTGAAGAATATTTAAATTCTAACCATTTCAGTTCGCCCGGCTGTCTATTGTAGAAATATTATTTAGTAATGAATAAAATGGTGAAAGTATTTTTTTAATGATATTCATATTTCGATATACAAAAACATGATACATAATATATATCGTTAGAATTAAAATAATGTGTTGCGACTTAATGGACTGTTGTAATAAAAACATATTACTTTCGAGTACAGTACGATCATATACGTAAGTCACTTCATCCCCAAGTTCTATGAGATCACGTAACACACACATATGCTGCACCTCTTAAATTTAGTAATAGATACAGTATGCCGAAAAATGAATTAAACTGCATCATACAGCTGTTTCGTCCTCCTGGGACTCTTCAGTGATTGTTTCTGATACGACAAAGGATGAAATATAGTAACCTCACTTACGATGTTACGACGTCTCAATACAGCACAAATATATAGTTACCTGAAGGGATAAGCAATGTTTACAAATTAAGTTTTTAAAATATTATAACCCTACTTGATTAGTAAGGTCTAAGATTTTTACAATAAATTAAAAACATATAATAACCCTACTTGATAAACGGGGTCCATTGTGTTAACATTGAGTTAAGGACTTAATAATAATAACTATCTGGATAAGCGAAGTCTAAGATTTTTACATTAAGTTGACAAAATATTATAACCTTACTTGATAAGCGAGGTCCATTATGTTAACATTGAGTTAAGGACATATAATAACTAACTTGATAAGCGAAGTCTTACAGTCTTATAATCTTACTTGATTAACGAAATCTATGACGTTTACATAAAGTTTAAAAATACAATAACCTCCCTTAATTAGCCAAGCCTATGACGTTTACAGTGTGATTAGACACATCCATAGTGTTGACATAAAGTATAAGAATACAGTAGCCTACTTTACAAGACAGGACTATGACGTCAAAATATAGTAGAAATATGTAAAAGCATGTCTCGTTAGTCAAATAAATGGCGTTTACATACACCATCCAAATAAAGTAACTCAAAACACCGCCAGGGAAAATACTAAAGTGTCAACAAAACCATGAAAACGTATCTTGCTTAAATAATCGGAATCACTTTTGCAAATTGAACTCCTAAATGATACGTACATCACGGAAGAAAAAAATTGAAGCCATGCGATCGAAGTAAACCGTGTTTTTCTTTTGACTGCTGCTGTATCTAATCGTCTTGCGGAGGTGCACCCACCACCCCAAGCTGTGTAAAGAGTTCTTGATATATGATCTAAGATTTTCGAGTATAAATTACAACGAACAAATGGTCAAACAGATTACAGGGTGAATATTTACAATAGCAGTGTGCATGCAGAACATATTAGCATTAAACAAATTGACCCAGATGCTAAGTTTAAGACAAATGCTATCGAAACAGATGAGTGCCTACCAGAAGCGCCTAGCGCTAAAATTCCTTATCTATGACAATATATTTACATTTGCTCTGCAATTTTCCATTGACACAATGCTAAGAGGCAGTTGCTGTCATACGCCTATAACACCCAGTGCCTCAGACTATAACAGCAGTTGGCATTGTGACGTCATCAATCTCTATTGTGACGTCATCAATTTCATTGTTGTCTTCACTTGATTTGCTGTTCAAAATCAGTCCGAAAAAAACTAAATAAGCACAATAATTCTATCAAAATGTAAATATAAGTAATGAACATTTTAGCAAATATTGTTACAGTCCTATAACACATATTGTTATTGCTGACAAACTTATACATAAAGCCCTACCGGGCTTTATTTAGTTTGTCATCAATAGCAATGTGTGTTATAGGACTGTAACAACATTTGCTAAAACATTCATTGCTTAAATAACGTCAAATTGGTTAAAGCTAACCGGAGCCTCTTGTTTAAGTCCCTGAAGTTTGCTTAATCCTTTTTTTCGGCATGCTGTATCTATTACTAAATTTAAAAGGTGCAGCACACGTGTGTGTTACGTCATCTTAAATCTCATTTGAGTCGTCGTGGCACGGTACATTATATACACATTTTCGTAGTACACTATTTGAAATTATACAGAACTAGTTTAATTTTACTTTTAAATTCATAAATTAAAGGGGATTTACGCACCTGACCCTTCTGCTTCTACATTAGTTTAGATTTTTTTTATTCCTAGCGTCACTGAAGAGCCCTAGGAGGACGAAACAGCTGTATGATGCAGTTTAATTCATTTTTCGGCATACTGTATCTATTATTAAATATTGAAAGGTGCAACACATGTGTGTTACGTATTTGTAAAGGGCTAGAGACTAAGTGATACTATCATTTAAGTGATAATATAGGAAAGTAATATCTTCAAATGTTAATGTTTAGAGATCAAAAATATTTGTCGCTTGACAAGGAGGAACACAAACATCATTTGCCATTAATCTAATCATGGAAAAAATGTACCCCTCCCGTCAGGTAAGTGGATCTACCTGCCTTTAACAAATGCACAATATATAAAGGAAGATTAATTTTGTAACCCGCTACAATATATTTTGTCGCTTGTGGCGCCTCATTGATGACAAAAAGGCGACAAAATCCTATCTATCACACCCATCGCAACGTATAGGATAATAAAATTTCTTCCTCTCAAGCTTAGTTTTCCCTCAATAACGCTTCACTTGCCCATTGCCGGCCTTTGACCGATAAGTTGATCGTTCGTGTATCAGGGGCGGGGGGTGGGGGTGGTTGTTGTTACATCCTATTTACAACCAGCGTCTTTTAGGAGGGCCTCCTGGTGTGAGCAATGTGGATGTGGGTGTAGAGTGCGTGTGTATATGGATGGTTGCGGTATGTTCGTGGAAGCCTCCTTGCGATAATCCGGATCTTTTGCCGAGTTAAAGTGCTACTACAGTGAAGTATACCGCCAAATGTCTCGAGCGGAATACCCCAATCGGTCACATTATACTAGATGGAGGTTTTTGTCCCCCGACCGAGGCCAACCGAAGTCTTTTAACTTGATATTTGATATTTGCTGCTATCAGTTTTAAGTGCCTCCAGCACATTTACATGCATTGCGCGTACTGAGTCAAGTATCAATATTGGCACTCACTAGCACATTAAACATACGAAGCAAAATAAATTTTCATCAAAATAGGAAGATAACACCGTTTGATTATATAAGTCATCTTACATCGATGCATTCTAGAAAAGAGCTATTGGTCAATCATAATTATAATTGTTTATATGAGTTGTGCTTCTATTTTATCTAGTATTGTTCGCATAAATCAAAGACAAAGTGAATTCTTTATCTCTCGTCATTGGATTGCGCTGTCATACCTGACGGATGTGTGCTATTAATAGAATCTCTCATCCCCTTGGGATGAGTGAGGCAGGGGAATCTCAGTCTGAGAGCTAAGCCTTTAAAGATGCCAAACATGAGGCTTGTCGAGGTAGATTAATAGAATCTATCACCTGTATGTGATGTAGACTGAGTAATCTCAATCCGAGGGTAAGATTTATTAATTTTAGCACAAAGCTTTGCCGAGTGCTAAAATCATAAATCTAATCGCGAAAATTTAGATTTATCGGTCTACATTTTACAGGGGTGAATATTTTTTAAATTTTTCTCCACACTTTCTCAACGTACCATAAGTTGTAACGTGAATATGTTGCATCTCGCCATTATCAATAGCAGATGCAATGTGTGATGAAATTCTTGGCGTTACTCAGGTTAGACTGCATGCTGTGATGACGCGATAGGGATGTTTAAGAATAAAAGCGCATGTGAGTTGTCTTTTCCTTGTCCCAGTTAAAGCCAGGTATATTGTTTACTTGGCAAAAATGGGAAAGAACATGTGAAGTGTAGGAGAGTTCCCATTGTCTCACTCCCGAGAGGTAAATTATCATCTTTTCTTTTACCTTGTTTACCCTTAAAGGCCCAATATACGTAACGTCGGGAATTATTTTGTAATTCTGACAATTTTTGAATTTAATCCAGTTGATAACCATGCAAAAATAAGCCTAAAACGAAGTAAACCTGAGCGGTAACTAACAAGAAACTCTTGACAGAAAAATTTAAAGAATTGAAAATTATTCAGGTGGGGCCCACTTCAACAACAAGCCGAAGTTAGAAAACAGTTCAAAATGGACGCGTGTTTACAAATACCGTGTTTCAACTGCTGTCGTACCGGTTACCGCGTAAGAATTCATCTTTGATATTGCTGATATCAGTTAATCTTAGGTAAATCTATAAATATCATAAGTTATAAGGCTTGATTTTTGCTTCAAGTTTTGCCAAAAGTTACGCATATTGGGCCTTTAAATGCAAGACAAAGATTATATGCTGTGATTGAGTTGTTGACGTGATGCGGTTGTATTGTTTCTATTTCTCGGAAATATAGTTTATATTTCATGATGACAGGTGGTAGACTCCGCTGGTGGATTTTTAGTCCCTGAGGTTTGCTGGAGCCTTAATGACCACAGTTATGTCATTTGAGTAGCGACATGGTTCATATTATACACATCTTCATAGTACGGGATTTGAAATTTTACAGTTTTTTCTTAATTCATAAATCAAAAAAGTTTTACGCACCTGATTTCTCTGCCTCTACAGAGGCGGTGCTACGTATGTTTTCGACATACTTCATATATTACTGAGGAGTGTGAGTTTGTGTATATGTGGGTGTTAGGTTAATCTTTTATACATTTTTTTCTGAAAAGAAAATTATAATCCATCAGAAAAATAACGACATGATAATGAAAAAAGAAAACTGCGAAGTATTCGGAGTGTAATATAATAGGAGATGGGGTCCGCACATGCAACCGTTCTCTTCCAAGCATGAATTGTTATCTCTTATAATTTTCATTTGAAAATTTAACACTTGTGATGGTTGAAAAACATATCTACATTGAAAACGACGATTTTCTGTTGAAAGTCCTATTCCGAGATTCCTTTGGCCTTTACGCCATACCGGTACTTAATACAGATATATGTCTGGTGTCAGATATGACGTGGAGGCCAGAGGAAACTCGGGCTTGTGTGAGTCCCTTCATTGTTTCCAAAAATGGTCACCGAGAGGCCGTCCTAAAGTGAGAAATGACCTTAGCTGTTAAGAGGACGTAGTACATAATAATACCAAAGCCAAACTAGTCTTACTGTTAAAGTGGAATTGTTCGTGGGGTGGACATTTTCGCTTATTTCCCTGTCATCAAATCTCCGCAAATATGTACACGCGGACATATTTAACACCACTCAAACTCTACAGTGTGAAATAGTTTATAGGTACATAGTGCAAAACAGCATGTCTAACATCGCGAAAATTTCCACACCGCGAACAGTTTGGAGGCTTGCGTTAAAGCGAAAAATTCCACTCGCGACATATTGACTTTTACAGTATGTATTGAGAGCAAATATTTACCCATTCACCCCTGAAGACACATTTAAACTCTTCCAATGCAAAGGTTGGAAAGGTTAATTATGAAATCTCAGGGGTGCCTCAGGATACGAGCTGCAAGCCTTAGATACGGTCTCCTTAATTGACTTTGCTGCCCAGTCAATGGTACTATTCTGCAAATATCACTCCATCGTTTTCAGTAAAACAAAAGCAAGGGGGTGTAAAATATCATTGTTTTTTGGTCTTTGTTCCATTGAGAAATATTCTGTATCTTAAAGTGATATGAAGTGACGTTTTTGAGAAAGCTCATTAGAGTGTTTACTTGTTGTGATTGTCAATGATACTTGGTCCTCATTTTGAGAACTTTATGTTCACTTGGATGTGAAAAAGATCTACATGGCGTGTGTCGTCGATGAAACAGAAGACGCTTTCTGTTCCGGAACACATGGTCGTATTCTCTTGTAATTTTTACAAAGGTCTCCATGTAAATATTTCCTTTGTTCATATCTTGCCCTTGTTTACTTGAATTTGAATTCGGATTATGATTTTGTTAACGCTTCGGTATTCTCTAATTTATCTTCAGAAGAACAGGGAGTGTTAGGTTCACATACATCACCAGTCGGATAACCTATCCTATAATTCCTGTTTATTATCCTTACTTTACCTGTAATGGTGTTCAATGCTAAGGGATTGCCATGGTAATGTTTCCAATGTGCTTTCTAACAAAGTGCTGATTTACATTTAATGAATATGTACTTCTCGCTACGCTACTAATTTGAATTATATTCAAATATCATATTGACGAAATAAAAACAGTTAATGCAATTTCGCTAATATCCAGTAATACCATTTTAATAAATAAATACTCTCTAATGTGATTTGTATACGATTAAGATGAAATCTAATATAGCCCATGACACGGGACAACACGTGGAGGAAGATCGATGAATAACGAATTGATCACCGACCTTTCTAGTGGGATTCTCGCGTTATCGCCTAGTTTTTCTCGTGTGAAAGACGGGGGATCTGAACATTAAGTCGACACTCACATTTTGCCCACCTTTGGTGAAATCTGCGGTCTCACGAGCAGATTAGCGGGTTACGACCACGTGTGCTCCTTTGTAACATATCTGTATCATTATAGAGTAATTAATCAACAACTATTACGAATTACTTAATACAACGTAACTCCACGCCTACTGTCCTTGTCAGCTTTGATTACAGATACTCTTTTTTGTTTTGTATGAATTTCATTCAATAATGTAATAAATTCTTCAAAGAAATTAAAAGCAAATAATAATGTAATATTTGTCACATAGTTATGGAATCAATTATCAAATGTTTATTTTTTAAACACGGAATGGATAATTTATTTGTCTGGAAGTATATGTAAAGTTACGTGTTTGGAAAAAAAGCTGACAATGCTTAAACATTTCGGAGCCGTGATAGGAAATGACCGGAGACTATTCAATATCCGACCGATAAAAGGTACCCCACCATTGCTCTATCAAGTTAAATACAATGCAAGACAATCCGAAAGTGTGCAAGGGAAAAGGTGCATGCTCTGGCCTGTTAGATCAAATGTTATTATAACGGAATTCGCCAATCACTTAAACACGCAAAGTTGCCGTTTTCCACCCTGAGAAAATTCTACGAAGCTACTTTCCCAAACATAAAACCAGCAGTAATCGATTCTCGCACCAGTATGGCGAACCGTTCCCAGCGCTGCACAGAGGGATCGATAAAGGTCGAAGGGCTCCGGATTGACCTGCGTGTTTTTATAGATTTGTAAATATCGCCCCCTCGGAGGTTTAGCTAGCATGCGGGACGACTTTGTGTGGACAGAGAGCGTGTGTGAGAAGATGGTGATGGAAGTGAAGATAGGATAGAGAGAAAGACAGAGAAAGAAAGATATTAGTTGAATAGCTTTGAATTCTAAGAAGGTTGTTTATTTCTTAACATTTTTATAATATTAATAAACATTTTATTTTTGACTCTGACTGACAAAACGTGATAGGGTGGACACAGAAAGGTCTCAAAGTATATGTTTCTCAACTTGAGTAGCGCCGTAATTTAAGATAAAATAAATATTTCATTTCCTCAGCATATTTCATTCTTGGATTGGAAAAAGAATAAGAGAATAACGAAGTGTCAACAAAACCAAAATCTATTATAAAGGGACAAAGTATATATATGAACAAAGATTTATATAGAGACACTTAAACAAGTACAAGATAATAAGACCAAGTGTTCCGGAAGACTAAGCGTATTCCACTGCATCGATGACATCGATCGTTTAAAATTGGGTCTCAACCAAGTAAATGTCACGTCCTCAAAGTGAGAACTGAAGCACCATTCTCAATCACAACAAGTACCTGGAAGCCATATCAATGAGCATATTCAAAAACACACACCATATTTTCAAAATGCATTTTACGTAAATGGTCGCAATCATTTTCGCAAATGTAATCAGCTAACATTTTTAGCAAATTGACACAGGGAAAATGCAAGGACATTACGAAAATGTGTTATGGAAAGGTAAGGGTCTTCTACTACATCGAAGATGTTAAAGTCACTTCATAGCGGATAGTGAAAACATGACACAAAAAAGTAGGACACAACGTGTTCAGAGTCTTAATTAACGAGGTTAGTGTGTTCGGCAGTGGTTTGCATATGTCACGAAATATATATTATCATTATTGTTGAAACTTAAGTCATGATAAATGAAGCAAACTTTTGAACATCGAAATTATGTTGGGGAAGCGCGGGGGTTACTACCTGAAAAGGTAAATATTTCAATCGGAAAGACAAAATCGGTCTACAACCCGTAAGATCGTTGATGAACAGCTTACAAAACGGGATTAATGTAATCACTGGTATCACTATCACCCCAGTAAATTGTCTATCCTCGCTTCTTTGACAACAATGATATGGCGTGCATGTAATAAGGAATCAATGAGTAAGTTTGGAATTCCTAGTAGCTGTGACCTAAATATTAGGTAACTGGTATGCCCGTCAGGATATATCTGGATAACCTTCTAATCCACTGAAAAGTTACAATCTATGCAGATTAAAAAAATGACTATTATAACAATTATCTAAAAAGTCATTTTAAACAGACGAGTGTGTCTCATTAAATTGTCATTTTCAAAACTCAATTCATCAGGTTGGTCTTAATTTAGGTTAAGTTTGTTTTAAACAAAGACAGGAAATGAAACATTAGTTTGTGTGCATCAGAAATTCAATGACATCAAAAAAACGTTTACTCTTCCGGAGCACCTTGTCTTATTCGCTTGTACATTTTCAAGACTCTCCGTGTTAATCTTTTCTTTGTTCATATTTTGCCCCTGGTTTAATCGATTTGGATTCTCTGATATTTTTATTGGTTTTTTTGTTTTTTTGAAATATGTGTACTGAGTGAACTTCTACAGATATTAGCTTGTATGATTTTCCTTTTTAATTAATATAGATGCCTGAGGATAGTCTTTGGACGAATAATAAATGAAGAGATAAAAAATGATATAAGGATATTTCCTCAATGAAGGCTGCTGACGAACATACTTCGGGTCAAGGGATTCAAGAGATGCAGGTTGCTCAATACTATGGGTAAGTTTTATGATCGCCATCTTGGTCCCATTGAGAAATATTCTGCATCCTTTTATGATATGAAGGATATTTTTGAATATGTTCATTAGCATGACTTTTTGATAATTGTGATAATAAGATATGCAAATAATACCTCAGTTTACACTTTGAGATGGTGACATTTACGTGGATGTGACCTATTACATGGCGGGTCGCGCCGATGAAGCAGGATACGCGTACCCGTCTAGAACACCTGGTCTTATTATCTTGGAATTTTTTAGGGGTCTGCGTTTAAATCTTTTTCTTTGTTCATATTAATTTTGTTCCCTAATTTAACATATTTTTATTTCAGATTATGGTTTTGTTAAAGCTTCGGTAGTCTCTGATTTTCTTCCCTAAAGAAATAGTGTGTGGACGAAACAAGAATGCCACGAAGGATACATACGTCTTATTTATCTTTCTTTCCCATAACTGCAATGGTGCAAATGATATAACGTAAATTAATAAACAGTTCTGGTTTTATATTTAACATCGGTCCTTACACCTGGGAATGTTTGTAGAATTTGAGGAACAATTATCCTAACAACTTAATACATGAACATTTACTTGTAACCATATATCAGCAACACTGGATTGTATAGCCATGCTGACCGCATTCATTTAGATGTATTAATTTATTTGTTCGGCGTACTAAACGTTGTTCCCTGTTCACGTCACTATGGTAATAACGTTATTATTTAAACGTGTTAGATGACCTATAATTACTTCAATTCGACACTGGCCACTTTGTATCTACGTGGAGAATTCAGTACCGCCATTAAAAGCCCGACCGGCGTTATCGCCTGCAAACTCATGTAGTTGGTTGAATAGGTAATTTGTGTGGGAATGGGGAGGTGGAAACCCTCTCAGAGCAAGCCATGGGACTGAGATATTTAATTACATAGGGACACGCGAACACTAACAGCACACTGCCGGTGTTACATAGGTAGTACTCGGGCGTGTAAAACACGTACTGCGCCATGCAGTTGTAAAATGTCGTCACTTTGATGTCAAATTGTTATTTGTTTAGGTATGTCTCACGTGATGCACTTAAGTAAAATTTGTCTTTGTTTTTCATGCAATCTTTGTAAACATGCCATATTATGCGATCTCAGGAAATATGCCTGAAAGATGACACAACACACATATATGCTGCACCTTTTAATTTTAGTAATAGATACGATACAGTATACGGAAAAGATTTAACTGCATCATACAGCTGTTTCGTCCTTCTAGGACTTTTTAGTGATGCTAGGGGCCAAAAGGTAAGAATCCAAAATTTCGAAACTAAATTAGAAGCAGAAGGGTCAGGTGCCTGAAACCCTTTTGATGTATGAATTTAGAACTATAATTAAAATAGTTCTGTATGATAATATTTGTTCTTCGATTAAAGATAATAATTATAAGTTCTTACTTTGCGGGCGTGACATTTACTTGGATGTGACACAGATTTACATGACGGGTGTCGTCAATGAAGCAGAAGACGCTTACTCTTTCGGAACACCTGGTCTTATTATCTCGTACCTTTACAAGGGGCTCCGTGTGAGTCTTCCCTTTGTTCATATTTCGTCCCTGTGTTCTGATAATGGTTGTGCTGACGCTTCGATAGAGTCTGATTTATTTGGTGTTACTGATGATACCGCATGGCACATATCATTTGACGTCCTGTGGTCATTTATTCTAATTTATAAAAATCCACTACAGGGGGTAGATATTGGAGTTGTTGTTCTATTTTTACGTTTGTTGCTATCATTGTAATTATTTCTTTTGGTACAGTAAATCACTTTGATTTTGCGAATATTTTATTTTGCGAGCTTTCTTTTTCAGACAGTATTCGTGATATCATAGTTGTTGTTCTATTTTTACGTTTGTTACTATCATTATCATTGTCTACAGATAGAAATCATCCCGAGGTATTTGAATTCGCGAATGAATCTCCTCGCGAATTAACGCGGAAATAAATACCTCGCGAAATATGGGTGATTTACAGTATAAATGTATTTATATAACGACTGTGATATCTTTGACCTATGTTAATGTTCATAGTGTCGAACATGTTTTATAAGCAATTGATGCACGAATAAAAATATGTGCAATATATGTTTACAAGGGAATGGGCAAATGTATACAACATCCATTATGCAATATGTAAAATATATATAAAAGGCTATGCACATATTCACAAAAAGAAAACTGTTCACGTGCATGGATACAATGGAAACAGTTATATTTTTACCTCTATGTCATGTTCATTGCACCATTGGAACAATGTAATCAAACATTATTATACAGTGGGAAAATGTACATTATTGTTATTGAAACAAAGTATATATTTATACAATACAAAAAGAATAAATGTAATATACTTACATACAATGGAAACAATTCACTCAACCATTGTGGGCTTGGAAAACATAATCATTCAGTGAAAAATGTACATTGTTTGCATGGAAACAAATTATATGTGTTACGGTAGATAAATATATTTTTTACAATGCTCAATATCTTATTTCGAAACAAAATATTTTGTTACGGTACATAAATATATTTTTTACAATGCTCAATATCTTATTTCGAAACAAATTTTGTTTTTACTTACTTTACTATCCGCACACTTTTACCATTATAATATTATGATTGTATTGGAAGGAATAATATATGACATACCATTAATGAGTTTTAGGCAATTCATTGAATCCGACACAAACAAAAATACAGTTAGATAATATTATCACAACTGTCACAAATGTATTGTAAGTAGTATCTTTGAATCAGAGATCTACATGTAGATAAGACAATATGTTTGAAGTCTAAGAGATAGAATCTTTAAACAAGGCTAGGACTGTTTTTTTTTTAAATATTAAAGTATATGCAATATCGATTTTTATTTCGGACTATGGTTTTCTTGGCGCTTCTGTATTCTCCTTTTTTATAACAATAAAATGTCGTTGAATCAAACATATGATAACATGCTTGAAATCCAAGAAATTAAATAATTGAAAAAGGCCAGCGCAATTTTCTCAATCTAAAACATAACAATAAAATGACTTGTATTCGACTATGTTCTCATCACTCACTCTCGTTTACCCTAAACTTATGTGTAGATTTTCACAGTGTTTTGACATTGACATTTCTCCAGGGACCAGGCATTAGGCAAAGAAATCATTATAATTTAGTGTGGGTAAAAAAATCTCGTTCTTTTCTTATTAATTGTCCGTCACAGCATATTGCTCGCCTCTACTCGCCTCTTATCCCACGTCGCTACAGGAAGTCTATCAACTAATCACATTATCGGATTCGGTTACCGGAATCAGGGAAAGTTTCCCACAAGTTAGAATACATGATGGATTCCAGCTAGCGATCCATAGTGGTTAAAAACCTAGCAAGCTTAGCACGATTTTTCAGAACGGCTTCAAAAATATATTCCTCGATATTTGCTATTTTAGTAAAACTTTCATTCCTCCCAAAAACCTCAAATGTCGCCATTTCGCTGTGTGGCTGCAGTTTGCGGCTAACTTAAGCCTTTGAATCGACTAGAAATGGACTTCAACTGAAGTGGTTAAGCTGACCATGCTTTGAGTCAGAGCAGACAGACGACAGAGCTAAATTGTGGAAGGTCTGTATTGACGGATACACATGCCGAACAGAGGTTTACAATCAACCCTAATTACCCGGAATGTTGTGAGCAGATTCACTATCACCTGCGAATGTAATATCTGATAAAAAGAATTTGTTTTCGTTTCCAGTCAAAATATATTTATACATGTATTAATACACTTTATTAGCCTTTTTGTTAACCATTATTGTATCATATTTTATTTTTTTTTATTGAAAATGGTTGAGTGGAGGTAGTGGATATTATAAGAGAGTGGTGACGAAATCATATCAAAATGACATTAGCAAGATAATGATTGGTAGAGTATTTTGCTTGTAAGGAATAGCAAAGGGTTTTATGGCATCTACACATGAATATTATGAAAAAAATATCTATTGCTTGTAAGACTAAGATAACTTATCACACGCTATGAGTTTGGGGGATGGGGGTGGGGGTGGGGGTATGATGTTCCAAGTTTCCTCCACAACTTCGAAGCTGTTACGTGGTTGAAGTCATTGGTCATCATTCGCCCCAACAAAATAATCAACAAGGATATATCTTTTAAGTAAATAAAGAAAAGTAGAAAGTTCATTTGTTATTTGAAAAATTATTATTAAAATATAATTTAATCTAATTTAAAACAAGAAGATTAACATTAGAAACGTAATTTAATAACAACATATCATATTTTTCTGGAATAGAAACATACTTATCCATATCTATAAGTCACGTGGTCATTTTGATTATACAACATGTGTGTTTATCACAATTAACATTATACATGTATCTATTGCATGTGGTTCCATTGTAAGTGAAGGACTTGGGTTAGTTCGGATAGCATTATATAAAATATTTTGCACTTGATCTTCCTGATAAAATACACATATATTATTTACAAATTGCATTACTTATCTTCCACATTGTCCTCTTGTTCATACAAAATATGTATAAATCACAAATTACATTATACAAAATACAAATACACGTCTAAAACAGCATTCTATACTACATCTTTAACGTGGATCTCTTATCAATAAGCTATATGTATTTAAGCATTAAACATCATTCTGTTCCGTGTTATAGGACCGTAACACGGAACAGAATGATGTTTAATGCTTATATTTACATTTTTCCATCGGTTTTGATAATAAATTCATATTTGTTTTCTACATTTGTTCTGAAATTTAAGGTAGATTTCTAATAAATGGAACAGCGAACATCCATTATCGACCGGCTATTTCCAACGTTATGATTATGACGTCACAATCGTAATGACGTCATAATGACCAGTCCAGTGGTATGCTCTCATAACACGGAACTGGCCTTGGTAGTGTTATATAGTGGCAATGCAGAGCAAATGTAAATATATGGGTATGAATAAAAACCATAGACATCTAATTATCATGCAAATTTGTTTCATCAATAAAATTACATTCTGGCATAAACGCACATGATTACTGTAAAACAACAATCTACAGTGCCAACACTCCATAGCGTCAAAAAATCAAAGCATGGAAACCTTACGCGTCAACAAATGGAAGCGTCAACAATTATGAACTTCAACAGTCTACAGCGTCAACAAAGTACAGTGTCAACATTCTACAGCGATAACAAAATACAGCGTCAACAATCTACAGCGTCAACAATCTACAGCGTCAACAATCTACAGCGTCAACAATCTACAGTGTCAACAATATACAGCGTCAACAATCTACAGCGTCAACAATCTACAGTGTCAACATTCTACAGCGTGAACAATCTACAGCGTCAACAATCTACAGCGTCAACAATCTACAGCGTCAACAATTCACAGCGTCAACAATCTACAGCGTCAACAATCAACAGCGTCAACAATCTACAGCGTCAACAATTCACAGCGTCAACAATCTACAGCGTCAAAAAATCAAAATATGGAAACCTTACGCGTCAACAAATGGAAGCGTCAACAATTATGAGCTTCAACAGTATACAGCGTCAACAACGTACATCGTCAACAATATGCAGCGTTAACAATATACAGCGCAAACACTCGAAAGCGTCAAAAACCAAACAATGGAAATCTTTGGCGTCAACAAAATAAAGTGTCAACACTTTTGAACGTCAACAGTCTACGGCGTCAACAAAGTACAGTGTCAACAATATGCGGCGTTAACAATTTACAGTGCCAACACCCCATAGCGTCAAAAAAAATCAAAATATGGAAACCTTAAGCGTCAACGAATGGAAGCGTCAACAATTATGAGCTTCAACAGTATACAGCGTTAACAAAGTACAGCGTCAACAATATGCAGCGCAAACACTCGAAAGCGTCAAAAACCAAACAATGGAAATCTTTAGCGTCAACAAAATAAAGTGTCAACACTTTTGAACGTCAACAGTCTCGGCGTCAACAAAGTACAGTGTCAACAATATGCGGCGTTAACAATTTACAGTGCCAACACCCCATAGCGTCAAAAAAATCAAAATATGGAAACCTTAAGCGTCAACGAATGGAAGCGTCAACAATTATGAGCTTCAACAGTATACAGCGTTAACAAAGTACAGCGTCAACAATATGCAGCGCAAACACTCGATAGCGTCAAAAACCAAACAATGGAAACCTTTGGCGTCAATAAAATAAAGTTTCAAACTTTTGAACGTCAACAGTCTACGGCGTCAGAAAATTTTATCGTCAACAAGCAATATGCAGTGTCAAAAACAAAAAGCGTTAAAATATTCATGGTCAACAAATTAAAGCAACAATTTCCAAAGTCAAAACCTTCAGCGTCAACAATCGACATCGACAACAAACTACGACCTCAAAACCCTACGGCTAAATCCAATTACATTGTACCAAAACTACAGAAACATTGAGCCTCAGCGTAAACAAACCTACGTCACAAATGTTAGTGTCAAAAACCTTCAACGTCAATAAACAAAGCGTCAACAATCCCAAGCGTCAGCAAACTATTGCAAAAAGATACAGCTAAATCAAATTACATTGTACCAAATCTGCAAGCCATCTATGTACAGCATAAAGCATAAAAACCTATACAGTGTCACACACTTCAAGTCAACAATTTATTAAAATACTTACATTTACTCCACATTTGCCCATTGACACAATGCTAAGAGGTATTTGTCACCATACGCGTATAACCCCAGCGCTTAAGGCTATTATAAAAAAAAATGCTATTGTGACCTAATCAATTCCATGGTTACATGTAGCAACTCTTCATTTGCCGTTCAAAATTGTTCGAAATAACTAATTAAAGCAAACACTCTATCAAACTGTTAATATAAGATGGAGATTTTATCAAATATTGTTTTTATTGTCTGACCGAGCTTAATTAAGTTTGTCATCAATAGCAACGTGTCTTATAGGACAATAACAACATTCATTGCTTATATAACAACATCATACATTGTCAACAACTACAATCGTCAATAAAATACAGCGTCAACAATCTACAGCGTCAACAATCTACAGGTTCAACAATCTACAGCGTCAACAATCTACAGCGTCAACAATCTACAGCGTCAACAATCTACAGGGTCAACAATCTACAGGTTCAACAATCTACAGCGTCAACAATCTACAGCGTCAATAATCTACAGCGTCAACAACTACAATCGTCAATAAAATACAGCGTCAACAATCTACAGCGTCAACAATCTACAGGTTCAACAATCTACAGCGTCAACAATCTACAGCGTCAATAATCTACAGCGTCAACAATCTACAGCGTCAACAAAATACAGCGCAAACAATCCACAGCGTCAACAATCTACAGCGTCAACAATATACAGCGTCAAAAATATACAGCGTCAACAATATACAGCGTCATTATTAATAAATCAGCGTCAACGACTTGCAGTATTAAGGATACACGAGGGGAATGTGGGTGCGAGTCTTGCAGTATCGAGGATGCTTCCGTTTATATATGATGGCCTCATATTGAGCTGTTCGTCAAAGCTGAAGTGTCTTTCCTTGTGGTTTGCTGTCGCCTCAGTTCGTGTTTCTGTTGATAAAGGAATGTATTCTTTCTTCACACAGGTGCACGAAATTGATACATATTTTTTTGAATTATAAATAGTACTGAATTACCAATTACGTAAATATACAGATAAAAACCAATAAGGCTTAACGACTTGTCAACAGCGGAATAGAAAATGTGCAAGTGCCTAGCACTGGAGTTTTTATACTCTGTCGGTTGGGGTAATTTCATTTCATAACATTTCATTCACATATATATAGCACTACTACAATGTAGTATAAACACAGTTTCAAATACACTTTAGGTATTTGGTAATCTGGATCCAGGGAAACGTATTCTGTCTGAAACTCTATATAGCTACTTATTTAATTATATACAAGTGTTGGTTTTTTTTCGCATACTTAATACATTTTAACAAACGGGCACAGCAAACATTATGTCAATATTATGTAAGTGCATTCGGATTAAGCATAATCTGGTAAACAACCTACGCCCTGTCAAATCATAAGTTAACACAAATTTATCTAAGCAATGAATGTTTAAGCAAATGTTGTTACAGTCCTATAACACACATTGCTACTGATGACAAACTTGTGTAATAAAGCCCGGTTGGTAAACCGTTCATTACTTATATTTACTTTTTTTATTGAATTACCTTGCTTATTAAGTTATTTGAACAGCACATGAAGTGAACACAACAATGACTATGATGACGTCACAATAGTATATGATGTTACCGTCTTGTAACAGCATTTGCCTTCGCAATGCATTTCAGTGGAAGGATGAAGATGAAATGTAAAAATATCGTAAAGGATCAAGGTATGGATTGAATAACATTAGAAAGACCTTCGAGCTAGTTTTCTTAACAGAAATATTTATCTTGTTACATAATCCTATGAGGTTCCTTTGGAAACACCAGCTTCCGTCTCCGTGTATCGGAAAGGGTAAGAGTTATCCTCTCTGGTCTTTTGTTGTCGTTTTGGCATTGTGCCCAGACGATGCTGTGGTATAAAACTCGTTTAACATATTTCTTTAAGATCAAACCGATTTCAATCCAATCTGACTAAAATACAGGACATTGTCGCTCCGTTACTCTTCAAATACAAAGGATGTGAGAACATTCCATAAGAGATCATGCTCTGGTGATCTTTCCCATCAGCCAATCAAATTACAGCTTCCAGAAACTTGAATATGAATGTTTGTGGGTATTAAAAAGCTTTCATAATCCTACATGTGCATTTAGTCAGGTATATCAAAGGTGGGTGGTGGAATTTCAGCCGAAGTGTTGACAGGTCATGGCCGCCATTTTTTCTCGTGGTGATGGAGAGTGTGTGGCTACTGTTGCATCATGGATACGATTCTGGCGCAATATACCAGGACTCGAAACAGTCAAACTGTTCAAACAGTTCAAACTATCTTTGCTCATGAAAATTCCAACAAAACATGTATATCTTCGCATTTTGGTTTTTATAATGCCATTCAGAAAAATAAATACATAAATAAAAAGTTCAGATTTATTCAGAACTATGCTTCGACATATTTGCATTCGTAATAAGTGCTTCGTCCCGAAGCAAGTTCTAACCAAAGCTACATATGAAGCTCACTACTCGTAAAGGTCGGTTGTACTAGATTTATCTATGTACTTTAGTACTATTTACAATAGTACAAATTCGTTGAAGTAGAAAGACTATCTTCTCTCCAATCAATTAGTAGCGGCTGTAATGTCCACATTAGGTACAGTGATGGGATACAGAGGCGGAAGGTACGGAGTCTAATCATCGATCACCGATATCATAATGAAACAAACACATGTACAAACTGAATAAGGGAAATGACACTTAATAATATGGATGTAAACGCTGCTGAGACAAGTATAAAAGCTATATTGGGCCGTTTTCATTTACGCAGTTGAACCGGTTGGACCAAAGTTGTTCGTTATCACATAAATGGGGGGTTGGAAGAGGGGCGGATATAGGCCTATTGCTATCTTACTTGTTTTCCATATCATGGCTAGCCTGAAAAATGTTTTAAACAAGTTTGCGCCATGTATTGGGATGTCATAATGGAAATGACGTCATCCGATTGTCACGTGACGACAAATCATCACAACAACACTTCCCGGAGGTCTATCCTGTATCCACCATTGAGGCCTATCGAAGGTCTTTAAACATATATGCTTGAAAGGTAAATTTATTAATGATTGAGTGCAGCGTGCCACAGTTTTTTCTTAATTATATATGCGGTCAGGAAATATTTTTGTATGATTTTCATACTTTTGGTTTTTAGTATGTTTGTTGTTGTTTTTTAAGAATGGCCACACTTTTATACTGAAAGCTTCGAAATACAATAGGTAAACCCAAATTATTGATAATTTCAGTATGGTAAGTATATCGGAAAACCGGTATATGAAACAAAAGGAAACTAATCAAGTGATATGTTAGACACTGTGACCCAATAGGCAAGTAGAACGGGACTTTAACTACGCAACTTTCCTTTTCAAGGAAAAGATGATGATTAGGAAGAGGAGAACGACGACGAATGATGATGATGATGATGATGATGGTGGTGGTGATGGTGGTGGTGGTGGTGGTGGTGGTGGTGGTGGTGGTGGTGATGATGATGATGATGACGACGACGACGACGACGACGACGACGACGACGATGATGTAATGATGATGGTGGTGATGGTGATGGTGGTGATGGTGGTGGTGGTGATGGTGGTGGTGGTGGTGGTGGTGATGATGATGATGATGATGATGATGATGATGATGATGATGATGATGATGTAGCCTTTACATTATAAGTCAAATGATATATAAAAATATGTCAGGTAGCGTACAACCTTAATTCATTTCTGGTTTCTGACAAAATGAAGGTCATGTGTTTCCACCAAAAACATTATTTTGTTTGGAGTTATTAAAACAATTAGCAATGTTAATTACATATTTAGGGATTTTCAATTGATGCAAACTCGTTCTGCTGTTTGACCACAATGAATGTGAAATTAAAATCGGTTCAAATTCTTCTCGGTATAGTCTGACCAATCCTTGATGTCTTAAGTTAATTACTTCGATACAATTAAAACTGCAATTCGCCACCTGCCTGACGAAATAATTTTTTTTTACTGTACAAATTAGACACATCGCCTTTATTTTAAACAAAGAAAGCGTTAGAATTGAAAATAAAACATATGTTTTATCTTTTCAGGTAAAAAATAAATAAAGCTTCTAATTAATTTCAGTAACACCATAACCGCAAAACTTCTCTCGTTAACAAAAATGCATGCATTGTTTAGAAAATCCATGTGCATACAAGTTTTTTTTCTACTGATCAAAAGGGATAACACCTTCGCTAATTATCTGGTAAGATATCAGACGCACGAAATATACAATCCAGGGTAATTTAAAGACGCGAAAAGAAGGGTAGCATGTTTATCTTGTGGGGGAAATGATTAAATTTTTAATCAACAGTGACAATGGTTTTGTTTAAGAACAAAGAATAACACACCTTCTATAGAAAAAGTAACTCTTATGCAATTTTATCTACGGTTTTATATAAAAAAAAAGAGATACAGAGACAAAATTTTGAACATTTATCAAAAATGGAAACCAAGAGAAATAATTAATATTAAAAAGAATTTGAGAATCAGCCGCGGAGCTTGGACAGACTCTGTCACAGGGTTTCGGTTTTGTTGGAATTAAAAGAAACAAACTTGTAATCAACAGCACAACGTCAACAAAAAAACTCACCGACAACCGTTCGCTTTTAACAGGCAAAACACGTGCGAGAATTTTTTCGAACAGTTCGGTCATTCATCTCGACTTGATATTACTATAAACAGCACTATCGCCAACGCTACTTTACACGATACACGCGCATATTTCATATCGGTACGGCGCGTGCTCGGCACGTGAGTACCACCTGCCCTTGTTCAGCCTCGTTCTGAATAAGTTCCTTTGTAAGTGCTGAGTCCCTTGGGAGCTGTATTTTAGATTACATGTTGGTAAACGTATGTTTTAAGAGTGTCGGTGGCGGTTTTGAAGATAAAGGAACAGTTTTATATGAATGTATATCATTTTCTTATATCAAATTTTATGAGAAAGGGTCCAGCAGGATCACTAGTAAAAGTGCTTTAGTTTTTTTTCTTAAGTATACTGCCATTTCTGAAAAGAACCTTTGCACATTATTTACTTTTACAACAATTATTAAACAAATTATGCTTCCGTTCAGAGGACTTGATTTTGGAAGAAACCGTAGCACAAGGATTTTTGTGTAGTAGCAGATAGACCTATATTGGAAAGACGTATGTGTTCACTTCCGATTTGGGATTCGAACCCCAGCCGTCTTAGCGGAACCCGAAAGCAATAAAACCTCGGTGTTCCTGTCTCGAGTAATCCAGATATTGTGTCGAGAAACTGAAATATATAGCGATTTTCTTCACATTTGAACATTTATGCTTTTTCGAAATAGCTTCAAGAAAGATAAAAACCTTCTGTGAGATATATACATGCAGGGGTCGCGGATTATTTATAATGTTTTAAAGAATATTAAGATTTTCTTAAAAATGAAATTGAATGTAAATATGGAACAGGTTTCATTAAAAAAAAATAAGAGAATACCGAAGCGTTAACATAATCATAATCCAAACACAAAATCGATTTAACCAGGGGCAAAATATGAACAAAGGAAATATTCACATGGAGATCCTTGCAAAAGTACAAGAGAATAAGACCAGGTGTTCCGGAATAGTAAGCGTCTTCTGCTTCATCGACGACACCCGCCTTGTAAATCTTTGTCACATCCAAGTAAACATTAAGTTCTCAAAATGAGAACCGAGTATCACTGTCAATCACAACAAGTAAACACACTAATGAACATACTCAAAAACGTCCATCTTCATATCACTTAAAGATACAGAATATTATCTTAGATTGAACACTTATATGATAACAATGCATTCGGTAGAATCATGCAAATTGTCTTTTGCGGAAGAAACCAAAGAACCAGGAGAAACCCCATGCGGTAGGGTAAGTGATCCCCGTTGTTTTTCGCGTCCGATCAGAGTATAGATCCCCGGCCGTCTTGGTGAAAGGCGTGCGCGCTATCCACTGTGCCACTTGCTCCATCAACCATTTATATTTTACATTTGTACGATTTGGTATGTATTATTATGCATTTCATTATTTTCATTTATTTTGAAATATTCAGAGAGTACATACGGAATTAATCTTTGAAGACAATACTACAAAATATATCGCGCTGTGTTTCATATATCAAAATTAGTTTTTTTAGACCAATTCCTAGAAGTTAGTCATAAATAGTTGACGATCACAAATCAAAACGAACAGAAATTAGATGAATAAATTAAAGATATGTTGAAAAGTAATAGAAAGGAAAATATGAAAATGGCATACATCAGCAGTCTTATTGTAAAATATACAAATTGCAATAACTATTCATAATATTCGATTAATAAATAAATTGCATACACATACAGTTCACTTTGATGCAATTGGGAAAATGGTATTTCGAAGTTCTAAATAACGTACATTAGTTATTTTGAAAATTATTATCTAAGAATGAAGTTTTCACCGTCATCTTTATTTTTGCGCTGTATTTTTAGGTTCAGAAAAATGTTTTAATTCCCCAGCTTTATTTTGGAAGGATGCCACGGTTGCATCATATTATATGCCTTGTGTAGCGTTGATATAAAATAAGTATTGGTCCTTACAATTAATTTTTCAATGTTGTTATCAAACGAATAAAAAAAAAATTACATTTTTTCTTTTGTTTGATATGAAGTAAATTCATGAAGACCTCCTTACTATAAAAACAAATATAGATGCTGAAAACAATTCCTATTTCTGAGAGAGTTTCTATTTTTTAATAAAAAATAACAGCGTCAAAACCTCTGTGATACGAGTAATTCGTTCTGTTTGAAAATCAAATAGAATTTGTGGTAAAAATCTTGGTTTCCCTCCCTCAAGATATTTGCTCCCGTTTTGAACTAATTTGTGGCAGAACCGTCTGTAACGGTTTGTAAATTCCGTCCTCGCCATGAAGATCAGCTCAAGTTATCAGATGTTTTAAAATAAATAGAGTCTGCGGTGTGAGATCGTGTCGGTTTGGGGTCAAATTAAAAACCGACGTTAACCTTTTGTTAAATCATCCTAAATAACACTTGTGTTAAACTTATTTTGCGGCGGTTCATTTTAATTTGTCTCCGTCTTGTGGTAAGAAGTAGTAAGATCATTTAATAAGTTTGCTTAAATGGTTAGCATGCAAAAATACCACAAAAGATTGTGATGTCGACCTGAACGCAAGATTGATTTTGAAACCACATATGTTATTTTTTTATTCCCGAAAAAAAAGTCTATAAAGGAGTAATTAGCGAAAATAATGAAAACAAAATCGTTCTTTGGTTATTCAAAAATATTTTCATAATTCAAAACAATTTAGCGACGATAGTCGATTTCTTAAAATAATACCTTGCTAGAGAATTTATTAATTTCTGATTAGTGAAATATTTTCTTATTAGAATAATTAGTATCAATGATTGACAGCAATTGTCAAGATTCCAATCCTGGTGGTTTGTAGGTTATATTTTTTATGTCAAGCTACGCCAGAAACCCAAGCTGAAATAACAAGAATGGCTAACCTGTCTTATAGAGACGCCGTGTAATATAAAAATAAAACCGACCGTAGTCATGGAATACGGGTTTGTACGCAAACTAATGCGATCAGTTATTAAACGTGAAATACGGGGACATGTACAATTCTAACATACGGATCGGTCTTGTACATTTGAAGGATATTCCGGGTCATTATATATTCATCGCGAAGTTCTTTGTCTGGAACTAAATTAATTGTCCGTATGACCGTGTTCGTTTTTGAATTCACAGATCTTTTCCTTCCAAGCAGAGACAAGATACAAAAAAATCCGGTTCACTATATAATATCCAGGTGTCCCATAAAAATCATTTGTTTGCGATAAATTTTGTGACACGAGTCCAGATTTATTCCCGATTCGCAAGATGGGGAATATAATTGAGGAGTCGGAAAGCAATTCAGGCCCGGCGTTACGCCGCGCACGTGACCGACGTACGGCGGGAATTAGCCCGCTTCAACGATTGTGATTTTCCCCTCCACGAGGAGAGTTTGATCTTTGTGATGTCAGTAAAATTCTAAATATAGAAAATACAGACAAAAGTTAATGGGAAGTGCATTTTATTTCTCCCTCTACCTGCCCATAGACACACACGAATTATGATGACGCGAAGTCACGTGCACGTCTCGTCGAAACACGTGTCTCGCGCGATTTCGTTCTCAGATCTGTCGACTGGGCACAGGGCGACTAATAACACACAAATATTAGTTAACATAATTGATATCTATCAATAGCTATCTAATTTCGAAAATTAAGACACGGCTTTGAAAGTGCGAGAACAAATTTCATTGTTGAGGAAATATTATATAGAAAAGCGGACGTATGCACGACCATTGGCCTTACATCTGCGCGAGCTATACTGCGGGGGCATATCTAAGTCAGTTCGGCGTTTGAATTGATTATGTATTGTCAAGATCTTTAATGATTTGCAATGAGATTGAAGTGTCAGCGTATTATGGCAAAAAATGAACCCTTTGGCATTTCCTACTGTCCTGTTTCCAATATAACGGATGGACATGATTTGAACAAATATAGTGGCGTCACGCAGACGTCTCATTATGTACGAAGTTTTACGAGATTTGACTCACAATGACATTTGGATGGATTTCCTTCCAGTTACAACAATAATTGGTAATTGTACTTATTATAGATTTAACCTGTAGCTTGTGTTTGTCGATAAGACTATATCAGTTTGTATTGGTCAGGCAATCAGAGTTTATGTTAATGCACGCTGTAGGTAAGATCACTCAACCAATAACTTAGATACATGAAATGAGGTCAGAAAATGCGGGATCACTCTGTTTGTTTGGATCCAGTGCATATATTGGACCATACAGGCGATATTACTACCTACACTTTCTGTGTTGTACTTCTTATATATATAGTGTTATACTGGTTGTATAGTGTTATAATGGCTATATATAGTGTTATACTGGTTGTATAGTGTTATAATGGCTATATATAGTGTTATACTGGTTGTATAGTGTTATAATGGCTATATATAGTGTTATACTGGTTGTATAGTGTTATAATGGCTATATATAGTGTTATACTGGTTGTATAGTGTTATAATGGCTAAATATAGTGTTATACTGGTAATGTATATAAAATGTACATCAATGTAGTGTTGTACTACTTGTTATATATACAGTGTTGTACTGGTTATATATACAGTGTTATACTGGTTATATATACAGTAATGTACTGGTTATATATACAGTGCTATACTGGTTATGAATATAGTGTTATACTGGTTATATATACAGTGTTATACTGGTTATATATACAGTAATGTACTGGTTATATATATAGTGTTATACTGGTTATATATACAGTGTTATACTGGCTATGTATACAGTGTTATACTGGTTATATATACAGTGCTATACTGGTTATATATACAGTGTTATACTGGTTATATATACAGTGTTATACTGGTTATATATATAATGTTATACTGGTTAAATATACATTGTTATAATGGCTATATATAGTGTTATACTGGTTATATATACAGTAATATACTGGTTATATATATAGTGTTATACTGGTTATATACAGTGTTATACTGGTTATATACAGTGTTATACTGGTTATATATACAGTGTTATACTGCTTATATATATAGTGTTATACTGGTTATATATACAGTGTTATACTGTTATATATACAGTGTTATACTGGTTATATATACCGTGTTATACTGGTTATATATATAATGTTATACTGGTTATATATATAATGTTATACTGGTTATATACAGTGTTATACTGGTTATATATACAGTGTTATACTGCTTATATATACAGTGTTATACTGGTTATATATACAGTAATGTACTGGTTATATATACAGTGTTATACTGGTTATATACAGTGTTATACTGGTTATATACAGTGTTATACTGGTTATATATACAGTGTTATACTGCTTATATATATAATGTTATACTGGTTATATATATAGTGTTATACTGTTATATATACAGTGTTATACTGGTTATATATACCGTGTTATACTGGTTATATATATAATGTTATACTGGTTATATATATAATGTTATACTGGTTAAATATACATTGTTAAACTGGTTATGTATAAAGTTTTATACTGGTTATATAAATAGTGTTATACTGGTTATATATACAGTGTTATACTTGTTATATATACAGTGTTATACTGGTTATATATACAGTGATATACTGATTATATACAGTGTTATACTGGTTATATATACAGTGTTATACTGGTTATATATATAGTGTTATACTGTTATATATACAGTGTTATACTGGTTATATATACAGTGTTATACTTGTTATATATACAGTGTTATACTGGCTATATATACAGTGATATACTGGTTATGTATACAGTGTTATACTGGTTATATATATAGTGTTATACTGGTTATATATACAGTGTTATACTTGTTATATATACAGTGTTATACTGGCTATATATACAGTGATATACTGGTTATATACAGTGTGATACTGGTTATATATAAAGTGTTATACTGGTTATATATAAAGTGTTATACTGGTTATGTATACAGTGTTATAATGGCTATATATAGTGTTATACTGGTTGTATAGTGTTATAATGGCTATATATAGTGTTATACTGGTTGTATAGTGTTATAATGGCTATATATAGTGTTATACTGGTTGTATAGTGTTATAATGGCTATATATAGTGTTATACTGGTTGTATAGTGTTATATTGGCTAAATATAGTGTTATACTGGTTGTATAGTGTTATAATGGCTATATATAGTGTTATACTTGTTATATATATAATGTTATACTGGTTAAATATACATTGTTAAACTGGTTATGTATAAAGTTTTATACTGGTTATATATACAGTGTTATACTGGTTATGCATACAGTGTTGTACTGGTTATAGATAAAGTGTTAAACTGGTTGTGTATACAGTGTAATACGTGTTATATAAACAATTATACTTGTTATGTATACAATGTTATACTTGTTATATATACAGTGTTATACTGGTTATATATATAATGTTATACTGGTTAAATATACATTGTTAAACTGGTTATGTATAAAGTTTGATACTGGTTATATATATAGTGTTATACTGGTTATATATACAGTGTTGTACTGGTTATATATATAGTGTTATACTGGTTTTATATACAGTGTTATACTGGTTATATATATAGTGTTATACTGGTTATATATACAGTGTTATACTGGTTATATATACAGTGTTATACTGGTTATATATACAGTGCTATACTGGTTATATATACAGTGTTATACTGGTTATATATACAGTGTTATACTGGTTATATATATAATGTTATACTGGTTAAATATACATTGTTAAACTGGTTATGTATAAAGTTTGATACTGGTTAAATATACAGTGCTATACTGATTATATACAGTGTTATACTCGTTATATATACAGTGTTGTACTGGTTATATATATAGTGTTATACTGGTTTTATATATAGTGTTATACTGGTTATATATATAGTGTTATACTGGTTATATATACCGTGTTATACTGGTTATATATACAGTGTTATACTGGTTATATATACAGTGTTATACTTGTTATATATACAGTGTTATACTGGTTATATATACAGTGTTATACTGGCTATATATACAGTGTTATACTTGTTATATATACAGTGTTATACTGGCTATATATACAGTGTTATACTTGTTATATATACAGTGTTATACTTGTTATATATATAGTGTTATACTGGTTATATATACAGTGTTATACTGGTTATATATACAGTGTTATACTTGTTATATATACAGTGTTATACTGGTTATATATACAGTGTTATGCTTGTTATATATACAGTGTTATACTGGTAATAGATACAGTGTTATACTGGTTATATACAGTGTTATACTTGTTATATATAAAGTGTTATACTGGTTATATATATAGTGTTATACTGGTTATGTACACAGTGTTATACTGGTTATATATACAGTGTTATACTGGTTATGTATACAGTGTTATACTGGTTATGTATATGTACAGTGTTATACTGGTTATATATACAGTGTTATACTGGTTATATATATAGTGTTATACTGGTTGTATAGTGTTATAATGGCTATATATAGTGTTATACTGGTTATATATATAGTGTTATAATGGCTATATATAGTGTTATACTGGTTGTATAGTGTTATAATGGCTATATACAGTGTTATACTGGTTGTATAGTGTTATAATGGCTATATATAGTGTTATACTGGTTGTATAGTGTTATAATGGCTATATATAGTGTTATACTGGTTGTATAGTGTTATAATGGCTGTATATAGTGTTATACTGGTTGTATAGTGTTATACTGGTTGTAAATAGTGTTATACTGGTTGTATAGTGTTATAATGGCTGTATATAGTGTTATACTGGTTGTATAGTGTTATAATGGCTATATATAGTGTTATACTGGTTGTATAGTGTTATAATGGCTATATATAGTGTTATACTGGTTGTATAGTGTTATAATGGCTATATATAGTGTTATACTGGTTGTATAGTGTTATAATGGCTATATATAGTGTTATACTGGTTGTACAGTGTTATAATGGCTATATATAGTGTTATACTGGTTGTATAGTGTTATAATGGCTATATATAGTGTTATACTGGTTGTATAGTGTTATAATGGCTATATATAGTGTTATACTGGTTGTATAGTGTTATAATGTCTATATATAGTGTTATACTGGTTGTATAGTGTTATAATGGCTATATACAGTGTTATTCTGGTTGTATAGTGTTATAATGGCTATATACAGTGTTATACTGGTTGTATAGTGTTATAATGGCTATATACAGTGTTATACTGGTTGTACAGTGGTTTACTGGTTACTGATACTTGTTATAATTATATACGGTAATATACCGGTTATGTAAAACTGTTTAATTTATTCTGTGTTACATTAATATATATATATGATATTCATTTGAGCAATGAATGTTTTAGCAAATGTTGTTACAGTCCTATAACACACATTGCTATTGATGACAAACTAAATAAAGCCCAGTAGGTAAGTTTGTCAGCGATAACAATGTGTGTTATAGGACTGTAACAATATTTGATTACGTTTTGATTGAATTATTTTGCTTTATTTAGTTACTTCGAATTTTGAACAGCAAATTATGTGTGAAAACCACAATGAAATTGATGACGTCAAAATAGAAGTTGATGACGTCACAATAGCAAGTATTGTTATAGTCTGAGTCACTGTGTGTTGTAGGCGTATGGCAGCAACTGCCTTTTAGCAATGTATCAATGGGAAAAATAAAAAGCAAATGTATACATATTGACATTAATGTGCCACTCAATTTGTGTATTTAAATAGTTTAATAGTGTTTTGTTTATCCTTTTCATTCTGTTTTGTTTTTTGTTTGATATTATTTATGCTAAATTGCTATAAAACAAACAGCTACATAACTTTGAAATGGACTAAAATAAGTGTTTAATGTTAATGAAAAAAACAATTTGCAAATGTTTAATTTTGTTATTTAAAAAAAAACGGATTTTCGAAACGATGATAATTATCATGTATAAAACATCTGAAAAGTTTTCTTTATAATGATACAAACTCGTGGTCGTCTTTTTTAATCGTGTCAAAGAAATACTCTAATGAAATAAGATTTGGTACTGAATCAAGATAGTTGTAAAGATTGTATTTGTCCTTTTGATTAGTATATCATTCTGTAATCGTATTAAGGTCATAAATAGGGAATATCAGGTCGGTCTAACTGGTAAACTGGTGTCCCGGGGGCCTGATAGGGCGAAAGGGGGCGTGACTCAGTGACAGACCGGATATCCGATACGGGGAGTGAAAGGGGAAATAGAAAATTGGAATGCGGGTAATTACAAACGAAACGAAACTAAATTGTTCGTCCCATATTGACAGGGGTTCAAATGTACTGTACCCTTCCCTCCGGTGATGGAGCACATTCGACTTAGGAGAAATGATATATTTCAGTTTTTTGTAATTTGATCTATGTTTCGGAATAGTCTTTCTTGAGCTTGTCAAGGAAGGCCAGTGGATATGGTTGTTTTATTTCACGCCTCTGTGTATTTTCAAACCATCATTTCTAGAATATAATCGTTATAATTATAATACCAGCAAGAAAGTCCATTTTTTTATAATACGTTACGCGTCAAGCAGATTTTTCTCTTAGACATTTAAAACAAATAAAACATGACGTCATCGGTTGTTTTTTTGTTTTCACATTGTTTATTTTTCTCAATAAAAAAAATAATACAACTTTCTGTCAATATCCAATGTAATTAAGGAATTACAGCTTTGTTTATCTTTATTAATGATAATTATACAAATAATTCAAGAATTGACTCAAAATCTCGTACTGTGACCTATGGAAACCGGTGTTTTGGAAGAGTTTCGGCCACGTTGTGGAATAGCTTACCATCCGCTATCCGAAAAACAAATACTCTGGCCAAATTCAAGAATCATCTGAAGACGTACCTTTTCACGCCTGCATATTAGGGTATCACCTTAGACGACATGTATATACTGACATTTGTTTATCTCATTCGTATTCATATGCATGTTTATATTGTCACATTAGCTTAGATTGTAATAACTTCTTTATTTATGCATTGTAAGTATCAAATAATTATCTACATGTTGCGAAGCGCTTTAGAGTAATTTTACAAATTATATAGAGCGCTATATAAATGTTGTATATTATTATTATTATAATTAAGTCCTTGAATGATAAATGGAGCTTTTCAATCACGCCCAAATTATGGTTTGTCGGAACAAATGTTATAGAGAAAACGTGTATAACGCTGTACATATGGTACAGATGTAAATGTCCCCTACAGCTTTGTACATTGCAAGTAAACTACAGTCAAACCTCGTTATCTCGAAGTCGACGTTATCCGAGTTTTCGAGTTACACGAGTTTGAATGCTGGTGTAAATCTTGTCCAGGACCGACAAAATACTTCGAATTTAGCGGGTCTTCGAGTTATACATGTACGAGTTTGAGATATCGAGGTTGTATTGTAGATCTTATCCGGGACCGACAAAATACTTGGAATTGAACGGGTCTTCTAGTTATACAAGTACAAGTTCGAGATATTGAGGTTGTACTGTAGATTCGATGATAATTTAGAGTACGAAACTACAGATAAACTAGATACAGTATTTCAGAGATAGAAAACATACAGGTAACTTAGATATTAAGGGGGGGGGGTGCACAGATAAGAAACATGAAAACAAATTAAATAATTCTCAAATAAGAACACAAGAAAGGCGTTTGACGTTATTTGACACCAATTGTTTACCATAGGCGTTTGACACATTTTTCGTGAGTTATTTAATTTGGGCATTTAACGTTATTTTTCGTTAGAATTTCATTTTCTGCGTTTGACGTTATTTTCGTAAGGTATTTAATTTTTGCGTTTAACTTTATTTTTCGTGAGTTGTTTTCTTTCAGCGTTTGGCGTTATTTTCGTGAGTTGTTTTCTTTCGGCATTTGACATTATTTTTCGTGAGATGTGATTTCGGCATTTGACGTTATTTTCGTGAGTTGTTTAATTTCGGTGTTTGGTGTTATTTTTCGTGAGGTTTTCAATTTCGGTGTTGATGTTATTTCAAGTGAGCTGTTAACTTTCAGCATTTTGCGTTATTTTTGCGAGTTGTTTGCTTTCGGCGTCTGGCGTATTTTTCGTGAGCTGTTTAATGTCGGTGTTGATGATGTTTGTTTTGGAGTGTATACTGCTCTTTTTTTACGTATGAGGGATATGGACCTCCGTCATTTGGTGTGGTCTGTGAAACGCTTGTACTGTTTATTTCGCGAGAGCCAGTGTATGATATATCGCCATGTCTGTCGAAATCTCCATTTTGATTTACACCAAAATCACAAAACGACTATATAAATCTAATTAGTATTCAAACTGTCTTTGTAAGATAGATTCTGAAGATTCATTAATTCAATAAACCGCCCTGTTAATTGAGTATTAAAAGTTTACATTTCGCGGGAAAACTGGGTAATATTTGGTCACGTGGTTGTCAGAAAGTGTGCTGCAACTCGTTCACGTGTCAAGAGGTCACAGAACAGATTAGATAATGTTCGGAATTGGTACCGGACCGGATTGTAAATTTTCGGCTGCTGATATCTCACGGGGCCCCGCCAGACAGTTAGCCGACCAATTGGTTTGGTAATTAATATCATTGGGCACCACATGTCTTGTTTCTGGGAGGGAATCTTTTAACCCGCAGTATCACTGTGGGTTTGTTACAGGGCGCACACCAGTACCGAGGCGGATTTTTGTAATTATCCACACTAGATATTAGTCTATTCCATTTTTTTTTCTTCAAAATTTTTGTTCTAAGTTCAATTCCGAGTCGATTATGCAATATCTTGTAATATGAGTATCATGATTTCCAACCTGAAGAAAATGTTAAGAAATGTCTAAGTCGATGTTCTTTCGTTTCTTGCGACTTGAAGATCATATCCACATGAAAAAGTCCTAATATTTTGAACAAACAAAGGAAGTTTCATAGAAACAATTATATTCTTTGTAATTTTATAAGCGTATTATCTGTTTTGCACTAAGGCGTTTGAATGATGAAATGATGAATCAGAATTTTAAAATCTGCCGCCTACCCATTTTTTCCTCTCTTTTCCTTGCTGTTGTTCAAAGTACATGAACTGATGTACTTATTAAAAAATTGTCTGGTACCAAATTTACGTACGTGTCATGACATTTGTTTTTGTTTCCTTTTCCATATAATTGCCTTTTCTTTGTATTGTTGATTTTGGTTTATTTTTGTTTTACGTCCTATTAACAGCCAGGGTCATTTAAGGACGTGCCAGGTTTTGGAGGTTGAGGAAAGCCGGAGTACCCGGTGAAAAACCATCTACCTGCAGTCAGTACCTAGCAACTGCCCCACGTGGGATTCGAACTCGCAAAAGAGAGGTGGAGGGCTAGTGGTAGAATTTCGGGACACCTTAACCACTCGGCTATCGCGGCTCAGAGGTGGAGGGCTAGTGGTAGAATGTCGGGACACCTTAACCAGTCGGCCACCGCGGCCCTGTATTGTTCATATTTGAATATAACAAAGATTAAACTAAAAATGTATTGGTAGTGTTAAATATATATATGATATACTTTTTGCTAAGTATAAGTAGACAAACTTATTATGAGTGACCCAATATGTGCATGTGGTAACTAACGTGAAGTTGTACATTATACATTTTCGGATTGTGTTTATTCAAGACTATGTGAAATTTTGTCCAGTGGCATTAATATAAACTTTATTTATTTTACAGCAGTTATGAAATACGTTATCAAACTTATATCAATCACTTTTGTTGGCCAGGATGTTAGCACGCGATGTGTCTTATTGTGGGAGGAAACCGGAGTACCCAAAGGAAACCCACGTGGTCGGACAGGTGACCACATACCTGTTCAAGTCGGGTCGGGGAATCGAACCCTGGCCCCGGTTTCATCAACGTTCCTTAACTTAAGGAAATTCCTTAACTTAAAAATCTCCATAGGAAAGCATTACAGAATTTAAGGAAAGTTCCTTAGCTAAGGATTTTCCCCTTAAATTCTGTAATGCTTTCCTATGGATATATTTAAGTTAAGGAATTTCCTTAAGTTAAGGAACGTTGATGAAACCGGGGCCTGGCCGCTTTGGTGAAAGGCAAGTGCGCTCTCCACTGCACCACCCGACCACCCCAATTCAATGGCATTTCTCGTTATTCTAACGTCGATGTCACAATCAATGTTCTTTGTGGTTCGTAAAGCCTGTCGGGTAATCAAAACAGAAAAAGAAGTTTTCAATCCGCTCAGTATGGTGACTGATTTCTGCCATCTCGCCTTTTCGCGTAATTTTTTACGCGAAAACCCGCCGAACGGCGGGTTTTCGCCTTGTTAATTTTACGCGAAAAGGCGAAAAGGCGAGAAAATGAACACGAAAAGGCGCCGTTTGTTCTTGAAAAAATCTCGCCTTTTCGTGTTATTTTTCTCGCCTTTTCGTCTTTTCGTGTAGCTTAAAATAGTATAAAATTTACGCGAAAACTAGCCGAACGGCGGGTTTTCGCCTTCTTCACTACGCGAAAACCCGCCGAACGGCGGGTTGTCGCCTTAAAAAATGTACGCGAAAACCCGCCGAACGGCGGGTTGTCGCCTTTTTCAGTATGCGAAAACCCGCCGAACGGCGGGTTTTCGCTTTGTGAAATTTACGCGAAAACCTGCCGAATGGCGGGTTTTCGCCTTCTTGAGTACGCGAAAACCCGCCTTTACGTGTAGCTCAAAATATTATAAAATTTGACGAAAAGGCGAGAAAAATAACACGAAAAGGCGAGATTTTTTCAAGAACATACGGCGCCTTTTCGTATTCATTTTCTCGCCTTTTCGTGTTCATTTTCTCGCCTTTTCGCCTATTCGCGTAACATGGCCGCCGTTCGGCGGGTTTTCGCGTCAAATATTACGCGAAAAGGCGAAAAGGCGAGATGGCAGAAATCAGCCACCATAGCTCAGGTTTTTTTTAAAATTTAATTAGAATCTTCTATCCAAATGTGGCAAAGGAGTTCAAACCAGGAGAAAAGATGATTTTACAGAGTTTAATTGAGTTCCAACAAGGCCAAGAGTTGTACAGAGATACTCGGAATCCAAGTTGGTTAGGAGATCCTACATATATCAAACTGATACGTAGATATAATCTAGGACTTCAATTCTTAAAATGTTTATATGTATATAGTTGTTACAGACACATATATTTTACTTGATGTTATGTATTTCAATATTACTCAAATTTTATTAGTAAAGTTGTAATAAATATCTAAATCTTGACAAAGAAATCGGCAGAAAATGGAGCGCCCTGCGTCATGCATTCAGATGTACATTTGTATTACTAAAAATTTGGTCATTTTGAAATTTGTAATATCAACCTATATTTTGCTATGTTGAGAATGCAGAAAACATTAATTTTGATCGACTAGAATGTACAAGGCATTGTTTTTATTGATATCTTCCTATAAAAATCGCATTTTTAATATAGAAAAGTGTGTTTCCAGAAAAGTGACATAAATGTAAGTTAACACTGAACAAAGGCTTCTGTGACACAATTCAGTCAACGGCACGTAATGTTGGATAATAGACAGTTTATTCGTGATCGTAAATTACACCGACATCACAAGTACGTGTTCATGGTATTATAACATCATCCAGCTGATTGTACTTCGCACTTCTGTGTCCTAAAAAGGCCGATCTAACTCAAACTTCATATAGCGCCTCCTTCCTGAATGTCCTTTGTAGGGATTGTTTTTTAGGTCTGAATGTCAAAGATCAAGGTCACTGTTGCTATAAATATAAATGACGTCAAAACAAAGGTTTTCCGTTCAATAACTTTAGTTATCTTTTTAACTGTTGGTCACACAGGCGACACATACACACTGTGGAATTCTTGTTCTTTGAAGGGAGTTGTTGTTGGTCAATATTGAAATTCTATAATGGCCTACTAAAGTTGGCATCCCTGCTTTGACAAGGATGGTCATTCGACGGTGCATCTTCGATATCCAGGGGTTACACTCATCTAAATTTGAGCGTAGATGAGCCTCATGTTAAGTAGGCATTTCTGGGCTAAATCATTTTTGAGTTTTCATAATATTATGCAAATTATTTTCACTGGTATGAATTAAAAATCTTTTTTAATGGAAATCTTCCTTGTTTTCAGTTGAATAAGTTTCTGTACAGCTTATATTGTGTCAGATTAATGAGTTTATCACTATGCAGTAAAAAGTCCACTTCATTTGGTATGTGCATAATGCTATGCTGACATAAACGTGTACAAAAATAACATTGTAATTTGATATATATTTTGTAAATTTTATTCTACAGTCAATTTTAAGAGTGTCATTTTTCATCGTCTATTTTTTTCTAATTTGCGGTCCTATATATATATCATCATTTATGTTTTACGGGAGAAGACAAATTATAAGTTGTTTAACTTATGTTTGATCCCATTTGTATATTTGCAAATAAAATATGGTTAAATCAAGTGTCAGTTCATCTGAGTCCATCCGCTTTGGGAAGATCACACAAGAATTCAAATAAAAGTGAACCAAAAACCAGACAGACCTTCTAATAGAAAAAATACATTTTGACCAATCTCGATATGTGTACAATTCTGGTGATATTATTAAAGAAAGTCCATGTTTCTGCTAATGAGAAAGTAATATTGAATAGAGATATGTTAATGAAATAATTTGATCAAAATAAAACGGAACGAAACGCTAGAAAATATCTTTTTGTGTTTTATTTGTTTTCGGTGAAGATGAATATCGTAGTATTTGTTCATCATTGCGTGGGGTATAAAGTCGTGTATCTGTTAATGAAATATTGTAATGAGAAAACAAATGCAAGAATAAAAGAAACGAAAAGATCATCCTTCCTTTTTTCAATAAGTGACAAAGAACATTTCGGACCTTGTTAGATTGACAAAAAATAAAGTATAAAAAATAGTTCTTGTTCAAATCCCTATTACTGAATATTATGCTGACTTTAATTTGTTGGTAAAGTTTAGATATATTTCAAGAATATTTTATTATTTGTGTTCCATTTAAAAAGAAAATGAAAATCTATCGGCATGAAAAGAAAAAAAAATTCTACGGGCAAGCTTACCATACGTTCGAAAACATGGTCCAGAGCGAAGTCCCCTCTGTTGACATCACGACAGAAACACAACGAGCATTGTCAGCTTACTAAGATCAACGAAAACCGTGCTGTGCTTCTGTGTTTTAAAGAAACAAAAGCATTAGTCAGAAGCAAGGAATTATATAGCAAATCTGATTCTGTGGTTAGAAGCGAGCATGATGTGAGTTAAGTAAAGTAAATGATGAAATGATAAACATGGAATTAAACAGAATTTATATTAAATGAAAAAAAAAAATAAAAACAGAATACGTCAAGCTGAAGGATTATATTTATTGCAAATGGACAACGTTACATTTGCCAGTGTTAAATTAACGGTTCTGTTACCCGAGGCCTTAACCAGTCTCCTCTGGGTAAATAATCGGACAATGGTCAGTATTTGACCTCTCTTGATCAAATATGTCAGATGTCAGCGATGACCATTTCATCAATTATTGACACCTTTTGTCGGGGTATCGATCCGGCTTGACCATTCATACTGACCAAACGAATGGTCATTAAAATCACCATATCTGCCGAGTTAATAACTAGTTAATATTAGCCGGGACTAATCTCTCGGCAATTTAATAAAAATGCACAGATTTACAAGACCAGGGAAACAGAACAAGCATGGACCCCATTAATTGTATAGGACAGTTATTATCATTGTGCTCTATGAGAAAATATGTTCATTATTTTCTCAGATTCGTATGAAAATTACCAGAGTTATCGTTCCTTGGTCTTAAAACTATGTTTGAAATGCTTGAAAAAACTCGGGAAGTTTTCAAATATGTTAAAAAAATTAAAGTGATTCCGTCTCGTGTTCCGAATATTCTGTGTATTGAACACTGCAAGGCAATATCAACAGGATAATTTTACATTAAGTTTATACATGACAAAAATCCTTTGGCAGTCATCTCGTATTACACAGATACCTGTTTTAATGCACAGAGAATTGTTCTTCCTGACTTTTCCATTGTTCCCCTTTGTCATACCCAAGTTGTTTATTTAAGGAATGGCCACAATTTTTTAATGTTATACGGTATACACCGAAAAAAAAATTTCTTCGCATAATTTCAACTCTAAAGAACCTCAACCGATCAAAAGTTTGATCGTCAATTTTGGCGGTATATGAGGTCATTCCTTCTTTCGTCGTCTGATTTTTGAGGTTATACGGTGCAATTTTGTATAACTTGAAAAAGTTAGCATTGGGGGAATAGCCAAAATTCAATTATCTGACATTACATTCACTACATTCGCTGGAAGGGTGTTTCACATGTCCGTGTGAACAAATATTTTCTTAAACTGGCCTCGAAAACTCTTTCTCTATTTCACATTTATGGCCTCGTGTGGTTTAGGTTTGTCTTTCTACATTGAGAAATTCGCCGAAAATGATTGCAGAAAAAAAAACCGATGAATATTTTCAATCTAATAAACCCCAATAAGCTCCGCCTGTTTTTCTATCGGCAATTGATTACGTTTACAACATACGCCTATCCTCTTCACCAGCCAGTAATAATTCAGATGACGCGCTAAGATAACGAGAACATTTTAGTATTGCTCTAATAATGTTTCTGGTAATACAACTGTACTATGATTTAGGTTTAACCCTCACTATGCTGTCCCAAATACGTACCCCGACTCTTTTCCTGGCATTACGCACGCCCTGGAACCTATCCCCCTACCCACCAGTTCCCCCTCGAGCTCCCTTATACAGTTACCTCGTCCGTACATCCTCTGCACCGCACATTAGCCCCCCTCCCCGTCCAGTTACGTATTCTGACTACTCAAGTCCTGAAACCAATTTATCTCCCCCAGCACCCCCTGATCCCGTCCCATTACGAGCTCGGACTCCAGCCTGTCAACCCTCACTACCAGACCCTCTCCTCCCTACCCTGTCCCATTACCTGCTCTGACCCCTGCCTGCCACCCAAGACCCTCTCGATATCCTCCCTACCCCGTCCCATACTCTTGACCCCCCCCCCCCGGCCTCTCATCCATCCCTGATGTTAGGTCATTTCAAGCTATTACAATATTAGTTTATCTTTGAAATAACTCCGAAAATGTTGACAGTGATCCGGTCCATACATGTTTGGACACGTAGAGGTCAAAAATGACCACTACCAGAGATCACTGTAGAGGTCAAAGGCTGGGGAAGACCATTTACTCTAATGATTCTGTAAGCATGGTTAGCTTAAGAATAAAGGATGAAAAACAACTATTACTGTCCCGATTGGTATAGTTTAAATTTCATTTATTTTACAACATTTATGAAACATGTTTTCCGAACTTATATTAATGATTAGAGGACCTCGTGAACGGGTATCTGGCCCAATTTTTATGTACAATCATAGAATGAAACCTCAGCCATCTTGGCGAAAGAGTCAACACCGTTTTGCATCAATATCACATTTTTAATGGTAGAGACATGATCAAATCGTATAAGTTGGATAAGTTAAACAGTATTTCATTACGAATGACACTTACTAGAGAAGCTTTTCTTCTGTGCATTACCAATAACACCAGCAGACGACGGAATCTGTGATTAAAGAAGGAACAAAGGGCAGATAACCGCAAGAAAAATCATCCCGAAAAGTTGACCAATCAAAGCGTCTTGACCACGCGCCAGGGCTTGACATTACTGTCCGGTAGCCGGACATATCTCCCGGATCAATTTTTCCATTTATGTAATTACGTTAGAGGCAATGCCACCCCGTTAACACTTGGGAGTGATAATAGCAGGTCGTGTCTGATTAAAATGGCGGCCATATGTAACCACTCAGCACGCGCGTTACGTCACAACCGTTATCAGACTCTCTAACCCGAAATTAAAATCGTATTTCGCGTGTCATGTATTCGTTATTTATGCGTGTAGACAATATTTATATCTGATGTAGTTGTGATAATTTGACTGTGTATCTACTGACATTTCGCACCATATCTCTTACTATAGATTTTATATGAATAATTCATTTTTTCCGTCAGGCTAGTGGGGGTATTCTTAAGTTTATATTCATAATAATTTGGCTTTCTCCTGCATGAAATGAGAAGAAAACTCGCCCATTATCTCATATCTTACTAAATATTGTACTAGAAAATATGGACCTCGGCCCATCCTACAGAAATATTATAGATCTGGACATATCCAATCTGTTACAAAATCTCAAATGGTGAAAACAAATTTCTATAGAATGACGTTTATAATGGCCGTTTACATGTTTATGGGAGTTCGTTTTACATGTCAGGTATGGTATAAGCTCATTAAATATATTCAAAGTCAAAAAGATAAAGTTTAATCTTAAAACACAATGCTTGATCTTACATAATGTTTATTCTTATTAAACAATGTTTTATCTTAACTCAACATGTTTTATCTTAACACACATGGATTTATGTTAACACATAATGTTTGATATTAACATACAAAGTTTGATCTAAACATATGATGATTGATATAAAAACACATACTTAACTTAACCTTAACAAATTGATTGTTCTTAAGACACAATGTTTGATCATAATAAATCATGTTTTATCTTAACAAATAGCGTTTGATCTTAACACATAATGATCGATCTTAACACATTGATTGTTCTTAATACACAATGTTTGATCCTAGAAAATAATGATTGATCTTAACGCATTATATTTGATCTGAACGCATTGCTTGATCTTAACAAATTGATTGTTCTTAACACACAACATTTGATGATAACATATCATATTTTATCTTAACAAATAGCGTTTGATCTTAACACATAATGATCGATCTTAACACACAATGTTTGATCTTGACACACAGTGTTTGATCTTGACACACAGTGTTTGAACTTAACACACATTGTTTAACCTTAAAACACACTGTTTGATATTAACACACAATGTTTGACATTAACCCATAATGTTTGATTTTAACACACAATGTTTGATCTTAACACAAAAAGTTCAATCTTAACAAACATTGTTTAATATTAACACACAATGTTTGATCTTAGCACACAATGTTTGATCTTAACACACAATGCTTGTTCTTAACACACAATGCTTGATCCTAACACATATTTTTTTATATTAACACATAATGTTTGATTTTAACACACTGTTTGATCTTAGCATAATGTTTTATTGAGCAATAGGCAAAAATGCCTTTGTGCAATACATAATATACAATTAATGATGGTACAGGTACAGGTGGAATGGAACATGAATATGGACAAGCAGACACAATAGCAGACACAATAGCTATAATATAATAATAGGTAGTAATTTGTAGTTAATATACACTTGCAGCGTCAGGTGCGGGAACACGTTTTACGACAACTTCTATAATATCTTAATAAGTCTCACTTTTTTTTTTTTATGCAACATGTTTGAGACTGTTTACAATTTCTACTGTTTGATCTTAGCATACAATGCTTGTTAAATTTAATACACAATGTTTAAACTTACACAATGTTTGATCTTAACACACAATATTTGATCTTAACACACAATGTTTGATCTTAACACACAATATTTGATCTTAACACACAATGTTTGATATTAACAGATAATATTTTATCTTAACACATAATGTTTGTTGATTTAAACACAAACTTTTTTATCTTAACACATAATGTTTGATTTAACACATACTGTTTAATTTAACACATGATGTTTGATTTAACACATAATGTTTGATTTTTAACACATGATATTCAATCTCAACACATATTTTTTATCTTTGCACATTATGTATGGTCTTATAATTTTTCATTTAAATTATAAATCTTAACATGAAAACATATTGTCTTAACGCATACCATTTTATCTCGACAAGCGATATTTGATCTGACGGACATAATATTCACTCTTAAAACACAAGGTTTTATCCAAATACATAATATGTTATTTAAGCATAATATGTATTTCCAAGTGCATAATGTATTGTCATATTAGCACATGCTATATCCAGGTACGTAATCTGTGAACCAAGAACAAAATATAGCATCCGAGTAGGCAATTGATGTAGGTACAGGTGCCACATACGGTCACCACATGTGGCTCCGCCATGTCTTCTATTGTTAAAGGCCCAATATATGAAACTTTCGGCAAACCTTGAAGTGAAAATTGAGTCTTATATCTTTTTATATCTATAGATTTAGTTAAGATTAACTGATATCAGCAATATTCAAGATGAATTCTTACCCGGTTACCGGTACAGCAGCAGTTGAAACTCGGTATTTGTAAACACGCGTCGAGTTTGAAGTGTCTTCTACCTTCGGTTTGTTATTGAAGTGGGCCCCGCCTGAATTATTGTCAATTCTTTAGATTTTTCTGTCACGAGTTTCTTGTTAGTTACTGCTCAAGTTTACTTCGTTTTAGGCTTATTTCTGCATGGTTATCAACTGGATTTTTTTCAGAATTTTTCAGAATCACGAAAATTTCCCTGAAGTTATGTATATTGGGCCTTTAAGCATAATATGTATTTCCAAGTGCATAACGTATTGTCATTTTAGCACATGCTATATTCAGGTACGTAATCTGTGAACCAAGAACGAAATATAGCATCCGAGTAGGCAGTTGATGTAGGTACAGGTGCCACATACGATCACCACATGTGGATCCGCCATGTCTTCTCTTGTCAAATCCAGGAAACTTTTTATGTCACCATGGATACACGATATAGATTTAACATTTGATCACAGTTTATACTGCAATCGAATAAGTACAAAACGATTCTGGGTGACAATTCAAAAATACAAGTTCACCATAGGATAGTGCTATCAGCCATCAGGCCACACTTTTCCGGAAAATCTGGGACGCTATTTAAAAATATTTTTTTCTGCTTTGAATAATAAAGTGTTCTTATATTATTCCTAAGGGGATATAGGACATACGCTGTAGGATTGTTTACGTCCGTTATAATAGATGTGCGAAACATTGCAGACAATTTCAAAGTAATACAACTGCAGTTTGAACTACATGCAAGACCGTTCTTCGCCTATGCCGCCATTTTGTTTTTCTGACTACACTGATTAAATTAAAACGTGAAATGACAAAGGATTGTGGGAGAACGACAATGTTGTAAACACGGTCGTCTTTTAAATTTCTATTTTTGATATGTCACAGGGAGAAACCAGACGCTGTTCTCAATGAAATTACACTTTATAAAGTGTCAAAAGAAGCACGTGTCTGGCGCGTGCGACTCGCGCGCAGACCGATGCGTCAATTCCGTGAAAGAAAAATACTTAGTAAATGATTCATTTCCAGGGTAAAGAATACGAGATTTGAGTTCAACATATTGTATCCTGGAAAATTAGCACTGACAGTGTTTTGTTGGTTGTGTTCATTAAAAATTCAGTGGAAACAATAAAACACTTCTGCATTAAGATTTGTCAATTTCCCTGTTTGTATGTCCAATGTCATAAAAAATCAATAATTCAATATGTATTATCAAGTCATGTATAATTGTTTCTATTTTAATAAATGATAATGATAACTTTTACTTAACAAAACAAATGTTACCTGGCTTTAACTGAACATCGGGTCAAGTTTATGTTCTGATTAGAGTTTGACGTTTAGATATATAGTATCATATAAAATACAATGTATATATTTCTCTTATATTTCGCCATGTTGGATAGAGTTTGCCCATGTAAGAAAGCTATGTAAGAAAAATCTTTCTCTCATATCTCGCCATGTTGGATAGAGTTTGCCCATGTAAGAAAGCTATGTAAGAAAAATCTATCTTACATAGCATTTCACGCGACGTGACGTCACAATGGCTCAACAATGACGTGACGTCACGAATACGGTTAACTTTGATGCCGGAAAGAGAAAACAACGGCGTGATAAAATTAAAACCTTTCACAAAATTTTAACCATAAACACCAGAAAGAGGAGATTAATTTTCCTGCGCAAACTTCGTTTGGAAATATAGGGTATGCTTAAACTCGCTGTCTAATTCGTTTTCTTCAAAAAAGCTCAAGGAAAAAGTTGAAATTTCAAAATGGTAGCCTGTTTAAACATATTTTCATGGTTTTTGAGCTTATTCGGGCAGTTGATATGAGAGAAAAAGACTCTTGCATTATGTGTGTATGTAGGATAGGGATATTCCACCCTCGGGATCACAAAATGTGGTAAAACCCTCGGCAAGCCTCGAGTTTCACCACATTTTGTGACCCCTCGGGTGGAATATCCCTATCCTACTTACACGCATATGAAAGAGTCTTATAATCTTACATAGCATATCACGCGATGTGTCGTCACAATGACTCAACAATGACGTGACGTCACGAATACTTTACACTCTGATGCCGCAAAGAGAAAACGACGGCGTGATAAAATTAAATTAAACCTTTAACAAAAATGTAACCATAAACTCCAGGAAGGTGAGATCAATTTTTCTGTGCAAACTTTGTAGGGTATTTTTAATCTCGCCGTCTAAAAAGCCTCGGGTTTTTCCCAAATTCGAAAAACCCTCGGGTGGAATTTCCCTTCCTTACACCTTTGGTCATGAAAAAGTCTTTTTAGTCTTCCTGTATTTATATGTCAGAGACAGTAGTTTCTTATACTTTTATTATCCCACGGATTTTATGACGTCATCAATTTTTAGAAATCATCAGCAGAGGCTGCAATGAATTATATTTTCTTTAAAGACATAAAGAAACAGTATGCTTCTTTTCAACAATTTTTAGTCAATATGAAAATTAAGAGGGGCCGTTTTGTTTGTAGAATTAAAAGAAAATTGGAATATGGATGGTCAATTTTATGTTGAAGGGACCCTGGTCGCCCCTAGGAATTATCAGTAACTCACAAACATTGGGTTCGATCGCCTCCATGGTCTATGAAACGCCAAATTAACATTTACTCAATTAATTGCATTGGAGATAGGGTCAATCCAATTAAAGATATGTTCAATTCGTCTTTTTTGAATCTATCTTTAAAAGAATTGTACCTATCTCCGATTGAATTGAACCTATTTTCAACTGAATTGTACCTATCTTCAATTGAATTAAACCTATATTCAATTGAATTGTACTTCTCTTCAATTATTTGAAGATTGTTGCAATTAATTGAGTATATGTTATATGTTGTTCCATAATGGTCGGGAGTGAAAGTCACGTGTCGGATCACGTGGATTGATCTTGTCCGGTAGTCTCTTAACGACCCATCCAGGGGGAAGTTTAGTTAAATAAACTTGTTTCATTTTTGTTTAAACATGAGTAAAGTCACATATTACGTTGAATTATCAGCATAACTGCGTCATCCTGTTGTATCGAAACTACGTCATGTTTAGCAGTAGTATCCACAGGGACCTGAGAATTTGTCACAGCTAGTTTTTGAAATAAAGTAAGGTGTTTAGAACAAACTTACTCTTTTAAGGGGTTAAGATCAATTTTTGATAAAAAAAATGCCCCCTTTAAAGGTAACTTTAAGACCATTTGGGGGAGTGGGGGGGGAGGGGGGGGGGCGATGGGGGGGGGGGGGGGGCTTTTTATAGAAAATTGCTCTAAACGCCTTATTTTAGCTCCAAAACTAGCTGTTACAAATTCTCATGTCCCTGTGGAAGTATCAATACCTTTCCCCGCTCATATACCATTGGGAGGGTTGAATTTCAGCAAGAAATGATATAACAATTCCTCCGAACCGATTTTGGACCAAACAGCTGATTTCAGAAATCCCCACATCCCAGTTTGCACAAACATTGATACTTTGGTTCGCTTCATCAACATTTAAGGACAAAATCAGCTTTCACTGCACCTGGATAAAAAAAGACACTCACTCATAATGATCAACTAAAATCATTAAAAAAACGTTCCGCGATAAGGATAAAGAAGTTCCTTCCCCACACGCGGCACTCCCCATGACGTAGTCCCTCTCATAGGGGAGGGAGTGGAGGTCACCCGCGACATACACGGTACACAGATATTTAAATATGGCTAACAATGGAGGCTCTTAGAAAGAATTGAAATGCAACCAAGTCACCTGAAACTGAATTTTAAGGCAAATATTAAATTATTGACTCGCGGGGTTGATCCTCTTTGTTTTTGCACTGTATTATCTATTCTCCCTTTGATAATGATGTTAGTTTGTTTGTTTGGTGCTCATTGACAAGTACATGTTACATACTTATTTATTTCGTATTACTGTAAATCAACTTAACTTCGCGTGCGATTAATTTTCCAGTATTTCGCGGTTGAATAAAATTCGCGAAAATGAATCGCCACAAAATAGTTTCAATCAGAGATATGCCAGCGGTATGGGTACTGTACTGTACATAGGATTTATGACCGTATTTATCGCGAATTTAAATCGTCGCGAAATAGTCGTTTCATATGAAAACGCAAAATTAAGTCGCCGTGCCTGCCTGTCTGTCTGTCTGTACTATAGTTTATTCGGCTACCCTTTGTTTAACACTTGGTCATAAATGTGAAAGACAAACAACCTTTTTATGCGACCGGTCAGGGTGGCCATCTAGATACGCTTCGGTATTAAATAGAGACGAGGGGGGTCATAGACTCTCGCGCACACTAGGCCCTGCATCATTACCACCTTGTATACTGTTTGATCCTATAAGATTTCTATCATTTCGTCACTGTTTTTGAACTAAATGTAAATAAATTATAATACAGCCGACAAAGTTGGTCGATTCCAGACGTATACACCACATACGTCAGCACTAGTACCCTTCGCACTGGTTAAATTAGTCTAGTGGAGATGTCAGTGTAGTCATTCAAACGTCACATCCTTTCATCACTCCTGAATTTCCCGTATTATGTTATACCAGTTCAATTGTCTTATTGTGACGTCAGCAAAGTCGGACACTTTCACCCTTTCCTTACATCGGACAATCTCCCTAATGGAAGGGAGGTAACTATGATAAATAAATCGATTGTTACCTGAACGGAAGGAAATTGGACTAAGGGGCGCAACTCGAACATAGAATTTTTTTTATGTAGATGTTCAATGGGTTTTATATCTTAGTTAGTGTGTTAAAGAGGCAATTTAGCGAAGTTTATGTATTTTTTTTTATAATATTGCCAGATATTGTATAAAATTTAATTTCTGTACACCTTATCTACTACTCATACCTATATTTTGACAAAAGCCGATGCTTTAAGTTAGTAATATAATTAATAATAAAGAAATCCTCAATCGTCCAGCCAGACAAATAATATGCAAAAGAGACCTATGTTTACAAACATCTCTGCGCACTTTTGACCTTTACGAGCATGCGCGGAACTCGTCTGGTGGATGTAAATACATTTACATGACTTCTGAAGCCAAGTGACGGAGCTATCAAGACGGATGAAGTAAGAGTATTATACTTATCTCGGTTCATTTCAAGTACATTACTGTACATATTCCTGTATTTATAGCACTTTCTTCACGTCACCTCTATAGCAGAAATTTGTGACGAGTTCAGTTTTACGCATCAGTAAACGCACGTATCATATCGGTGAACACACGTGTCCCGGTAATGAAATGGGGACCATTTGTGTGCGAGTTCTCACTAATATCCGTTTCTGACTGATTTGAAATATAACAAAACAATTTCTCTTGAGTTCTAATAATCCTAACGCATATCAAAATTGTTTACAACGTATTTCGTAAATTCAACATCCATAGAAAGAAGTATTTGTGAAATCAAACGTACCATGTCACATTTGTTCATATAACACGCATATATACACCCTCTACACGTGTCGCGCCAGGGGGACGCAATTTTCGTGCTATATTTAACGTTGCTATATTTGACACGGGATTTCCCAAAAATTAAATTGACCACACTGGACATTGGCTACATATTATCTGATTATCAATTACGGATTCTTTTGTCTGAATATATGTATTTTCTATCCTAATTGAATAAAAAAACGTTATTTGACTTAATTGCCCATTTAATGGGGAACAAAAGAACCCGGATTGCCCTCCTGATGACAACGCGGTTACAGAGCCAGTGCTGATCGGTTCAATGGGAAGTAACTCGAACGGTTTTGTGAGGTCCATCTAGGTTATCCAGCAAGGCGTTTGCGAACTTGCTGCTAAATATTATTTTCTATTCTAAACCTGTAACCAGTTTCCATCCCACAGTTACCCGACAGGCTTAACAGAATGTGTTGTATATTCCTAGTTACATGACAATTGTTCACTCTAGTCACTTTGCTTATATCGAGTTGTCAAACTTGGAATGTACTTCTAAATGATGTACATTTATCAACATCTTTTAACACTTCGGTAATGTAAACTTTCAATGGGGGGGGGGGGGGGGAACTATATTAATTAGAGTATATCATGGCATTTATTTTTATTGTACGGGTTACACAACGAGTGAGTGTTGGATATGGAATTTATTTCACTCGAGTTATTTATTTTTTAAAAGTTACAAAAGACACGAGGTTTAGCGAGAAAAAAAATTAACGAGAGTGTATTATATATATATATATAAATATATTCCCGCCAATTTGTGACGACGTCAACAATCGATGACGACGTCAACAATCAGCATGTTGCATTGAACCACGTTATTTCCGGTTAAAGTTCAACTTCTTAACCAATCAAACGTCCGGAAGGTCATATCCCATTAGTGGTATATAACAAATATTTCTCCAACAATCAGTACGCTTATACAGTGGTGTGAGAGTGGAATAACAAAGGGTATTGCGGTAGAAATATGAATATGTTCGGCTCCGGTCATTTAACTACATGTATTATCACTTGATATTTTATGTCTTTTGTGATACTCGGTGCATTGTACTATATAAATGCATGTAATATTATCAGCAATGTCATTCATATAATTATGTCTTAAGAAATAGTAGGCTAAGCTAACAATTGTTTCTTATGTAGATTCTCATGAGAAAAAAAAAAGAAATCAGAGAATACCGAAGCCTTCTCAAAATCATAATTCGACCTAAAAATAAATTAAAATAGGGGCAAAAATGAACAAAGGAATGATTCACGTGGAAACCCTGATAAATGTACAAGAGAATAAAACCAGTTGTTCTGGAAGAGTAAGCGTCTTCTGCTTCATCGACTACACCCGCCATACACCCTTTGAATTCCATAACCATCCGGTTCTAAAACTGGGAATCAGGTCCTGGAAGAAGGCATGTTAGCTTCATGTGTTTGAGGAGAGCCAGCTGGCTGTCGAAAGAGGATCTTCTTCATCAGGGAGTTGGTTGGTTGGTTGATCGTATTTACGTCCTATCAACAGCCAGGCCCTTGTTTCATCAACGTTCCTTAACTTAAGGAAACTCCTAAACTTAAACATCTCCATAGGAAAGCATTGCAGAATTTAAGGGGAAAATCCTTAGTTACTAGGAACTCTCCTTAAATTCTGTAATGCTTTCCTATGGAGATTTTTAAATTAAGCAGTTTCCTTAAGTTAAGGAACGTAGATGAAACCGGTGCCAGGGTCATTTAAGGACGGCCTCCCCGTATATGCAATGTGTGTGTGTGTTGAGAACGTGTGTTTTTGGGAGGCTGAGGTATGTTCGTGTAAGCCTTCTTGCGATAGTCCGGATCTTTTGCCGATTTAAAGTGCTACCGCAGTGAAGTATACTACCGAAAGCCCCAAGCAGAACAATCCTACCGGTCACAGTATACTGACAACGAGTGAACATGTCGCTCCACTCCCATAATGATGAGCGTCAAGCAGGGAACTTTACCATTGTTAGAGACCCTGGTATGTCTCGGCCTTGGGACAGAACCCATAGCCTTCCTCACAGGGGCGAACTCTCAACTAAGGCCAACAGGGACGTTGTGTCAAAGGAGACATTAGGAAGGAGAAAGTTGTTCAGAAAGAATGGAAATGCTAGCCGTTACAGTTATAGCAGATTGTGGATGGTTAAAGATGATACTCAAACATTCCTACATTCTGTAATGCTTTCCTATGGAGATTTTTAAGTTAACTTAAAAATCTGCATAGGAAAGCATTACAGAATTTATGGAAAGTTCCTTAACTAAGGATTTTCTCCTTAACTTCTGTAATGCTTTCCTACGGAGATTTATAAGTTAAAGAGTTTCCTTATGTTAAGGAACGTTGATGAAACCAGGGCCTGTCCCAGTTACTTCATGTGATTTTGTAAGATTGCTATTGTCTATGCAACAAATGAATATAATACTGTTTGAAAAAAATATCATTAATAAGATAAGATATGATAGACGCATTTCGATGACCTCTACATCCCTAATGCATTAATGCATCATATAGATTTACAAAATTAATCGTTGATCTAACATGTGATCCAGGTTCTAACGACTGTTACACAGTAATGTCATATTCATCTGTTCTGTCTGTATAACGAAAAAACCTTGCGGTTACACAATAATTTAATATTCATCTTTTCTTTCTGAATAACAAAAGAACCTTGCTGTTACACAATAATGGCATACATCTTTTCTCTCTTGTATAAAAAAAATCCAAGTAAAGTTACAAACTTTGTGATTTAAGTTAAAGAATACAAATCATTGGTATAGAAACGTTTATAATTTAAAGTATTAGTATATAACTATGAATAGAAGGTACAGTGCATGTATTTAAATGGGTTTTTGTATACTTATGTTTATTACAGTCTGCTATTGTATAGTGGAAGGTTGGAACATGCTTAATGCTATTGAATCTAGATGTTGTTGAGTTTTTTGGCTTCAAAATCAATGTTTTGAACCACCTGTGTGTTTTTGGGTTTTTTTTGTTAGGTTTTTTGTTGTGTTATTTTTTTTTGTTTTTGTTTTTGTTGTTGTTGTTGTTGTTGGTATTTTTGGAAAAAAAACCCAGTTTAGATTGCCAGATTATAGAAACAGGCCAATACTTAAGTAAAACATCATGCACACTTACATTAACTATGTTTATTGTCATATCTAGCAGGAGTATAAAATGTTTCTTTTAATTTGAGTCTAATTATATTTCAACAATAAAAGGGAGCTTGACGTACGAAGATTCTTGTATACGTTTGAGGAAGACCAACAGTTAGAACACATCATTTAACAGGATTGTAAGCGGTATATCAATGACAATGGGCACAATTATGTTTTTTTTTTTTTTTGCAGTTTGCATATTTAAGCTGAAATGGAGACAAGCTACTCTGTCTATGAGAAGGAATTCTATCAAAAAGGTGACAAAAAGGAAAACTTTTGAAGCGATATCTTTATCTTATTACTTAAAGGGGCATCCCGGGGAAGTCTACAATGAATTTATTGAATGAACATGCTGTCTGCACTACCAGATGCATTTTCCTGTTATTTCAATATTCAAAGTCCTCTCAAAATGTGTTTATTAGCCACTTGCAAAATTGCATTTCTCGGGAAAGCCCGATAAAAATAGCGATGATCACGCGTCAATCACGTGACTATTTTGTCGCATGTCGACGAAGGGGCCAAACGGGAGAGCACGCGTAATGTATAGGTCCGATGATGAACCAGACACAAAGTCCGTGTATCAATTTATTGAATCATATTCACATTAATAATCAGACGTTAATTACACACGATATTCATATGAAGAAATTTATGTCGGCATCTCTGCATCATTTATCGACATCAGTACCTGACTGAGACCGTTAGCCATGCATTGTCAGAAACCAATACGACACTGCACTATCTAACATTGTACGTTTAACAGTGTCATGTGGGTTTCCGACGATGACAACCATAGGGCAAACCTTAATTTCTGTAAAAAGTTATCTTCACGAATCCTCATTTAGAACCATTTCACAAAAGGTGTGCATGCATTGAAAAGTGCAAAAATAAAATGAAATTATTCCGATTTTTTTTTATACAACTCGATGTCTTGAAGATTTTTTTTCAGACTTTCTATATATTCATCTAAAATCTATCCAACTTTCAGCGTCAACATACTTTAATACTTACAATTATATATGTATCACGGAAGTCCGTGCACTCATATGACGCACCACGCACTAAACATGTAGAATACATGTATAATATATATATCAAATTTGGAACTTGTCGAGAAGATAATTGTCCAATACTTAATCCATTTATATATGTTATGATTCATTTCACTTTTTTTTAATGTAAATTTAAAGGTTCGTTAACATTTTCTCAACGCAACTGCAGACATGGGACATACATGTATATGCTTTTTTTATGAATTAATGACTTCACTTATATAATGCATATATTTTGATTCATATCAAATTTAATACCGGGTTCCAAACCCGATAATATTTGTACAATCCGTATTTTATAGATTAGGTATGACAAGATTTTTTTATCCGCACATGATGACATAAATTTATTCATTTTGTCCAAATTGAATCTGTATACATTAAACTCAATCGCCCGGGATACCGGCGTTTTATAACGTAACCCCCTCCCATACGGATTTTCTTGTATGTGAAAAGGTCTTTCTCTTCAGCAATATAATTCAATAATGCCGTTTTACTGGAATTTTATAAAGGGAATATTTCAATACACGCTTTCAAGTTTTACACACGCATTTCATGTAACAGAGGAATGAAAGAGTTATCCCTTGGGAAGCCCCAAAACCAAATCAAAACTGTGTCACCGGCTATCCAGAAGAAAACTGTAACAATGCAAACAATTGGGCTGTTAGTCTCTCCCTTGAATACTTCCCATCCCTCATTATGCTTCCGTAATATAATCCTTACGTTAAAATTTGACCATTCGGCCACTTTTCTCTTGGTAGTTTCATGTAGGTCACGCGGATCGCCATGTTTTGTTTACCGATTTAGCTTGTTATGCGCATGCGTTATTATATGTGATGCAAACAAATTTCCATGTCCAAATCGTTGATCAACGAATAGTGATTCCCTTTTTTAATTATTAATTAAAATTTTTGAGAACATATTTCAGCGTAAATCGCCCATTAATTTTCCACAAGAGTATACATTTAATTCATATATACAATAATTCTAAATAAGCATAAAAAATATAGTTTTAACGTGATGCCTCTTTAATGCAAAGCATATTTATGTTTAAAAGATATTGAAATGCAATCTAAACCTAATGTAGAAGCAGAAGGGTCAGGTGCGTAAAACCCCTTTAATTGATGAATTTAGAATGAAATTTAAATACATGTAAGTCCAGTAATTTCAAATCGTGTAGTACGAAAATGTGTATATATGTCACTTGATAAAGTTGGCCATAATTGTTGTAAAACAAATGAAGTTTATATTGTATTTATATACCGATAGTTCATCCGAATTGGAAAAAAGGGTCCCAAAACATATAAAAGTACATCACGTGACTGGATGCTGCCTTCCCATTGGCTATACACATGGGTACTATGAAGCGAAAGTGCCCGCTCACCCGGGCACTATAGACTTTGGCGCGATTTGGCGTGAATCTATTATGACGTCATTTTACGTCGTGCTACTGTTCTGCTAGAAAATAGCTGACTCTGGAAACGACCCAAAGCTGCCCATGGTCTAGCACAATAAAACGAGTTTTGGGATATATGTGTGTATCTAAATGGAAGGGTGATGTACTAAACCCATTGTGGCTCTGTTGAGAGGGCACTATTGCCTCATAGTATTGTCTCGTGATGAGATAGTGCCCTCGCCTTCGGCTCAGGCACTATTCCATCGATCAACAATACTCAACATCTCAACAGGGCCATATAGATAAATGGTGATTTTAAAGATATTTTTCAAAAAAACCTTTACTCCTTTGGTAAACTGTTTAATTTGATAATACCATTTACCGATAGTTCATCCGAATGTCTCGGTTCAGGTAGGTAAACAAAAACCATAACAAGGTATGTGAACATATACTTTATTCGGAAACGTACGAGACAGACATGATGGTTTCACAAATGTACCCCTATCTATTTTGTAGGTAGTCTTACAAAAGACTTATGGACAAGCTGTACGGATGCATGAGAAACAGTTAGACATAACGAAACACTTCCTACAGAAATTCAATAATGAATAAAAAAAGATATATAGAATATTCTAAGAAAATGCGAAATTCATAATATGAATGTTTCAACTCCACAATTCAACCCTTTGAATATGAACCGAATCACTCGATCACAATGCACACTATGAGAAAAACAATATGTGACTTAATAATGTTTGAATTATACAAGACATTTTCCTTTGAGGATGTATACGTCATCAATGGCGATATCTCCAAGGTCACTTCCGCCAGTCATGGCCTCGAGTACGAACTAGAAAAAAAATAAGACAAAATAATAACAATACGATTTTTATTAACTATACTTCAATTTTAAATTTATTTTGAGATAATTTAAGAAATTCAATTTTTTAAATTAATGATTCTGAGATAATTTAAGAAATTAAAGATTTTTTAATCAATAATATAAGAAATTCAGTTTGTGAAAGTAAGAGTTATTAGATAATTCAAGAAATAAAGTTTCTTAACGGCAGCAAAAAAAGAATATGGCGCAATGAATTTACCATATATTAGTCATGTTTTAAAATTAATATGAAATAACTTTCACAACGGTAACAAAAGAAGAAAAATAGCTCAACAAATTTACCATATATATGTCATGTTTTAGAAAAAAAAATGTATATGATAATTCAAAATTTTAAATGTATGCTCACCTGGAATTTGTCTGGGCTAGATATAGTTTCACTGTATCTGTGCCACAGATTTCCTTGGCTTCCTTCAAGTTCTGCCAAGACTTCATCGTTTCCGCCCATTCTGCGGACTAGTCTAGCCTTCCTGACGTCACTTCCGTACATGTAGTAATGGAATCGCATGCAATAATCTCCAGCTGGTAGTTCTGGGCTGATCAGTCTTGATGCGGAGTTGTGATGGTGTGTGGCACTAGCTAGAGCGTAATAACCTGGAAAAAAACACAGAAGGAAAGATTTAAATCGAGACCATTGCAAAAGTGCAAAGAAAATAAGACCATGCATTCGGTAGAAGGATACATATTTTCCTATTTACCTTAACGGAGTAGAAACTAGGTTACCTGAGTTATATTTGAACAAATATGTTCAAACAAATAAATTTTCAATATTCTTTATCAATTTCAAAGGTGTCTATTCTTTCCTTGCAACAATTAGAATGCTCTTTGTACGGTTTGGTTTATTTTATTTTACGTTCTATTTACAGCAAAGTTAATTTAAGGACGTGTCAGTTTTTTCTAGAGGTTGAGGAAAGCCAGAATACTCGGATAAAAAAAAACACCGACTATTGTCAGTACCTGGCACCCGCCCAGAGACGGAGGGCTAGTGGTAGAATGCCGGGACACCTTAACCACTCGGCCACCGGGGCCCCCTTTGAACGGATGATAGTATCATGGATTTGCTGGAACCTTACCGATTCCACTGCTGAAGTCAGCCTGTGGTCCTGTCTCTTCACTTGATGATGCGCCCATACGTCTCTCCAGGTCAAAGTCATCAGTGGTATCCTGTTCCCAGTCACAGAAGTTAAACTCGAAGGTACATTTTGAAACCATACCTATAATAATAATAATAATAACATAATAATCTTTATTTTAGTAATGAAGGCCTCCAGCTCACAGTACATGCATACATTCATATCAATTCGTTCCAAAATGCATATTAAAAGTATTTGTATTATATTTAAAATACAAGTACAGTTATGATCTAAACTCATATTCACTATTCAAAGAAACATAATAGTAAAATATTTTATCTAATAATAATATTTTATATTTATCAAGGGTTATACAGCTAGACAAATCTTTTTACATTATGGGCCTGCAAGATTTATGTAAAAGATAAAAACAAAGAAAGAAATGCTATTATTTTCTATTACTGTTTGTATTTCACCCACATTGGTTTTTTGCAATTTCGCCAATGAACATACTGATACAATTTCAATTTCTTTACTGATACATGCGAATAATGATGTTCCGTCCCTCTTGCTATATTGTTCATGTAATTTAAATCAGTTTACAGGGTTTTTAAAGTAACACGTGTTTCTATCCAAATATTGTCACTGTTTAAAAACTTGTCTTTTTTTGGCCCTAGATATAGATTTAAAAATCTTAACACTTGATATTCTTTATAAAATCAGTTGATAACCATGCAAAAATAATTCTAAAACGAAGTAAACCTGAGCGGTAACTTACAAGAAACTCTTGACACAAAATTCAAAAGAATTAAACAAATATTCAGGTGTTGCCCACTTCAACAACAAACCAAAGGTAGACAACGGCTCAGAACGGACGCGTGTTTACAAATACCGAGTTTCAACTGCTGCTGTAACGGTAACCGCGTGAGAATTCATCTTGAATATTGCTGATATCAGTAAACTTAGCTAAATCTATAAATATAATAAATTATTAGGCTTACTTTTCGCTTCAAGTTTTGCGGAAAGTTACGTATATTGGGCCTTTAACTGAATGTGTCCTTGCAAATACAAATAAATCGTCATACCTGACAGAAGGTTGAGTCTGTTGCTGGTATCTAAAATAAAAGTAAACAAAGAAAATTTTAACTAGTAATTTTGTTCTTAATAATATACATTATATTTATATAGAAGATATCAAAGTTGCTATAACTTCCGAGAGAGAAATAAGTCAAAGACGCAAAATTGTAAAAGAAAAGGAATAGAAACTATGCAATTATTTTTTTGAACTTTTTGGAGTAAGTAATGCTGGACAGAAGATGACGTAATACATACATATGTTGCACCTTTTAAATTGAGTAATATATACAGTAGGCCAAGAAAAATGAACTAATCTGCACCATACAGCTGTTTCGTCCTTCCAGGACTCGTCATTGATGCTACTTGCTTAAAGTTAGAATAGAAACTGTTCTTAACTAATGAAGAAGTAGAAGGGTCATGTGCGTAAAACCCCTTTAATTTATGAATTTAGGAAAAAAGAATGAAATTAGGAATTTGAAATTTCAAATTAGTAATTGCTTGATGATTCCTTACCAGTTCCACATTTGTAGATTCTCTGGAGGTTGCTGACGTCGAAGCTGCTGAGACTGACTTTCCAGGGGAAGACCTGGCTTTCGTATCTGGCCTGGATGGTAGGCTTTGAGGGATCCTTGGCGTAAGCGTAGGGGTAGAAGAAGGTGATTGACTCGAAGTCGAATGGGTAGTTGAAAAATGTGGTTGTGTTTCCAATGGTGAAGTATTTTTGATTTTCTATATGGAGGGAAAAAAGGTAGAAAACAAATATCACAGGAAGGGGAAAATAGATAAACAATGGAATACTGTATATATATAAGATAAGCAAAATAATAAAAATGATATTTAAACGCTCAGTGTATTTCAAAATGTTTTTCACTGTAATAGAATGTGGTGTAAATTAATCATTTTTATGTGATAAAAAGTATGATTGTACTTATATAAATGTTCCCCACAAGATATCCATATAGAATTAATCAAAATAACTTGGGACAAATAGTTTTTCCAAGCGATTTTCACACATTCAGTTCAAATAATGCGTCTGATTTTAATCGAAGAGATAATAGCATTATCATTATCTTTGTCAGTCTAATAGCATAAATTTAGTTTTCTAAATTCTTATTTCATAATTCTTGTAAATCAGTACATCTTAACGTTCTTTTTGCAATCATTTCTTAGTGGTTACAAACATTATTTTATTCTGTCACAAATTTTCTTTACAGTATCTCTCTCAAATAAGCATATCGCAAAACAAAGAACCCAATAGTATCAAGTAAGAAATACCTTTAACAATGCTATCCATGTTTTGACGTAAATATAGCTCCCTCAAATAAGTATATCACAAAATTTAAAATTTTACAGCAACAAATTAGACGTATTCTCATTAATGCCCTCCATGTTCACGTTGACGCAAATATACTAGCTTGCACAAATAAGTATATTACCAACATTAAAACTTTTACAGCATCAAGTTAGACATACTCTCTAAAATGCTATTCTTGTTTATTTTGAGGTAAATATATCTCGCACAAATAAATATATCACCAAAATTAAAACTTTTACCGCATCAAATCAAACGTACTCTCAAAAATGCTATCCATGTTTTCTTTGACGTAAATATAGCTCGAAAAAAAGTATATCATCAAAATTTAAACTTTTACAGCATCAAGTTAGACATACTCTCTAAAATGCTTTTCCTGTTTATTTTGACGTAAATACCTCGCATAAATAAGTATATAACCAAAATTAAAAATTGTACAGCATCACATTAGACGTACTCTCAAAAATACTATCCATGTTTACTTTGACGTAAATATAGCTCGCACAAATAAGTATATCATCAAAATAAAAAGATTTACAGTATAAAATAAGACGTACTCTCATCAATGTTGTCCATGTTTACTGTGACGTAGTTATCACGGTCGGGACGACGGAACTCGTTGTAGAATCCGAGGGTGTAAACAAGGAGCTGCATGATATCTGCCTTGGCCATGTTGGGGTACAAATGGATGGTCTGGGCGCCACCAGACATTCCGGGCTCTCCGTCACCAGACACACTGCAAAAAATACAAAAATATACTAACTAAATCAAAAGTATAATAAATATCAAAACTATATAAAAAAAGTATACAAACAAATTTATAACTATGGATTTTTAATCAAACTATATCATTTACATTTCCTGTTGTATGTATTTCAAACGTATTTCTTTTCGCAAACTCATATTTTAACTCAGAATCGCATATAAATAGGTAAACGCAATATAGAATTGGCGCACTCGCTGTTCTTGTTACAGAAAGCAATATACCGAAATTGTTATTGGTGTAATCATAAGTATGCTTCGCACCTTGAAAACTACGCTATTGTTTATTTATGTTATTTATGTTGGATCTTATTTTCTTTTTATTGTTTTCTATTGCATATATTTGGAAAGTGCTATCTCGTTCGCTATTATAGAGGAAATGAAAACTTTTTTAAAATCAGAGTTAGCTTTGATAGTTCCAACTGGCTACAGATATGAAGTGCGTTTGTTAAAAAGTTGCATCATTTCTTTTGGCAACTTCTGTGAAACTTGAGTGTGCATTCATCAAAATCATCGATCACTTGCAAGACTTGGAGAAACTAATTACCCAGGGATAACAGTGAAGAGGGCGTAGTTTGCCTCGGTCGTCCTTGGCACGAAGGCAAGGCACGCCCTGGATCCACTGAATGTGCTCATCTGAATCTCTTGCATGGAGGCCAAAATTTTCTCCAATGTGAATCCATCTGAAAGTTTTATCGTTAGATAACGGTTAGCCACAAATATCAACTTCTAAAATGTTACAGCAATTATTTTTGTTTTGAGGAAATCACCCATTTGAAGAGGATTATTGCTATCATTCGGAACATTACACGGTTGATAGTAATAAACACTTTAGTTATCTCCCTTGATTTTGAAATATAAATCTATCTGAAAGAAGACATCCAACACTAGGATTTTATCCGTAATTCTAATCTATTTGTTGAAGCGTTCACCCTTCTGCCACTTCCCCTCATTGTATTTTCGTAAACTAAATCTACCCTAACTATAACTGCATTGTCCGTGTTTTATTCTATTGTCAGTGTTCTATTGTTTAAAAACGTCATAACATTATCTTTGATTTTTTCGGTTCGTCGATCATCTACTTCCAATGACCTATTATTCTAACTGTTGTGATTTGTGACAAAAACTTTCGCACTACAAGTGCTTTGTCCATGCAAATCCATTTTATTAGCTGACTTCCTGTATGACATGTTACTTCACATGCGTACACTAACATTACTTAACACAAGCTAAACGAACCAAGATATTACTATAACACAAACCATATAAAGGAATGCGTGTAGGGTTGGCAATGCACTATGCCATAGACACTTACCTATGCTTTTGTCGAACTCTACTGGTACAACACCGAATGGCCATAATCTACTCTCATCTGTAAGGATGTTACGTTTCTGCAAAAAGAATAAAAAACTATTGATGATTTTAACATTAACCAGTTTGAAAATACATTATTATTTGAAGAAATCATTTAAAATTAGGTGAAGTAAATTAATAACCTTTCAAAATCTAATTATAAAAACTACTTATATTGTAAATATATTTATGAATAATGTTTACTGTAAACCAACTTATTTTGGCGTCAGACTAATTTTCGCGTATTTCGCGGGTGATACAAATCGCGAAAATTTATAGCAGCGAAATTGTTTCAATCAGAGGTATGACAACTGTGGAGTACTCATATATATACTGTACTGTACATATGATTGACGACCGTACTTATCGCGAAATTAAATCTCCGCGAAATAGTTGTTTCATAATTATGAAACGCGAAATTAAGTCACCGCGAAAATAAGTCAGTTTACAGTAAATGATTTTAATTTGTCAAATTGAAAATGAAGTTTTTGTTGCCGTTGAAATCATCACACATATATAACGTAGAAGTTGGTGTGCAGAAGGGACTTTCCTATAGCAATCCAACCGGATATATAATCTGACCTACTTCCGGTCTCTCAGAAATCTAATGATAACGGTTTCTTTACTCTGAATGCCCTTGACAGACAGAATAAAGTATTAAACGCTTAACATTAATTTATATATCTGAAATAATCTGAATGGCTGGAAATGAGAGTATTAGTTGAAACACTTGAGTATTGAGGGTTAAAATTGTATATTAATCTTTAAAACTGCTAATGCGTTTCAAGTAAGGACAACCGAGGCAACAATCTTATCAGTTGAAGGACTTAACTAGATAGCTTTGCAAACGTTCCATCAATGTACCCGATATAAGATAAGTGCTAGTAATACAGTATACACAACCCAATCATGGTAAGATAACAGGCAGAGAACGTGCGTGTTAAGCCAGTACACTATGGTAGTGTAAGATAGTTTGAAGAGCTGCTTGGTCATCCATCTTATAATTTTCTATACGACATTTTGATTTTCGAACATTAGTACTGACACGACTCTATGACATAATACTATTTTTGCTTCAATTATATGAAGCTTCAAACAGCCGCCATCAAAATATCAGCTTCGAATTAGGACAGTCACTTATTAAAATTGGTTTTAGATTTACTGATGTATAATTTGTATGAGTTTGACTCAAGACGTGTCGAAAGTAAACTAATCTTGAGCCTTAACAAAACGTTTAACAGCTCAAAACATGTATTTAGATCGATCTAAAAAGGATTCGCTAAATTATTTTTTAGCAAAAGAAAGTAATGAGTAACTATTGAGTAACGCGCCAGTTTATAATTAAACATAGTGGAAGCTAATTTCAAAATTAAAGATAGTAGCGCTTGAGTGCATAGTAGGACATGCTTGAAACCGATTTGTAAAAAATCATCCTGACAAAATAATATTCTTCATACTTTTTAATTTCATTATACATATATTTGATTAAGAGACCAACTGTCATATGTGACCTTTTTCCTGGATCGCTTGGACAGTCTCTTAATTTTGACAGTATCTGTGCATGTTGAAGTTTTAACTGTGCTATTGGAGTGGCAGTATGCTCCTGGATACCATTCATGTCAAGAATATCTCCGACCGAGATGACCTTGACACTACCCAATGACGAACCGACTTTTTCGTACCCAGGTGACAGAAGCATGTGACACAGATTCGGGTATGACCTAGTGGCAAGTTATCTAGATACCTGTGTATCCTCACGACCGTGGGGGGTGGTCTGAATGGGTCGATGTCACAGACATACTAAAGACTAACCTGTCATTTTATCATTCTTCCTAATTCGTTGGTTAGTATTTTGGAAAAGTGTACGTTAAAGCATTTATCAATGCCTTCAAGGTACATTGTAAAAAAGAAACCAGAGAGAATGAAGAAGCGTCAACTAAACACAATCTGAACTCAAACTCAAAAAGAGTTGATTACTTGTGATAACATTTATGAAGAACAGATTAAGTGTTTATTTCAGTGTGATGAAGTTTAATAGGTGACGACCTAACGTCCATGTGCTTTATCAATCTTTGAACATTTCCAGTTCTCACAAAGGCCTAACCATATGCTTTTTTAAAAGTTAATTATCATCAGATTGCACCAACACTAAGTACCTTTTACATTTTTATCAAATGATATTTTGTCCTATTGGATTTGAGTCGTACTAAAACAGCCAGCGAATGATTCTTTAAATAGTAAAACAAAGTAGTTTTTTCCTAAAAACCCTGAGCATCCTTTTGAAGATGACTGACAGCTCTCTGAAGCAAATTCCTGATTCTAGATAATCAACAATAGTACCAAAGCTTTACTTCACACACAACCAAAGTAAGTGTAAAACGTATAAAAGTATAAAACGGGTCACATCTTTACGTACATCGTTTTTTGTATAAAGTAAAGCTTTGATAAGAAATTAAACTCTGTTATTTAGCATCTCGCCACTTTTGCAAAGTCAGCAGAGACAACAAACGTACTCTAGATACTACAGATATGTCTTTTGATAACCAAATAAAAAAATTGTTCTCCAACATTGAAGGTCATGGATACGTTATCTTGTCGCCGAGTGGGTTATTTGCTAGGGCAAGTGATATGGTAGACTGTCATAGTGTCTGGGGCACGCTCGCACTCCTTACAGGGCTGGTTAAAGGACCTATCGTTAGAGTGAAATCGGTTCGGTGACAGACTTCACTGTCATGGAAAAATTCACGACAAATCATACCATCTTAGCAAAATCAAGAATTGAAACAATTTATTTTGTTTTTGCTTTAACTTAAAACATGAGAAATTGTTCGAGATGAAAATAGCACTTTCAAAAATATCAGAAATTAAATAATAAAAATTAGTTTTGCCTGAAAAATCAACTATTTAAACCGTTGGAAAATTTATGGGAGTTTTGTAAATACCCTTTGTATCTAGGATCAGTTTGGTCTTTGTTGATAAGTCAAGACGACAAATAGAGGTTTATTGAGTTGTAATGACCTTTGCGTTTATCAAGGTGACATAGATCCCATATACCATTAGCATTGCAAGGTATCCAAGCAACACATGTAACACCAATCACTATCTCTATAATTGAAGATTTACTAACAAGAATTGGATTATTGATCGATGACATTATATGACTATACTATTATTTCACAAACGATACGGTAAAAATGTGGTAGTAGGTTAAAGAATATATTCATTGGGTGTCTTTAGCATCAAAGTAAATCTTACTATTCTTACTATTTTACTATATTAAATTTTGTTAAACAAATTCTTCAGTTAAAGCATGTGGTATACTTATTCACGATTATGGCTTAAATATGACTATTCTGTAGCTATATGATAGACACAATGAAACATGAAGTAATTAAGATTTGCAATAGACAAGTATGAGAAATGATGTTAGAATGTGTCACAATGTGTAGTTCAAGATAAAATTTAAAATCTCGAACACATTATTGATAGTCAGTGATATTAAAATAATAATAAAAAAAAAATATAAAATGTTAATTTTGCAACAGGCAAAAGTGTTAAATGCATAAGACATGCAGCACAAAGGCATGGTTATTTCTCTAAATAGATATGCAATATTAAAATAATTAAATGTTATTGACTATAATTAAGTATTAACTACTAACTGACCTGTCTCTGGGGCACGGCAAGACAACATGCCGTGAGCGCGCAGATGAGGATCAGTCGAGCGTCCATGGTTAGTGTGTGGTGACTTCAGGAGGTCTGGGCACCGTGTCAAAGACACCGGCACTTTTAAAACTTCGGAACACGTGGTACGTTAGGCCCTTGTCCTATCAGAAGAAACTCACGAACTTCCATCAGTCCAATGGGAATCCAGGTTATCATGTTAATTGGAACTCTTATCATCCGTTGTCATGACCTATGGTTTTCGCGCGTAATATGTTTGGCGACACAACTTAGACGCCCGAGAAACTGTTTCAAGTAGACCAGTGTGAAAATGTTATTGAGTTTTCGAAATAAAGTCTTGTTAGTTTGATTTATGTTTATTTGTATCAATTTTGTAAATGGAGACCTGGTTATTTGTCGTGAAACATACAGCATGTTAATATCACGCTGTAAACATAAACACAGTCATCTCAGGTTAAAAGTTATTTAACATTTTGTCACGGAAATGCCTTTTCTAAAATAATTTGATATTCACATCAAACTGACAATTCCTGGCGTCGACAACAATTCGGACAGGAGTTAGTCTCAGTACAATTGTCGTCATACATGACACAATATTTTTTGTTGTCTTTCCTGTAGGTCAGTCTAGCAGTATGCCACTAAGTACAATATACTTAAGATATGGAACTGTGAAGTCTACTATTGGTGATAAGCCATTTCACTTCCTATGCTGTTCTTCAATCCAAGGACGATCGTGATAGAGAATTCTGAATAATAAATGAAACGTATCAGAAACACCAAACGAAACATTTTAGCATTTTTGGCAATTATCGGACCATAAACAAAATCAGAGAATACTAAAGCGTCAACAAAACCACAATTCGAACTCAAATCGATTAAACTAGAGGCAAAATAGGAACAAAGGAAAAATTGACATGGGTACATGTACCATCGTAAAAGTACAAGAGAATAAGACCAGGTGTTCCGGGGTAAGCGTCTTCTGCTTCATCGACGACACCCGCCATGTAAAACTTGGTCACATCCAAGTAAGCATCAATCCTCGAAATGAGAACCGAGTCATCATATAACTACGGATCCCACAGAAGTGCTCTGCTACATTACCTATCTGGTTTGGGATTCAATATCAAGGTGTTTGTCGGAGTCTCTTTTTTTTCTAGGGCTTCCGTTATCTTTCATTTTCCTTTGGCGTTTTCCTGTTGAATTATCTTCTTAAAGTTAGAAGTTTAATGTATGTTTCTCTATGGTGTGTATGTAATACTTTTACCGTTCTTTTTAGACCGTTCAAATCTCTTAAATCATTCGAGAAAAGGATAAGAAGATGAAAGGAACACAAACGAGTTATTTCGCGATTTTGCTGTAAATTGACGCTTATGTGCAATGCGATTTCCTAATGCAAACAAGCAATCAATAGAATTTTTGCTACTTATTTCCATTGTGATGTAATGGCGCTTCATATATATGCGGTAACCGAGTGGTTAAGGTGTTCCGACATTCTACCTTTAGCCCTCCAACTCCTGGTTGCGAGTTCAAATCCCTCGTGGGGCAGTTGCCAGGTACTGACCATAGGTCGGTCGTTTTTCTCCGGGTACTCCGGCTTTCCTCCACCTTCAAAACCTGACACGTCTTTAAATGACCCTGGCTGTTAATAGGACGTAAAACAAAATAAGCCAAGCCAAACTTTTCCTTTCGTCCCATTCATTTTCATAATGACTGTTAATGTAGAACGCACATTTTAACGCTTTTTGTTTTGGTTGAAACAATTGCATAATTTCATCTTATTCTTCAGTCTTTAATGTTTGTTTTCAGCAGAATAAATCAGACTTTCATGAATCATAACTAGATAACTACAACTATAAAATAGACCAATTGAATAACGGATCATATGCAAAAGGTTTTCGCTTTTGCAAATGACCTACTGATGGCCAAATTACAAAGGAACTATTACGTATTTGAATAGATTAACTACTGCATTTGCCCTGTGCTGTGTGACTTTGATGCCATTAAGCACTGATCCATGCTTTGGTTACGAATCGTATTACAGTTCCAATAAAATACAATCCTCATTCAGCTGTCCACGAGTTTGTTTTTTTCTGATTTGAGCAAATACCAACTTCATCCCAAGAAACGTTTATAACGACATATATAAAATATTTACACAACAGATGTCATTTTTCACATTTATTATGCTAAAGATGACGTAACACACACCTATGCTGCACCTTTTAAATTAAGTAATAGATACAGTATGCCGAAAAATGAATAAACTGCACCATACAGCTGTTTCGTCCTCCTAGGACTCTTCAGTGATGCTAGGCGAAAAGGTGGGAATCCACAATTTCAAAACTAATGTAGAAGCAGAAGGGTCAGGCGCGTAAAACCCCTTTGATTTATGACTTTTGAAGCAAAATTAAACAAGTTCTGTATAATTTCAAATCATGTACTACGAAAATGTGTGTATTACGTACAGTGCCAATGAAGTTTAAAGATATCATGATATCACTTTCGTCACTTATGATAAAGTTAAAGAATATAAAGGAAATAGGTCATTAGGTTAGAGCTCAAGCTTCAAGCAGATTGAGGATGTTAAATATGATATAAGTTTTGAGAGAGAAACCTGTTAAAGTCGCAAAAACAATCATGTTTAGCTATACAATAAAAGCTAATCATCTTTTTTCTAATCTTATATGATATTTACAAAGGTCGTCGCGAAGTTTCTATCGTAAATCGTGCACTATATACATTTTAAACTGAGATAAGATTATAGTTAGATTTATAACACGCTTCAAAATTGAGTATGGATCTGGCCTTAGTATCAGTTGTGTATTGAAACTTTTATTGGGAGATGGGAGAATATTGAAAGGTTTGTGTACATAGTCGAAGCCAGCTATCGTACTATCAGTATGCTAGTCATAACATTGTAAAGCGGGGTACACCGCTCGGCACTACCTGCGTGCCCGTGTCATGTTATATAAGGACAAAGTCACCGAGAACGATAAGGGTGGCCAGAATAACATAGGTCAAGATATGTCGCTCGGGTCACCTAAAGGTAAATATAGCGCATGCGCAAATAACACAAATGGAAACCACAAGTTCGAACGTTATTAGAAAAATCAAAATAATCACAATGTTGTTTTATTTAGTTCAGTACACCTTAAGTTAAATACCTCAGTTGAGATGAATTGAATTTAGGGGTTGATAAGTACATTGATAAAAATATCGATTTTAGTATGAGTTGAGGTGACTATTGTAAATGACAGTACATTACGTTGCTCCCCGCGAAGTCGAGATACCCGACAAAACAAAGCTAACGGTAAACGACACATTGATAACGCGACATTGTTAAATTAAACAGCTTAATTCTTCTTAAGAAATTCTAAAATCACTTAGACGTAAGGAATAAAATTGATGTATGTATTTAATCATATAAGGGCATTAATGGACTTAGATTACCAAATTGTTATGTTGATGAAACACCGTCTAAATGATAAAGGTATATGTCAATGAGTTCAAAATAATGGATCTATTGTTGTTTGTGTCTTTCATGTTTCACTGCTGGGGGTAAAGGTAAGCCTTTCAGACCTCCTGTTGAAATAGACAAACGACGTGCATATTGATGAATTGTACAAAGAGAGTTTGGATTGTGGAAGGTGTTTCAATAGAGGGTGCCTTGTCGATAAGAAGTTGTCAGATATAGCTATTGTTATCAAATCTTTGTTATTAATTCTTGACAATCCAGGAGGTCTGATTCGACATCACCACACAGGATTATGATTAATCTTAAAGTTTCAGCACTAAATCACATAATGTTAATGATAACGTATTTAATTATGACTATATCTGCAATAATATTTTGGGTTGATTCGTATTATGTTAAACCAAAAACAAAAACAGCACAAAAATTAATGACGAAGTATACAGTAATATTTGGCGTGGTATCTGTATTTCAATTACTGAAGTTCTCTAAAGAAAACAACGCGGTTTGTTGTTTTGTGATAAAAATTAAGAATTTTATCCAGTGTGGACATTTACTTTCCATTCTATGAAGTTAAAAGTGTTCTTTGTCTTTTTTAAAGAATAAATTAAAAAGGGGCGTTATCCTTTTGAGACATGGCATTGGCTCTTTTCTGTTTATTACCAAGCATCGTGTCTTTGACCATTCTTTTCCTCCACGTGCGAACGTAGGCATCTTTCTCAATCACATTAAGAACGCACACTAATTAGCATAAACAATCGTCTACCTTAATATCATATAGGGATGAGTGAGACCAAGATGGCGACAATAAAACTCGCGATTTTCGTGATAGATGTCAACTGCTGACGAACAAACTTACGGCACAGGGATTCGGGAAATGCAGGTTGATGAAGAGTATGGGCAAGTTTTATGGTCGCCATCTTGATATCATCGAGAAATATTCTTTATCTTTGTGTGATATGGAGATTGACGTTTTTGAGTTTGCTTGTTAGTGTGTTTACTTGTTGTGATGACAATGATAACTCGGTTCTAATTTTGAAAATTGATGCTTACTTAGATGTGACCAAGATTTACATGGCGGGTGTCGTCGATGAAGCAGAAAAGGTTTACTCTTCCGGAACACCTGGTCTTATTCTCTTGTTCTTTTACGAGAGTCTCCATGTAAATCTTTCCTTTGTTCCTATTTTGCCCCTAGTTTAATCGATTTTGAGTTCGGATTATGATTTTGTTGACGCTTTGGTATTCTCTGATTTTTTTTGCACATATCCTCATAAACCTGCATCTCTCGAATTCCTTTGCCGTGAGTTTGTCAGCAGCCGACATTTATCACGAAAATTTCGGTATCTGGATCGATCCCTAGAATAATGAATCAACTGTAAAACCAAACGTTGGAGAAACAAGGATTTTACTTCTATAAAAAGGGATGTTAACAATAGAAAAATCGAAATTGTCACATTGATCGTATACGTAGCTTTGTGAAAAGATTTGGCAAAGGGTTGTGTTACCTGTCCTGAAAGCTCGACGAATTCAGTCTCGTATGCAAATAGTCAACTTAGAATGGAAAATATTTCCTCCAAACTCAACATATACATTGACATCTAGTAATTTAACCATTCGAGCTTTATCTTTATCTGTAAATTTCATCTTTAGTGAGCTTTGTTGTGATTTTCAAAATGTATGTTCCAAGATAGCTCACAATCATTTGTTTGTTTCATCGTCCATTCATTTTTCTTGGAAAAGAAAGCCTATAATGACGTATTTTCAGTTTGGAATAAGTTATGGTATTGGACAGGGTGGAAAAAATCAACTGTTTTAATAGACGTAAACCTTTATGAGGAAGGGATGTTAAAAATTGATCAGAAGGTATTTCGAGCTTTCAAAATCCACATGCCACTTAATTCCACTCCTTTTTCACAGCAACACACACAATGTGTCCCTGATTAAATGGTACTAAGAATGGAACATGTAGTAAGAATATTTGATAAAGGCTTGGTTGAGCAATTTACAGAGCTAGCGAATAATGAAGGATGATTCTGTAGTTTCGGTATACAATATGACCGAGTGGGTTAGTGTCTTTCTCGTCTTCTTGTAATACGTATGCATAGTTGGTACAATGTGTTTATACAACACTACAGCTCTGATACTTTCAATCCCATACAAGATTAATACTGCTGTGTTGTTGTCATTTTCACGGAACCTACCCGGTCCTTCTCTATCTGCAACGGTTAACTTTGGTCCTGTGACGTCACGAGGAACACAATAGATCTAATATCTGTATCTTATAGAATATACTGGTGTACGTTGTGGCATCAATGAACAACGCCATCATGCTAATTCCTATGTATCTTATTAGCCATGAACCCTAGTATCTCATTTCGCAGCTTAAGTGCCTCTGGCCTCTTCGTTCACATTTTTGATCTTGAAAAAGTCCTACTTAATATGTTCAACCTAATTTCTACGTATTCGTCTGTCTTCCAAGTACCAACATATTGAACTTCAACCTCATCAGCCTGATTGTCAAACAACTCCTTCTTAAAATTTGTTTCCTTAACTTCTTAACTGGTCATTGACTACCTCTATAAGATCCATGATTGATTGATAAATATTAATTTCAAAGAAACAAACAGTTAAACATGTTATTGGGAATCATTTAAACAAGCACCCCGTGTAAATAAATAAGAGAATATCATAGCGTTAACAAAATCATAATCCAAACTCAAAATCGATTAAACCAGGGGGACAATATGAACAAAGGAAAGATTTACATGGAGACTCTTGTAAAACTACAAGAGAATAAGACCAGATGTTCCGGAAGAGTAAGCGTCTTTTGCGTCATCAACGACACCCGCCAAGTAAGTCTGGGAGAGAACTATCGGGATATGTCCAAAAAGCCAGAATCTAATATAGGATGCCAAACGAACATAGAATTGATGTTTACTTGGATGTGACAAAGATTTACATGGCGGGTGTCGTCGATGAAGCAATTTCAATAAAATAACTTCAGATAGTACTATTGTTATAATGTTCTGTGAAGTATGAAATGAATCTCAGAAATTGAGAGATTTGTTTTTATCTTTTAAGGAACCTCCAAATCATGACGTGTCAGTTCTGATGTGGAGGAAAGCAAAGTACCAACCTACAGCAAGTACTCGACGACTGCCCTGAATAGGTCTCTAGCTCTCACACACAGTGGTTGAGGGCTAGTGGTCGACACATTACCAAACACATTTTATTTTATTAAGGAAAAAGTAAGTAAATATTGGTTGGAAACAACATCTGCTTTTACCAATCTCTACAATTCACACAACAAATCCTTTTTCTGGCTACAGTTACTTTTGTTGGTGTCAGCATTTTTACTTGTGAAAAGTTAATACTTGATTCGTCTGTAATAAATATACAACAATAGATCATGTTTCACCTTTATATGTTTACCTTCGGCAAATGAATCAAGCTTACGGGAAAGAACAATTCAACGGATACTAGGCAACGCTAGTTTACACCGTAAAGCAGGTATAAGGTTGAAATATTATTGAATCGAACTGTGCAAATTTTATTACATGTCTGGATTTACTTTAAATCGTTTCTAATTGTCGGACATCACATCAAACTAGTCACACTATGAATGATTTGAAATCCTTGTAAGTCGAACGATTTGGTTGTTGGACAGGACCTACATAATATGATATGTTGTGCCGGTTAAACTCGGTTTATGTAAGTACATGTAGTGACGATGTCTTGTACTTGTAGATCTGTCAAAGCGTGTTCTAGTGATAACAGTATCACGCTCACCGGTATTATCTTATGTCACAGACCACAATAAAAACCACAAACTACGTGTTTCAATTACCTCAAACGCCGTCAACTTTGTAAACATTTCTGCACTCAATGATCTTGATCTGGTCGTGAAGTACCCTTCTCAATATCCTGTTTTTGTATTTTCACTACTTGTTTACTTCTGAATAATTTGTTTATTTTGAAGAGAAAACAAACCATACAATAACCGTCAGTTCAGAACATCCGTGTAGTAATAATATCCTAGTATGAAACCTGGAAAATAAACAAAGGAAATTCAAATTAGACGGTTGAGATTTGAAGATCTCTTTAATAATATGTTTATTTTGTAGAGAAAACAAACCATACAATAACCGTCAGTTCAAAACATCCGTGTAGTAATAATATCCTAGTATGAAACCTGGAAAATAAACAAAGGAAATTCAAATTAGATGGTTGAGATTTGAAGCTCTCTTTGATAGAAATAAGCAGAGCAAGCACATAGTCATACACAATTAATGTAATATTCGATTCCGTTTGTCGTAAATTTAAGTTTACCAACAAAATTGCTGTAGCCGTTTACACATATATACACATTTTCGCAGAACACGATTTGAAAATATACTCCAATTATTCAATTCTCATTTTACGCACCTGACCCATCTTCTTCTACATTTGTTTAGAAAATGTCGATTCCTACCTTTTGGCCCCTAGCATCACTAAAAGGTCATGGGAGGACGAAACAGCTGTATGGTGCAGTTTCTTTCATTTTTCGGAATAATGAATATATTACTAAATTTAAAAGGTGCAGCATGTGTGTGTTACATCATCTTATCAACGGAATAAATGGAATCAAATAAGATGTTTTCGTAAATCTCATGGTAAAAAAATGTACATTTGTATGAAAATAGCATGTGTGTCCACAGCAACTAATTAAAACAAAAAAAAATCCACTATTTGAATACGGATAATTATCTTGATGAATACGTGTAAACCATGAATGTATATAACGAAGAATGATAAGATTAGTTTGCTCTCACAATACATAGTATATATATGTATATATGCAGTCACGCATACATGCCCTACTTACTTAACTTTCAATACTTTGAATTAAAGATTAAAATATGATATGTGCTGATTTTGCATGTGCCATACTACAGTATATAAATCATATCCCATTTATCGAAAGCATTATACACAAGATGTCTTTCTCAACGTTACACATACAAATGAAATTATCATTGGGTTTTCCTATATCAAAAGTCTAGATAATTTTTTCACCTAGTTCAGATATCATCAAAATAATAAATACGAAAGATAAGGACAGTAGTACGTAGTACGTTCACCTAGTTTCTTTTCGGGTTTGATTTGAAACCTTGTTATACTCTAGGTAAGCGTTAAGGTTTGTCTCTGAAAATGAGACGCCTGTATCAATATTGATATAAAATTCCGGGTTTAAAATAACTTGTGAATTGCTCCAAATCCTTTGTATTCGCAAACGAGATAGCACTAATTATATAATATAGCAAAATATCAAATTCAGGAAATGTTTCCTACACAGATTTAGCTTTGATTAATTATAATATTTCATATCCTTGTATGATCTAAAGATGGACGTTTTGAATATGCTCATAAGGAGGCCTACAAATGTACTTGGTGAGGCTGAAATTAATGCCTTATTTCTGACTTTAAGAACGTGCTAATTACTCGAATTCGACGTAGATTTTATATGGTGAGTGTCGTCGATGAAGTAGATGATGCTTACTCTTCCGGAACACCTGGTCTTGTTCTCTTGGACATTTTCAACTGTCGGCGTGTGAATATATCCTTTCTTCATATTTTGCCCCTAGTTTGTGCTTTGATTATGGTTTTGTCGACGCTTTGGTATCGATTTATTTTTAGAAATGGACAAAAATAAATAATAATACTTTGTCTACCGTTTTGCAGTAAGTGTGCTTATAACGAAATATTTTTTTTATAACAAGATTTTATGTCCGTCTTTCAGGTCTTACATAACAACAGAATGTGTACGTGATTTAAGTAAAATGACTAACAATATCCAACCCGCATTCAATCTTAAATCTAGTTTAACATAGTTTCCCTAAATAGAAATAACCTTGTTTATTTGTAAATTAATCAAATGTGTTGCCTTAACGCTGTCCTTGTCCTTTGCTATTTTTGGAATACCAGATATATTTTGGTACCCTAAGTAAGCAATATAACATCAAAAAGGCATTAATCAGTAGCATCTAAGACATTAAAGTAATACATGTGTGTACAAAATCGCCCATACCATCATGAAAACAGCATCCATCTTAATATAAAAGATTCATTTATTTATTTACTCGACGCCGATAAAAGCCCACCCGTAATGAAAAATTACAATTTCATTGCACGTGAAAGTCATGACGTCCCTATCTACAACATTTACGTCCACCCAAGCCAATTGAAACTGACTTATGAGGAAATTTCACAAAAAGTGGATTTAAATTCAAAGAAGGTATAGATTGAACTGTTAGGCGTTGAAAGTATTATTCTGAAAGTCAACACAACTTCTCTTCAGATCGAAAAGCAATGTATTTGTACTGTGATAAGGTTGTATGTCAGAAGTCAAGTGATACTATATGTAGTCCAAGTTTTATCAAGGTACAGTTGATTTGATTAAAACCTGCGTCAAACCGTATTTCACACCTTATTGTACAATAAAAACTATTGTGGTGAGTTTTACAAAGCCTTCTAGATAACTGATAGATTTTGTATTTCGAACGCAGTTGATAGTAAATGTATTTGACGTCAAATCAGTTTATTTCCTTTTACTGAGACAAACAGTGACGTCACACGTAAACTTGCTCTATAAGAACGTTCGTATACGGTGCCAACTTTGATAGCTAAAATGGATCAGCTGATATTGGATTTATATGCATATTTGGAATATATATCCCAGTGCACATGCTAGCAATTTGTTTAATAGTCAATTGATATTCAACAACTTAAATGGCTAGAATAAACTTTTGAGTAAATGTTATGGTCGTCATCTTCGTCTAAATGAGATATTTGTAAGTTATTCTGAAAGTCAACATAACCTCTCTTCAGATCGGAAAGCAATTTACAAATCGTATCACATTTTAACCAGTGAAATATCGAACAAAAAATCATTTTGTAAAATTGAGTTTTTTCACTTGTGAGAAATATGGTATTTGTCACTAGTTAGAAATATGATATCTTTCAATATTTCTGACTAACCAATCAAAACACTGCTTACAAACAACAACTTGGTAAATCAAAAGCTGCCGCGGCATATTTTGCTATTAACATGCAATTCACAAAATATCTAACAGTACATTCAGTGAACAAAATTTATTTGGTATTACTGAATACACTATAAGATATTCTCTATTTATTTGTACTGTGATAAGGTTGAATGGCAGAAGTGAAGTGATACTATAGCTAATCCCGATTTTATCAAGGTACCGCTGATTTGATTAAACCCTGCGTCAAACCGTATTTCATACCTTATTGTACAATACAAACTATTGTGACGAATTTAACAAACTTTTGTAGATAACTGATAAATTTAGTATTTCACATGCAGTTGATAGTAAATGTATTTTACGTCAAATCAGTTTATTTCCTTTTACTGAGACAAACAGTGATGTCATGCGTATAAGAACGCTGATATACAGCTTAAATGGATCTGGTATTGGATTTCTATGCATGGCAAGCAAATGTCAACATAAAGTTTACACATTTACCTCCATGGTAATACTCAGCTTAACCTATTCACCTCTAAAAATGGGTAAGCATCTTACTCATCCCTCTGTCTACCTGCAGTATTAGAGTACATTTTGAGGAAATGTCGCGCTACGAATTGGACAGCTGACTTCTCTAACGCAGAACACCGACACTCGGCTATTGTACTTTTTGCTTGATAAAGAAACACAGGGTTTCGAATGCTCGAAAATTAAGTTTTTCAATTCCTGTTTGTGTAAAAAGCAAACTAAGACTATATTATTCATACCAAACTTATATATCTTATTCCTAAAAATAGTCCGTCCTTTGGATTGAAAGAGCTCTTACCATTGCCAATCAACAAATACGCTTTGGACACGTATCTGTTGTCACGAAGATTAATTCGATTAATTATTTCTGCAGGGTAAATAAATCTTATACAAAATGTTGAAAATTAACAAAATGAGTTTTAAAACAATCAGAAAATATCGTAGAGTCAACAAAACCGTAATCCGAACGCAAAAACTATTAAACTAGAGGCCAAATATGAAAGAAGTTAAGATTTACATGGAGAACCATGACAAAGTACAAGAGAATAAGACCAGATGTTCAAAGTGAGAACAGAGTCAACATTCTCAATCACAACGACAAAGCACACTTATGAGCATATATTCAAATATATCCGTCTTCATATCATACATGAATACGAAATAGTTATCATCTCAATGAGACCAAGACCATTAAACTTATTCATAATCTTCATCTTCATCATTTCCCGAATTCCTGTGCCGTAAGTTTGTTTGTTAGCAGCCAACTTCTATCACGAAAATTTCGATATTTAGAGCAAGCCAAAGATTAAAGAATCAACTGAAACCTTTTAAAGTGTAAAAGGTAGACCTAGCCAAATTGAAACGTGAATAATAATCTTCAGATTTACAATTTCTGAATAATTTGTTTTGCATTCAACTGCATCACATTATAATGATTTGTTTTTAATTTAAGAGGATTGGGCAAAAGTTATGTCAACTTATGAAACGCCCTTTCGAACATTATGATAATACAACATACAATAAACCTACCCAGTAACAATTATATATTACATATACATGTTTTATATTTAAAACCTTTTACTGGACTTGATGTAATTTTGCACGTGTCTGAAAATTCTGAAATTTATATTATCGGCATACAATTTATTACCATATAATAATACTTTTAAATTGATATCTATATTTAAGTGTCGTAACTAATCAAATAAAACCATTCTGCTGTTAACATAATTGTCGCATTCAAAAAAAAGATAAGCATTTTCACAACGATTTCCAAAACTGCAATTTGGACTATTGGTGAGATGACCTCGAAATAAATCATATTTTAATTTACCATATCGATTGTTTAGTTTTGTGTGTATTATATTTATTTTATCTCCAAAATTAAAATTTTCAGTAATGATTTGTTTGTGGTATTTTCTAACCTTTGACTTGTTTATGAATTTCATATTACATCGACACTCGCGTAAGATCTTCTATTTATGTTCCTCTTTAAATAAATACTTACCTAATCAAATTGGTTTCCTATATCTGTATTTGTATTCTACATTTTCAATCCCGATTGCTTTTCGCTTTTCGTGTGATAGAGGTGTACATCAAAGGACTTTAAATCTTGACCTTTGAACATTAATCCTGAAATGTAACCTTACTAAATCTGATAAAGATACACACTTTGATTTACGATAAACAATTACATGTGTTACGGTGAAGTGGTTGTCGGACTCAGTTTTTCACTATTGAAGTATTTGGACACATTTTATGGTCTGCTGTCATTGCGTGGTGAAAATTATTCTATCCTACTGTGTTAAAGGCCCAATATACGTAATTTTCGGCAAAACTTGAACCGAAAATAAAGTCTAATAACTTTTTACATTTATTAATTTAGTTAAGACTAACTGATATCAGCAATATTCAAGATGAATTCTTTCGCGGTTACCGGTACAACAGCAGTTTAAAACACGATATTTGTAAACACGCGTCCATTTCGAACCGTCTTCTACCTTCTGTTTGTTGTTGAAGTGGGGCCCACCTAAATTATATTCAATGTTTTGGATTTTTTTGTCAAGAGTTTCTTGTTTGTTACCGCTCATGTTTACTTCGTTTTAGGCTTATATTTGCATGGTTATCAATTGGATTTTTTTTTCATAATTTTTCAGAATCACGAAAATGTCCTTGAAGTTACGTATATTGGGCCTTTAAGTTATTGTTTATGTGTTTGGTCACGCCCATTCTTGTGTGTCTTTGTTCTCTTTTCACTCTCCTGTTTCTCGCTTTGAAGTCGTAACATTATTGGAATTTTCGTCTAGTGTTTTGTCCCTGACAAAGCTCCATAAACGTATTTTAATGATGTTGACATCTTGGATAGAAACAGTCTTTGTTCAGTCCTGCGTTATGAATCGTAATTTAATTATCTGAAATGGTTTGAATACATTCTATAGGTAAAATAATAAAAAGGTTTCTATAAAGGAATGTCCCTTGCATTGAAAGGTTTTCTACTTGAAAATGAAAATATGCCTTACTACATCCGACTAAATGACGATTAGTTTGGTTCAATCAAATTATTCTGTGGCCGCAATTAACTTTGACGATACTCAGCAACTAACCTTCAAGTATGATGAGATGCCAACACCGTATCTTGTTCTTTCTCCCTAAATTAATTCCCGCATTTAATGGTGTCATCATAGTTTTCTCTGACAGAGCTTTATTTCAGAATAGTGCGCATTGCCAAACAAGTAACCTCCTTTAAGCGGACACCTTCGTTAAGTATGCAAACCCCGAGCTATATGCCATACACAGAAAATATCGTTATCAGGGTACTATTAAGATTGCGTTTGTAAGCATTTGAAAAAAATAATAGATGGTTCTTTCTCAAATCAAAACACACAAGTCTTTTCATTTAAACGACATGTATATAATAACACTAACAAATATATAATATTGATTAGATATACATGCCATTGACAATGAACCATAATAAGTTTATGAAAATTAATTTACATAAACTTATTGTTCCTTTCGTCCCTTAGTACAAAAATGATTCCAAAATTGAAATAATTTGATATCATTTAATACGTGAAAGGACGACTCTTTAAAATTTAATGTACATACAATTCCTTTAAAATATTATATTAGAAATTTTTACGTACATTTCATGAGGGTTCAACAAAATGTTGCATGTGAACAGTATTGCTACCTATTAATCAGAATTTAAACAGCAAAACGTTATTATTTTTCAAGAATATTTGTGTCAACATTCATTACATAACTACGTATATTACTACATATACTATGTAAACATATCTTTCGTCTTCAATGCTGTGTGTATTTTGACATATAACTTAGTGCATATCTGCATTACACAAACAACAAGGGTCGTTAGGTGCTACTTTGGCCTCTTCGGGGATTTTGACTTGATTCGACAGCTAGTTTAGAAGGTATGACAAAACAAAATGTGACATAAACTCACATATCCATAATAAAATGCTTGAATTTCGGTTTAGTGTTTTGTTTGAAATTTGGCAATTTCGAATGCCATTAACTAAAACCTCAACTTTTGACAGCTTACAAATGCAACAATTTTGGCTATTTTCGCAACGCACACTTGCGTTGCTATGATAGGGCATGTACGCTTGCGTATTGGAAACAATCTGCTCCAAGAAAAAAAAACCCCAATCAACCAATAAAATTTTATTTTTTACAAGGCCAAAAATTGCCCGGATGAAATATAAAGATAAAATAATGTCCAAAACCAAGTTCATTTTCGTTCATAATTCTTAAACATAACTAATAATATAAGATAATCAAAATTTAAAGTAATTATGTGACTTTATGCAAAGTACATATTCCCCAGTGAAAATTCGCCAGACATGTATAAAATGAAACCCTTTTGCGGATGTGTGTCAACCCGTCTAATCAGTGTTACGGTACATTTCTATCTCATTTTGACGCCGCCGGCTTGTCAATGGCATTCTGTGTTCGTCTCTCATATCTACGCTCTTGTGAAATGTAAACTTACCGGGGGTGGCTCCGTTTAATCCTATTTAACCTAAAGGGTGGTTACAGATAAGGGTTCTATTTACGCTAGCCTAGCATATCACAAGTACTTAGAGCAATACTTGGGGAACAACACGTAAGGAGCCCTAAACCCTTACACCCTTACTAGGGTTTGATACGTGCGGATCTGGCTAGCTTTAGGCAAAGCACAAAATCAGCGGACCTAATAAGCCATAAATAACAAGTTAGGTTCAAATAAAAAGGACTTCAGTCGCTTCAAAATTGTATTACTTGGGTTTGATACTTGCGAACTTGGCTAGCTTTAGGCAAAACACAAAATCAGCGGACCTAAGGAACCCTATATCATAACAATTAAGGTTCAAATAAGAAAAACTTTAATCGTTTCAAAATTTTATTGTTTACGATATTAATTGTCCTTGATAGCCTCTGGTGTTACCTGAAGATGACGTAACATACACATTTGTTGCACCTTTTTAATTTAGTAATGGATACAGTATGCCGACAAATGAATTAAACTGCATCATACAGCTGTTACGTCCTCCTAGGACTCTTCAGTGATGCTAGGGGCCAAAAGGTGGGAATTCAAAATTTATAAACTATTGTAGCAGCAGAAGGGTCAGGTACGTAAAACCACTTTACTTTATGAATTAAAGTAAATTTGAACTAGTTAGGTATAATTTCAAATCATGACCTACGAAAATATGTACATACAGACAAGTGAACCTGAGATGGTTTATAAACTTAATTGAGCACATTTTTACTGTGTACAATAATGGCTAAAATTTTCTTTTTTTATCATAAATAATGTGAATTGACACTCTCACACGATACAGAATTTGACTTGGTATGATATTAGCGAATCCGAAAAGCCACAAATATTAACTGAACACAAAACATAAGGGGAAGGATATTAATTGGGTATCACATTATCAGATATGGGAAGCCTTTTTAATGGGTACAGTACTTGCAAATATGAAAAAGGCTCCAGTTTTAGTTAGACATGATATTTCAAAATTCTTGAATCTTTATTTAGGCAGCAACACATGTCATATATACGAAGCCATAATTATACTGAAAAACATGAGAAATATCGGGTACTTACTGTATAATTGAATTGCAAAAACTGGAATGGCTTTCCGATTTTTTTTTTTTTTGTTTTATTGTGGAGCAAACAATCAGATAACTGAATACAATACTGGAACCCATGAGAAGCGTGAAGTGTTTACTGGATAAAATACAGGGAGTTTTTGATGGTCGTTGTTTGGTAAAATACTTGTTTGCATGAAAATAGTCTCACGTCACATGTTACTTGGTGCAACACCCAAGGACAGGGATCTCGAATCTGTCATTGGTACATACCTGACTGTCCTAGGGAGTGGGCTAATGGATGCAAAAAAAAAGAGGAAAATGAAAAAGGATTCTAACAGTGTTACTATGTACAAATATGGGCTACCTGATGAGGTCCAGAGTGTTCGCTGGTGCAATCCGTGTACTTTGCCACGTAAGCGATTGGGATTTGGAATCTTCGCTAGTTATGTACAATACTTGTGCTTTGCCATGAGGTAGAAAAGGAGTTAGGATTTGTTGTTTTGGACAACCCTTTGTCGTAGGTGATATACACTGTTAGTGGAATTAAGTCTCCGAAGCTTGCCTTAAACTTCATGCCACATTCGAATAGTGGCATGCTTCAGAATATGAACATGTACATTATATTCATATGAAATTATTCAATATTTGAAAATTACATTTATTGAATGATAGGTAAGTAACCACCCTAACTGGATTTGGACATTTCTTTCTATCGCTATTTTTTCCTCCATCTTATCATAAATTTTAAAGGTGTTATTCCTGTATGTGTCTTTTGGACAATCCTTATTAGACATTACAGTGATCTAATCCCTCTTAATAAAGGATAGACAAACTACATGTAACCATTTTCAAGGCGATCTCTCTGCATTACATGTACAATTACTTATAAATACTACATGTACATCAATCTTATCGTCATTGCATACTACTGAAATGATTATATCTTGAATTAAAAGATAAAAGGGCCCTGGTTTGGTTAAAGTTAAGCGTCCTATTATGTAACAACTAACGACTTGTATAGATGAACTTCTATGTGTTATGTAAGGAAGAATGAGTATTTGCGTATCGAAGACAAGAAAAAATCCCGATATTGAAACGGATGCAGCAGATTTATCTTTGTATCTGTTCGTTCTCAAGAAGCAAATCCAAAATGCAGCAGGGGTCTCCCACATTGGTCACCTCTGGAGCGGGTAACAACAGGAAGTCTTTTCTCCATCCGGGACCTACAGGGTGACAAAGGGGGGGGGGGGGAAATAATCACACGAAATACATGTTTTTACAATCTGGTCTAAAATAAATAAAACCAAACAATGACAGATCTTAGCTGTATCGTCCAAGTAGAACTACAGGGTGTAACAAAGTAGGCATGCTAATATAATATTGAGATAAATATATCACAGTAAGTTTACAAGCTGGGAAGTAGCCTAGGTGCTGTGTTAGGAGATGTGTTATTGGAGTAAACTAGTCGTTAATTAGGTATATGTCTATTACATCAGTAAGCCGGGGCAGGGTGAAGTATTGGTCAGATAAGCAACACCAGTTTTATGTATATATGATTATAAGTTGACAATTAACTGAGACACAACGCCGACGTACGATCAGCTTGATGATGTTGTATTACCATGAACATGTACTTGTGATGTCGGTGTAATTTCCGATCATGAATAAACTGTCTATTACCCAATATGACGTGTCGTTGCCTGCATAGTGTCACTTATGTCGTTTGGAATAGAAGTCGGAAAATAGTCAAGAGAATAATATATCGAAGCGTCAACAAAACTATTTCTATCCGAACTCAAAATCAATTAAACTGGGGATGGAACATAAACAAATGCAACAGTGTTATACGGTATAAGTAAAAGTACAAGAGAATCAGACCAGATGTTACGCAAGGGTAAGCGTTGTCTGCTTTATTGACGACTTCCACGATATAAATCTAGGTTACTTCTAAGTAAATGTCACGTCCTCAAAGTGAGAAGTTTTTCTTTTTCAATCATAACAAGTTGGCACACTAATAAGCAAATTGGAATATTCTCCATGTGACCTAGATGGTGACCATACAAATTGCCCCTTGTCCTTATCAACGTGCATTTTCGAATCTCGTACTTTAAGTTTGTTCATTACCAGCCGACATCTATCACGAAAATCTCGACATATAGAGCAAGCCAGAGAATAAAGAATCAACTACGACACGTAAACACAATAGGTTGGAGAAGCAAAAAATGTTACTAACAAGAAAGGAAAGTTCATGATCGAAAAATTACAACCATAATGTTTATCGTATACCTTAGTAGTAAGCTGTCAATTATGGTCATAGTTTAGGTAGAGATCGGGGTAAGCAGCTGATGTAGCAGAATCGTTTGCGTCCTTTATTTCAAGTTCCCGAGGGTACATTTATTGTATATATACGATCGACTTGGTCAAGAATGTCAAAAGTCTGATTTTGTTGAAGGTTTCTTACTCAATTACTCAATTTAAAAGGTGCAGTATGAGTGATACGTCATCTTTCAGGATAGAAAGTGATAGACTCTGCTGATGGATTTTTTTAGTCCCCATGGTTTGCTTGAGCTTTTATAGCTACAGTTATCTCATTTGAGTAAAACAAAATAGAGAATACCAAAGCGGTAACCAAATCATAATCCGAACTCAAAATCGATTAAACTAGGGGCAAAATAGGAACAAAGGAAAGATTTCATGGAGACACTTGTAAAAGTACAAGAGAATAATACCAGGTGTTCGGGAAGAGTAAGCGTCTTCTGCTTCATCGACGACACCCGCCATATTATATAAATCTTGGTCACATCCAAGAGAGAATCAGGTCCTCGAAATGAGAACCGAGTCATCATTGTCAATCACAACAAGGAAACACACTAATAGTGACATGACAAAGGTAATGTTTCGTCCACACAGAACCATCTGGTACTCTTATAAACATAAAAACAATTAAATTATTATCAATGATATAATTATCCTCGACACGACCAGGATAAAGATCATAAAGTCTTCATTAGACCACAGTTGCTTGAGTTTCTGTCAGTAAATAATAAATATATGTATGTGAAATGAGCCTTCCATTACATTCTGTAATGGGTAGTAATGGGCCGCGGCTCCATATATATAAACTTTTTTTTATATACTGACAGAAACTCAAGCAACTGTGATTACACTGTTTTTGGAAACCGTACGTTAGGTTGCTAAGCAGTCGAAATATATCTCGGATGTCATAATATTCCAAATAACCTCTTAAAAGAACTCCCTTTAGTTAACCTAAAAGATTCAAATTCTATTCGTAATCTTTCTCAAACTGAAAAATGTGAGAAGGGAGATAACTGCATGTTGTCTATGTTTAATGAACACAATTTAACATTGACCTTATCGTCGACAAATCGATTAGGGGACATAAGGAGCAAAGGCGAACATAGCATAGAGGCACAATTCTATTCGAATGAAACCAGACGTAATAATCCTTTTCCATTTCTAAATAAGCTATTTTAACTAATTAACTTTGTTCATTGTACAAAATTTTATTGCTCCAAAACATTTTTGTCGCCATAATTGCAAACGATACAGAAAACAGTTTGTTGTTTATATGCGTGCGACTCTAAACATTGTTCCTTGTATCTAATATTAGTGTTTATATAACTCGAGGACCCCGTTTACCTCGAAGTTTTACACTAACACTCAAATTCACGTAACTTAAATACTTGGATATTTTGAATTTTCCCATGGTCCATCGATATCGAGATAAAGAGGTTAGACTGTAGTATGCCCCTGGTATGGCGTGTGAAACGTTGTAATTTTATTTCATCTTGTGATTTTTTCCCCAATATTTTGTGTTTTATAATAAGAAAATCTGTGATGCATACTCTAAAACTTGTGGTTATGTTGGATATCTTGTTAAAATCTTGCTTTTTGTATTTGCTTATCTTTTCGAACCTGAAACATTTCGGTCATGAGCCCGGGGTCCTTCTACTAGACGAACGTGTTGGTATTCTAACCCCCCCCCCCATTTTAAACTGCAACACATGCTTGGTGCCCATGCAGAATTCATAATGTAGATAATAATATGAAGTATTGGCTGGTTGCCATGGTCCTTTAATAACAATAATGATTTCTGAACCAGTTTGATTGAGAAACCACAAAGGTAATTTAATATAATTTAGGGATGATCGTGATCATGATGATATGATTATGGTGATATGTAGCATGATTATGATCATGATGAGGAGGAGGATGATGATTGTAATGATAATGATGAATATGAAGGTGAGTCTGAATGGAAGTGTATGTGTTGTGCTTAATGTGTATGTTTATTACATACAAAAAAACAATATAGATCTACAAGGGGGGGGGGGGGTTAAGCTAAGAGAAAATGACAAAATCTTTTGTTTAATACTGGCCAGGCTTAGAGCAACGGTTTGTTGTCGAATATTGCTCAAACATGTTTAAATGGAACTCAATTGCAATTTGACCTTGTGATATAACTGTCTTTGGGTATCCAAGTAGAGCAGTGTGTGTTAAAATGGTTAAAGGGAGATAACTGAAAGAAAAATATCCGAAATTTATGGATTATGCACATCACATTAAACACGGCCATGGATCTTAAGAGCTTTGCACATTTGCAGAACAGCGAAAAAGATAATAAAATGATGAATAGCATAACGTGAAATAAAATCTTTAATAATGAAATAAGAATTGACATCAAAATCACTCCAAGATATTATACATACATGTACAAAACATATTCGGCGTCTTTGATAATTTTAGGGTTGCCTCCCCTCCTTCAGCACATTTGGGACATAAACAAAGAGTAAGTTATTATCTATGGCCACCCCTTCAAATACTGTGATGTCTTATATTTGTTGATATGAAAATAAAATTTTGTTAATAAGATGTGGCAAATTTTATTACAATATTGACGTCATACTCGATATCCAAGTGTAACGATCACCTACGCTCTCTACACCTATGGATTATGTCATGGCAAAACTGAAGGCTCCGTGTGCACCAACTTCGTAATATTCAAAGGACAGGCATGCAGTCTAGCGTTTGGTTATATTTTTTTTTTCCTGTGCGTGCCTGACATATTCCAAGGGTGTAGAGAGCGTAGGTGATCGTAACCCCTGGTATCGAAGATGTATTGATGTATATTTAAAACCATACAGTCTAATGTATACAGTCTGATAATAAATATTTATAGTTATTTATATTGTAATATGCTGAGGTTTTCAGCTTTTTGTTGTTGACTTGTGGTTGCTCTGTGGATTTTATTTGTTTTTTGTTTTGTTTTGTATTTTGTTTTTTGGTTGGTTTTTTTTTTTGGGGGGGGGGGGGGGCGTATAAAAACTACAATGTATTTAGTTAATATACGTTTGATAAAAATTTAAAATGTGGGAATGGGCACTGTTCCGTTACTACTAGTACATGCATCTTAATGTCGACCCGTTCGTTTGATATACTTATCAAAAGCGGCATTAGCAGTGCATTTCACTTTGCTTTTCTGTAAAAATCCAGAAGTGGTGATATATAAGATGATATGAAAAATATAACGCCTGATAGAAATAGAAAACGGGTTTCTCACTTTCATACTAGAATCCAGTTGGCAATTTGACTCGTTATGTTTGACATCCAACTTTCTCCTGTAATGGCCACCCCGATATTCATAAAATCGTTTGTTACAGATAATTGATCTACCCCCCCCCCCCCCCCCCCCCCCCCCCCCCCATTCCCCAATAAAAAAGTGTAAAAATTAATCTGAACACCTTAATTTCGGTTCAAATTTAGATGTAACGCATTCTCAGGTTCCCGTGGTCGGAACCGGGGGAATCTTGGGCTTTGATGTATAAGGGTGAAGTTTTAATTGTGATATCAATGGGAAAAAATAGTATATTTCCTTTTGTTACATGTATGTACATGTAAAGGTACGCTCATTAATGTGGCGTTTTGATTTATTTCCACGTATGTGGTTGAGAACATCACATTACTTTGAATTTTATATTTAGATGCCCATGGTAAGTTTGTGTTCTAAATTATAAGACGCTTGTTCTTCCGAAACACGTGGTCACATTATCCTTGTAATTTTTAATGAAAGCCATAGTCATCTTTCCTCTGTCCGATTTTTCCTAGTTTAAATCATTTCGTGATTAACTTATGTTTTACATGCTAAACCATTCTGTTGTGTTGTCTGACAGAAAGTCACGAAAGGATCTGGAAAGGTCTCATATGGCCACATTTACTAGAAAGTTCGAATTCAACAAACTGAAAAATGGTATGGTCACTCTTGAATTCAACCCTCTGATTAATCGTATTATGAGATGGCCCCTATGAGATCTAAACACAGAAATTGATGAAAGTAATTTGAACCCTTATGTTCAGTCATCTTATAAATCCTTTTTAAAGATATACACTAAACATGGAAATTCAAAATGTAGTTTGTGGACCCTAATTTAAAGTTCAACACTTTGATAAATCCTGTTCAAAGATCTAAAATAAACACATAAACTCATAAATGTAATTTGGTACATGTATATACATATATTTGATCCTTTGAGCACATGTAAGTTATCCAAATGTTTTAATGAAAATACTTTACCGGTATTATGAAATGGTAATCTCTTTTGCAACTCAAACTGAACGCTAAAAATAATAATATTAATAAAATGTATTTCTTGAAAACGTCAATACAATTTATAATCTGATTTGCTGACAGAATATCAGGCAGTTGAAATACATGTTTGTATTAATTCATTTGAATGTTATATACGAGAGAATCAGTAAGACCGCGGTGGGACGAACGCTTATCATGATGACATAAGATATTTTTCAGTGGGACTGAACGTATTGTTGGCAAATTGTAATATAGGACGAAGAAAAGTGATAAAGATAATAATAATAATAATAATAATAATGATAATAATAATAATAAACTTTATTTTCCGAGGATAAAAGACCTGTTTAGCAAAGCTAATCTTCCACAGGGTCCTCTGTTAGTAAAAATGTTAGTTAAAACAATGCTATATCACAGTCAATAAATTAATGTATTAAGTATGCAGTAAGATATTAGCTCAAGATGCAGTAAAAAGTAACATGGTAAGCTAAAAAGTCATAAATAGACTATTAACACAAAAAAGTAACACTTACATATAATAAAATTATCACAGAAGCAAAGACATACAATTCCATGCTTAACCATAAGGTATTCAGTAAATGACAGAATGTCTAATATACATATATGCTAATGTAGCAAAGTGTAAAAATTGACAGAATACATGCTAATATAGCACAAATAAAACAATAAATTATGTACCTGAAAAATCTTCGTTAAAAATAAAAGATTTAAGCTGTTCTGAACTTGCTTCGCATCAAGTTTTGTTTAAAAGTAGGGAGGGATCCTGAAAGTCTTGTATCAACTGGTAAATTGTTCCAGATTTGGCTCCCTTCCACAATAAAATGTTTTGCATAAAATGTAGTACTGTGTTTCGGTACTATTACTGATTTTTGGGAAGATGACCTGGGTACGTCTGTCATTTGAAAAAGAAATCTGGTTTGAAAGATATTGTGGAACTAAATTGTTGACACACCTGTACATCATTACACTTCTTTTGAATTTGAAATAATCCCGAATCGGTAGCCAATGCAACAAAGAAAACATTTCGACTGATGGTGTGTCGAATGGGGCATCTAAAATCAATCTTGCAGCTTGTTTCTGTGCTTTGGACAGTTTTTGAATTAAGTTTAAAGAGCATCCACTCCATACAGTACAACTGTACACAAAGTGTGGAAAAATACATGCATGGTAGAACTTAAGTCTAGCTTGGAGTGGTAAGTATTGACGTATACGTCTGAGTAACCCGAGGCCACGGTTTATTTTTGAAATTATAAATATGATGTGATCAGACCAAGATAAATTATTATCAATTTTAACACCTAAAAGTTTCTCTGATTTTACCTGCTCCAGAACTTCCTGCTCTAAAGTGAGATTTAAAGCATCATCAATTTTACTTAACTTTTGTTTTGTACCAATAACCATACACTTAGTTTTTTTGGTATTTAATAACATTTTGTTTAGATAGTGCCGTCGCTGAAGCTCGAACTCGCGACCCTTGGCTCTCCTGCCCAATGCTCTACCGACTGAGCTAACGGGAAATTCCTTATACTGCTCACGCTTGTAGGACAACCTAATCAATGCACATCTTTTACAAAATATTAAATGGTATGTATGATTTCTAATCAGTTGTTGGTATTTTGATAATAATTCTGGTTCGTATATATTATAACATATAGGGAATATTTTTATGAGCGTATGTAACAAAAGGCATGCATATATACCTGAATATTTTAAATAATCCGCTGTTGAAGATGGTAATTTTGACAGCTTAATCAACTGAGTTCAACACTAACGTGAATGCTGTTTTATAGGTTTTCATTTTCTTTTCTAATCGTTTACAATGAATAAAAATCGTGCAAAACCTTCTGGTTTCAGAACAAAATGCTACATTTTGCGGCTTTACAAATTTCTGTAGAGGAAGAATTTGTGGATTTGCTGAAAAAAATAGAAGGTATTTCATAGATATGTTTTGAATTTTGCCTGATCATTTACAATGGATGAAAATTAAATTGTGCGAAAACATTTTCATTGCAGAAAAAAATGCTTAATTTTCTCTAAACGAAATAGTTTTGAATAACCTTCAATTAATCCAAGCAAATTAAATTTAGATTGACTAGTTGATTAAAAAAAATAAAGATAAAAAAATAAATCTGTCCTTGCTAGGAGTCGAACCCATTGTGTTTTCCTACCGGAACGCTTTTGGATATGTATAATAAAGAAATTGATAGCTGAATATGATATCCGTGTATACTTTAAAATAGTTTTAAACTGTGTAAGTACTATCATGTTTATACAATTTCACCAGAAGATACTGTGTCTTGTGTTCTGTACTATTTTGAAATATAGAAAGAGCGTATGGTTTTAAAGAAACTTTGTTGATTACCAATCCGGAAAATCTATACCGGGTTTCGTTTCTGACACTAGTAGACGCAAAGTTGCTGAAGATGAGAGATTGATGGGTAACGAATCGTTCTGCTTTAAACGATGTTTTGACCATGTTCACGGATTTATCATGATGGAATAGGTGAGTACATATTTTCAATATTTATTCCACATATGTACAGTGTACTTTCATTGTGTTTTGTGTGCGGAAATGGCAGAAAACAGTGAATAACTTGACAGCAGTAGGCCTAGTACGGTGTGTATTTCAGACACGAGCGAGCAGCCGAATGTTGTCTCGCGCTGTGCCTAATCACAGTCAACAGAGATACGATCATCACCAGTGGCATGTATTCATCTATTTGCAAATTATCGCCTTTCTTGGGGCAAATACTGTCTCCAACTCTAACCTATTTACGATGACATGATTGCCTGAACCTGAATCGCCACAGAATATTTGACAATCATATTAAGATTTTTTTCGCCCCAGGGACAGGATTGATTCAGGGGAAAAAAATCTCAGTGTTGTCAGCTGGTGTAAAGAATAATTTTCAGCAAATGGGGATGTTTGTTCCACGATCACAGCTGTGATTGTCATATATAGAATATTCATTAATTAAACCTGTTACATTTTCTTCTTTAATTTAGGCTTTATATAATTATACATGTACATGGCAGACATTTCAAATTTGAAACTTGAAGAATCTAAATATTAGATCTAAGCCTAGTAACTTAAAAAAAAAAAAATAAAACAAAATCTCAACTTAGAATTTGGCAATCTACATGTGCAGTACTAAAGTGTTGTTAAAATAATTGTCTTAAATTAAAAATTCTAACAAAAAAATAACCGGTTTTCATACTGAACCATGTTTGTAATTGAATGCATTTAATTTTTGATGGAAAACATTTTCAGTTATTAATCTTCTTTTAATTACCAATTGCAATAATTCAATTTTAAATGAAAAATGCACTGTTGAACAAAAAAGTCAATACATACTTTTAAATTTGTTTAAAGTTAGCTAGGCCTAACAATAAAACAAAAAAAATTATACTGTATACATGTAGTTTCTAGAACGAGCCAACTTCTTTAAAGCCATGACAGCAAGAAAGTGAGCAAGACCTTGTCGCCAGCAATTAACCATGTCAATCTAGTTTGCTACATTGGGGGGGGGGGGGGGGGGGGGGGGTGCAGTTGGATTGCACAGCGAGCCTGGGGTTTGAACCTGGAACCCCCTGACTACCTAGCTGAAGATGCTCTAACCAATAAGACAACTTGGTCACCAAGGTTTGACTCAATCCAGTTTCACTACATTTCTCCATTTTTAACTTTGAACAGATTTAAAGTCTGCAGATCTGTAGAAACACATGATGAGACTCTTTTCTGTTTCTGTGGGTATGTTTCAATGGGCGCAAGATTTAGCAGGGGAGGAAAATAAAAATGCAAATTTGCAATGCCAAATATGGGACCATTCAAAAATATGAAATACTGCTTAACTGGCAAGCTAGCTTTTTTAGTCATGTGGTATAACCCAAGGACCCTTTCACGCTACATGTAGTTATGCAACGGTGAGCGTGGTCATGCAGTAGTTGGATGGGTGACCGCCTGCACATTACATTTGGTGGCAGCAAAGTGACTCTGTGTGATCATGCATGTAAGGCCATTTCCAGGTGGTTTGCAAAGGTGCATTGATACACAGAGAAGAACCTATGGATTCCGAGGCCAAGTCTCGGGACGAGACTTCTCGGAGGGGAGAATAATGTAATGTCCAGCTAGGTATATGAGGGAGAAATACTACCTAACTGGCAAGCCAGGTTTTTCAGTCATGCGGTATAACCCGGGGACCCGTTGACTTTCACCCTAGTTAAGCAACGGTGAGCGTGGTCAGTAGTTGGATGGGTGACTGCCTGAACGGTACACAAGCTACTTGGTCACTGGTGAATGTCACCCAGTGTACATTTTGTAGTCTAGTTCGACCACACATCAAGGACATCAGGAAGTTTGGGAGAGAACCTCCTATATTAAATTTTTCCAGTGTTTTCCCTGACTCGCACAAGCCTGCATTTTGACTTGATATAGAGGATATTCAATGGTTTGCCGTTTAATATCAAATATATTTCACGAGTATGGCAGATTTTTAAAAAAATCTGCCATACAAGTGAAATATATTTGATATTAAACGGCAAACCGTTGAATTTTCTTTTTATTACATTTCGAAAGAGGACTTAAGATACTTTCGTGATTTGTTTTCTTTACTTGCCTACTGGAAAGAAACTAGACTACTGGTAGTCCTAATCCGTCGAAATCACAACTGATCGGGTCCAGTACACACTCAGTAAGCTGATTGGGATAAGATGATCGGAAAATTGAACCCTTTTCATCTTCCAATTCATTACATATTAAATCCTGCAGCAATATTTACTATTGATGCCATTTCTTCAAGACCATCTTTCCACAATAGACAAGTTCTAGCAGACGACAACAATATACCGAGCCTCCAATGTCATGTTCAATTCCGATCAAGGGGAACAACTTATACAAAAGTTCCGGTGTGACGTGAAAAAATTAACCAGTTTAAAACTACCCACCGTTGAAATCTACGGCGGGTCACTTTCTCAAGGGGACGAATTACAGAAATATCGAGTGGGGTCATTTTTCTACAGAAGGCTGATTAAGATTTCTACTGTAAAATAACGACCTGGCTAACTTTTGCAACGTAGAATAATGACCCCGGGTAGTTTCTTATTGGCGGGTCACTTTTTCACATTACACTGAAAAAGCCTTATATTTTCACTGCAAAATCTTATATTTTCACGGCAAAATCTTATATTTTCACGGCAAAATCTTATATTTTCACTGCTCATCACAGCAGTGAAAATTTAAGTTTTATCAGTTTGATAATTTTCTATATTTCACAGGCAAAAATGTAATAAAAAGTTTTACTCTATATGATGTGTAATGAGAGTCCCAGCTGACTCTCTAATATATAAAATTTGAGGGTCCCAGGGTAAACCCTGGTTTCTGGTCAAAATAAATTAATTCACCCCTGAAGACACATTTGAAGACACATTTGAACTCCCTCCATACAAAGGTCGGAATTGTTCACTGATTCAGGGCTGAAAGAGATAAGGTGGTCAAGTGCAATAAGCAGGCGTGGCGTGTATATATACTTGATGTACAAATGTAGGTAATAATCACGAGATCTGTTAATTTTAAAGGCCCAATATACGTAGCTTTCGGCAAAACTTGAAGCGAAAATCAAGCCTTACAAGTTATAACTTTTTATCATTATAGAATTAGTTAAGATTAACTGATATCAGCAATATTTAAGATGAATTCTTACGCAGTTACCGGTACAGCAGCAGTTGAAACTCGGTATTTGTAAACAAGCGTCCATTTTGAACTGTCTTCTAACTTCGGCTTGTTGTTGAAGTTGGCCCCACTTGAGCTATTTTCAATTCTTCGGATTTTTCTGTCAAGAGTTTCTTGTTAGTTACCGCTCAGGTTAACTTTTTTTAGGCTTATTTTTGCATGGTCATCAACTAAATTTTTTTTCAGAATATTTCAGAATCACGAAAAATTTCCTGAAGTTACGTATATTGGGCCTTTAATGGAAAGTGCTGAAATTTTTACATCCTTGATAAAAGTGATACATTTGTGTTGACTTGTAACCAATCATCTGATTGGTTCTGGGAACTGCATAGAAGCCGCGTTCTTATATCTGCACTGTCAACAAGTGTGTTGTCATTTATAACGAGTTCATATGCTCCTCCCAAATTACATGACATCCATTTCTAAAAGCAATCAAGTTTGAAAAAGAAAAAATATCTTGATAGGAAATTATTGATTGTTATTGAAGCTAGAAAAGTTATCATCAGCCAGAGCTGAGCTGTTTGGTGACATTCCAACATTCTGGCTGCTATACACACTGTTCATGAATACATGCCGTATGATGTGTGCATGCCCAGCAAATCTGTGCGCGTGGAGAACTTCGGCAATAAGCTTGTGCGACTAAATAATATTGAGGCATGAATAAACAAAGTTTGTTACTCACCTGTAATTACAATATTGCAAAAAAAAAAAACTATCTTGAACTATTTTCACCCTTGTAGAAACCACATTTGAACTCTTCCAATTCAAAGGTTGGAATACGGTAGTTCAGTATGGAATGAGATAAAGCCCCAAGAGGCCTTTTCACATTTCAGAGGTTGTTTGATATTCTTTTATCAAAGCCATCATGTTAGTACAGTGGAATTGTTTTTAAAACAAATTTGAATGTCAGATATGATTAAAAGAACTTATGAAAGTTAAGGCTTCCTTTATATTGCTTCCTATTCTGTACTGCTGTTATAAATTCTGCTGGCCTCTACTCGGTGAGTTTTGATGGGACTCATAAAATTTATAGTTCATTAATTATGCATTAAGCCTGATTCACCCCTTAAGTCAAATTTGAACTCTTCCAACGTAAAGGCTGGAATAGTTCACGATGAAATTTCAGGGATGAATGAGTTGATAACTTGATGAGAACCCAAGAACAATTAATGTTGATTGATCTCTACTATATTGCAGCTCGATATATAAAAAATAACAAACTAAGATATTGTAATTAGCTTCTCATTTTATCAAGGGTTAACTTTCATGTAATAAACTGTAGAATGCTGGAAATTGATCATAAACCTTTGTAGACCTTCAAGCATAAAGATATTTGGTCTTTTTGCGAATAATTCAAGATGCCCTTTTTTCGAATTGGTAATAAATTAATAATATATATATGTAATTTCCATTATGATGTCGACGTCAATACCCCCGGTATAGGAAACTGACTTAAATATACAGAAAACCGTAGGCTGAAAACTATGTTTCTTTAAACTAATGATACCACAAACTGACATTTAGGTATCTTGACGTAAATAGCGGTCTTACAAAAAAAAAAACAGGAAAATCTTAATTAAAATGTTGGCAAGTCCTGTGAAATCTGACTTATTTCAGTTGATGCATTAACAAGGATTTATTTTTGATGTACAGCTGTATTTATAATGATCTATAGTGATTGTAAACAATATTCAAAGGTCAGAGACAAGTGTCTCTAATGCTGAAAGTCAATCTTCTGCTTTCCTCTATTTCCACACAATGATCATGACTTCAAAGTGATTAGTGCTATTAAAAGTGTAAACCACACAGTGGATTGGTAGGTAGTATGAATAAATAATGATATTTTTAGTATTGTCAAGCTTCGTCATCACCCTATCATCTTCAGAATCCAATCAAGTCTTATTCACCTGCCAACCAGTCCTAATAAAGAGATTAGTTTCCTGTCAGGCCTACCCTGTACATTCCTATTTTATTTATTTGCGTTTATACCCTAAACTCTTTTTGTCAGCTTTCAACGAAAAAAGTGTTAAGCGCCAGATCAACATCACAATCCTTTAAACTAATAAAAAAAAAAATGGTAGATGATATTAATTAAGGTCTACCTGACTACTGATCAATTTGTTGGACATGTAACAGGAAACAAACATTTTAGGCCTACCCTGTACATTCCTATTTTATTTATTTGAGTCTATCATAAACTCTTTTTGTCAATTTTCAAGGAAAAAAGTGTTAAGCGCCAGATCAACATCACAATCCTTTAAACTAATATAAAAAAATGGTAGATGATAATAACAGATATTAATTAAGGTCTACCTGCCTACTGATTAATTCGTTGGACATGTAACAGGAAACAAACATTTTTTTTATCGGCCTCACAAACGATAGAGCCTGCAGCCCCCTGGGATGATCATAGTCATACATTAATCAAAAGGGTATAATGTACCTGGGCGCAGATCATCCACAGATATTCAGGTGTGCTATTTGATATTGGGACATCACACAGGTACTGATGGCAAATATCAATACCTTCCATTATCAGGAAATAGCAGAGCTTCGTGATCACCCCAATGTGTTGGAGACAGGGCCATGATGTAGCCTTTGTGTAATGCTAATCTCTATGTCCCAGGTTACACTGGGGAGCCTGCAGGACCAAGGCTGATAAAAGACTTGTTAGTTTAAAAATCCAAGGATGATTTTTACATTTTGCTTGAATTTGTGTTTGAAATATTGATTTTTTTAGGTGAAAAACAGTCTCTTGTAAGCGATGTAAGATACAAATTTAAGAAAAAATTGATCCAGAAGTATGAATGTGTACATACAGAAAAAAAATTGATTTGAAAAGTTTTGAGCTCTAGATTTTAAGCCATCAAATCATTCATCGGATGGAGTCTACCCTTTAATTAGAAACAGATATTCTTTTCATCAGGTTTCAATGTTTCATGCATGACGCAGACATAATGTTTGATGTTGGTTTACAGATTGTAGTTCTTTAAATGGTCAGCTGAAGAGACGATAATTTGAACTGGAAATTTCATATTACTCTAAAACCGAAAATTAATTTCATCAGAATTTGCCCATGGCAACTTTGAGTTCCATGTTGATTGCATTTTGTAGATCTAGAACATGCAAATGATAATATTGCCTTTTCCTAAATCTTCATCTACACCTTTTATTTTTAAAAATCCTGTGTCATTTTGTTGATCAGAAGTAATATATATCTTATACTTATAGTGTTAGAAGTTAAAAATTATTCATGAATATATAAGCAAAGTAAAAAAAAAAAAAATGAGGAGAAGTAACTCTGCTTAATGCGAATAGAAGGTACCATTACAAAAGGGAATAATTCTGGTATTGATGTGAACTAATTCATTAAGAAAGGGGAGCAACTCTAAATGACTCTAGTGTTAAATGGTTCATGAAGGAAGGGGAGTAACTCTGGTCTTTACTATTAATTCTTCTCTTTTAAGCATCTTAGTTGTTCCACCGACAAGAATTAAATCAGAGCATTGAAAACGTTTTATTTCTGGCATGCTGAATAACTTATACTTTATATACAATGTATGAAATTGTAAATTAAAAATTATTAATAAAACATGTTTAAATGGAATGGATCTAGACTCATCAGGGTTTTCCCTGACGCGCAAAAACATGCATTTTGACTCCTAAAATTGTCAAAGGACTCCCAAAATTGATGAAGTGTTACTCTATATTATGTGTGATGGGAGTCCCAGGACTCCTAAATCTTTTAAATTTGAGGGTCCCAGGGAAAACCCCGCTCCATGCAGGGGTGATTGTTTGCAACCAGATAGCTCAATTGGTTGTGTGTCCATCTAGAGTTCGGAAGGTCTGGCCGTGCATTTTTTCCTCTCCTAGCTGTTACATTTGATGCCCAATGAAATATACCCACAGAGGGTGGTAAAGTGGCTTGTGTGTGTCTTCAGGGTCCAAGACTTTGTTAAAGGAGGGCTGAATGTAGCAGATCTAGACTGGTTCAATCCTCGGCGACCAGATAGCTCAATTGGTTGAGCATCCATCTAAAGTTTGGAAGATCCCAGGTTCAAACCCTGGTCTGGCTGTGTATTTTTCCTCTCCTGTTACAGATATATATCATATTAATACCAATAACGGTTAGGATTTGAATTACGCCTCTGTACATTCAGCTGTATATATATTTTTATATAGCAATCACATATATTTCTTTGAAGTTTCAATGCTTTATCACAAAAAAATGTTGTTAAACTAACAATGCTTTCACTAGCTGTGTTTGTCTAGACCCTGACAGCATTCAGCTGAACTCCCAAATGGCCTACTACTCTTACTAACCCTGAGGTCTGGTCATCATTAACTTATTGGACCAGACCTGGACATCCTGGTGTGTATGTTATGCTAAAAGCTACCTTTAGGTCAAGTCTATTATTATTATCATTGGCACAACCATGAACTGTTTCTGGGAATCACAATCTCTACAGGGATGTTCTGAATAAAGCTAGTTTATTGTTGTGCATTGTGTACAGATCTGAAATATTTATGTATTTGAAAATGAAATGAAATTGAATAAGAAAGAAAATCTGAAACTAAAGGCATTAAATGATTTGAATTTTCAAGATTCCCATAAAACAATGCATAAGGACCTTATTTATTTAGGAAAGGACCCCATTTACAAATACCCAATGCAAACCCTGTTGGATCTGTCCAATGCAATTCCTAGCTACATTCTGATTAAATTTCTGAATATATATTGTTATCTTGAAAATACAAAACTACCAAGGGAAATAACTCTTGACCTAAGTCATAAAAATTCTTGCATATACCCAGTTATCTACTTTGTTGTATATGAATATTTTTGCTGTAAATATATAATTAATGGCTAATTTGGAATCTTTTAAACTCTTAAACTTTGTAATTTATTAAATTACTATAGTGCAACAAAGTTAACATGGTATCATGTAATTGCTTTGCAACTGAAATATTCAGAAGGATAAAGGAGATCAAAAAATGTTGTTGATCATGTACTTTTTGATAATATTTTTAATTCAAAAGATACATAACACAACATCATGTAGCTCTATAGATATGTATGTATCTATTTGGCACAAGTTTTAATTCAAATCCCACCTGCATAGAGGTTTAACTTTATACATATACGGTGTACTGTACTTCAATGCTAGAAGGACGAACAGATACCCTTGTGGACTATTAGCTCTTGAAGGGCATATGGCCGTGTATGTAATACATGTATCAAAATCATGTCTGGTAAATATGATAAGGATTGCACCATAGTGTAACAGAGCGGAACAATTATTCTACAGATGTTATATATACCGGTAGTTGTAATCAAACCAGGGGTTGGTGCATGTTTGCGATTAGAAGTTCGTCTTGATTTACTATATAAAACAGACATTATTATACCTATGAGGGAAAGGTTTATAATATAATGCTTTAGTGCTGAACATCAACCATTAAAAACACAATTCTTATTGCAAAACCATATTTCATTTCTGAATTGTTCAGAAGAGCAGGTATGTTTGAAGTTAGTGATATATAGATAAAAAAATATGATTTACAGATAAGTGTTTATTCATACCTGGAAATTTGCTGAACAATCATTCCTCCCTATTCCCCCCCTCCCAAAATAAGGAAGAAAAACCAAAGTTTTGTCAAACATAAATCATACTGTAATCTTAAAGTCTGCATAATGCCCTTTCTCAAGCTTTGATAGCTCAATCTCAAGCGTTTTTTCGGGATTGTTTCTTTGGTGTTGTTCTTTAAGAATTTCCCAAAGCTACATACTGCTACCATTGCCATTGCTGTTTTTTCAAGCTTCTCCCAAACCTAGATCATTTTGAAGTGCCATTTTATCAAGCCTCTCCCAAACCTAGATCATTTTGAAGTGCCATTTTATCAAGCTTCTCCCAAACCTAGATCATTTTGAAGTGCCATTTTATCAAGCTAAAAAACTAATCCTTTTACTAACAAGAGGACCCTGTGGAAGATTAGCTTTGCTGAACAGGTCTTTTATCCTCAATAAATAAAGTTTATTATTATTAATATTATCAAACTTCTCCCAAACCTAGATCATTTTGAAGTGCCATTTTATCAAGCTTCTCCCAAACCTAGATCATTTGGTTGTGCCATTTTATCAAGCTTCTCCTTAACCTAGATCATTTGGCGTGCGATTTTATTAATCTTCTCCCAAAACTAGATCATTTTTCCAGTGCCTTTTCATTTAGCAGTGCCATTTTATCACGCTTCTCCAAAAACTAGATCATTTTTTCAGTACCATATTTTATCAAGTTTCCCCAAACCTATAGCTCATTTGCCATTATTTGGCAGTGCCATTTTATCATTCTTCTCCTAAACCTAGATTATTTGGCAGTGCCATTTTATCAAGCTTCTCCCAAACCTAGCTGAGATATTGCAGTTCCATCTCCTTAACCTTCTGTGCATGTCCAACCTTGATTTAATCGCAGCATGGTTGCTTAATTAGGCTTCAAGTTAATCATACCACAAGGCTAAGATTTTTTTTTTACCAACAACATAAATATTGCAGTATATGTGTATCTCTCAATCTTCTTTTCCACATTAAATTACATACACTGCGATTCCATCTCTCAAGCTTCCCTCGCACCTTGATGATGCGGCAGTCCCATCTCGATGTGATGTTCTCGGTCTCGGAGTCAGATAGCAGTCAGTTCAATTTCCAATTAATTTCTCATGCTTTTGTATGGTGCTGAAAGAAGCATAGAATTGTGGTATTAAGATTTATTGGAGCAGAATTAACTGGAGCCAGCACCCTCAACATGTTGCAGGCTTACACAAGCTAAATGGTGTCACATCATGGGAGATTCCACGTCTGAAGCAGAATTTTTACAGTGAGCAAATTTAATTGTTGATCAATAACTAGTTCATCTGGTCATAAGGTTCAGTTTATTTATGTTATTAACACCTAAAAATGATTATGATATTGATAAAGACCTTCACAATCAATCTGAGGCTGAAGTAATAAGTAGGAGTATGCTGAAAACATATGGAACACGACTAGCACAATCACATGTATACATATATATACCAGTCTCCATAGTATACCAAAAGAGTAGGGTAATATCCAACCCTTGATCTTTTGAAAATAAAAAAAAGGATCTTAACATCATATGACTACTAGCTTATCTCCCCCTAGTTTAGAAGTTACGAACTTTGATTACAAGACATACATACATTGTATGAAAGTGATTAGATTGGCTATATACACAGTGTAGCTACCAGCCCCTAACTTCTATAGTCTATAGAGAATTTCTTTATTTTACTACTAGCTTATCTCCTAGTTTCAAACTTAGAATCAGACATCCAAGTGATCAAAATTATTTGACTATTTTTTTCAATATCTGTATACTATTCAGAGACAGGATCCAGTCTAGTAAGTGATCAAAGTTATCAAATTTATTATTTGTTTCTAAATAATTTGAAACTTTTATAATATCCTTAAGATGACTGGGGGCCAGCTATAGTCTGTAACGTTGGTGTTTTTTTCTCCAGAAACTCCAGCTTTCATCCACCACTAAATTAAAACCTGGCGCGATATTTGACCCGAAAATATTCTCGCCCTTGTTCACTGGCAGATCTAGATTTAATAGCCATCACTGAGTATCTATGAAGTTCATCTGGTAATTTGCTGTCAGTGCGATTCCTTCTTCAGTACAAAAATCTCAGTTTCATTTATACATGTATATATATACTGTCTGTATATTGATTTGTTTAATATATATATGGATGGCTTTTGGCATATTTCTTGTCAATTTTCTGTCTTTGTAAATTCCTTTCTCTTTTTTATTCCCCAATTTTCAACCTGGCCAATTTACAAAGATTTTTACAGGAATTGTATTTGATCAATCTGTGTAAATAATGCCCAACCCAGAAATGAAAACTGCAATTTCCAATTTACCGTTGCGGATATAGCTATATTGAAGTCAGATATGTATGAAAGTTGGTTCTCCTTTAAATCAAATAAAAGTCTTTGTATTGGTACATCTTAATCATGCCAGCTTCACTAATTCCCCATGAAGATCCGGGGAGACTCGGATTCGTCCTCTTTACGAAGATGAAATATTACTATTTGAAATATGGATTTTTACAAATTTGACAGATGCAACCATATGATATCTCATCAGGAAAATATACTTAACTCAAGCATTGTCTGGGTGTTCTCCTAATATTCATCGATCTGAATTGTTATATGGTCAAATTGATTGGAAAATAGAGCTTGCTTTAATACGAAAAGGATTAAATTTCTTCAGAACGAAGAAATGATTAAATTGAAGTACTGTTGCATAAATGGCTTCGGATCAATGCATCCCTCGGGGATTGTTACATGCATAGAGTTTGCTATTCAAAGTCAGCAACACATACAATTTGTACACAAATATCGCTTAATACAAACCTACTGCAGGCCGCTTTAACTTTAAAGCCTCATGCAGTGATGTTCCGTGAAATCATTTAAACTTCATCTATTATAGTAATTGTTTGTATAATTAAAAGCCAGCGTCTTTGATATATTCCTGATAAAACTATTATTCCTGTAATATATTTCGTTTTAATATATTAAATGATGCACTTTAAATTCCTCAATGAGTTTCAGAAAATATACCATATTTTACACATAATATCCAATTTGTCCTTCTTTTTCTCAATTTGAACTCTTTGAACCCGCCACCTCTGGGCCGCAGTGGCCGAGTGGTTAAGGTGTCCTTTAGAATATTATACAATATTCTACCACTAACCCTTCACCTCTTGGTTGTGGTTGCCGAGTGGTTAACGTGTCTCTGCAACATTCTACCACAAACCTTCACCTCTGGGCCGCAGTCGCAAGTGGTAAAGGTGCCCCTGCAACATTCGACCACAAACCTTCACCTCTGGGCCGCAGTCGCAGTGGTAAAGGTGTCCCTGTAACATTCTACCACTTTAACCTTCCACCTCTGGGCCGCAGTGGCCGAGTGGTTAAGGTGTCCCTACATTCTACCACTAGCCCTCCAACTCTGGGCCGCAGTGGCCGACTGGTTAAGGTGTCCCTACATTCTACCACTAGCCCTCCAACTCTGGGCCGCAGTGGCCGACTGGTTAAGGTGTCCCTACATTCTACCACTAGCCCTCCAACTCTGGGCCGCAGTGGCCGAGTGGTTAAGGTGTCCCTGCAACATTCTACCACTAACCCGCCACCTCTGGGTTGTGGTGGCTGAGTGGTTATATAAGGTGTGCCTGTAACATTCTACCACTAACCCTCCACCTCTTGGTTGCGAGTCAGGTATACAGGGTTCACCCTAGACCTTGGGCACAATGAGAGAAAAAATCTCCCTTACCTAATTTCAGTGAGGTTTTTCATATATGGATGAGATTTTTGGTATTATGACACGTAATTTAGTATGAATTGATAGGAATGCTATAAGTTGCTTATAACAATTAGATTTATTAAGTCAATAAATAAATAACACAAGGTACAGTAATTGGGTTTCCTGATCTTTTGTTTATTTTATTTCCTGGAGAAAATCGTCCTTGTTTGTGATTTTAACTCTGTCATATACAGGCCTAATTAAAGTTAAAATTCCTCCAAAATCAACACTTCCTAATATAACATTAAACTTGCTACTAAACATCAATAGTATTGACATCGTCACGGATACAGTCAGTACCGTTGGCCTATTGGCCCCAGCACCGGTGGAGTCATTTCCTCTCTCAACCATCTACTTGTTTTCCATGGATTCATCATTGGTTATAACGTTAATTTAATAAACTAAGCCATCCCAGGTTGTTTGATCAACTTTCAATACTGTTTCTGGAGGCATTAACTACTTACATTTCCCCCAATCGCAACCTGTCACAAATTTACAGACACCTGCACATTTGTGTTTGCGTGGTGGCTTTGTCATCTAAACGTTTGAATTGCAAGTGATTGAGAAACAAGCTTCGTTGAGACTATGACTGGTACACACTATCATTAGGATTTGCAGAAAGGAATACTTCTGGAACTACGATCTGTATTATTGATCGATGTAGGTATCCACTATACCTGAATTTTGGCATGCGCGATTTTTTCTCGCTTTAGAACGGACTTTAACGCGATTTATATGAAAATACAGCGAGAATCTCGCGAAATCGCGCCCAAAAGTGAACCCTGGGTATACATATGTTGGTGGTTTGTTTTTCTCTGTCTTCTCTTGCTTTCCTCCACCTCAAAAATCCTGCATGTCCTTAAGTGACCCTGCAGGCTGTTAATAGGACATTAGACAAAAGAAACCAAGCATTGTGTGTTGCAAACCACAAGTCAAATGACAATAGATTTCGTGTCACATCATTCCCCGCTAGATATGTTGATCTCCCTGCAACTCCATTATAAACTTTTCCAACCTTTGAGTCCAAATGTGTCTTCAACTAGGTGTCAATGTCGTTTAAATAACCCTATGTTGCATAGAACAGACAAGGGACAGCGTTTTATTTACCAATGGCTGATTAATTGTGAAGATGAAAGCCATCTTTCAAAAATAATTAAACAAGAAATATTTTAAATGCTCAAACATGGGGTGTTTGCATGTTAGATTTTTTATCTTCGCGGGATAATTTAAACAAGCGTACAACTGGGTTGTAGTTCAACAGCTTTGCTTAAAAATTCATCACACACTGGAGAATAGATACAAGTCCATAATAACGTCTTCTGATTCTCAGGTACAGGGACGTGTGATGGACTTTACTATACCCTGGGGTACGGGGAAAGTTTATGTATGTGTATCAAATACATGGCGTGATTTATTTATGGGTTACTGAGAATGGGGATATCCTTACTTACATTTAAAGGTTGGCCAGGCTTGGGTCCCTTTGAATTAAGGTATTTTTATCAGTGCTGTGCTGTAGGGCTCTGGCTGGCTGAAACTGGACGAGTTTTGAATATATACATATGTAGACATGATTGATGAAAGGTCACAGCTTTAATAAGAACAAGACAAGCAGCTGTCTTTCTTCAAAGTTTTTATGAAACTTGGCAAATATGTTTAACCTTGATGTTATACTTGGATATGCTCAGTATAAAAAATGTAAAAGATACTACAGCAAAGTTTTTTTATCAATGTTTGCATTTTCACTGCATGTTACCATGCCATCATCCATACTACATAACAGACTTTGATAAAATTTTACGATTAATTATGCACAATAATGATGCTTATGACCATCAAAGGTCAAGGTCGTAGTTTTTCTAAATATATATTTTCTGTGTATTTTTCCTAGTTTAGAGTATAAGAGCTGAAAAAAAACAAGATGATTTTGAATAAAGATTATTTGTTACAAGTGGGTTAAAGAGATAAATCGGTATGAAAAAAAACGAATTGAAAAAAAAAGCTAATAAATTTGGAGTATTCATATTAATGGGTCCTTGTTAGTGTAAAAGATGTGCATTGATTAGGGTGCCTTACAAAAGCATGAGCATCTACTGAGGAGAGCCGAAGGGTCCTGGGTTCAAGCCCCGGTGCAGCGATGGCACTATAAGTGTACCAGAGATGAAAATTTTCAGCCATTTGGCTGATTTCAGCCGTGTAGAGAATTTCAGTCTAATGTAAACTTTTCATTTTTCCCATTGAAAAGATTAAATAACCTGCATGATGTTCAGCCTTTAAATTTCGCCCTTAGTCCATTTTAATTTCTGGACTTTACAATTGCATATATATATATCTTTATCACTATTCCGCATCCTTGTTATATACTAATGTAATTTAGTACATCATGTGACTGAATACTGCCTCCCCAGTGGCGCGACACACATGGGTACTATGAAGATTCAGATTGAATATCGCGCCGAATTTGATAGTGCCCGGGTGAGCGGGCACTATCAAATTTGGCGCAATGTTCAACGTGAATCTATTATGACGTCACAATTAAGTGATGTCACTATTACATTGTGCTACTGTTCTGCTAGAAAATGGCTGACTCTGGAAACTACCAAAAGCTGGCCATGGTCTAGCACAATAAAACAAGTTTTGGTGTATTCGCGTGTATTTAAATAGAAGGGTGATGTACTAAACCCATTATGGCCTTGTTGAGAGGGCACTATTGCCTCATAGTATTGTCTCATGCTGAGATAGTGCCCTCGCCTTCGGCTCAGGCACTATTCCATCCCTCGACAATATGAGGCAATCAGTGCCCTCTCCACAGGGCCATTATAGATAAATATACCGAGTTCTAGATGAGTGGATGTATAATAGCTTATAGTATTAATGATGTATTGGCTATATAAATATTTTCAACATCTTCACCTGTATGTATTGTCCAAGCAGCATTCTTAAACTTCCTTTCTCTCTCTCATCTTTTGTAATCCCTGGGACTATAATTATAGAATGAAATTGTGTGATGTTGACCCAGTGAATTGAAAGGCATTGACAGTATATGAAATAGCCGCGGTGATGAATAAGGTATTGATGAATCAATTGTTATGAAGATGAACCATCCTTAGTCCCAGAAGTCACAAATTCATGTTTAATCCTCAGAGACACTAGAATTCAAAGGGAAAATAATGAAAAACTCAGGTCAGAGGTTTCATCGGAAATTTCTCATTCAGAAAATTCAATATAACAAAGACTTCTGCTGATAACAGAACATAACACAATCGGCAATTTTTGAGTCGAGTGCCTTGGGTTTATAGGGAAAAGCATTCCAGTAATGATTTATTGGAAACTACATAAAGCTATACATAGTCAGGGTTTTAATATCAAACAATTTCCTTTCACATTGTAAACACTCCGCTGTAAAAAGTGTTTTATTAATCCAGAATTCTCTGTGTAGAATCGTTTTACATTAAAATCTATTACACAAGAACACGGATTGAAAAGCAAATAAAAAACCCTGTTTTTCTAAGCACAGCAGCAGAAATGATTTGTGTTGGTTTTATTAATCCAGAATTCTCGGTGTTGAATCGTTTTACATTAAAATCTATTACACAAGAACATGGATTGAAAAGCAAATAAAAAAACCTGATTTTCTAACCACAGCAGCAGAAATGATTTGTGTTGGTTGGGAAGAATCAATGTATAAAAATGTGTTAGTATTTGTGTATGGGAATTTCTGAATGCCTCTAAATCGGATGCAGCTTTGAGCTGACCTCATGGCAATGCTTCATTTTGTCCCTCAATGTACACAAGTTCAATTAGGTACAAACTGTCATATAAATTAAAAGGCCAAACAAATAGAAAATATGTGTTTCAGCTTTTCTGGAAGAGTCATAGAGACCTAACTATTGGTGTTAAGGGTTTTTCAGTCATACAAGGAGCTTACATTCTGTTATTATAGAATTATTTATTTAAAAACAATTGGGAAACAAGATATTTCATCTTATAATAATAATTAATCATTTTTGTTGCCATGGGCCAGATGTTAGTGTACAGAGGGTAATTTTTTGGGAGGAAATTGGAATTCCCGAAAAAAACGAAAAGGTGTGATCTAAGTCTGCGAGGCTGAATTTAAATGACTCCAAAGCTTTTTATGTCTGATAGGTGAATCCAACCTTGGCCGCCCGGGCTGACCACCTTGATGAAAGGCAATTTAAAGCATTTACCACTGCACCACCCAACTGCCTATCATAGCTATGGATTTATTTCGTAGTGTTGCAAATAGCAACCATGATATATTTATATGCATGCATGCATGTTTAATATTACTTGTTGTCACTTGTTTTGAAATCAAAATTGGTGTTGATCAAACATTGGACTCTTGAAGTGAAGTTTCATCGCCTGTAAATATTTTAAGATTTAAATCCTGCCTTGCTGAGAATTTCTGTAAAACCACAGATGTTTTTTGGAGAAAATATGTTGTTATATTTGTGTAGCACATGTTTAGTAATCAATGTTTAAACCTGTCAGGGCTCTGTCAACATTTGTGTTAAAGATGTATGTTAGGTTACATTTACCGATGCACCTTATAATGTAAGAGTTCCAAAGCAAGGTAAAGAACTCTTTGGATGACTTTGTTTTACCTCTACAAATCAGACGCCTGTGCAAATTGGTTAAGCATTTTCATCCTGGTGACTTCTGGTTTAGTCGGATGCCAGTATATCAATTAACAGTGTTCTTAGTGGGAAAGGGAAAGTCAAGATAAGAATGCGTTAACCAGAATTTTGAACTATTGTAGGACAAGGAAAAGTGATAAAGATAGTACCGTCACTTGGGCTTGAACCTGCAACCCTTGGCTCTCCAGCCTTAATGTTATAATGCTCTACAGTGCTGAGCTACAAAGAAAATCTCCACAGCTCACACTTGTATAAGGAAACTAATCAATGCACATATGACACTGTCACGCTAACCAAGGGAGATAAATATGTCGGGTAAAGTTCATATGTAATGTATCTGCATGAACACTCCAGGGGGATCTAAAAACTTGTCAATGCCGGACCCATTTATTGATCTCTGTCATAATCAGCTTTATGAAATGTCAGTTGTTTTGGACATATATGATGTTAATTAAACCCGTACTGTAAACCGATTCCATATACACTGTGTTCTCTATTTCCATATTGGATGATAGAAAAACAACATGAATACAAAAACTGTATATCACAGCAATATTGTATACGCACAGTCATAATTGATGGTTGTTTATTCATAATCATCACACAATTGCACAATTAGCATGCATTTCTCGTATACAAAACAGAACATATTTACATATAATTACTACAGGCTGGGTGGGGGGGGGGGGGGAGGAGGGGGGGGATGTATCCACGACATCACAGTTGTCCTGAGGACTGCGTGTTCTGCACAGCTTTAAACATGTCAACAGCACTCCTGAACATATTATATAGCAGAAATATGAACAAGCTAATGTGTTGGGCTTACCCTTTTTAACTTATATTTACATAATAGTATGGTATGTACAGTATATCTCGATAATTAAAAGAAAGAAAAAAAAAATGTGTGTGTTTTCTGTCTGTCAGCTCATTTTGCACATGCATGCAAATAAAATATATATATAGTAGCTTTATGGGTGGAGTGGTCGAGTGGTTAACACTCCGGCCTTCCATGCAGGCGGCCGGGGTTCGATCCCCGCAATCGTCATACACATGGAACATTCAGAGAAAGTGTTTTTCTCCTGCCCACACATCTCCAACAACTCAGTTGGAGTATAAAATGGTCTTGGGATGGCACTCTTAAAGATGCAGTTTGAAACACGGTCCCACTGCAAACAGAACACAATTCATCTCCACCACACACACATACCTACACACACATATGGAGACATTAGCCAGGTGGTATAGGACAAGTAGTTAGCACCTGATAAGGCAGCTCCTGCGAACTCCTCAGAGTTGTATATTATAGAACTGTATGTGTTAATTGTATTGATTGTGTAAGAATTGTATGAATATGTACTGTAAAGCGCTTTAGATTGGCTTATGTTAGCTAGATATTTATGCCTAATTGGCTTATCTCATTACCAAGAGAATATATTATACATCTGCTGTCTACCATGTATTTGAAATTTTATGAACTTTAACCCAGTCACCCCTGAAGACACAATTTGAACTCTTCCAATTCAAATTCAAAGCCAGTTACAGGGAGGATCCATTATGAAATGTCAGGGGTGATTGTGTTAAGTAAAAAGAAAATCTAAAAATGCTTGTTATATTTCACATAACCTATCACCCTTGAAGTCCAATTTGAACCTAACCAAAGAATTCAAAGACTGCTCCAGTTTAAAGTTGTTGGGGGTGAATGCCGAGTTAAGCTAACAATTATGCATGACTAAAGCTGTCAAGTCCAAGTGAATGTTGAGTTAAGCTAACTATGCATGAATGAAGCTGTCACATCTTAGTCCAAGGGAATGTTAAGTTAAGCTAACAATGCATGACTAAAGCTGTCATATCTTGGTCCAAGTGAATGTTGAGTTAAGCTAACAATGCATGATTAAAGCTGTCATCTCTTGGTCCAAATGAATATCAGGTAAAGCTGACAATGCTTGAATAAAGCTGTCATCTCTTGGTCAAAATGAATGTCAGGTTAAGCTGACAATGCTTGAATAAAGCTGTCACATCTTGCTCCTGGTGATAATCCACATAGTAATTATACCATCAGGTGAACGATCACCTTCATAAATATTTGATTAATTTTTGTATTGATCCAGAGATTTCATACCATTTACCTGAAATAAAATCGCAATGTATTGATTTGAAATTCTTAGTTTGATGTGAAATAAGAATAAATAAAAGTATTATTTGATCCTAGTGTTCATTTAGATTTTATCTGCGGGGCACGTTACATGGCCTTAATGCGCATCCTGGGAAACTGCAGGTACGTTATTTATAATCTCGATTGTGTTGGTCATCAAAATGTCTACCGGCTCTCGCACCTGTGTAGGTGTGATAACGCAGGTGAAACATGGTTCTCTGTATGGTGTAGTATGCGGCAAATTGTCTGCCGTTAAATAACGCACCATCTTCATAGGGGAAATATTTCTGTGTAGAGTGACTCTTGATTGACAGGGCAACTGGTAAAATAGGTAAGTTTGGATGTGATATGCTTGTTTGTAGCTCATATTCTTCATGGTTTAATAATTATCGAAATAAAACCTATTCAGACAGTGGAAATTGGGCAGGAAAAGAGTGGTAACTGCATGGCTGTAGTATTTTCAGAAAATACATGTAATGATATTCTTTATGGTTTAATAACTATCAAAATAAAACCTAGAAAGTAGAAATTGAGCAGATAAAAGGTGGTAACTGTCAAGATTTTCAGAAAATAATAAATAACAAAACTCCCTCAATGTCAGTTAAGTTTTCCTTTTGTAGGTTAAGGTCGTGATTTAGCAGCTCCCTTAACACAGATTTTATATTATCACTGTCTGACTATATTACATATATATTTTAGCAGTTGTTTTATTTTTAATTTTGCGCTGAAAGCATCCTGCTTAAATATGTCTGTGCTTTGTAATTACAGTTTCTGTATATATACATGTATGTATATATAATATAAGAAAGTGTTTGGAGTGCGCCAATTCATTAATTGTGAATGTTCAAATTCAGTTATGTGCTAATATTTGAGTGCACCAATAGTATACATATGAAGGATTTCTGAAAAGAAACTGTACAGCCAAGTGACTTTGTGGAATATTTAAATGAGCTTATAGCTAAAAGTCGGTCTACAATGAACCCTTTGATCTCTGATACATGTCGCCACTTTTACCAAAAGCTGCAACCATGTTGAAAACAAAATTTAAGGGAGGTTACTCTTTGTGAACATTTCTAGTGGTTGTCTTATTAGACAACAAATGTTATGTAAACATTTTAAGGAGACATACAAAATTACGACCCACCCCCCACAATGAAGTTAGCCCCATATTATCATATAATGAAGTTACGTGGAGTTGGTGGGATGGGGGAGTCACTCTGTCTATCCATCAGTCTGTCTGTATTTCCATCTTTAAGTCTGTCTGGTTTTGGGGGCAAGTTTCTATAGAGGCTTACATGTAGTTGGCGCCAACCTCTGTATGGTACATTGATGTTTAATATTTTTATTGCAATGAGTTTCTTATGGAGTTGATGCATCCATTTCATGCAGTCAATTTTGGAATACTTTTTGGGATGAATGCAGGGGTATTGGTCCTCTCTAGAACAGCAGTACGTTAATTTGAACAATTTGGTTGGTTTTGGTTTATTTTGATTTACATCCTATTAACAGCCGGGGACATCAATTTAGGATATGCCAAGGTTTTAAAGATGGGGGAAAGCTGGAGTACCCAGAGAAAAACCACCGTCATACGGTCAGTACCTGGCACCTGTCCCATGTGGGATTCAAACTCCCAACACAGAGGTAGAGGGCTAGTGGTAGAATGTCGGGACATCTTAACCATTTGGTCACGGCTGCCAAGAAGTAGAGGGTTAGTGGTAAAATGTTGGAACACCTTTACAACATGGCCACCGCGGCCCCTAATTTGAACAACCTCTGTTTTAAGGAGACAGCTAGAAATTGGTGTACACAAGTTGTTAAAGTTCTTCTATCATCACCTTTCTATGGTAGAGCTACATATCACAATAACAAGTCATGTGCTGTGTCTTAAAATCAATATGTTTTGAAATTTGTAAACCGTGTTTATATTTGTTGGCCGTCTGTGTTTACACATAATCCGACCCGATCGGTACAGCCGGTGACCAGAAGTGGGCGTATGACAAACATTGAAAGCCAGAAGCAAAGCCACTGCCTCCATTTTTCACCTTTAATGTGTCGGGTCCGCGTACAAGGAGCTTACGACTTTCCATTTCATCACTTCAACCATCTTACCTTGCTAGACGGAAAATGATCCGATTTATTTTTATGTAACATGTGTACAACAGTGTATTTATATGGTGCTTTTATTTGTTACATGTATGTTGAACATGATATGCTGTAAAAATGGATATTGATTTCATTTCCTTGTATGTACCTTGAAATGATATATATAAAACATACATAAATGCCAGAAGTTTCAAAGAAAATTGTTAAAAGTGAAATAACAATATTCTAAAAGTAATCTTCTGCATTAATGTTAGGAAGTACTGTGTATGTTTATTTTCTTAACATAATAAGCTGCAGCATGCTGTTGCAGTGGAAGACAATGATGATGATGATGATGATGATGATGATGATGATGATGATGATGATGATGATGATGATGATCATCATCATCATCATCATCATCATCATCATCATCATCATCATGAGAGACAATACATCTGTTTTGTCAAAGTAGAGCAGCTAGATCTTTTGGATTACAGAAAACCTGATCATTTTGGTATTTGGTGTTTATAAGGCTATAAACTCTACCAGAAATTAGACGTTACGTCCCTCAAAATAAAAATCTTTTGAAATACTGATGAACTTAAGCCGTGAGTAACCATAGTTATTAATACAAGAGGTCTCGATAAAAAATCAAGGTAATAAGTAAAACAAAAAAAAGAGTGAGCCAAGCACGGTTAAGTTCGTCCATATCAAAGTAATATTCTAGATCAATAAAATAGATTTAAGATGGACACCGTCTAAATTTAAAAAGGAAATAAAGAAAGGTGGGTTATACACTCACTGATTGAGATATAGTCCCTGTTTGCTGGAAGGTTTATACAACATGCAAGCAATACATATATTCCAATAATTAAACTGTTCTTCAAATAAAACAAAACCCTTAACTTGTTTAAATATTTGTTGTAATTTAATGCTAATTGAGTTGTTTAAACATCAGTGTTTATTGAGCTCGCTTTATAATGTAAAGTATTGATTTGGCAGCGTTCTTTGTCTGCTTCAATGTGTATGCAATTCATTTATTTTCTATGCTACAGGATCGGGTTGGATGTCGTATTATTTTTGTTGGTTCAATATTTAGCTCCCTTTTAATTATTTGTGTACAAATTTAATTGCTTAAATACCAGTTTAGACTCTTAGAATATTAAATATTGAATTATTTAAAAAAAAAATTAACTCCAATAATTCTGATCACTTGGATGTTTAATTCTAAACTTAAGTTCTTAACTAAGGGGAGATAAGTAATAAAAATGCAATTGAAAAATTCTTAATATCGTAAAATCTTACAGACTGTACTAGCCGAACTCATTCTAGATTTGAGTTACATTATAACTATGGCTGTTTAGGATATGTTAGTTAAATATAATTACTTGATTCCCTTAATAAACTTGTATTTTAATTTTACATTCCTGACTAGGTCTTGAAGTCAGCCCACCTGTTCAGGGGAAAGCGATAGACTCATAGTAAATATTATGTTTATATACAACAACAACACAGAAGAAACAGTTAACCTGTTTATTACACTTAAAGCAACATATTTACATTTGGCGTATCAGGGGCTACTCACTTCATGGTTTAACTACCTTATATATCTGCATTAATTTTTTGTAATTATAATATTTTTACCATGCTAGACTCCGGGGGTTTTAAGAGAAGCAGCTAGACTCTGGAAATGTCTCCAGAGAAGCTCTTATCTACACAGCTCAGAGAAGGTAAGCAGCTAGACTCTGAAAATGTCTCCAGAGAAGCCCTTACAATACGGCCCAGAGAAGAAGTGCAGCTAGACTCTGAAAATGTCTCCAGAGAAGCGACTGGGCTCTGATTGTGAACACCCCTGGAGAAGCAACAAAGAGAGCAGCTCGACTCCTGTGATATAAGAGAAGCCTCATATTTCTTAATATAAACTATGTTGAGATTGGGGGTAAAATTCCCCTAGAATTTAAGGCCAAATTGAATGAATGTGTGATACTAATAAACACATGAGTGAGAGCCCCCAATAGAAAGATAGTAAAAAGTAAAATACAGCATGTGCTGCAACTTGGTTGTCATATAAAATTAGCAGGCAGTGCTGACCCGACATGTGGTATGACTATGAGGACATGTTTCTCTGGGCAGAGCGAATCGTTGATGGGTCAGTGCGAATGTATCGCATGAAGCAGTCAGATGACCATCTACCTAAAGTCTTAATGACATGGTCCTCGACACCGGCTGCGGCGGCTGAAGTAGCAGCACCTATGCGAAAGGAGTGGCCACTAAAAGGTTGCGAGTCGAGACCACAAGCTAACAAGGTTTCATTCAAAAATTTTTAAGAAAGTCTGACGCATTAAAGGTTTGATGTACTTTACATTGTCAACAAATAAAGGGGAATCAGATGTTGCACCTCGAGTGGCCCTACACTTTAAGTAAGCTTGCATGGTACTGACTGGAGATAAAGCACTGTTTTCAAATACTTTGACAGTAACTCCTTTTCTGAAAGGGTCGGTTTTGGAAGCTCTCAAATACAGGTTGAAACACGACATGTCTGGATACACAAAAACATCACAAATACGAATAAAATATGTGTCAGATAGAGCTTGGCAAGTAAACTCTGCACAACGCAGAAAACCATAAAACGCTGTCTTGTATATACATGTTAGCATAAGGCTAGTGAAGGCATCAAATAATCCAATCCTACATTCTATGACATCACACAATTTGCACAGTACATCAAATGTAATAGGAAGACGTTTACGTGTGTAGTTAACTTGGGATTTTTTGATCCCACGTAAAATGTAATTCAGTCTGAGCGAATTGACCATAGGATCACCTGCTTTGTGACGTATGCAATAAAAGCGGACGCCTGATAAGTACAATTTGATGGTATCGTAACGTAGGCCAAGCTCTTTTTGGCAGTGTGCAACAAACAAGATGAGCAGGTCTTCATCCACAGGGGGAAGCGAGTTCACTGGAAAGGTTAAGCCCATCATGAGCACGAATGTTAAGAAACAGTTCCATGCTGACTTATAAGTAGCTAACGTTCTTGCACTAAGGGCTGCGTTCCATAAACAATCCACTTCGCGATTCAACTCATGAGCAGGGAAGACATCGGCAGACATGGTACTGGCAAGACTTCTGCTTGAGGAGCCAACATCCTGAAACGCGCCATCTGATAACGAGAAAGAGAATCAGCGATTTTATTGTCTACTCCTGGAATGTGCTTAGCATGAATCACAAAGTTGAAAAGAGCAGAATGGTAAGTAAGTGTTCTCATAAGTCTCATTATACTTTTGACCTTAGAGCGCCCTTTGGAAATTATCTCAACGACTGCTAAATTGTCACAATGGAATAAGATTCTTTTCTTATGCCACTGATGCCCCCACAACACACAGGCCATAACAATTGGGTATAGTTCAAATAGGGCCATAGAGGGGTCAGCGTCACCGAGTTCAGGTGGGAACATTCCCTGGAACCATTTAGTCTTGTAAAACCCTCCAAAGGCTTTTGGAGTAGCGTCAGTATACAAGTGTAAGTCTGCTGCTGAGGTAATATGATCATCTAAGAAAAAAGAAACACCATTCCAATTCTTTAAGAAAAGAGACCACATGGCGAGGTCTGAATGACATTCTTCTGTTAATTTCACATGATAATGCAATTCCGGCACAGACGAAGCAAGCGAAATGAGATGGGAAACAAACGATCGCCCTGGCTTAACACATCTACACGCATAGTTCATATGTCCCTACAGACAAAGTAGTTCCCTCTTGGTGCACGATTTCCTATTCACAAAAGTGTCAATGAGGTCTACGATGCGCATTATCTTTTCTCCAGGCAAACTGACCTCCATTCTATGGGAGTCCAAAAACACCCCTAGGTACTCTAGTTTTGTGCATGGCCCTACCGTTTTATGAGCCCCGATTGGAATGCATAAATCACTAAAGACGGACAAAAAGCGAGACATTGTATCATGTGCATTAACATGTGCGGGTTCCACCACGAGAAAATCGTCTAACAAGTGCAAAATGTGATTGATATTGTAATTATTCTCGGCAATCCAACACACGGCTTGTGACAAGCAATCAAAAATCTTTGGGCTGGAACGACTTCCAAATACTAGCCTAGTAAAGAAATAATACTTTTGGTTCCAACGAAGACCATGGTAAGGCCACAATTCAGGTTTTATTGGTAACAACTTGAATGCATCCGTTATGTCAGTTTTCATGAGCCAAACATCTTCGCCCAAACTTTTCACAATTCGAATCGCATCGTCAATCGTAACATATTTCAATGAACACGTGGCCTTATCGATAAGACTGTTGAGGCTAGGGTTATCAGCGTTCTGATGCGGGGCTGACATGTCGACTATGAGACGCTTTTTCTTAGTATACTTATGTTCGGCTAGCCCGATAGGATTTATCCTGTAACTGTCATAAGGAATGCAGTCGAACGGACCTAACAGATAACCTTTGTCCAGTTCTTTCTTTACCAATTCTGACACGCTGTCTGGGTCTGCAGTAGCTGATCGGAGATTTTTGCATTCATACGAGCTGTCAGGTAAGTGCAACAAGCCTGTATCAAAACCGTTCTCAAGTCCATTTAACAAATAATCAACAAATTCTTTATCCGGGTGGTACTGGAGTTCTGATTTTATACGAGAAATGTTGATAGGAGTGTTGACTGCCTGATGTATCATTTCCTCCTTGTGGGCGACTGAGCCACCTCTAAAGGGCACTTGGATTGGGGATGATTACCTTTACACAACAAACATGCATGCAAGAAGTAGCATGGGGTCCGTATACACCCAAAACGTCCAATGTTGTAGTTGTTACAGATTTCTTTGCCTTCGTGATTAACCCGATTACGACCCTGTGAGTCAACATTATCTGAATTGCGTGCTCGTTGACCTCCTGATGACTTGGGAGTGTTTTTTGGCTGTCTGATATCAACTCCGGCCATAGGACAGAAACCGGTACTATGCAAAGTGCTGTCACATACGTTGCACACAATTGGACGAATGTTTGAAAAGATATTACAAAATAAAGTATTGTCCCGCACGGACCAGTCGACAAGTCTGTTGTTGTATCTGAGTTGAGCCGCTGCCCTCATGGAGAACTGTCTATGATATTCATAGAAACCAGTATTGTATCGCGAACCCATATCGACAACGTCTCTCTCATAGAGATCAAGTTCGACACGCCTGGACGGATGGGCAACACACATGACATGCTTATAGATTCCAAAGGCCAGGATGAATTCACTCAAATTTAACACCCTATTCAGTCTTGGGTCGCTTTTATCTGATTGACAGCTGGGGTCGCTCTGACCACAATAATACGGGATGAGTAAGGCCGCGAGGTTAACATCCCTACCTGCAATAATGCTCTGTCTGAGGGCTGGCGAGACCGTCTCCACTAATGGTAGGGACTCCGCAGCAAATCCAAAATGTGTCCTCCTGACGCTGTAGTGTTCTGTCGTTGCGCTATCATTATGAAAACTCTGGTAAGCGAAAGTCAGATTATACTCCGTGGTAGTCGGGATCACGTTAGGGGTTCTAACAGTGTGGCCGTCCTCGATAGGTCTAGTAACGACTACGTCTGAAGCGATTTGTTGAGCACTCCCCGCTGCTGCTGCAGCCCGAATTCCGTTGTCACTTCGGGGCTCAACACGTCTTGCAAGAACTAAACCGCGTTCAGGAGCTTCCTCAAAACGATTTTCCAGGCGTTGATAGCACTCTTGCAGAGTAACTACGCTCTCCGTCAGTGTACTCACAATGTCAATTAAATTTTGCGCGTCATGGCCGCCATCTTGCTGAGGAACGACTGGTGCATCATGGGATCGCGCACCTCTGACGCTTTCCCTAGCATCAGCATCTCTTAAAAGTTTAACTAGCGCCATGCGTCTAGATCCCTTTTTAAATACAATGTTCCTCTTGGAAAGTTCTTGCTGTAAACGGGCTAAAGTCCAGTTCTCAAACAGTTCAGGGTCGTACGGTGTTGGTCGGGAAGACTTACGTTTAGGACCCATTGCGTAACGGAGAAAGGACAAGGAAAGCCAACTCAATAAAATGTGGAAAACGATAGGCCTACAGTACCTGTATTGTCCTCGTCACATAAGCGATGTAAACGTCACATGAAACGATGTCACAAGTAAGTCCATCGGTAAACAAACAGAAAAGGAAAGTTCGTTCTTGATCTCGAAGCCAAACCAATATGGCGCGTAAATGTCGCAAGTTCTGTCAAGACCAATCTGGCGCACAAAACACGTAACTGCTTAGCACATCATCGATGATTTCACATAAACTTCTGAGAAAACGTTCATAAGCTTATAATGCTTCATATCTTCTATGTTTGGGCCGTACAGTCGTGCTGATAAATATGTAATAAACGAAAACCGTGGAATAATACACAAAACAATCCTGATACTCTGCAGCCTCCCTGGATGAAGGGACATCTATACACCAATTAATAGACCCCTATAGGGGACCAAATGCTACACTGTGATTGGTCAAAACCACGACCACCAGCTCATTGTATATCCTCATTAGCATATAAAAACACAGTCACTTAAACTGAACCGGGAACCATATAAGTTCAATACATTATTACAAATTAAACGAAAACACAATAATTAAAGCAGAAAAGAGGACTTGCTACAAATATATTTGTTGTATATAAACTATAATTTAATATAAATATCAAATTATCATTATACCTACCTTTCTTGAACTTGTTGCATTAGAGTAACATTTAGTACTGCTAATCCCCAATCACCCTGCATGGCATAATTTCCAAGATATCTAATTTACTAAACAAACTTTGATCAGAAGTTCCGCATTAATTGTCTCCACACTAGTACTCTAATACATAAAATAAGGTACAATTTTGTCAAGACAAGCAAAATTTTATTAAATTTCCTTCTGAGTAGGACTGCAGTTCATATAAATAAATTGAATCTCTGTAAAGACAGTAATCTATGTCTTTATTACTCTTTCGTAATTATATATAAATATAAACTTTACCTATTTTACAACAATTATGAAACAAGTTATCAAGCTAATATTAATCATTTTTGTTGGCCCGGATGTTAGCGCACTTATTGTGGAAGGAAACCGGAGTACCCGGAGAAAACTCACGTGGTCGGGCAGGTGACCCCATACCTTTTCACGTTCGATTGGAGAATCGAACCCCAGCCGCCTTAGTGAAAGGCATAAGTGCGCTATCCACTGCACCACCCGGCGCCCGACCACCCAAAATATATTGGTCTTTCGTAATTCTCAGATATTGTCTTGTTCACCCCTGAAGTTTCATAATGAACTATTCCAACCTTGAATTGGAAGGGCTCAATTATGTCTCTAGGGGTGAAAGTTTTATTGAATAATAGAAGAATTTCTGTATTTTCAAAACCCAAATTTTCTGGGCATGTAGGAAAATCTGTTGTTTTGTTATTTACATGATCTGATATATAGCTATGTATAGATCCTCCATTATGGAGACATTTCTAGTTACAAATTTACTGTCATACATGTACGCATTCGCTTTAATGGGAGATGCTCATTACAGTTTTAATGTTCTTTTTCACAAAAACACAGACGTAAATAATTTCGCTGTAGATCAAATGGTAGTACATATATACCACTGTCGCCGTTAGATGTTCCATCGTTTTACATTAGTTGTAATGGAGCAGGGACATGATAAACAAACGTACACACTCGTTACAAGGCAAACTCCTTTTAACCCTTTCAACCACTCTCCGTATCTCCTCCATATATCTCGCCCATTCTGATCAATGCTTGTGGAATGGCTCTCCAAGAAAAAGATCCAATCTCCATCGTGCAATACAAGCATATTGTGGTAATTTTCCTAAAACATTATCAGTTTTCAGGACAAACAGATTTTCAGAATTTTATCAAGAACCTAAATCTAAATTCACAATGTTTGTTTCCTGGAATTTTCCATGATTTTTTTTTCGGAGTTTGCACATATATGTAACAGATTATGTGAGTTTTATCATTCATCTCCAGAAATTTCCTTTAAAATTTGCTTTTAGCACAGTAAAAATACCTAAAACAAGCAGCTATTTAAGATTTTAGGAATTTAATATCAACCATCAAGGAACTGAAGGATCCTTTTAAATCACGATTTTTCAGTTTTCAATATTGTTGTTGCTATCATTGCGATCAGAAATCTTGTAATGATTTAAAGCGTAGGTTGAGTAATTATTGATTTTCTGCAAAGGAACTAATGTGTCGGCGACTTCCTGTCATAAACTTGTTTAATTCATTGCATGTACCTCTGAAGACACATTTGAACTTTTCCAATTCAAAGGTTGGAAGAGTTTATTATGAAATTTCAGGGTGAATGAGTTAAATAGCAACAAAGGTTTTAATATGTGAATGTTGAACTACAGTTTTGGGGAATTTTTTTTTTTAAATTCATAGAATACTTCATTGTCTGAGTAACCAAGTGACTTAATCCTGATCCTTGTGTGAACATCAGGACCCTGTGTTACGAAGATGAAAATACTGAAGCATCAACAGAACCTTAATCTGAACTCAAAATTTAATAAACTAGGGACAGAATTTGAACAAAGGTAAAATTTACATTGAGATCTTTGAAAAAGTACAAGAGAATGAGACCAAGTGTACCAGGAGAGTAAGGCTCTTAAAGTTCTGCTTCATTGATGAGTCGGCCACCATGACCCGCCATAAAACCTGTGTTTTCATCAATCAATGCACTGTGAGTTAAAATTGTAACAATAAGTAGGTTTTGATGTAGGTGCATGTTTATATAAACTCAACAGGTGCAAAGAAAAGAGAAAACAGTAAATATTTTATGCTGTATGATATGGTCTGATATTACAGCTTCTTTTCATCGAGATTTTATAAAGTCATGTGACAGAATTTTCAATTAATTGACTCCCGCATATATTCTACTCATAAATATCTAAAATCATAGAAGTTTTGTTTTTCAAAGGTTTGTTTTTCAATGTCTTCCTTACTCTTTACTTTTTAATTAACATTACACTTTACCTTCGCTCCTTTGGGAGCAATATTGAAATGCTTCAAGTGAGCATAAAATTATATCTTCTCCAGACATTTGTTTAATAAATAATTAATTATGAAAAGCAGAACAATATACATAATTTAACTCAACAGAAAAGGTTATCATTACACTCAACAGTACCATGACAACATCAGTACATAGTGAATTGAAAAACCAATCATTAGGGAGTGTGCTACAGTGGATTCCACTTAATATCACTCCTGTTAATGTCACATTCCTCATTATATCATGTTACTTTTATCATACAAAACATGATATTAACAGGTATGTGACATTAGAGATTCATGTTTTCCCCTCTTAATCTAGTACATTTCCATACAATCACCATAACTAAAAGTAATTATATATATGAAGCTGTTCAATGTATATATGAAGATGTTTCAATCTATAGATAACATTATTTATTATTATTATTATTTTCTATGCAATATTTTGTACAAGTTGTATCTAAAATCAATGGAAATGATATCATTTTCAGGATATTTTTTGTGATTTGTTAAGAACAAACATGATATTAAAAGGAATTCACCACAAAATACATGATACAGTCAAACCTCGATTAATCGAACTTCGATGATTCGAATTTCTTGATGTGTCGAACTTTTGGCAAAGTCCCGATTTTTTCCATTATATAACACTACTTATTTTACTATTCATGAATCAAACTTCTATGAATCAATTTTTTTGCTGTATCAAAGTTTTAATCTGACCCGTTCGTTATGAAAACATTGTATTAACCAAATAAAGTTACATAGATTATATATATATATGTTTGGGGAAAACATTTTGTTCTTATAATGCTATGAACTGTTTCTTTTTTGGCAGGATTAGCTAAAGCTTCGCAAAAATCATATCTATAAAGATAACCATACTTAGTGGAAGTGTTATAAAAATAACAAATATTCAGAAAAAATTACAATAAAACAATGCATAAGTCTGCGATCTTGATGTTATAAGGCAATGGATCACAAACTAGAATTTGGACCCAGGTCAGGAACTCTGATCATCCCAGGTTCAACTGAGTTAGCAATCGAAATACTGCGCTTGTCTAAGTTATCCTCAGTAATTTATATCCAAAAAGAAATAAAGGGGAGATAATTACATGTATATGACAATTTACAGTATTTATCTGCAGCGAAACATAGACCCTCAGTGGTTCAACAAAAATTATTTATATATATATATTTGTAAATAGTTTAGTCCGAAGGCCTTAATCATTAAGAAGTATATAATACAGTGGATTCCACTCCTGTTAATGTCACATTCCTCATAATATCATGTTACATTTGTCAGACCAAAACATCATATTAACAGGTATGTGACATTAAGAGATTCATGTTTTCCCACTTAATTTAGTGCACTTGCCAACTTTTTGATATTTCCATGGGGGAGATCAGCGTGCTCAGAATTGAAAACATAAATAATATGTATACATGTACATTCAGAGGAAAAATAACACTTTGAAATGGCTTCTTTTGAGCTCTTCTTTCAGATGAAATCATCAGATCTTTAAAAATAGGAGCAGTTAAGCAGATTCCAAAGTTGAAAATGCAACATTTTAGTGTCCAAAATCGGGAGTCTCCCTCCTTAATAGGGAGGGCTGGCAAGTATGCTTAATTGACTTGTTGGATCTGCTAAATATTGATCTTTACTGGCAGATCATTATTGATCCATCGATCAGCAAGATTAATCTCAATATTTAACGGATTTTTTTCTATTACGTTTTTGTCTGCAAAATAAAACATTGCAATTTACTTTGGCAAACAAATCTCTTTATTTAGTAACAGTTAATTTTATGTTTTGTTATTTTGAGTAATTAATAATGTTCCCAAGTGCTTCAATAATACACAATAACTGATATAATGACTTCATGCTTTTGAAGATGCAAAATTGCGCACATTTACCGTAATTGTGTAATGTTCCAAAGCATTTAAATTGTGAACAGCGAAACACTGGGATTATTAGTCACTGATATTACAATAATTGTCTAATGTTCTATAAAGCACTGGAATTATAAGTAAACACCAGAATTGCCATAATTTACCATAATTGTGTAATGTTCCGAATCTTCTGTGGGGCAGTGATTTCATTGTCAATACGCATCAAGCATAATTGTCTAATGTCGTAGACTATAGGCCATCAATGAACTACAACTGTAGCAACCTGATTTGAATTTGCACAAACCTGAGGGCATTTTAAGAGTTCTGGGTAAAAAGCAAGTAGACTTTTATGGGGGAGGGGATAGGGGGTGGAGAAACTATACAGTTTTAGTTAAGACCTTGAGTTAATTCTTTGTTGCAAACTTAATTAAAACTACATAATTATGAACAAATGCAGACATATGGAATTATATGGGACAAACCCAGACTGTATTATTCTAGTGCAGAAAACATGCATGAATTTTTTTGGTAGACCTAGTATTGACATATACCGGGTGCATAGAGTTCTGGACTTAAATTAAAGACCTTATGAGCTTTGGGGAAGCCTTAAAGACCTCAATTTGTTGATCAGAGACTATGAGTTCAGGTAAGAAAACCAAGAAAAAACCAAGATCTCTGAATTCAAAGCCCTATAAAGAACAGGGGTGGACCTGGGGAGCTAATAGACCTTGAGTTCTAACTGTGTTGAAAACTTAATATAAAAAAGCTACAGAATTATTAACAAAGGCAGAAATATGGAATTATAATATGTGGCAATTAATCCCAGACTAATATAATTATTTCCCTGGGCAGACCTAGACATTACATAAGAGTTCTGGATCAAAGACCTTACTGAGGTCTTGGGGAAACCTTATATATACAGAACTCAATTTGTTGAAACGAGACTTGAGTATGGATCCAAGTTCTAGAGAGTGAAAGTCAAGTCATTGGTCAGTCGAGACCTATTGAGTTAAATTGGGAGAAAATCAAGATCTGAATTCCTATAAAGGGAACCCAGACATTATGAGTGAAAATCTTACCAAAGGAAAGTCAAAAACTTTCTGTAGAATTTTAGAGCACTTTATAGGGTTAAAATCTGGGGCAAAACAAAGCCATGCAGTGAACGGTATTCTGGAGAGACCTTGTTTCTCTTCTGGATTGAAACTTGAGACAACATAGAGTTTTCAGCTGGCCAAAGCTTCAGGGACTGCATGCCAATTAAACACAGGTCTTTAGCTTTACATGGTTTTTGTTATGCCCCACCATGAAATGGGGGGCATATAGTTTTACCAAGGTCTGTCCCGTCCCCTCCTGTCGAATCCTGTCCCATGGTAATGTTACCAGCTTATTTGAATAACTTCTGATCCGATGGTCATCAAACTTTGCATTATGTTACAAATAGAGGTAACACAACGAGTGGTTGTTGGATATGGAATTTATTTCACTCGAGTTAATCATTTTTTAAAAGTTAGAATTAAAGACACGAGGTTTAGCTTTTGTGACTTTTAAAAAATAATTAACTCGAGTGAAATAAATTCCATATCCAATTATCAAGAGTCATGTGACCTGTTTCTACCACAATAATTTTAAGTCATAGTGGCAATGTTGTTTTTTGTGAACCGTGGAATATTTGCGCGAAAACACATCATCTCGCATATATATTCCCGCCAAATTGTGACAACGTCAATAATCGATGATGACGTCAACAATCAGCACTTTGCATAATGAACAATGTGATTTCCGGTCAAAGTTTAACTTCTCAACCAATCAAAAGTCTGGAAGGTCATATTCCACTAGTGGTATATAACATATATTTATCCAACAGTCAGCATGTTTATGCAATGTTTTGAGAGTGGAATAACACAGGGTATTTTGGTAGAAGCATGAAGAACTAATTTCATAGGGGGGGGGAGGGATTTATGTCTCAAAGACATTACTAGTTGAATGAATAATTTATGGTGTCTATTTATTTGCTGTCAATATTTGAAGGTATTTATGGTAACTGCAATGAAAGACATTAAAGTTGTTAAAATATACATGTCATGTGAGCAATATTTCAAGACAGTTACAATAATTATGAATGAGGAGACAGTTGTACTTGGGGTTTGGTAGAATAGTTTAATGTGTTATATATTTTACAACAATTGCGAAACAAGTTATTTCAACTTATGTACATCAAACTTGTTGGCCTGGATATTTAAGCGGTGGGGTTTTAGTTTGGAAGGAAGCTTAGAGTATTCTGAGAAAACCCAAGCAGTTGCCACTGCAGTGAACCAAGCCTTAATTCATGTTCAATCGGAGTATTGAACGCAAACCTCCCCGGTGAATTGAAGGCTATTTATGCTATCCACTGTACTAACCAGACCATCCACAAATCTATAGTTAGATAAATCATAAAATTTATGTTTGATTAATATAGCCATCAACATTTAAAGATATATACACTTACATTAGATTGTGTAATTGTGCATTGAAAGACGATTCCTTGTTGAAAAATTCATTCTGTGATAATTATGAAGACATTAATATGAAAGACAGTTTTCTTAAGGTCTTTATGGAAAAAATCCATCATATGATAATAACAGCCATCAGTATTTGAAGATATTTACCGTAAACATGCAGTGACTGGCATTTCCTGTCTGGTAATGCGTAGACAATTGTATAGAGATGGGTCCGCTGTAAGGTGTATAACCATTGAATTTATTGACAGACACATACGCCGATGTGTCCTGTGGTGTATTTTTTATTATCATTGTGCGAGGGGCTAATCGGTTAACTTAATGACCACAACCAATTACAGGTATCCTGTCGTGCAGCGTACGACATGCATATATGCCAAAACTACAGGCATGTGCATGTGCAAATGTGATAGCAACGAAGCTGGATTATTGGAAAATGATGTTAACGCAAGGATAGAATTAGTGTTTTGTGTCAATCGTTACGTCAATTTCGGACAGGATTGGAGGATTCCAGTTTTTGGAGAGATTCCTGGATGTCAGTTATTTAGAGATCAATATTGGATGGACAGGGCATCATGATGGCAGCTTACGGACGCCAAACACATCGTATGTTCAATTCACACATCTGTAGCTGTTGTGCACATGATTTTCTTTAAAATTCAAATATTATTTAGCCAATCAAATTCATTCATTGAGTCAATGAAAGTTGCATGGATACCTGAATATTTTGTAACGTAAAAATATTTAAAGCTCTCATAAACTGATCATCATCTGTTCGCTAGCAAAATGATCTTTGAATCTTTTTACATTTAGAACCTTACTAAAAATATAACACTGCTAACATATTTGAAGGTCCTCAAATCCTTGTCTACAATACTTAAAGTCCCTCTTTGTATTGTATCTACATGTATATAATTCCATAATTTCTCAGAACATTCTGCTGGCATTTAAAACTGTAATGAGGTTTTGCTGTACCATCATACATGGTGTGTTAGATAACATAACTGAAGTGAGATTTTGAAAAAGAAAAAAAATTTGGAGGAAAATTTTGAATTCAAATACAAAATGTGCATGTCCAAACCTTTACTGCATTTGGTAGCAGACAAGATCTTCAAGCTAATTACAGAATGGAGATCTTAAAATATTTTAAATAAACCAGGATGAAATTGTATTTATGCCAAAACCAAATTTAATGTCTACATTTTGTTCAGAATCTAAATATTCAGTTGTCCTGAAACTGATTGAAACTGATTGAACATTTGCCGTAAATTGTCACATCAGTTATAATTGGTTGAATTTTGAAGTGTCCGTTAACTTGATAGTGTTAATGAATGATAAAGGTTGAAGTCATTTCAAGTTGTCATTCTTGAAATACCACAAATGTGTGAAGGTTTCATCTTTATGACAAGGTCTCATCAATTCATTCACCTCTGAAAACACATTTGAACTCTTCCAATTCAAAGGTTGGAATAGTTCATTGTAAAGTTTCAGATGTAAACGGATTAAATGTGAATTGTTTGATCTCAAACCACTGTGAGGCAGCTGTTAATTTTTTCAGATTCGCACAGTATAAACCGGCCAGTAAAGAAATATTGTAATTCTGCCAAAAATTGAAATTGAACAAAAAACTCAAGTGAATGCATTTCACTGTTGAGTATGAAGTAATTCAGTCTTAACACTTTAAGGGAATGTTAAATAAAACAATCCTTTTATTGCCCTAGAGGGTAACCAAGTTTTAAAAAGTATAGTGACATGTTTTAATTTTGGAAAAGTGTTCAATTAAGTTTCAACATTTCTAAATTGATCATGTCAATAGTTCTGTCCGTGTCAATTCCGTCTTATAGCTACTCTTCGGGGTAAATTCCACCGAGGTTGTCGACTACATTGGCTGTTGACTGCGTTAGCGGCATTTGAATTTCTGCAGTTGAAATTTGACAGTTGAAGTGTAATTATGCCCTTTGGTTGTCATGAGTACACATGTACCTCATCACCTTCTTGTATAATTGACAGAAGTTGTAGGGCCACCTACAAGATCAACACCTCGGCCTCCAAGTGTAGTTGAAGACTGGTGTTACCGATCAAACTTCCACTTATAAATGTCAATATTTCATTCAAAGTTTACCATACCAAGTGAACTTTGTGAGGATTTATTTAATACTGTTAACAAGTTGACAATACATTTACAAAGTCAATAGTTCTGTTAGGATTAATACTAGCTGTCAAGCTGACAATACATAATTACAGATGCAATGATGTACTTTTGGGTTAATACATCATATCATGTTATACTGTCAATTAAAATGACAATTAAAAACTTAAATTGGGTTAATACTTTCAAAACAGACTATCCATTGTTATTAATATACTTTAGTCAATTTGACCATACATTACAGAATTGGGTTAAAAATTGTTCAATTTTACCATTAAAAATTTCATCAAGTTGACCATACCTTATATATACTTTGGTTAAAACATCTGTCAATTTTACCATTACAGACTTGGGTTAAAAATGTCATCAAGTTTGATCATACATTACAGACTTGTCAAGTTGACATATTTGCATTCTAGACTTCGGCTGATGCTTTCATTAATTTGACCTTTGAAGACTTGGGTTTAAATTTCATCAAACTGACCATACAATACAACTAGAGTGTATGAGCCAACAGTTAATGTTTTATCACAGCCATCAAGTTGACAATACATTACAGATTTAATGATGCCTTTCAGAGTTTGAAGTTGACCATACTTAACAAAGTGAATGGAGCAGTGAATGGAGCTGTTTGTGTTACAACCGTTAAGTTGACTATACCTTACTGACTGATTATGATATGCCAGCTCAGAATATTATTTTATCTGTCGGATTCCTCTGACCCCCCTCTGATCAAAGACTGCTTACAGTTCCGCTAACAGTTAAAAAGATTGTACATACATGTATACCTGGATTATATTTAGCTGTAGCAGCCTACATCATGACTTTCTCTTTAAAAAAAATATCTTAGGCAACCAGATCTAAGATAAAATGTGTATACTAAAAAGATGAACAGATTTTTTAGGCCTCTACCATTTTATGGGTTGATAGGGGAGCCGAAATATTAGTCATGTTGATCCCGTCCTATCCGCCCGGTTGCATTCTGGATTCATTGTCATGGAGGTGTTTGTCGAAGTCTGGTGGGGATTCGGGAATTCTAGAAATCAAAACATAAATAACCTTTAACTAATGAAAACAGAAACACACTATTTGGTTGATTAAAATTGTCAATGTTTTTACTCAAACGTGATTTGTGTATGTTTGGTTTGGTTTATTTTGTTTTGCGACCAATTGACAGCCCGGGTCATTTAAGGACCAGCCAGGGTTTGGAGGTGTAGGAGCCGGAGTACCGGAGAAAAACCACCGACCTACGGTCATGCCCAGTACCTGGCAATTTCCCCACGTGGGTTTCTAAATTGCAAATCAGTAGTGGAGGGCTAGTGGTAGAATGTCAGAACACCTTAACCACTCATCCACCGCGGCTCAGAGGTGGAGGGCTTAAGTGGTAGAATTTCAAGACACCTCAAACACTCGGCCACCTTAGTCCTCGATTTGTACATGTTTTTATCCTTTATACCAATCAGATATACGCTAGCTGATCATGAACACATCCAGTTTCTTTAGAAATTTAATTCTTACTTGACAACCTCAACACATTGTGCTTTACTTGCCCTGCTGTGATTTACAAACCTGAAATATACCCTGATGTGCTGAAGTCTACATCATGTCTTTGACTGTGGCCTGTTTAATTTAAACTCCATCTAAAAATTACTTCAAAAGTCCTGAAACTGAGCAGAATGTAACGACTATTTGATATGCTCATCCTTCTGGAATGAAAATTGATCACCTTGACGTCAGGCATGTGTTTCCTTGATGTTAAACGAAGACTTAATGAAGTAGCATGACTTACATAACTTCTGTAATAAAGAACTGAGATTGAACCTTTTTAAAAATATATTTAAAAAATTTGCATAATCTAGAACATACTTTGAAAAAACATATTGAATTTGGAGTCATCAGAATTTTTATATACAGTGTATAGGTTGTGTACACTTTGAAATTCAAGGAAATTTCTATATAGTTTTTGGACTCTTTAACATATGAAAAATAGCCAAAAAACTATTTGTAAAATCTCTTCTTTAAAATTTATACAGAAGTATTTTTATCCCAGTTCAAGTACATGATGTCATGTACAGCTTAAGCACTTGAGTCAAAATGTTTGCTTTAAACATTTCAAGGTTGTTGTGTACAAACTTTTTGTTTTGTACAAATTAAAATGCCACAAATCTTGATTAAGGTGATAAAAAAGGATTGTTGGACTGTTTTTCATTTTAAAACTGATCACAAATTTTTCATTTCAGCTTTCAAATTGTGCTTGCTTATTTAATAAATGTCATACAATATGGAAATGCATGTCAAACTTCCTCTAAATATTATGTGAAAGAAATAAACACTTGGGAAACATAGATTTCACCTTTGAAATGAAGGAAAGATATTATGGTTTGGGCAAATAAAATTTCAAGATAATAAAGAAATATCTTGCTGACATGCAAGTCAGATAGCTAGATGATATATTACCTACTAAAATATTTCAAAAAAGGTTCATTTATCAGTGTAATAGTAACTTAAGTGTAATAGTGTAATAATTTGACATCTTGATTCCTTTCAGATTTGCAGGTCTTGAAAAAATCATGGTTTTTCTACCATGAGGAAAGATACATGTACGTCACTGCTTGATATGAAAACGTTCTGATTTGTATTCAAGTCAGCAGCTTTTATAGAGTGTGATTTGAATACTCGCCATGCATGCATGCCCACTTTGCTAAACTTGTTGCGTAAATAGACCAATGTTCGGTCTCTGGAGGGTCTTCAAGAGTGTGGCTTGAATATAGATCATTTCAACACTGAGCATTTCTGCAATGAGTTTTATAGTTTGTATATTTTAATTCCGCAAATGGATTTTCTCATCGAGAATTAAATTAAATTTTTCCATTGTCAACAATATAATGTAATCAATTGTTTTGGGGTAATGTTCAGTTTGTACCGATATTGTACTGAATTTCCTTATTTTGTGAAGATGCTGCGGAACTTTTCCAACGAAATCTACCAATATCGGATCAATAAGATAAAAATCTAGGCGTGGGTTTGAAGGATGAAATTTCCTAAAGTCAACAAATTTACTGCATTTAGACTACTTTTTAACCAAATGTTTGGTTTGATCCCATATTTTTCGGAAATGATTGATTAATATTGATCTCACTAATCATTCCTGCGACATTTTCCCAACAAAATCTACCAATATCAATAAAATAGAAATCTAGGTATGAGAAAGGATTTAAGTTTTCTAATGTCAACAAATTTTTGGCAACAAGACTTTATTTTGTAAAGATGCTCGGACTTTTTTCTAACAAAATTGAGGTTTTTGAAGTAAAACCAATGTTTATGATATAATACTCACCACCATATAGACAATAGCGTTATCCCTCCGGCAGCCCATAATTTACATAACAAAAAATGAAAATAAATATCCCGTAAGAGGCCCCTTAATGCTTGGTACGAACGCACCGCGCAAGCCCAATAACCTCACTTCCGCAACCAAATTAATTGGATGAGGAGACAAGGGGAGGAGGGTGGGAACTCAAATATATGGTGGTGAGTATTATATCATAAACATTGGTTTTACTTCAAAAACCTCAAGTTTATTTCAATAATAGCTCACCACCATATAGACAATAGCGAATTTGTCTTACCGTAGAGGAGTCACCGAAGACAATCACTAAAAACCAGCAGCAACAACGTAGTTTAAAAACCCCTAAGGGGCAAGGATATTTACAATAAAAACTCCCTCAACATTGAAGCAGCTATGGAGCCTTCCTACAGATTGACTGGGGGACAGGTGACTGCCTGAGCAGTGACAAGAGGACCCAGAGAATACAATCCATCAGAATGGGAGGAAAGCGATCGAAGATAAAAATCAGCAAAAGTATTCTTGCCTCTCCAAAAGGCAGATGCCATAACCTCATTAAATGAGGTGCCATTGAAAAGGGCCCAAGATGCTGAAAGAGCCCTTAGCTCATGCGCCCTTACCCGAACACTGTCACGTGTTTCAGAACTGGACCCCTCATAGGCTTTCCTGATGATGTCACAGATCCACCTAGAAATGGTCTGAGACGATATGTCGGACTGCCTTGACTTAATGGGCAAGAACAGACGGGATCTGGGACCCCGCCGCCCCCCCTTAGTTTTATCAAGATAAAACTTCAAAGCCCTACAAGGACAGAGCAACAAATCTTGATCATCTGAACCAGAGACACCCTTTAAGGAAGGAATCTTAATAGGATCTGGTGAGAAACTTGGGACCTGATTCTTAGCCAGGAAAGAAGGATCAGTGATAAGGGTAACCAAAGAATAATCTCGGGACCACCTGAGACAAGAAGGAGAAGACGAAAGTGCATGGATTTCACTTCTCCGTCTACCAGAAGCAAGTGCAATGAGAAACACTGTCTTCCAGGTAAGGAACTTGACTGAAGCTGAAGCCATAGGTTCATAAGGAAACTTAGTTAGAGTCTCCAACACCAAAGCCAAATCCCACTGGGGTGTCAATAGTCTAATTCTAGGCTTCTCTAAGGAGAAAGACCTCAGAAGATTAGAAATGGTGGGACATGTTCCAACCTCAGAACGACCCCTGTAGGATAAGACGTTGGCTATGGCTGAACGATAGCCTCGAATTGTACTCGGAGCTAATTCCTTAACTTTAAAAAGGTAAAGGAAAAACTCGGCTATCGATTGAAGAGAGGCACAGAGTGGATCAATCTTCCTGCTGTTACACCAACTGCAGAAAGATGACCATCTGGACTCATAGATGGCAGATGAGGAAGATCGAATTGACCTCGTGATGCCATCGGTAACCTCTGCAGAAAAGCCTGCCTGCAAGAGGGAGACCGAGATAGCCTCCACGCGTGAAGGTGGAGGCGTTCCGGATTCTGATGAAACTGCCTGGATTTTGGCTGGCTGAGAAGATTCCACCTGGCTGGAATGGCCAAAGGGAGATCTACCAGCAAATCTAGAAGAGCCGGAAACCAAGGCTGCCTGGGCCACAGAGGTGCTATCAAGAGGACTGAGCAATCGTGCTCCCTGACCTTCTGTAGCACCCTGCCCAGGAGATTGAAGGGTGGGAAGGCATATGCCAACAGACCCTCCCAGCTCAGAGACAGGGCATCTACCTCCCAAGCCATTGGGTCTGGAACTGGGGACACAAACGTCTGAATTTGAAAATTCAGGGCTGTGGCAAACAGATCCACTAGAGGAGTCTCCCATGTCATGCAGATGGCCTTGAATATAGACTTGTTCAAGGTCCATTCTGTGATGACTGGACTCTGTGACCTGGACAGAGTGTCTGCTAACACATTCAAGTGCCCTGGCAGATGCCTCACTGTGAGGGACAGTCCCATAGTTTGGCACAGAAGAAGAATCTTGATTGTGAGGGCACACAGCTTGTGAGACTTTGTGCCCCCCTGATTCTCCAAATAAGCCACTACTGTTGCATTGTCTGTAGCCAGACAAATGGACTGACCCTGAAGCCAATGACGCAGGGACTGAATGGCTAGCAGAACTGCTCTCATCTCCAGCACATTGATGTGCTCCTGGAGTTGATCTCCCCTCCAGACCCCTGACCGACACTGACCGTTGAGGTAGGCACCCCAACCTGTCATTGATGCGTCCGTGTACAGAGTAACTGTAGGGGAAGATCTCCGAAGAGAGACGCCCTTCAGAATATTGCTCTCTGAAGCCCACCACATGGCCGAAGCCTTGACGGATGCTTCCAAAGGAATCTGAACGTCCCACTGAAGGGATGCCGGATTCCATTTGGACAAGAGAAACATTTGAAGAGGTCGTATATGGAGTCGACCCAACGGCACAACATCCGAAAGGGAATTGAGGAATCCGAGAAGCCTCAAAAACCACCTGACCTGAATTGAGTCCAAACTGTTGAGCAGAAGAACCAACTCCCTGGCCTTCTGGAACTTGGACTGGGGAGGAAGAACAAGGCCCCGATCCGTAAGGAAACGGTTGCCCAGGAAGACAAAATCCTGGGAGGGAATGACCTCCGATTTCTCCCGGGAAGGTATAAAACCTAGGCGAAAGAGTGTTGCCAAGACCGATCTGGTGCTGCAACTCAGAGAATCTGGGTTTAAATGCAGCATCAGCGAGTCGTCGAAATAAATATGGATGTCTACTCCGCGACTGTGTAGATAGCCCACAACCACCTGCAGGAGCTTGGTGAAAACCAAGGGAGCAGTGGTCAGACCAAAGGGCATGGCCTTGAACTGGAACACTTTGCCCTGAGACGTGAATCTCAGGTATTTCCTAACCGATTTCTTTATCGGTATATGGAAATAAGCGTCCTTGAGGTCGATAGAGGTCGCCCACATGCCTGGTACTACTGAAGCCAGAATGCCTCGAGGAGTCTCCATTTTGAAGTGGGGCGAGTCCACATGCTTGTTGAAGGCACTTAGGTCTATGATTGGACGCCAGGCCCCGGATTTTTTCTTGACAAGAAACATCCGTGAGTAAAAGCCTGGCGTCCAATGAGACCGAGGAACCTCCTCCACCGCACCCTTGATTAACAAGGCATTGACCTCGTCTAGGAGGGCCTGAGCCTTCTCCTGGTCGCCTGGTGGAGGAAAGAAGATGGGATCTATGGAAAGAGGGGGGTCCCGCAAAAGGGGGATACCTAGACCCTCGGAAACCACTGAAATTGCCCACTTGTCCTTGGTAACTTCCTGCCACTCTGGAAGGAAGTGGGATAAACGACCGCCTACTGGAAGGTCTGGCTTTGGAAGCTCGAGGCCTGCCCATGGATCGTCTTCTAGAGTGGACAAGGGACAAGGAGGGACCGAGGGACTGCAAGAGTCAGGAACTCTGCCCCTTCTTACCCAGATTCTTCTTGCCTCCCCTTCCCCCCCTGTGACTCTGACCGCCACGTCCCCGGGAAGAGTGCCCACCGCGAATAGCTGTGGCAACAGGAAGCTGAACCTGAGGCTGAGCTGTCTGTGTACTCTTCTTAGGTTTACCTAGTCGCTGCACCCGACTAGGTTTAGGCTTAGCCCTAAGCTTCTCCAGCCGGGCTGAAGCCGCCTTGTCATTATTGACTCTGTCCATGACAGAGGTGAGAACACCTCCGAACATTTCCGAGCCAGACAAAGGAGCGGTCATAAGGTCCGAAATAAATGGCTCACCGACAGTCAGTCTGGGCTTCAGAACTGAAGCGCGGCGAGCCAGGATGAAGTCAGCCAAAACAGCCAGAATGAGCGCGGTCCCATCCATGTGAGCCCGGTTCATGGCCTTGCTGAGTTCAGCCAAGAGCTTAGTCTTGTTAGGTAGACTTTCCTCAGCACGAGAAGAGGCTACAAACAATGCAGAGGAAAAGGAATCTGCATAAGCCAGCACATGAATGGCAAGGCGAAGCAGTCTTTCCATCCGACTATGCTCTTTAGGAGTCAAATGAACAAAGTCATTTGATCTCCCAGGCCAGCGATGGTCCAAAATGAGATCCACCTTGGCCGTGTTCGGTTCAATGGAGGGATCATGAACAGCATATCGAGCAGGACTGAACCCCTCGATATCGCTCACCCCCAACAGTAAGCCAGAAAGGTCCTGCTTTCTATTAGCAGAACCCTTGGCCTGCAGAACCTTTTGAATCTGGGCCAATGCTGAGGAGACCATAGTCCCCTCAGCCAGTGACCTACCTGATGCCCTAGCCTCAGGTTCCGAAGGAAGAAAGGCACTTAAAGTAGAAGTCCTTTCGGGGAGACCTGAAGCAGAAGGGGGTGGACAAAACTCCACTCCCAAGAGGGAAGCAACCTCCAACCGAAGGCTGCGAAAGGAATCCAGATTCCTCTCAGCCTGGGAAGCTGCAAGACATGACTCTGTGTCAGGAGGGTCAGCCTCAGAGTCTGAAGACTCTTGAAAAGAACCCTCAGGTGGAAGTGATGGGAGCCAAGAGCGAGTCTCTGCTTCAACATCAGAACCAGCATCCAAAGACAGAGTGTCACCATCAGGAAAAGTCTGTTGACCCACACCCTCAACCTCCGACTCTTCACAATCCATTTCCTCAGCCTCATCATGATCTGACTGAGAAAACTGGCCCAAACTAGAGGTGAGACTAGACACCATCTGGTCAGGAACCTCTGTTCTTCGACACTTGGAGGCAGAAGAAAGGCCAGCACTAAGATCTGAAAAGTTAACTCTGCGCTTAGCTCCACGGGAAAGCTTACGAGTTTCAGCCAAAACCTTAGAGGGACGGTGAACCCTCTTAGATTTGTGAAGATGTGAGCGAGAAGGGGGGGGACCCAACTCAACACCAGGCTGATGACAGAGGGTTGAGGGACCCCAAGGTTGACCTGAGTAACCTAACGGGGTCTGACCATATGCAGAATATGGATATCCCACAGGCTGGGATGGGCCCCAGTATTGGCCATGGCCAGAATACTGGGGAGGAGGCAACATTCCGGAACCCGCAGGACCATGAAATGAATTGCCTCCTACTGGAGACCTGCCTGGCAAATAAGGCTGATAATGGCCGAAATTGACAGAAGACTGCAAATTACCACCAAACCCAGGTGCAGACTGAGGGTAGGGGTAAGGTGGGGGATGCCCTGGAGCACCCATAAAACCCACCGAGCCAGGAGCTCTAACTGGTGGAGGACCAGATAGCGGCGAGGTGAACCTAGGAACCGAAGGATATAATACCCTGGTACCTGTACCCGACACAGGGCAAGGAAGACTGACGCCTGAGAATGGGAATGAGCCACTCTCATCTCCTAGTGCAGCCTCTCCAGTGTAACCGTAAAAACTGGCAGTACCAGCCGGCCGACTGTCAGTGGGTACACCGGCACCCCTCAATGGGGCCCGGGTCGCTTGACTGGCCTGTTCGGTAGCCATTCCGCTAACGGAATTGGTACCCGGACACTCGCTCCCTTCGACCTCCAAAGAAATTCCCGGGTGAGTGCCCCTCTGATGCACAATAGGAGACCCAAAAGGCCCTATTGCCACAGAAGTAGGTACGTGAATGGGATCCTCTGTAGCCATAGAGGACCTACCACTTTGAGGCAATATCACATCCCCCTCAGGGGGTAAAATAGCCTCACTGCCAGGTGGAAGACTGACAACAGCTCCACTCTGGGCTTTAGGGTGACGTTTACTGTCTGCCCCAGACTTAACAACCCTTCTACGGGTGCAAGACATATGGGACAGCACCTTGTCCCACATAGTGTTGGACCATGTCAAACACACGGAACACGTACTGTCCCGGGAGCAGTCTCGGCAGGAGGAACAGGAGTCATGATCATCCCCCTCAAGGATGACATGACCACAGTCTCCTGCACGAGTTTTAATACAAGAAGCAAGCTTCTTACCTTTCATACTGCTTTGCGGGCAGCGACCAGCAAACGAAAAAATTCACGCAAAATATCGAGTGAAAAAATCACCGATAAAATTACGTAGAAACGTCCCGTAAACTGAAAATGAAATACAAAAACAGTAAAGGACGTAAAACACTAAACAAAACAAGTTGACAGAACCAAACGGTAGAAAAAGACGTGAAAAATAGACACCGAAATGGCCTACTAGACAGCGGTACCGTAGCGAGACAGTCCACGTGTCCGGTAAAAACCCGACACAAAAAGACGAAATACGACACAAAAACGGACTGACAATTCAAACGAAGTTGAAAAACCTGTCAACAAATATCAAATGAACAAATTGCAACTACAATGGAACAGAAAAACTAATTAAATATAAAGAAAATCCTGAAACCAAAAGGCAAGTCGAATCCAACGGGATAGATGAAGGCTGCCATAAGCGGAAGTGAGGTTATTGGGCTTGCGCGGTGCGTTCGTACCAAGCATTAAGGGGCCTCTTACGGGATATTTATTTTCATTTTTTGTTATGTAAATTATGGGCTGCCGGAGGGATAACGCTATTGTCTATATGGTGGTGAGCTATTATTGAAATAAACTCTACCAATATCAGTAAAATAGAAATTTAGACGTGGGTATCATAATTGTCATGCAAATGAAAGGCCAAGGTAAATAACATGTAATAATTGATTCATCTGATATTGCCTTTGCTAGAAATATATGCCTTACACTATAGTAGGACCAGATTTGAATGATTCTTGCATTAAATCTAATGTATCAAACAGAATTGATCCAGAATCTAGGAAATCAAGCAATATATATGCTGATGTATTATTCTGTATGACAGCACACATGACTTGAGATTGTTAGGAATGTGGGTTCTGTCGGGATAAACAATTCTCGTTCAGAAGTAATGCTTCTGTCTTTTTATGAAATATTAGTAGATTCTGTTTTGTGACAGTTTTGAAATATACTTTTTGAATTTCCATTTTTTAAATACAATGAATACAATAATCAGTTTTTCAAATTTCCCTTCACTTAGTCACTATAAAATTGAAACATTGACTTGTAAAGAATATTAATAAATATTTTGTTTAATTGGTTTAATTATTTCTTTTAGAAACACAAATAAATTAGCTATAAGTAAGCTAAGTCAAGTTGTATTCTTGTTGTTGATGAAAATATTTTAAATCATTCAACGGAAATAACTGTCGAATCTCGCTATCTCAAAGTTGGTGGGAGCACGAAAAAACTTTCAGTTATCCGAGTATTCGAGCAAGGTCACCGTCACTACTCGGAGTTTGAATACTTATAGTGTGAAGCCTGTATGGGACCGAAACAATACTTTGAATTACTGTAAACGTACATATTTTCGCGGTAATCTTATTTTAGCGCTTTTCGCGTTGAAAGTTTTGCGCTAAAATATGATTACGCTAATTGGAGTTTTAATATACTGCTTATATAGTTATTTTAACTGATGCGCGAATTTATCATTGCGCTAATATGACAAACAGTAAAAATGTGCTAAAATTTGATTGCGCCAAATTAAGTACGTTTACAGTAAACAGGGTCTTCAAGTTACATGGGTTCATGATAAACAATGATCTACTGTATAATATATAAGATTATAATGGTAGGAACACAGAAATATTACAGCTAAAACCTGTGATCTATTTGTTATGAACTATTAAATGTCACAAAAAGTTCTATAAATATTATTTTAAATTTTAAGCCTTTGTAAATATTACAATGACAGCTGGAATAATATTTATTTTCCCGAGGATTTGTATTTTCTAAACATTAATTGAATATCCCTCACTCCTGATTTTCACTGATCAAACATTTAATATATATATAATATTTAAAATGTTAAGCCTTTGTAAATATTACATTGACAGCTAGAGCTCTGGAATAATATTTAGTTGTTAGAGGATTTATATTTTCTAAACATATCCCCCTCCTGATCTTCATTAATCAGAATTGTTTTATTATATTTTAAACAAAAATATTTACAATTAGATGGTCACAAGTTTTTCTCTTTCTGTTCCTCAATTGAGTCCTTCTATCCATCAGAGACTTATAAATTTCTGTCCATCAGCTTCTGTGCATCTTTTTATAATATCTATATTTATCCGCCTAAATCATTCATTCCGCCATCACCCATTCTATCCCATTTTTAAGCTTTTTAGCCACAATTATAATCATCCACATTCATCCAAAAAGGTATTTTCTCTGCTAAATTATTCATTTTTCTAATCTCCCATCATTCCAGTCTTTTTCTGTCTTAATAATTCATCCAATTCCATCTGTCCATCCATTATTTCTGTCTTTCTCTACCTTTATCATTCATTCTTCGATTTACTCGTTAGTCTTTCTCTGCCTAAATAATTGATCTTTCCATCCATTCATTATTTCTGCTTATAAGGCTGTATGTATCTGCTCAGAGCATTCATCCTTCTATCCATCCTTTATTCCAGTCTTTTAATTTTGTATGCCTAAATCATTCATCTTTCCATTCATCCATTGTTCTAAATGCTGAAGGCTGCATGTGTCTGCTCAGAGCATTCGTCCTTCCATCTATCCATTATTCCAGTCTTTGTCTGCCTAAATCATTCATCTGTCTATCCATCCATTATTCTTTCTTAAGGCTGCATATGTCTGCATGCTCAGAGCATTCGTCCTTGTATCCATTCTTTATTCCAGTCTTTGTATGTCTACATGTAAATCATTCATCTTTCCATCCATCCATTATTTCTGCTTATTTAAGGCTGCATGTCTCTGCTCTGAGTAGTCATCATTCTATCAATCCATTTCTCCAGTCTTTCTCAGCAGAAATCATCCATACTTGCACTTTTTTCTTTGATTATCCATCAGTATTTCTACCTCTGGATCCTTGTTCTAAATCAGTCTGTGACATATGTATAGACGCCCCACATGGGGTGATTGGGATGCTATTCCTGTAGAAGTTGGAGTATAATACAGGCCGCAGTATTCTGTAGCTGACATCCATTGATTGTTGTACTGTCATTGTATACACTCAGAGGAACTTCAATTCCCTATGTATAACATTTATGTATTAAGTTTAAAGAATGGATAACATTTCCGTTTGGAAATGCTTTCATTTTGTTCGTCAAATTTATCTGAAAGCACTGTTACATGACACTGACATTTCGTCATGTAAATTCTTCTAGTAAAACTAAGCTAGTATTTATGTTTATTAAAAATTTTATAAAATCACATATATGTAGATTGAATACCTATGTAATTACGATAGAAGAAAATTACTGAAGTACTTCTACGTTATGGAATTTTAGAAAGTAAAGCTGACGATTCTCACAAGACTCATATATACATGTAGTCAATATTTAGGTATACATGAGAAGTCTATCCCCGCGACAGGAAGGCAGTAAGCCCGCCGGGGCTCGTAGAGATCGGCTTCTGAGATCCCTCCTAAGCCTTTAAGCCCGGTCATCAGATTGGCGTAATGAAGAAGGATATGTAATCTGTGTATGTTTAATGTAACTAAGCCTTGTGACAGGGTAAATAACATTATTGATTTTCTGTGTACCACATTTAACTCATTCACCTCTGAAATTTCATAATGGACTATTCCTGCCTTTGAAATAGAGGAGTTCAAATGGGTTTTCCGGGTTGAATGAGTTAACTTAAAGGTATTAGGCCTTTAACTGATTGTGTATAAAGGATCCCAGGAAGGAATCACGATCATAAAGTTTAAAAAGAATTGGAAACTTTTATTCTGGTTTTAACAATATAATTTTGGTAATCATTTTTAAAAAGAAAAAAAGTAATTACGAGAGCTTTCAAACAAAAAAAAAGATAATGCAGAGAAGATAAACAAAAGAGACTTGACAATAGTGTTCGAAGTGTAAAAACGTAATGAAGCAACTTGACTGTGATTCAAACCACCTATGTTGTCTAACTGGATGATCTTCGTAAGCTCATTAGTTCTAAGTTATGTGCTATATCCGATATTCAGAATGAGATCAAGAGAAGGAATTAAACCTAATACCAGTAGTATTGTGATAACTAGGTTGAATTCTGTAGTGTTCACACTGTACCATTTGCAGTAAGCTAGGATATTGTTCATTTAAGGTATTAAGTGAAGATGACATATTATTCTATTTGTTGTCATTTATTGTCTGTATCTGAAAATTCCTATCTGAAAAATTCAAAGTTGTGAAAAAGGCATCTGAATGTCTGAGACATAAATCAGCTTCTTCTGCGAAATAGCTTCAGTGAAATTGCCAATACTCTTCACAAATTATGGTAACCCCTTGGGTGTTGCTGGATAATTCTTGAAAGCCAAGATGGATGGACATCTGTAGTGAAATTATTTTCAAATTCTTCTTAAGATTGTCCTCTAGAATTGACTTAAATATCTTTTCGTGAGATTCTTATTAATACATCTCTATATATTCATCATAATGATGAGGGGAAGACTCTGTCAATGTCATACTGATGCAGGGGTAGACAGTCCTCTTTCAATGTCAGAGTACTGATGGAGGGGCAGACAACTCTGTCAATGTCATACTGATGTAGGGGCAGACAACTATACCAATGTCATACTGATGTAGGGGCAGACAACTCTCTCAATGTCATACTGATGTAGGGGCAGACAACTCTGTCAATGTCATACTGATGTAGGGGCAGACAACTCTGTCAATGTCATACTGATGTAGGGGCAGACAACTCTGTCAATGTCATACTGATGTAGGGGCAGACAACTCTGTCAATGTCATTCTGATGAAGGGGCAGACAACTCTATCAATGTCATACTGATGTAGGGGCAGACAACTCAATCAATGTCTTACTGATGTAGGGACAGACAGCTCTATCAATGTCTTACTTGATCAGGGGCAGACAACTCTGTCAATGTCATTCTGATGTAGGGGCAGACAACTCTGTCAATGTCATTCTGATGTAGGGGCAGACAACTCAATCAATGTCTTACTGATGTAGGGACAGACAACTCTATCAATGTCTTACTTGAGCAGGGGCAGACAACTCTGTAATGTCTTACTTGAGTAGGGGCAGACAACTCTACCAATGTCATACTGATGTAGGGACAGACAGCTCTATCAATGTCTTACTTTAACAGGGGCAGACAACTCTGTCAATGTCATACTTATGTAAGGGCAGACAACTCTGTCAATGTCATACTGATGTAGGGGCAGACAACTCTGTCAATGTCATACTGATGTAGACGCAGACAACTCTCTCAATATCATACTGATGTAGGGGCAGACAACTCTGTCAATGTCATACTGATGTAGGGGCAGACAACTCTGTCAATGTCATACTGATGTAGGGACAGACAGCTCTATCAATGTCTTACTTAAACAGGGGCATACAACTCTGTCAATGTCTTACTGATGTAGGGGCAGACAACTCTATCAATGTCATACTGATGTAGGGGCAGGCAACTCTACCAATGTCTTACTGATGTAGGGGCAGACAACTCTATCAATGTCATACTGATGTAGGGGCAGACAACTCTGTCAATGTCATACTGATGAAGGGGCAGAAAACTCTATCAAAATACTCGTGTTGGGGCAGGCATACCATCAATGTCATGCTGAGGTGCTGGGGCAGACAACTCTATCAATGTCATATTGATGAAGGGGCAGACAACTCTCTCAATATCATACTGATGTAGGGGCAGACAACTCTATCAATATCTTACTTGAGTAGGGGCAGACAACTCTGTCAATGTCATACTGATAAAGGGGCAGACAACTCTCTCAATATCATACTGATGTAGGGGCAGACAACTCTATCAACATACTCATGTGTGGGTAGGCACACAGGGACAGACAACTCTACCAATATCATATATTTGATGTTGGCAGATTTCTATACCATGGCTAGCTGCAGATTTGGGCTAAATATTCAAACCTTTCTTGTTGATGCTAGGATTTAAGATGGGGCTTGCTTCTGAATTGCAGTGATTGTGCAGTGACTTTTCTTATTTCTTGTCTTGAAGAGCTGCAATATAAATCTTAAAGAATATAATTGCGTCACTTAAAAATCATAAAGGCCCCTTGGCCCCTTTTTTAGTTCCAGTCATGTTTGTGATTTGTGAAATTTTAATTTCTTATTTCTTCTCTTGAAGATCCAGCTGAAATATACATTTTTAGGATTATTGCCCTTAATCATGTGATCGGTCAAGAAGGCCCCTTGGTCCTTTTATTTCATAGTTCCAGATCATGTTAGAACATTAAATTTAAATTTCTTATTTCTTCTCTTGAAGATTCAGCTGAAATATACAATTTAAGGATTATTGCCCTTAATCATGTGATCGGTCAAGAAGGCCCCTTGGTCCTTTTATTTCATTGTTTCAGGTCATGTTAGATCATTAATTTAAATTTCTTATTTCTTCTCTTGAAGATCCAGCTGAAATTTACATTTTAAGGATTATTGCCCTTAATCATGTGATCGGTCAAGAAGGCCCCTTGGTCCTTTTATTTCATAGTTCCAGATCATGTTAGAACATTAAATTTAAATTTCTTATTTCTTCTCTTGAAGATTCAGCTGAAATATACAATTTAAGGATTATTGCCCTTAATCATGTGATCGGTCAAGAAGGCCCCTTGGTCCTTTTATTTCATTGTTTCAGGTCATGTTAGATCATTAATTTAAATTTCTTATTTCTTCTCTTGAAGATCCAGCTGAAATTTACATTTTAAGGATTATTGCCCTTAATCATGTGATCGGTCAAGAAGGCCCCTTGGTCCTTTTATTTCATTGTTCCAGGTCATGTTAGATCATTAATTTAAATTTTTTATTTCTTCTCTTGAAGATTGAGCCGCAATATAAATTTCAAGGATTAAGTATATATAAAGGCCATGTGATTGGACCAGAAGGCCCCTTGGGCCTTTTATTTCATAGTTCCAGTCATGTTAGAACATTAAATTTAAATTTCTTATTTCTTGTCTTGAAGATCGAGCTGCAATATAAATTTTAATGTTAAATTTAGGCCCTTGAAACTCATATGATTGGAAGGCACCTTGTGGCCTCTTACTTTATAGTTCCAGATCATGTTAGAACGTTAAATTTAAATAAAAGAAGTTTAAAGAAAAGACAAAAGAAAAGCTGTTTTATAATCAAGATTGATAAGAGATGTTTTATCGTTTTACTTTAACCCACAATGCCTTTTCTCAGGGAAACCTGCATGAACTACTTTGATCTATCTTAACATTCTACATAAAAATACTCAAAAAGCCTGGTTTGGTTTAATGAAGAAAAATGAGATTTCAATTGAATGATAGAGGCACTGCGGGAGGTAAGAAATGTTCAATGTTAAAGCCTCTTTCCCGTGTCGTTAGATGCAGTATTAGCAACTTTACTTGTATTAAACCCCGGAATAGACAAATGGCTCGCAGCATATCTATCAATCAAAGCTGACCTTCTAGTGGAATAAGAACGAAAAGACTGTACTGTTCCCAAGTTAAGATTGATTCCAGACCTGCATGATCGAAGTTTGGAATTTTTGTTTTGTCCTTATTTTCCCCAATTTTCCTCCTTTGAAACAACAAACAGATGCCCATGCCATATACTGTAGTGTACACAATTTGATCTTCTACATGCATTCATTGGGTGCAGCTCAATCTTACTTACTGTATAATTGTATATGTGCGTGATCGAAGAAAGAGCGCGAGTGTTAATTTCACATTTAGATTAAATCTTTATGTATATCTTTTACTTCGATCCTCTACTACCGGTACTACTACATGTATTTGAAAAAAAGAAAGAAAAAAAACTGCACTCAGATTCTTTTCAGTTAGGATAACCACAATTACATTTAAGTTTGGTTGAATAACAAATTAACAAATGCAGATTCTTTTCAATTAGGATAACCACAATTACATTTAAGTTTGGTTGAATGACAAATTAACAAATGCAAGAAAATTAATAACCTGAAATAATCTGTATTGAAGAAATATATCATATGTATATATGTACCTGGTATGTGGAGCTTTCAAAATTTTCTATAAGAAATCAAAATCTGAAAAAATATGCTTCATTGCCTTAATTTTCATAAATTCGTGTTTGTCTAATATACCTATTTTTTTCCTTGTTATATTGCATAGTGTTCTGTCAGTTTTGAATCATTCACCCCTAAAATGTCATAATGGACTGTTTGAACCTTTGAACTGGAAGAGTTAAAAAGCGTCTTCAGGGTTAAAATAGTTAAATGAAACCTAAGCTGTAATCATCAGCCATTGGTGCAGTGTTCCCTCACTGTGCTTGTCCGGTTTATTTCTGAGATCCACAGCAGGACAAGGACAACTGGAAATACCTCTCAGCTATGTTGCCATGTAATTCTATTCCTCTCTCAACATGCGTTATGTTGACTGATGCGAATCCTCAGAGTTTGCAGTTGGTGAACCAAGGCTTCGGAGGAGCAGTTTGAGCCCTAATTAGCAACGATTTTCAGCATTTGGCATACAAACTTTTAACTACACCCAGTCTGCAAATCAGGGATTGTAGCCTTGGTATGGGATCAGTTTCATGTTGGATTAAAATCAGAACATTTTATATCGAAGCTGTCAGTAGCTGCTGAAGTATTAAAGGAGATTTTATGTTATTGAGGATTAATTCACTGTTTTAGGCCATCAGTCAAGAAAACTCTCATGGTCTGTGGTGTTTTTACGTTCAGGCATTCTTGGAGTGGGCTAATTAGTGGAAACATATGTCTGTGGTGTTGTAGGGCTGCTGAAACTTATATACATTCACACAATCACTCAAACATGTACGTAGGACAACTGAGCAGCTTCATTGGATCTTAAAAAGTGTCCTTCTTAGAGAGTTCAGGGATCAGCCTCTGTTATCGTCCTAATTCAAATATTTTCTAGAGTGTTTTATGCGGGATCTATGCTGATATCGCCTAGGGCTTTTTCTCATCGCTTTGGGAGGAGATTTTGGGAAAAAATTGGTGAATTGGGATAGATTTTTTCAGGATTATCCTCATTTTAACTGCATGTTTTGGGAATTTGGTTTAAATAACTTCAATTGGGAATATGGGGCCCATTAATGGTCCCAATTAAAACGCCCTCGGAAAAAGCCCTGTCGCCAATCATGTTTTTACTTTCGCCATTGGTGACCAAGTCATGCGACTGCCTGAGCGGCTAGCCCTGACTTGCAGTACGTAGTTATTCAACATATACAGTGTGTAAAAGACTGGATGTATCGGTCATTGCATGGTGACCAGATTAACTTCATTAGATAATTAAGGCTGCTGTCTTAAGAGTTTGGAAGATATTTAGATCCATCCCACCGCTTGCACCATTATTACAAATTTATAGACCTAATAATAAAGCTGGTGTTGTTATTGCTGTATTGTTGAAATGAGTTGTATAATTATGTGGTTCAGTGAAATTGCTTTGTATAATATATACTCATCATATCAGGAACTTGGTAATGTAATCTTGAAATTCCAAAAAAAAAAGTAATTTCATTTGAAATGAAATTTGAAGTTTAATCTATCATTCTTTTTCTTAAATTCCCAAATTAAAAGGCCAGTCTCCATCCTTTTTTTTCTGAAATGACATTTTTATATTGTAGGTAAACAAAAAAAAATCCAAAGGTCATAAAATTTAAAAGAAATGACATCAGAGATTTTTTTAGTACTTTAACTTTTAACTCATCAGATTCATTTAAAAATGACATGTCTCCTGATGAGCATCTAAAGAGGTGAACATTCTAGGGAGGTACTAAAAATCTCATTGTCACTTTTAAATGTAGTAACATATAAACTGGGGCCTTCAGGGCCCTGAACATCACGACAGACCACCATCATGACGTTGAGAAAGTGTTGAGCTAATACGCTGGTCATTAGTAGTATGGGGATAATTTGCCACCTGGTGGGTCGGACAATTACCTGTTGATGTAGTATAGATGTGTTTTTGTCTGTGCTCGGCCCACTGGTGTAGATAATGTATAGCCGTCTGGCCTAGGGTGTACTGCTGTATTAATACCGCATGTAAATGCTGCCAGGTCAGTGTCGTATGGTCGATGTACTCAGTGAGTTGTTGATTTCTTTTATTTCAGGACAATGAACCAAATGCTGAATTTCTTTTGGTATTTCTATAGTACTTATGTCATACTTATTTTAAAGACCCAACTTAAGTAACTTAAAGTCGGCAAAACTTGAAGCAAAAATCAAGCCTAATAAATTTATATATTTATAGATTTGTTTAAGATTAACTGATATCAGCAATATTCCAGATGAATTCTTATGCGCTTACCGGTACAGCAGCAGTTGAAACTCGGTATTTGTAAACATGCGACCATTCTGAACAGTGTCTTCTAACTTCGGCTTGTTGTTGAAGTGGCAGGGCCACACCTGAATTATTTTCAATTCTTTGGATTTTTCTGTCAAGAGTTTCTTGTTAGTTACAACTCAGTTTTACTTCATTTTAGACTGCTGCTGTAGTGGTTACCGCGTAAGAATTCATCTTGAATATTGCTGATATTAGTTAATCTTAACTAAATAAATGATAATAAAAAGTTATTAGGCTTGATTTTCGCTTCAAGTTTTGCCGAAAGTTACGTTTATTGGGCCTTTAACTTTACTTAGTGCTGTTTCAATACTGCACCCCGACTGTTTACCTAGACCTTAATACATCAACACATTTAAAGTCAGATCAATATTATATGTACTTTGAAGTTTAAACGTCTTCTGAGCAAGACCCTAATCTTCAGTAAAACGCATCTCTCGATAGCTGCTAAATGCCTGTAAATCTGGGCGAGAAAAAAGCGGTTACATTGCGTACAAGTACATTTATTTATAATCTTGCTTACTCTGTTATTAGATTCTACGAAAGCTTCAATCAGGTTCAAGCTGGTTTTACAAAAGGAGGGAAAAAACATGAACAGGAAACACAAGTATTTTATATAGAATCAGACCCCTGATGATTCCGTATGTATAAGGTTACAAGTTTTTTTCCTCCGTGACTCAAGGCCTGTTTTATGTATGTTAACCTCCAGCACAGCAGATCAGGGCAACTGTCCCTAGGAGATCTATAAAAGGTATGCAGAATTCGTCCAGCAGCACCCACTAATTAAACTTAGGTCTTGTTGACAGACTGGAGGAGATCTTGTTCCCTATACATATTCCAACCGATGTTGGGCATGGGTCTGACAGACCAAGCATGTATAATAATGTTACCATGGTACGTGGTGACCGACCAACACTGAAGTACTTTATAAATGTGCCTCAGGCAAGACTGCAGACTCTATAAACCTTGTCAAACACACAATGACACATGAAGAATCTAACCCCTTCTTCTGCTGCCCAAGGAAACTTCAATGCCCTTCATTGTATTCAGCAACTAGATTTGGCTATCATGATAATTTTGCCCTCAATGTATAGAGTGTGAAATAATTGAAAAATTAAAGCAAACAATTCCTTGTATGCAATTAAATGCAAGTTTACAAACTACACCCTAAAGATTTTTTGTTTAGTCTCCAAATTGCATCACAAAAAAGAAAAGTGTTGATATTTTTTTATATGTCACAATATTAATGAAACTATATACATGTACCTTGAAGAATTAACTTCATCAAAAAAGCAAAGATGAAGTAATTTAAACAAAAACCCCAAAAAGTCAATATGCTCCAAATCTTAATGTCTGAAGACCTACTTCAGAACTTGATAGGGAAATTGCATGACCTCATACCTTTTCACGTTAAATCAGAGATTTGAACCCAGGGCACCTGATGGAGATAGCTGAGTGTGCTCAAATTTGTGCCTGGTTTAATTTTCCTTGTGCTCGGGTCATTGTATGATATTTACTGTTACTTTAAACCACTGAGCTAATTTCTCACTCATGTCAATGACGGTATACCCTTGTCATAACTATATTAATTAAGGGGAGGTAACTGTGTGAATTTAAACATTATAGTACAGTGGAACTCTCTAGTGTTTTGCTAAATGCTGTGGATAAGGTTTCCTTAAGTAAACTTGTCATCGACAAGAGTATGAGGCACATGGGGAAACAATTATTGTATGCTTTACAGAATTATATACGTACATGTATATTGAAGTGTTTATTACAGGAGAGAATTGAAACTTTTGTAAGCTTAATTCAGTATTTTTACATAGAATGCTCAGGGATACATGCTTAGTGTTACAATGTTAAAGGGAAAATGAAAATAAATTGTGCTCCTATTTAGAGAACCTGGAGCTCAGAAAGCAATTTTTCACAAGTAGAAAGTCGTGTGTTGAAATGTCTCCAGGCTAGTGTAATTACCAACTGGAAAGTTCAAAGCTGCACTGCCTCGGAGAAAAAGAGACACTTGGAACGCTGTACATGTATTACCTGCAGGTGTAATTACTTTTATTTTAACCAAGCAATGGGTTCATCATAAGGTGATTTTAATGGTTCCCTAAGTCACCTCTAATGTACATTTATCATCATGACATGAAGATATGCTTTTCATCATTATTTAAAATGTTTTTGCCCTATTCAAATTATCGTCCACCGAATGTCTTAAGGCCATGTGAGGATGTAAAACTCTCAAAATAAATAAATATCAAAATTATAAAAAAAAATAATTGATGTTTTAACACTGTGATGTATTTTGTCACATACAATTATAAGTTGTACATGTATGTAATTAATGTACTGTGACTTCCAGATGATTTGAATAAATAAACATGTATCAGTTAATTCAGTATTCAGACACATTGAACTTTTCCTTGAGTTAATGATCCCTGTACCACAATATATCAGTTAAAGATCCCTGTGCCACAATGTATCAGATAAAGATCCCTGTACCTCAATGTATCAGTTAAAGATCCCTGTACCACAATGTATCAGTTAAAGATCCCTGTATCTCAATGTATCAGTTAAAGATCCCTGTACCACAATGTATCAGATAAAGATCCATGTACCACAATGTATCAGTTAAAGATCCATGTACCACAATGTATCAGTTAAAGATCCCTGTGCCACAATGTATCAGATAAAGATCCCTGTATCTCAATGTATCAGATAAAGATCCATGTGCCACAATGTATCAGATAAAGATCCCTGTATCTCAATGTATCAGATAAAGATCCATGTACCACAATGTATCAGTTAAAGATCCCTGTACCACAATGTATCAGTTAAAGATCCCTGTACCACAATATATCAGTTAAAGATCTCTGTACCACAACACTGTACCACAGTGTATCAGGTAAAGATCCCTGTACCACAACACTGTACCACAGTGTATCAGGTAAAGATCCCTGTTCCACAACACTGTACCACAGTGTATCAGGTAAAGATCCCTGAACCACAACACTGTACCACAGTGTATCAGGTAAAGATCCCTGTACCACAACACTGTACCACAATGTATCAGTTAAAGATCCCTGTACCACAATGTATCAGTTAAAGATCCCTATACCACAATGTATCAGTTAAAGATCCCTATACCACAATCAGGTAAAGATCCCAGTTCCACAGTGTATCAGTTAAAGATCCCTGTACCACAACGTATCAGTTAAAGATCCCTGTACCACAATGTATCAGTTAAAGATCCCTGTACCACAATGTATCAGTTAAAGATCCCAGTACCACAATGTATCAGTTAAAGATCTCTGTACCACAACACTGTACCACAATGTATCAGTTAAAGATCCCAGTACCTCAATGTATCAGTTAAAGATCCCAGTACCACAATGTATCAGTTAAAGATCTCTGTACCACAATGTATCAGTTAAAGATCCCTATACCACAATCAGGTAAAGATCCCAGTACCACAGTGTATCAGTTAAAGATCCCTGTACCACAATGTATCAGTTAAAGATCCCTATACCACAATCAGGTAAAGATCCCAGTACCACAGTGTATCAGTTAAAGATCCCTGCACCACAACGTATCAGTTAAAGATCCCAGTACCACAATGTATCAGTTAAAGATCTCTGTACCACAACACTGTACCAAAACGTATCAGTTAAAGATCCCAGTACCTCAATGTATCAGTTAAAGATCCCAGTACCACAATGTATCAGTTAAAGATCCCAGTACCACAATGTATCAGTTAAAGATCCCTGTACCACAATGTATCAGTTAAAGATCCCTGTACCACAATGTATCAGTTAAAGATCCCTGTACCAGAATGTATCAGTTAAAGATCCCTGTACCACAATGTGTCAGTTAAAGATCCCTGTACCACAATGTATCAGTTAAAGATCCCTGTACCACAATGTGTCAGTTAAAGATCCCTGTACCACAATATATTAGTTAAAGATCCCTGTACCACAATATATTAGTTAAAGATCCCTATACCACAGTATATCAGGTAAAGATCCCAGTACCACAGTGTATCAGTTAAAGATCCCTGTACCACAATGTATCAGTTAAAGATCACTGTACCACAATGTATCAGTTAAAGATCCCAGTACCACAATGTATCAGTTAAATATCTCTGTACCACAATGTATCAGTTAAAGATCCCAGTACCACAATGTATCAGTTAAAGATCCCAGTACCACAATGTATCAGTTAAAGATCTCTGTACCACAACACTGTACCACAGTGTATCAGGTAAAGATCCCTGTACCACAACACTGTACCACAGTGTATCAGGTAAAGATCCCTGTACCACAACACTGTACCACAGTGTATCAGGTAAAGATCCCTGTACCACAACACTGTACCACAATGTATTAGTTAAAGATCCCTGTACCACAATGTATCAGTTAAAGATCCCTGTACCACAATATATTAGTTAAAGATCCCTATACCACAATCAGGTAAAGATCCCTGTACCACAATGTATCAGTTAAAGATCCCTGTACCACAATGTATCAGTTAAAGATCCCAGTACCACAATGTATCAGTTAAAGATCCATGTACCACAACGTATCAGTTAAAGATCCCTGTACCGCAATGTATCAGTTAAAGATCCCTGTACCACAATGTACCAATTAAAGATCCCAGTACCACAATGTATCAGTTAAAGATCTCTGTACCACAACACTGTACCACAGTGTATCAGTTAAAGATCCCTGTACCACAACGTATCAGTTAAAGATCCCTGTACCACAATGTATCAGTTAAAGATCCCTGTACCACAATATATCAGTTAAAGATCCCTGTACCACAATGTATCAGTTAAAGATCCCTGTACCACAATATATCAGTTAAAGATCCCTGTACCACAATGTATCAGTTAAAATCCCTGTACCACAATGTATCAGTTAAAGATCCCTGTACCACAGTATATCAGTTAAAGATCCCTGTACCACAATATATTAGTTAAAGATCCCTGTACCACAATGTATCAGTTAAAGATCCCTGTACCACAATGTATCAGATTAAGATCCCTGTACCACAATGCATCAGTTAAAGATTCCTGTACCACAATGTATAAGTTAAAGATCCCTGTACCTCAATGTATCAGTTAAAGATCCCTGTACCACAATATATCAGTTAAAGATCCCTGTAACACAACGTATCAGTTAAAGATCCCAGTACCACAATGTATCAGTTAAAGATCCCTGTACCACAATGTATCAGTTAAAGATCCCTGTACCACAATGTATCAGTTAAAGATCCCAGTACCAGAATGTATCAGTTAAAGATCCCTGTACCACAATGTATCAGTTAAAGATCCCTGTACAACAATGTATCAGTGAAAGATCCCTGTACCACAATGTATCAGTTAAAGATCCCTGTACCACAATGTATCAGTTAAAGATCCCTGTACCAGAATGTATCAGTTAAAGATCTTTGTTCAACAATATATCAGTTAAAGATCCCTGTACAACAATGTATCAGTTAAAGATCCTTGTACAACAATGTATCAGTTAAATATCCCTGTACCACAGTGAATCAGTTGAAGATCCCTGTACCACAATATATCAGTTAAAGATCCCTGTACCACAATGTATCAGATAAAGATCCCTGTACCACAATCAGGTAAAGATCCCTGTACCACAATGTATCAGTTAAAAAACCCTGCACCACAATGTATCAGTTAAAGATCCCTGTACCATAACACTGTACCACAGTGTATCAGTTAAAGATCCCTGTACAACAATGTATCAGTTAAAGATCCCTGTACCACAATGTATCAGTTAAAGATCACTGTACCACAATGTATCAGTTAAAGATCCCTTACCACAATGTATCAGTTAAAGATCCCTTTACCACAGTATATCAGTTAAAGATCCCTGTACCACAATGTATCAGTTAAAGATCCATGTACAACAATGTATCAGTTAAAGATTCCTGTACCACAATGTGTCAGTTAAAGATCCCTGTACCACAATGTGTGAGTTAAAGATCCCTGTACCACAGTATATCAGTTGAAGATCCCTGTACCACAATTAGTTAAAGATCCCTGTACCACAATGTATCAGTTAAAGATCCCTGTACCACAATTAGTTAAAGATCCCTGTACCACAATGTATCAGTTAAAGATCCCTGTACCACAATGTATCAGTTAAAGATCCCTGTACCACAATGTATCAGTTAAAGATCCCTGTACCACAATCAGGTAAAGATCCCTGTACCACAATATATCAGTTAAAGATCCCTGTAACACAATGTATCAGTTAAAGATCCCTGTACCACAATATATCAGTTAAAGATCCCTGTACCACAATGTATCAGTTAAAGATCCCTGTACCACAATATATCAGTTAAAGATCCCTGTACCACAATATATCAGTTAAAGATCCCTGTACCACAATGTATCAGTTAAAGATCCATGTACCACAATGTATCAGTTAAAGATCCCTGTACCACAATATATCAGTTAAAGATCCCTGTACCACAATGTATCAGTTAAAGATCCCTGTACCACAATGTATCAGTTAAAGATCCCTGTACCACAGTATATCAGTTAAAGATCCCTGTACCACAATTAGTTAAAGATCCCTGTACCACAATGTATCAGTTAAAGATCCCTGTACCACAGTATATCAGTTAAAGATCCCTGTACCACAATCAGTTAAAGATCCCTGTACCACAATGTATCAGTTGAAAATCCCTGTACCACAATGTATCAGTTAAAGATCCCTGTACCACAGTATATCAGTTAAAGATCCCTGTACCACAGTATATTAGTTAAAGATCCCTGTACCATAATGTATCAGTTAAAGATCCCTGTACCACAATTAGTTAAAGATCCCTATACCACAATGTATCAGTTAAAGATCCCTGTACCACAATGTATCAGTTAATGATCCCTGTACCACAATTTATCGGTTAAAGATCCCTGTACCACATTATATCAGTTAAAGATCCCTGTACCACATTATATCAGTTAAAGATCCCTGTACCACATTATATCAGTTAAAGATCCCTGTACCACAGTATATCAGTTAAAGATCCCTGTACCACAATGTATCAGTTAAAGATCCCTTACCACAATGTATCAGTTAAAGATCCCTGTACCACAATTAGTTAAAGATCCCTGTACCACAATGTATCAGTTAAAGATAGATTGTGCTTGAGGTGCATCATACAGTTTTATCAGCCATTTTACACCTAATGGTTTCAATCTTGTACTGTATCTTAATTCATACTGTATAATGAAACCAATTTTAGAGATATATTATATTTCGTGATAGTGTGTTGTCTCGAACATAGCGAAAATTAGACACTTACTTAAATATCCCGATATATGGTATTTTGTTATAGAATCTTTTGCCTTTTAATGCCAGTCAATTGTCATAAAACTAAAAATTCTAGTCGGCGTGTATCTTCCCTTTGTCATAAAATGTAGATAGAAGCAACTAATTTATCTGCAAACTTTGTCCTTTAGTCGTAAGTTGACAGGACTGACAGATAACACTGTCACTATTTGAGGGAACACACTTCATCATTATTTGTCCTAGATATTTTACTCACTGCTAATCAAACTTGCTTGGTATTTTTAGAACATTTATGTCCCACCCATTGTCTACCAGTAAGTTTCCAGTATTGATTATTTAGCTAGAAATACGTCAAGAAAAAAAAATGAATTTGAAACGTATCTTTGAGTCGCAATTGATGATGAAGATAATTATGTGGCACCTGTGTCCCTGAGTAGATGGAGTAGAGATCGGAGACAGACTCTGCTATTAAAACACGGAGGACAATTTTTAACATCACTCAATCTTTACTGTCTATCCGTCAGGGACACTTTGTAAAACAACTGATGTATTCGCTAACTCTGGGCTGCTGAATTCTTTGTGCTTCATCTTTGGAGATGTAAGACAATAAAATTGTAATTGTGATGAATTTCTACGAAAGAAATACATTTATAGCTTTTATGACTTAATGCTTTGCATACAACAGTCTTGACTATACTTGTATATGGGGTTCCAAAATTTCATGAAAAATGTGGTTTTGAACTTGAATTGTAAATTTAAGTGGAATTAAATGTAGGTGATTGTAAACTTCCTATTGGTATGTGTGGCCTTTTAGCTCGGGTACAGAGGACGCGCAGATTTTAAACAGAGGATTGAAGCCAATGAGGTCACAGCTGTGTTGATGCACCTTTGGTTTAACCTTATTTACTCGATTCACCCCTGAAATTTTATAATGAACTCTTCCAATGTTTGAATTGAAAAGTTCAAATTCGTCTTCAAGGTTGAATGAGTTTAATATGAAATTACCTGATAATAATTCATTGTTATCAAATTCAGAATTTAAAACAGAACTCTTTCTTAAAAAAAAATAACATGGCTGTACAAAAAAAAAAAAAATTTAAAGAGCAAACTTGAAAAATGAGTTTGCTTATGTTCTTAAAATTATGATCGAGTTAAAGTTAAGTGCAGATTGAAACCAAAAAAGAACCATTACTAAGTAATTCGACAATATAAAAAATATAATCTTTATTTATTTTACAACAAATATGAAACAAGATATCCAACTTATATTAATCACTCTTATTGGTCCGGATGTTAGCGTAAGAGGGATCTTATTGTGGGTGGAAACCAGAGTACCCGGAGAAAACCCACATGGTTGGGCAGGTAACCCCAAACCTTTTCACGTCTGGTTGGAGAATCGAACCCTGGCCGCCTTGCATGGTGAAAGGCAACTGCGCTATCCACTACACCACCCAACCACCCCAAAAAATTGACAATTATACACTGTAGTATTATAGTTCAAGATTTCTTTGTTCAGCACCTTTTATTTTACATGTTGGTGGTGCATTATGCATATTATTATACAATATATAATCGTTAAGTACTGTATTAAAAGATAAATGAAAGTTCGGAAAACTTTTAAAGATCCATATTTGGAATGATGGTAACAAAGATTTAGCAGGTTGATTTTACTATATATATATATTTCTAAAGGTATACGAAACAAAGATTTAGCAGGTTGATTTTACTATATATATATATTTCTAAAGGTATACGACCATCCATGTGATATGGAAACCTAATCTGATTTAAACCTGAGGTATGGAGGAGAATCTGTCTGTGGGGAAATTTGATCAGGATAATAAAAAGGAGTTACCATCAAGTAATGTATACCATTGTCACACATCAGCTTAGGTAATCTTCTGTCTGACACTTCCAATTTTCTAAGACATCTGGAATTAGTTTTGTGTTAAGACGCAAGGGAGTTAACCTTACATCAATTCAAGCAAATATAGGAAAACAGGATGCTATGGAGGCAAGCATATAGTAAACATGATTAACAAAGTAGAATCTCCGGGATATCAAACTCATATATTAAATATGTGTTAACCCTCCCTAAATATTAGAAGGGATATTCTCTCCTTTATAACCCCCCCCCCCCCCAAAAAAAACACAACAAAACAAAGTTTATTCCCCCCCTCCCCCTGCAACAAAATTAGAGGAGTATACTGGAATCACTCTGTCTGTCTATCCTCTGCAGTAACTTACTTTTAGATTTTGACCCCTTTTAGGTGAGTTATGGCCCTTGATGTGTAAAACTTCTGAGATCTCCTCCTTTAAACTGACAGGCAGATTTTGATGAAACTTGACAAGAATAATCATTAAGTTGTGTATCGGTATTTTGGCTTCAGATTTCCATAATAGGTATGTCTGGATCAAATGAATACTTTATGAAGTAATAGTTTAATATTTTGATACATAAAAAAGGGAAAGACAAATTTAGCAATGCAGTTTCATTTGCATTTCATGCACTTTCTCCCTCATTGGAAATGTGGAATGAGGGAGGTCTCCCTAATTTGAGGTTTCAGAGCTCGAGGTTACTAAAAAACTATTCAAGGTCAAAAAGATTATCTGTATATATACCAGACACTGTTGAAATATTCACAATATTCGCAATTTTGTCTGGTTCATATAAAGATATCAACTCCCAAAAATATAAATGTCTGTATATGCATTTGATAAATTAAAACTTGGTCTAGAAATGTGGCTGAGACTCGTAGATCCAGAACCACAAATGCAATCATTGATTAGTCTTCATTACACTGTTAAAATGCTCACATTGCAATTTTTCGTCTGGTTCATATAAAAATATAGAATTCTGTATGCATTTCAGGAATAATTCTGACTTTTAAAACCTATAAGAGAATTTTAGGGATTTTATGGGATCAGAAAAATATCTATGAGATTCTTCTATATAAAATAATGTACAATAATGCAATTTTGAATTTTTAACGAGATTTTCAAAAAAAAGAGGGGTAAAAATCCCCAAATCTCTCCCCAAAGTGATCCCTATATTTGATAAATTAAATATTAAAGGCCCAATATTATGTAACTTTCGGCAAAACTTGAAGCGAAAATCAAGCCTAATAACTTATTATATTTATAGATTTAGTTAAGATTAACTGATATCAGCAATATTCAAGATGAATTCTTCCGCGGTTACCGGTACAGCAGCATTTGAAACACGCTATTTGTAAACACGCGTCCATTTTGAACCGTCTTCTACCTTCGGTTTGTTGTTGAAGTGGGCCCCACCTGAATTATTTTCAATTCTTTCGATTTTTTTGTCAATAGTTTCTTGTTAGTTACCGCTCAGGTTTACTCCATTTTAGGCTTATTTTTGCATGGATATCAGCTGGATTTTTTTTCTGAATTTTTCAGAATCATGAAAATTTCCCTGCAGTTACCTATATTGGGCCTTTAAAATTTGGTCTAGAAATGTGGTTGAGACTTGTAGATCCAAAACCACAAATGCAATCATGCATTGATTAGTTTTGGATGTAAGTGCATTCTGTTTCAGAATTCAGATACAAAGTAACTGTACAATATGAGCTGCTGCCAAATACATGAAAGATGTTGTGTACCGTTATATTAGATATATATTCTTTGTAAATTGTTTTAAAAATTAGTTACGACACATCAATACACGAAGTTTATATGTTCTAATGTACGTCTTGATTTGAGTAAATGTAGACTTTCCCATTTTCTTTAATAGAAGCCTGGCACTCATACATTCTCGGTAGATTGAGTTTGTCCATTATTGCGTAATTATTATCAGAATACACCTGTACTTGGTTTAGAACAGGCAGGATTTAGATTTTCATACATAAAATATCGAAGTTTTTTAAATCTGATATTGATTCCGGTAGACTTGAAAGCTAATGTACCAGGTAATAATTGATTATGCATGTATTGTACATGTTCATGTAGGAGCAGTCAGGTTTGTGTTATGTATCGTTTATAGATTTAGTCGGAAACCAAGCAGTCAGTATTGGAGTGATTTCACATGGGAAGTGTTTAAAGCAAGTTACACATTAAAAATTATGGCACATTGAAAAATATGAAACGAAAAATTGAGAGGAAAATACAGGTGTATATTCTGGATGCAAATATTATATTATATAGGTACATGGGAAAAAACCTTCAGAGTGAAAATAAACAAGACTGATGGTTCTGCGAAAAAAAAAAAAAGTTTGATGATGAAATGTTACACATGCTAATTGTGTTTGCTTTGGTTCCAATTTTTATTGATAAGCTTGTGCATATTTGTTTATTTTGTCAGAATCAGCAATGTTTGTTCAGCTTATTGCCAGCTCTGGGGAGGTCTTATGAGTTGGGGAGTTTTAGTGATGCAGACTGCAGACCTTTTCTGTTTATAACAATAATGAAACAAGTTTTTCAACTAAGTATATTAATCTTTTGGCCTGGATGTTTAAGTGTGCATTAAGCTAGAGGTCTTATTGTGGGAGGAAACTGGAGTACCTGCAGAAAACACATGTACTTCAGGGCAGGTATGACCCTATACATGTACTTATAGTCCGATTGGGGAAGCAAGTTACCCAGGTCTGCTGGCTCAGTGAAAGGCAATAAATACTGCACTCAGCCATTGCACCACCTGACCTCTAAAAATATCAGAAATTTTGCAAGCCTGTAAAGAACACTGGCCAAGAACTGCTTGACATTCAGCATTTTGGGAGTGGAATGACGGGTTCACCTGTAGTCAGTATAATGTGACCAGAGGTTCCGGGTTGGACTCCTAGAGGAGGCATTGAAAAAATAATGACCTCTGCTACATATAATTCGAAAGGACTGTTATAATATTGTTTATGAATTTGCATGCTGAGAATATAGTTTACAGAAAATTGTTTATATGTTGTAAGCTAGGTGTTTCAAGAAGGTCTTATAATGATGTGTCCCTTGAAACCGCCATGGTTTTTAAAGAAGACAGTATCAAATTATAGAAGAAATCCTATAGATCAAGACCCGGCCCTCTACGTGTCATTTCTCTTGTTTTAATAGGTTTCATGAAAATAAATTACTTCCGCAGGTATCTCGCATGTATACTTAGGGTAAGACTAGCGTTATATATCATCAGGCTTTTCATGTATAGGTTGTAAAGTGGGGCGAGTTTTTCTAAAATCCTCTGTTTTTAGTTCTGATCCGTCTTGTGACGTAAAAAGACTTCAAGGCTTCAGTCATTCACTGACATGAGATAGAAGTCCATTATCTAACACTCATGTCACAAGTCTGATAGCTGAAATACTGCACTATTGGAGTTTCCTTATACAGGCACAGTTTAATGGTGAAAAACTGGAGAAAAAACTTTCAGTTTTTGATGGTAAGTGGTCTTGATGTGTGTCAGGAATTAGTCTCGACATGGCCGGGAAAGTGTTTAAGATGAAAAAAAGTCTTGACATGGGGGGGATTAGGGCTTTATACTTTAGTGATGGCTATTTTTAATCTCAACAGTTTTATAGGCCCTTTCTCAGCTGCTATAGATATTAATGTCTGCATGACCTTCGATTTTTGGAAACATTTGAAAATTTGAGCATACCTGAACTTAGTGGTCGGGTGGTGCAGTGGATAGCACACTTGCCTTTCACCAAGGCAGCTGGGGTTCGATTCCCCGACCGGATGTGAAAAGGTATGTGGTCACTTGCCCGACCACATGGGTTTTCTCTGGGTACTCCTGTTTCCTCCCAAAATAAGACCCCTCGCGCTAACATCCGGGCCAACAAGAGTGATTTATATAAGTTGAATAACTTGTTTCATAATTGTTGTAAAATAAATAAAATTTATATTGATATTATATATACTAAGTACATATGACCAAAGGATGTACTTAGCTGGTAACCAGTTTGCACTTAATTAGTACTGCTGCACGTTTTTGCCAACTTTTTGAAATTTTCACGGTGAAATGTTACTCTGATACTCAGAATTAAAGACATGCATAAATAAAATGTGTACACCCTATATGAGGGCAAATTTAGATAATTTAACATACACTTTTAAAAGGCATTTTCAGAATATCCTAGAAAATGGCAATAGTTTTGTACTTATTAAATTCATCGGTTGAAAACATTCAATTTTAGTGTTAAAATCTAATTAATTGCCCTTTGAATTCTGTACTTACACCTACATGTAATATAATATATGCTGAAAGCAATTAGGTGGCAGTTAAGTTTCGTGATTGTAAACTTCAAAAATTAATATAAAAAAAAATGGCTTCAAATCTTTCCATTATTTACCAAAACAATTTCAAACATGTGAAACTTATTATAACAATTATGATAAAAAAATGATGGACTTGGTTTTAATTTGAGCGTTATAGGGTTCTTTTTTTTAAATACAGTTTCAAACATCTCAGTGAAACTTGAAAATGTTTTAGAAATGATGGGCTTTGCATGGTTTTAATTTGAACATTGGGATTCTTTTATGAATATGATCCATATGTTACACTTCTTACAGTAATAGATTTCTGTTTTACTACCCCTTGAAACATTTGTTACATAGTATAGGTTTGTACAATAGATATATCGCGTGCGATCGACCAATTGAGCTACAGACTCGCTGTTATAGAACAGCTGTTAACAAGCTTGTTTCTATAAGGAACATATGCTTCATTTAATAAATTCATATGTTTATGGTACATGTTTACAATATATTGTATCAAATATCTTGTAAATTGTTTGATTTCACGATGCTGTACAGTCGATCCAAGACACCTGATACCTGTTTGTTAGATTGTACTGAAGTCGTTACCTGTTGTCACTCGGAGCTTAATACACCTGTGACATTTGTAGAGGTATACATATTAGTAGATATTACAGATTTATTGCAAATTAATCTGTACACAAGCTAGAAACAAATATTTATGCTGATTGTGTAAGGAAATTGATTGATTTCATTTTTTACGGCTGATCATATCAACAGTATGAATTGACTTTTATAATTTTGATGACATATATGATGTAATAAAGACAGTTTACAACAAACATTTTCTATGATGCATCTAATGTTTGTGAAACGAAACAATAAGGAACCAATCATCGAACAGTTGTCTTGCTAAAAGCATGTGAATAGTGTGCCATGCTTGTAACAGGTACATGTATCAATCCATTGAGTCACCTCATACAGTGGACTCCACTTAATATCACTCCTGTTAATATCACATTCCTCTTTATATCATGTTTTTCCCAAGCTCCATATTTAATCTATGTAATTTTATTTGGTTAGTATCATGTATTTTGAGGTGAATTCCTCTTAATATCATGTTTTTTTAACCAATCACATAAAATATCCAGAAAATGATGAAATTTCCATTGATTTCAGATACAACTTATACAAAATGTTGCATAGAAAATAATGAATATCCCCAAAAATGATTTTTAATTGAAATAATGTTATCTATATATTGAAACATCTTCATATGTACATTGAATAGCTTACTTTTAGTTATGGAAATTGAAAATGCACTAGAATTAGTGGGAAAACATGTTTCTCTTAATGTCACATTCCTGTTAATATTATATTATATGTTTTAAAATGTCTGACAAATGCAACATGATATAGGCCTAAAGAGGAGTGCACTGTACCGTTAATGGCTGGTATTCTATTTTATATGAAAAATTGTTTATCAAAGCCAAACAACTTAAAAAAGGGCAATTTCCTGGCTAATAATACAAGGTCAATATAGCTAACTTTCCACTGGTAAAATACATCGTCTTTATTATTTAAGGGACTTTTTTATACATGTAGCAAAATAACTATTCTTTTTTGAAAGATTAAATAATAAATTTTTACTTTCTGTTTAGTTTGTAGAGAATTTATTAAAAAAAGGAAATCTGGACAGATTGAGCTGTCAGGACAGATTAGAAATATATGAACTGTGTAAGTCACACAGTATAGCCCAAATGTGTAACACTGAGATAAACCAGATATTAAAGGGAGGTAATATTGAAAAGTTAAAGGGAGATAATACTGAAAAGTTAAAGGGAGGTAATACTGAAATGTTAAAGGGAGGTAATACAAGTTACTCTATATACAAAAAAAACACTCTGGCATCATTAATAAGTAATATAAAACTGGAGAGAAAGATTTTCTTTTTTATTTAATTTTAATTTTTTTTTATTTTTAAAGACACAAACAGATACAATTATGTCCTCATATGAGGGCTTTCATTCACCATACTTTATTCATTCACTTTCTTTTTCATTCAAAAAGTCATTTTATTCGTGCATTCTTCCATTCTATATAAATTCATCCTGGATAATAGTTACGGTGTTTGGCAAAAATTGTACTATTTCGGTTTACTTCCGGTTCTTTTAACTTCCGAAATTTATCGGAATCCATGGATTTCCACGGATTTCCATGGACATCTTCTATATGTCAAAAAAAATCCATGGATTTTTTCCATACTTTTGTCCACACTTCTGACAATGTCCGCGGATATCGGCGGATAATGTCCACGGATTTCTGCGGACAATCTTCGTCCGCAGATTTCCGCTAACGGACATCGTCCGAAGATTTCCGCTGATATTGTCTGGAGATTTCCATGGACATTGTCCGAAGATTTCCGACAAATTCCGCGGAATCCGCATTATAAATGCTCCGAAGATTTCCGTGGAAAAAGTGGAATCTTCGGACAATCTTCACCAAGGCCTGGTAGAATACTGGCACTGCTGCCTTACATGTACAGTACAAAACCTGTCTATGCAATGATTAAATGGCCCTATATATACAAATCACATTCTGGTCTTCTGTATATGGTTCAAGGTTTCACGATTTGTAAATGTCTTGTCAACACATGTTCATTAGGTTCAGGGGATCCATTAGTGTTTTAGTGGGATTTGAACATACTTGCAATTTAGTGGATCTCTTCTGTCTTTTGACATTTAAGTGTGGTCCGCTCTCCAAACTCTACGTATAATGTCGAAAAGAATCTGTTCTTGGGAATAATAAACCGTGCACTTATACCATCACTCTGCGCAAATGTGTTTTGTTTTTTTCATCATTTTCAACTTAAAGATGTCTCCGTAATGTGTAATTCTTACTTTTTTCGAAGCCAAACAATATTTTTGTGCCCAGTATTAATATGTCTGCATGGCATCAACCATGTAGTACCTAATAATTACAGTATCTGTTCCTTTGTATGTTATTTAGAGTTCTAGGTGTGTTCATTTGCCAATTTCACTTTTAGTAAATATCAGCATCAAAAAAGATTCTTTTTAAAATTAATTGCTTATTTTCGTTTTTGGTGACACTAAATAATTTGTAAATGCAAGATGACTGGGCATATATTTAGCAGTACGTGGATCGTAAGTCTAATAGTCATACACAATGTAGTGTACTGGCAAATAACAGTGCATATGATGTCACAAAATTATAGGTAGATTCCTGTCAAGGATTTCCAAAATAGGACTCAAAGTGTAGTAATTTTCCTTTAAAGAAGGTAAAAGATCTTATATCTTATAAGATCTTATTGTTAGATCTTTTTATGGTGGCTCAGATGCAATTTTAAGCCTTCTAGTATCTCCTACTGAACAATGCATTATGACTGTATGGCCAAAGATTACATTTTGCCAACATTTCAGTGTATTTTTATGTCCCAACAACCTTTATAGAGAAAAGGGACATTCGCTGTATATTAATCTAGGTTTCTGTCTGTGATAATAATTTCTGTCTGTACATTCCTCTAACCAATATGTTATTCCTTCTATACAATTTGTAAACCTCCTTTAACAGATGTTTAATTGTTCATCCCTCAACTTTCATAATAAACTATAATATTCCTACCTTTGAAATTTGAAGAGTTCAAATGTATCTTCAGGGGTGAATTTCAGTCGATGCTCTTAAGATCTTTTTGCACTGTTGTTTCATGAACAATGCTTAATAAAAATGGACATTTGCTCAGATGAAATAAAAACAATCTGGGATTCTTTTGGCTTAACTTCCACTGGGGGACCCTTACCGTTCAAAAAACGCATTTTTTCGTTCTGTTTTCAAATACCGTTCATTTCTTTAATTTTTGTGTTCATTTTCCGGGTTACCGTTCTCGTTTCACGGTGCAAAGTTTATTTTTCAAATCATTGTTTACTTTTGAGGATCGTGTGTTGATTTTTCTTTTACCTTGTTCATTATTGAAAAGGAGCGTTCATATTTTAAATTGGGTGTTTATTTTTCACGATCACCGTTTAATTTTCCCGATCACCGTTTACTGATTACGATCACCGTTCAATATTCGCGCTCACCGTTCAATATTCGCGCTCACCGTTTACTGATTACGATCACCGTTTACTTTTCAGAATCCTTGTTCATTTTAAAATTGAGTGTTCACGTTTGGGGGAGCTGTGTTTATGTTTCAAGAACCGGTGTTCATTTTTCAAAACCGTTTAGTTTTCGTGGACGACCGTTCAATTTCTCCAGTGCCTTTTGTTCTGACTAGTCCTTTCATGTCTGCCGACCGGCTACGCTCCCGTCCACCTTACCTAATCCGGGCACCGTCAAACTTACCCGTGGTCTGTCAGAGCTCTAAACCGTGACGTACAGTACTTCCTGCAGCCCGGATCCATATATTTACAATTAAAATGCAAGTGAAACACTTCATTCTTTGTACGAGTTTATACATATATGGCTTACTACGTTTTATTGTGCAGAACCGAGATTAAAATACTTGCGAATCAAATTACTTTAGTATGCACTTCATCATACAGTGCCATGATATATATACGCCAGAGTGGAGAAGATTAAAGCCCCTCGGAGTTATCACCTGAGCAAATGTGCTTTTTATGAAATATAATACAGACGTAAAACGTGTAATTTTCAAACGGATATTGTTTACGCTCACGTAAAATCATCAGGTGAAAATGGTTAATAAAACAATCAATACGCAACCGAACAATTGCTAAGATAACGTACCGTATATGTGCGTAACACGAGGCTACCATGCAGTTGTTAAAAGAAGTCTATAGTTTTGAAGTATTGTTTTATCTATAATCGAAAATTTATAATGGCAAAATCCGCCGATGATTTGCATAACGTAATGCGAGGTCAATTAAAGGCGAAGCCAAAAGCACGGAATAAGATAGCTAATTTACTTACGTCCGTGCCAAAATATTTTGGTATTTCAAAAACATTGTTTGAAAGGAAATATTAGGAAACAGTTAACAAAAAAACGTATGTTCTCCAATCATTCGCTATCGTAGTGAAAGTCATGTGTCCCGTTCGCCTTCGACCTTGACAAATGCACAAAACAAACACGGCACTCAAGGATTTGGAGTCATGCTTTCAACCCTAAAATACAAAATACTTGGCCCATACCTGACTTAATTGGCTAGTCCATATTCTACAAGAGGGTAAAAAGCGTTTGATTTTTTACCGGCCGCGGCGGGGACCTTTGACCTACGGCAAGGAGCTCTGCAGTCCAGCTAACAGGTGTCTCAAGTTGTGAAAGCATGGTTAGCTTTCTTATTCTTTTTATTTGTTAATGTATTGGACAAGCTCGGCTATTTTACATTTACAGAAAATTAGATATATATATATGGAACACTTTGGTCTTCTGACAGTAGGCATATTGTAAGTGGAGGTTAATGTTTGGCTTGTTTTAAATCAAAATGTTAGCAGATCTTTTGCACAAGCTTACTAAATTCGTGGATGCAGCGAACTGTGACTGACAATTGACAGCTACTCAAAGACGTCAAACACAGGGACCTGAAAATTTGTTACAGCTAGTTTTGGACCCATTTTTTTTTATATGTTTGAGACTGGGACATATACGTCCCTGTTTTGAGAGGTTAAGATCAATTTTCGATAAAATACTCTCAACACCGGCTAAAGGACCAACACTAACAAATTCTCAGATGTCTGTTGTCAAAAGATAAAATCTCGCTAATCGTTTCCAGTTATTATTTCATCTTGCAGATACGAAATGCTCTATATACAAAATAAAAAATGATGATGATTGGAAAAAAAATAATCATATGATACGCGTATTTTAATCCCAATGTTTTCTTGTGTACCATTTAAATTTTTTGATTTTACAGCAAAATTGCAACAAAACACGGGGAATGGCTAGAATTGAACTCTTTTCAGAGCCCCGTACCATCACACGTCGTTTTCAGACAATACACACAATAGTAAATTGTTTTATACGGGTACAGTACAATTAACTGTTGACCGTAGTTTTTGGCTTTAGTCGCTTAAGATCGTAAAACTGTTTGCATTTAACAGAAAGTGTCGGGGGGGGGGGGGGGGATTCACCTGTGCGTAACAACCTGTCAATCAAAACAGTTTGACACAATGGACAATATCAACTACAACACAGTTTTAACAGCCCCAGGAAACAGGTGTGAAACTTACCCCGGGGGTGTATATCCGGTACAGGTGTGGCGAAACTGTACTTATTACCATATGATGTTGTAAAATTGTCGACCTTAATTCATTCACTCATGAAGACACACTTGAACTGGTCTGATTGAAAGGTTGGAACAGTTCGTTATGAAAGATCAGGGGGGAATAGGCTATGTTCATTTGTGTACTTCAGTGTACAATTATTATCGTCGACAGCACGGGAAAAGATTATCTATCCAAGTCCGTGTCGTTACCAGGCGCGTAGCTGCCATGTAAGCACATAAGCCCGTGTTTGCACATCATTATCCAAAATATGTGTATTAAAGTAGAGAGATTTCATAATTCGTCTAATATTCTTGATATTCACACTGATACTGTAACTCGTTTTTGCCGACTCGTCAGATTAACAGACCAGACTGCAGAAAGTTTGTTAGGCAGAATTTTTCATATAATCAAGTCACATTAGGTTTTATAAAATCTGTTTTAGTTTTGCTATAAAATGCCCTTCTTTCAAAGAGTAATTAAAGAAGGGCCAATATTTACTACATTTCCGGTCAGTTCAAACAAAATGTCAGCAAAAACAATTATTAATGAGCCCAGCCAAAATTATATATACGTCCCTGGTTGAACATTTCCATAGGAAAGCATAACAGAAATTAAGAAAAATGTCTTGAACTTAAAGAGTAACTGTAGTGCAAATAGAAACTGAAATTATCAGACTCGTTGTGTCGACATTAATACATTGCCGAAATCGGCCCACTGGTTACAAAGTTACGACAGGTTGAAGTTTGGTTTTTTACCTGTTTTGCCACGAGCTAATCAAGCGCACAGCGAACCGCTAAAAGTTGTGCACACGTATTGGTGACAACGGGAACACAAGATATATACGTTCGTCTGGTTAATTAATTGTTAATCCGACATGTATTATATATAGTGAAATTAAGTGTCGTACCATAAAATTTTAGATATGTTTAGATATTGACTGTTCAAATTATTTTTAACCTATCACATTGTAATACTCTAGCTTTATCATCAGGCACATATACGTCCCTGGTGTCATATATAATTTTATACAGATCATTTGTCAAATGATTCAAGAGTGAATTTTATTATATTGTACATCTCAGATTAGTGTCCATTAAATTACGTAATCGGATAAGCGGGATAATCTACCTGGTCAGTTGCAAGTAAATAACTTTGGAGTTGGGGGGGGGGGGGGGGGGGGGGCTATCAAAGTTAAAACTACTGGTGATAGTTGAGTATGTTGCGGTTATTATCCCCTCTTTATAACTTCAAAATGAGTGCTCTAGATCTGTAGTTACAATATGTAGTGCTTCGACTTTGAATGAAACATAGACTATCCAGAGTACCTTTTGAAATCTCCAGAAACCGCCGTCAAGTCACACAGTACATATGTACATGTCACTTTATTAAATTTCAAATTTGACTCTTCTATTCAACTTGACATATTATATCGAAACTTGCATGATTTGTCTGTATCACAGTTATAATTTCATATTTTATAAATGAATAAAATGCGGATTAAAACCAATTAAGTAATCAGTTAAATACAGGGTTTTCAAAGACTTTATCTTATATTTTCTCAAACAGAATTTGAAATAAATTGTTCTTTGAGGCAATCTTCAGGTCATGATAAAGCGGTATATTAGAACTTCGAATTATTATTATTGATTTCTATTTCGATGTGTATGCCCGAAGACAGGTAACATCAAGATTCCGCTCATGTTCCTTTTATTTTACAATATTCAGGCATACTTTTTAATTGTTTTTTTTTTATATATATATATATACTGCATAGACATACAAAATTATCAATGGATGGGAAGCTGTTAACTTTTATACACAGGTATAATTTCTCGAACTTATGGATAAAAGAAGCCGAAATGTGATACCCGTCAAATACGTTATACAGGTCGAAAACATTGATAAAAGATACATATTTTTATTTTCCAATATACGTACATTGTACATATAAAAAAAGATTATCTCATGATTTTATATTATGTAATTAAATGTTCTTCTTTTAAGTCCAATAAAATATATGGTTTTCGAAGTTCTGAGTCTATACATGGAATTAGAGTATATCAACGTCCGTGGTCTATAGTAACACCAATATCCTTTTCATTACCTGTTTGTTTGAGGTCGTTTCTACGTTGTTTTGTATTTACAAAGCCGACCGACAGGCATAAATATTTTTCAGTGTGCATTTCAATAGGTGTCATGATCAGTTCCTGCTGATATATGCATGTCGGGACGTATATGTTTCACTGAATACACACGCTGTTTTGGCGGTGTAATATGAAATAAAATATGAGAAAATTAATACATAATCATATCAAGTGTATGTTTTGAAGTCTTACAGTTTTTCCCACAAAATAATAATCTGTTAATCATATTAGCGAGTCCGGTGGTAATTGATTTATGGTCGAGTGACCATGACCACGTTGCGGCATACCTGACAAGAACAAGAACTACCGAACCCGGGCCCCCTCCCCACTAATTACTGTCCCCTGGGGCATATGGCACCTTGCAATTATCAGTAGATCATTAATGAAATCCGTAAGGCCTTGATATATAATCAGTGTCATATTCTTGTATATAAGACTCTCTACAAATAACAAGTCGTGATACGATTCATACAATTTCAATATAATGACAACTCAATTCGGTCAGTGCGGCTACCGTTGTGACGTCACTTCCGGTCGTATGGCAAAATCGGGGATTTTCCTGATTTACGTTCAGGTGTGAATTTAGTAAAATGGTCAAAACTTCGTAATTTTCACAAAAATAAAATCGTCGTGAAAATTATCTCACTTATTATTTATCAATCTTTCCATATACGAAAGATGGTTCAGTAATACAGTTACTCTTTAAGATTTTCTCGAAACTTCTGAAATGCTTTTATATGGCGATTTACAGTTAAGACAATGCCTTAAGTTTAGGAACGTTCGTGAAACTAGACTTGTTCTAATTGTACATAATTTTAAGAAAACAAGCAAGAGTTCTTAGTACTCCCTGAGCTGAAATAATCACATAACATGTACAGTACTTATTAACACTTACAGAGACGTATCACAGGGACTTGAGAATTACACTTTGGGGGAGGGGGCTGATCAATTTTCGATACAAATGCCCTCTCAGTGCTCAGTGATAGCCTTTATGAACATTAAGAGGGCATTTTTATCGGAAATTGATCCCCCCCTCCCCAAGTGTAAAATAGGTCCAAAACTAGCTGTCAAAATTCTTGGGTCTCTGTGAGACGTATGTATATCAAAGATGGTTTTAAATGTCTCTTGCTATTACAATGTACTTACTAACGAGTAAATGACATAAGAAACGTATATATATGGATAATGATTTTGTTTCCATAAATCGTGGAAGTAAAACATTTCGTATTCCATTTTCGCATTAATATTTTGTATAATGAGAGGCCAGGCAATGTCTATTCAAACAAGTCTAAAACAATGGTACCACTTGAAGTTGAAATGTTATTCTTTCCCGAAATACCCCTCCCCTACTTGTAAACTTCGCGGGGCTTGCACATCAAAATACCCCCAGCCACGCCATTTGTTAATAGTACAATTAGAAACGAATCTCAACAGTACCCGTTCTTTTTGGCTTCTTGAGAAAACGTAAAAAAAAAATGTTACCAACAAAGGGTCTTGTATGCATTTCTTTAATAATGAATTAAATCAAATAATAAGTACATACATGTAAACCAGAGACGTATATGTCTCTGATAATAACGCATAGGATACGGAAGCTTGCGTATTGAACACAAATGAAGTTTTCAACAGTTGTATCCGAATTCCTGTTGCATTTGTTATAAATTTTATAAACGGAAGAAATGCAGTTTATAGTATAATGTGGTATGGAATGCTGGCATTGCAAGATCAACTTAGAGATACACATATGCCTGGTGTAGATAATGATTATTGAAACATTTTAAGACGTACTGATGAAATATAGATTTGCTTTACAATTAAGTCAAGTAAAAGAAATCTCGTGATCAAATCCTCACAGTCATTTTGAACTTTCGTCAGCTTGTATTATAAATTACGTTAACATATTTATGGAACAAATCAAGCGACCGGCACTGGCTCTTCTTAGCCACATTAAAACAAACCATATACTACCGTTTATATTTTGTGTACCTGGTATATATCAGGGACGTATATGTGAGATACGTCCCTATATATATATACAAAATATAAACTGTAGTACATATATCAGAAAAATAAAACCAAGATTTTATTCATTTCGACTTTAATACAGGGTCGTAGTGATTTCGATATTTGTACGTCCGTTATTGAGGCCTGATGGCCTTTCGTTGGACGATATATTGTACGTGCCTGTAACTTTTTGGTATATAATTTATACAATTTTTACCACCCGTAAAGAAATACGGATAGTTTATATGATTTTAGTACAAGTGTATTTCGTATTGTAAAAGCTTTAAACACAAACTGGACCTTAGAATATTAAATTGTATATTTTTCAACAAACTACACCAAATCGAGGAATTACCTATAATTGTTGACGACAGTTACGATTAGGTGATACTTTCCGTTTCCGATTTATACGTACTTAATAACAGGAAATAAGTACATGTAATCGAAGTCAACGTTATAGATAAAATAATATGATGTAAATCAACTGCAGACTGCCACTTATTATTAAAAGTATACATATATTTTTTGTCATTACGCAATGTGGCCGTCGTTATTTTTATACACAAATATAAATTGATATTTTGTTCAGTCACAGGATGCGAAGTGCTGCGTAAGATCCGCCCATTATGTCACGAGGGCTACTGTGTTCAGGTGTGATTGACATTTCAAACCAACCAATCATTCACTATATGCACAGACAGATGAAATTGCCAGTCCCGGTAGATGTCACGGGTTAAAAATAAATGTTGATCGGTAAGTTCTGATAACTTTTGACATGGTGTACGCGAAAAAACAGATAATGTTAATGTGAATAATCATAAAGATGCAATAATCTTGCATTGTTCGAAGTAGAATCGTGTAATCTAGTGGAACCACGGACTTATCTAACTTATCTAAGTCCGTGGTGGAACTGATCGACACCTGCGTATCAGGTACACTGTCTATTTTGGGGTAGAACCATCACGAAACCACGGCATTGACGAAACGTAATGGTATTCTATCGTAAAGATGAATGGAGAATGTTCTTGTGAGATTCATTTTTTTACAGTCGTCCAGTTCATTACAAAATGTTTGTTTCCCGGGAATTACAGACAGTTAGGCTTCGGATATATTTGATAGCGTTATTTCTGTTCCGTTCGCCGAATTCGAGAAGCGCTTTCTGTTACGATACGTTTGTCGATTATATTTCCGGTATTGAACATCGTACAAGTTACTGTACGCCTATTTTCTGACCAAAGTTAATTCCCATCACCCAATGGATTCGGGCTGCAGGAAGTACTGTACGTCACGGTTGAGAGCTCTGACAGACCACAGGTAAGTTTGACGGTGCCCGGATTAGGTAAGGTGGACGGGAGCGTAGCCGGTCGGCAGACATGAAAGGACTAGTCAGAACAAAAGGCACTGGAGAAATTGAACGGTCGTCCACGAAAACTAAACGGTTTTGAAAAATGAACACCGGTTCTTGAAACATAAACACAGCTCCCCCAAACGTGAACACTCAATTTTAAAATGAACAAGGATTCTGAAAAGTAAACGGTGATCGTAATCAGTAAACGGTGAGCGCGAATATTGAACGGTGAGCGCGAATATTGAACGGTGATCGTAATCAGTAAACGGTGATCGGGAAAATTAAACGGTGATCGTGAAAAATAAACACCCAATTTAAAATATGAACGCTCCTTTTCAATAATGAACAAGGTAAATGAAAAATCAACACACGATCCTCAAAAGTAAACAATGATTTGAAAAATAAACTTTGCACCGTGAAACGAGAACGGTAACCCGGAAAATGAACACAAAAATTAAAGAAATGAACGGTATTTGAAAACAGAACGAAAAAATGCGTTTTTTGAACGGTAAGGGTCCCCCAGTGTTCGGAGACACTGACAAAATGACGGATCAGTGTGGAAGAACTGCGTGCGAAGTGAAGACATTGACAAAATAGAAGATTTAAAATTTTGCCTGGTGCTATCTGTCATGGCCTCCAAGCAAACTGCTGGAGAGATCAATGGATATTGGAGGTAATTGGATTCTTCAAGGCATTTAATTGATGAGTCGACAGTTTAGGAGAAAATCTCTGTTAAAACACTCCTGTGGTACTTGTATTGTTTCCTGACACTTTGTAAGAAGCTTTTTCCTGAAAAGACGCGTTACCATTTTAAGCCACACTCTAAGGTACACTGAGTATCGGTATTGTCTGCTGCCGTCATGTTAAAAGAATTGTAAAACGATAGTTTCTGCTGCCTAATTTTAAAAGAATTGTAAAACGATAGTTTCTGCTGCCTAATTTTAAAAGAATTGTAAAACGATAGTTTCTGCTGCCTAATTTTAAAAGAATTGTAAAACGATAGGTTTTCTTAAAACATTAACTAATTTACCCCTGATAACAGGTTTGAACTCTTCCATTTAAAGGTTGGAATAGTTCATAATAGAATTTCAGGGGTGATCAATCGATTGAGTTAAACTCTGCATCGTCTGAACCCTATAAAAAACTGGATGAGATCTTGACCTGAATATTTGGAGGTACGATACTGTTATAGTGCACGTACATTTTTTAAAGGAAAGTTGAAAGTGTCAAGAACGCTTGCGCACTTTTGATACGCAAGAACAATAAAAAATCAGTCCTTTGTCCGGATCATTTGTCGTTAAATTTTTCGGGAGATTTTCAGAATGGTTTAAAATATGCTCCCTGAGTTAACATTTCTATATGCGCAGAATTATGGTAGTTGCATGTTCCATTTAGTTGTACCATGTATTAATTGTAGCGCAATATAGCTAATAACTTCTATGTCTTTGTGCGTCAATTTATATAATGGCTACAAGTCTGTATCAAACAACTGGCCATAGAAGGTTTCTCATTAGGTGTATTTATAATTCTGATTGAAAGTTTTTTTCAAGTCTTTCATGACCCAATCGTCAGAAATGGAACTAAAACAGGATGTTTGATGCATAAAGTGAATTGGGAGTCAATTTGACACCTTTCTAATGGGTCAATATATTGCCTCAAGTCTTTGGAACTCAAGAGCTATTTCACAATATGCTGGTATCAATTTTCAGTGAAGGTTGACTAAAATTCCACCAGAAAATTGATTTGTTTTGTGTGTAGTAGGAGGGGTCAGGAGATGAGAGTTTGCCACCACAATTGACTTCGCGTTGTGTAATTTTAAATGTGGTACAAAATGTACCGGACCATGACATAAAACCAGTGGCCAACAGTCACCTTCTAAACCCACCTTCCGGTTCTTTTCCCTTAGATTAGTCGAAGTGTTAGGAAAGACCCACAACAACACCACAGTAAAAGTTCTACAAGTTTATTATGAATTAAGACGAGTTTGGTTTCATTTACATAAATAACATAACAAAACAACCAAGTTCCAGTTAAAACAGATGTAAAGCCTGAAGTAAAATAGAATGTAACAAGTATAGAAATGGTAACAAAACGTACACCAGGAAAGCAGACTTATCCAAATAATAGGCTACCCAGACTATGACAAGCTACCCACAAGTACATGCACGAGACAATCCCTGGAGAAGTTCCATGTTAACTCTCAATACACACCTCAATGCCTTGTAAATATGACCAACTTGACAAGTACTACGAAACTATGGAGTATATATCCCACCTGGTCCATGATTATAACTACCAGCCTACGAGACGGGCTAGACTTCCACGTGCACCCTCCCTCTAGAAACAACACCTAATAAACACTAGTCTACACATGCACAGTGACTACAACTTAACGTTAATTCCTACGCTAAGTTGTTCTGGTTTCAGAACATGTTCCTATGCTAAGCAGTTCTGTTCTCAGAACACGTACACATGCATATAAGCCGCTCTGTTTTCAGAGTGCCAGCTAGGCCTATCTACTAGATGTAAACATGCAATAAAGCCACTCTGTTTTCAGAGTGTCAGCTATCTAATAGACCTAACTTACGCATGCATTATAAGCCGCTCTGTTTTCAGAGTGTCAGCTAACTAATAAAACTAACCATGCATAGCCGCTCCGGTCTCAGAACGTAGCCGTATCACTAAGCTAAGTCACTTTGTTTTCAAAGCGTTGGTAATGACCAAATCCCGGTAGGGAAGTGGCGAGGTTTCTCTCCCGTCTACGGCTTAAATAGCCCTGACCTTGACCCTTAGTGTAAATACCCGGAATAACATCCGTAATCTAAAAGACTCGGTGACTGGCTCCACCACCGCAGTCTCGACCAATGACAGCGCATTACACAAACTGTCCCCGGCTCACCCGGCAAGATGGCCGTCATATCAGATAAACTAAAAATACCCAGGCAGACATTCGTCAAACCAGACAGAATATCCCCCGTAACCCCAAGGCTGTACCATCCCAGAGTACTACTATTTTGCGACTAAAGGTACGCACACCTGGAAAGAGCCAAACCCACTACAGAGTCACATAACACTACAAATTCCTTACGGAATTGAACGTAACTGTTCAAACCGCAGATGACAAAATCCACTTTTACCACATGTGGATAAATTTTTTTCTGAATTTTTTGAAAAAAATTTCCTCTTATAAATGCTGATGGGATTTTGAGGCCCAAGTTTTGCAAACGGCGTTCCGTTGTTTCTCCAAACTGAGGGGAATTTTAGATTAATGTTGACCTTGTATCAGATATATGGATTTTCTGACAATGAACAACTTTCCATTGATTTTTCAGAAGTACAAAGACATGATTTGCATCAACTCGTATAAAGAATGGAAAAATGCAGCTTCAAAGTTTTGGAGGATCTCTTTGTAAAACTGAAACCAGAAATTTGAATTTGAAAAATTCAATAAAAATATGACAAATTTTCAATATTTATGCGGTTTAAATTTAAAGGCCCAATATACGTAACTTCAGGGAATTATTTGTGGTTCTGAAGATTCTGAAAAAAACCCATTGGATAACCGTGCAAAAGTAAGACTAACACAAAGTTAACCTGAGCGGTAACTACTCAAGAAACTCTTTACAGAAAATTCCAAAAAATTCCAAATAATTTAGATGTGGACCAATTTTAGTTATCGCTCAGGTTTACTTCGTTTTAGGCTTATTTTTGCAAGGTTATTGACTGGATTTTTTTTCAGAATTTTTCAGGATCACTAAAGATTTCCTGAAGTTACGTGTATTGGGCTTTTAAAAGATTGATTACTTTAAAGATTGAATACTTAAAAGATTGAATACTTAAAAGATTGAATACTTTAAAGATTGAATACTGGAATCTGTTGATATTATGGCAATCGATCAGTCTGTGCATTTCATTCTGAAAAGTCTTGAGTACCAGTATAATTATGTCAAGTAAAAACGGATTGAGGCAAAATTATAATTAAGAGGGTGCAAGCATTTTAACGTTTTTTCAACCAAACTATCCCGAAAACTCCTGGATAAGATGCATTGTAACTGCTGGAATTATTTTTTTCTTGGCATTTAAAAGGACAAACTGCAATTAGTATTGGATGAAGGGCCCTCATGATTGCAAATGCAGGTGGTTTGTTTAGTTCTCCAGCAAATGAGTTATCATCGATTTCAGTTTGAGGCGAGAGATTTTAAGCATTGGACGATACGCCGTTTGAGCTGACATACAACTAATGCTATAAAGTTAAGTTTCATTTGAAATGAATTACAGCAAAATAACTTGTACATTTTTTCTAAGTTTCAAAAAATTAATTTAATCTGCAGATCAGTGCATGATGCTTTAAATCCTGTTTCAGTTAAATGATTTTTGGCTTGCTCTTGAAGTTGCCTCATACATTGATGAGTTATATATAATTAACTGTCAGAACTTTGGGATGGTTAAATGTTGTAAATGTGTTTCCATTGGTATATTAAAATAGGGACTATATTATATTAAATGACCATCAACTGTTACAAAAAAGAAAAACTTCAAATATAGAAGAGGAATGTCCTTTTTGATATTTGAAAAAAATAAATAAAGAAATTATGATAAAAATTTATTGAATAAAACTAAATGAAAAATTCTCATATTCACATTGATCAATCAGAAATACCTGTAAAGTATGTATTCTGTATCGACCAATAAGAATTGAAGTATATTGCATTGACCAATCAGAATTACAGTATTTAATTAGGTCACCTGAGACCAATTGAAGTCTAGATCTCAAGTGACCTATTCCAATCACTTTCTGTCCGGCGTCGTGCATTGTCCAGCGTGCATCGTGACCCGCTTAAAGGCCCTTGGGCCCCTTGTTGTATTGACCAATCAAAAATAAAGCATAAAACTTCATTGAAGGTTCTTAAAGAATATATCAGTATTGCAGAATTGTATTTAATGCTTATAGTCATAGACCAGCTGATAGCATTTTCAAAATGCTTTGGCTCAGTGTTCAACAACCTGCATGTTTATATCACATACCTGTCAAGTCTCCCGCTTTGGACGGGAGACTCCCGATTATTTATGACAGACATCAAAATCTCCAGTTTGAAATTAATGACCCGCGCGGGTCCCGCATTTTATTAAATTATCCCGTTTTCTCCCGCTTTGTCTCACAAAAATAATCAAACTTGGTCATTTTAACGAATAAACAATAACGACATGGATTCACACTGACCTTTGTCACAGACAAGCCACTTTAATTACAGACCAGACCAATTAGCAGCGTGGAGACTGGTGTGAAAGTTGTAAATGGTCAGATGGTCATGCATCACGGCCCATACACAACAGCTGTGGGGGCCTCGATCGCGGCACATGGCTTCGTGTCATTCTTACTGATGTGTATACTATAGAGCAATTAAATCATCCAGTTGGGGCTAGTTGCTAATTAATATGTGATTACAGGATGTATAAACATTAAATAGCCACATCGTAAGCATGGTGAGTCTCGCATTGTTTACTGAACGGAAGTGAAGTAGAGACTATAGAATAGAAACCAGACAATAACATTCGATCCAGAATTTGTCCGGTCGTAGAGATGGGATGAATGTTGATAAGAAACCAACATACAAATAAGCAAATTTCTTCAATTGGACAAAAATAAAATTATCGGAGGTTATTTTTTTCACAAAGATTAATTATTCCCAATGATTTGAGATATGTTTTCTTTATAATTAATCTAGGTTAAAAAGACATGCATTTCAAAAATTATATTTTTTGTCTTTGAAGGAAGTTTTATGATATAATCTACTTTAAATATGGTAGTTCCTCAGTATGTAATATATAGGAATAAAATTTAATTTGTTTTTCAACCTTTTTTTTATTGAACCTGTATTAAGAGACCACCTGTCATATGTGACCTTTTTTGTTGCCTCCCTTCGAAGGTCACATATGACAGGTTTGACTGTATATTAATCATAATATGTACATGGGTTGATGGTTTTTTTTGTTGACGAATGCACCGTGTTCAGAAAAATGTCGTCACGCGTAATCTCCAGTTTGAGAATAGTCAGCAAACTGGAGATCTCCAGTTTGTTAGCATTTGACCCTTGACAGGTATGATATCATGGTAATTTGTAACCATGTGATAAACAACACAGGTGAGGCAAGGTTTTTGTTGTATAGTTATTTAACAAAGCTCCGGCTGTGGATCTCAATATTTCCAAGGTTGTTTAGTTTCCTGCTTGGTGCTGAATATAGATGCTTCAGTGTGTTTGATAAATCGTTTACTTGCAGTTGTAAGGAGTTAGAAAAAACATAGGAAGCAATCATTGGGATTTGAATGCTAGATGTATAGGCCCTCATGGGATTGTGAACCACACCTCTATGAACAGCGACAATATCGACATAGCTACTATATAATCACTCGATATTGTCAGCTCACCCTGGTAAAACACATTTTATTCTGTCGAAATCCAAACTTGAAGTATATATATATATTACATACAGGTTCTTATGATGCCAGCTAAGGGCCTCAAAAGTAATTCAAAAGTGAAGCATGAATTTTGTGCTCAAGGTTTATTTCTTATTATGGCTATCATTTATTTAAAAATTCTGATTTTGTCAAAGTTTTGGTTATACTGATTTCAAATTAACAATTGACTCTTTGATTGTTTTATTTACATGGTCAAATAGGTTAGTCTCAAGAAAGATGAATTGAAAACAGAATCCATATTTGAGCATGAGAAATTATATGTTGCACTTTTGAGTAAATTAGTCTAAGAGAAGTTAGCAACTATTATTGAGGTCTATATTTATAAACAGTAACAAGATCCTAGGCTAAATGAATTCATTATACACAATATAAATGAAATTGGGAATACAATTGATTTTTGTCATGAAATAGTTTTCTTCTGTACAAAGTAAGATCATGCAAATCATGCTGTAAAATTTAGTTAAGAGTTCTTGTTTTTGTCTTGAAATTCACATTTATATCAATATCTTGTTATTCCTGTCAGGGAGTGCTGGATACAAAAATAGATTAAACTAATTTAAATTTGTATGAAACTAACATTTTAAAGGATGAGGTTATTTAAATGGTATCCCATTAGAACTGTGTACTGTATGCAATTTGATAATTCAATCTGTCTACATGGCAGATTGTGACTATGATAATAATATGAATATAGTAATTTGATAACAGATGTATTGTGTACAAATTGAGATAAACTAATTGGATAACTCTTTGGTAATTGAATGTAATCTTAACAGAACATAAGCAAATCTATGTACATATGTTGCTAGGCAATTATTAACATTGAACCAAATTCAGAGACTATGTACTTTATTTCAGTAAAAATCCATAATCATATGGGTTATATGTATATAAGCCAATCCCTCATAAATGTATGTTTCAGTCACCAAAATGATTCTTTCACAGTACAGAGTTGAAAATCCTCCTCCAAAAGAGGGAATTCCTCCTTTTTGATAATTTTGCTGTAATGTTAATTCTTTATATTTCCTATTAAAACCCCTTAAAATGTGAGTTTTCCTCTTTTTTCACAATTGGCTGTTTTCATTAATTCTGACAGTATTAACCTGTTTCAACACTCTCTCAGTAGGACTCTGAAACTCCTTCATTTTGACCATTCTTCCTCATTTAAGTCAAAACTCTCACACATTCAATATGCTATACATCCCCTGCGAGGTCAAATGATAACCTCAGTTACTGCAGGGTGTATGTAATGACCATAGCAGGTACGTGTGTCTAGACCACCAAATCGATTCTTTTTGAAGTTATTTTGATACATAAAAAGGGCCAAAACCAATTGAGCAATACATGCAGTTTCAGTGGCATATAATTATTACACATATTTCTCCCTCATTATGGAAATGTGGAATGACTGAGATCTCCTTCATTGTAAACTAACAGAGGTTTATCAACCACCAATGCTTTCATTGTTAGTTAGTTTAAAATAAACTCCCTCATCCTACCCCTCCCCCCCTCCTCTTCCTTCTATACCCTCTGCATACCCCCTCCTCCTTCTACTCCCCTCCTCCTACCCCCCCCCTCCTCCTCCTACCCCTTCCTCCTCCTTCTATACCCTCCGCATACCCCCTCCTTCTTCTACTCCCCTCCTCCTACCCCCCTCCTCCTACCCCCCCTCCTCCTCCTACCCCCTTCTTCTTCTACTCCTTTCCTTCTCTTCCTCCTCCTCTATTATACACCTCCTACCTTCTGTTTCTGTCACAGTGCATTTGCAAGACAGACTGACAAACATCTTTTTAGGAAGATGGAGTATAAGATAAGACCTTGGAAGAGTTTGCACTGTCAGTGTCAAGGTCACCATTGCTATTTATAGGTCAATATGGAACTGCTTTGTTTTTGTCTGCAGTTTCATTGTTATGTTTTTATCACATAAAGTCTTGAGTTATGCATGTCTTTCATGTGTTTCTACTCGGTGAAAAAAAAAGCAATTTTAAAATGGAATATCGGGTTGTCATTATATAACTGAAGAAGATTAGGAACTCTTGATAGAAATTACAAAATGTATCTGCTAACTACATGGGATTTCTAGCAAATTATACATTTAGTTTCTAAGTAATTATCTTTATGAACTTCAAATATGTTGAGAATTGGAAGGAATGCCTGCTGTGATGAGAAAGCACAATTAAATGGTTAAAACTTATTTCCCAATAAACCATGTTGTATTACATTCCAAGTCGGGGCCAGATCAAGGCTAAATTTGTTTATTGTTTACTTTTAATCAATCACTGAGTATCAGGATTATAGGATATGGGTATCTCTGTCCAGAGAACAGAACAATTTTGAAGAAAAAAGCTCTCCTGATATGTTTGCAGTGGCAGTGTGTACAAGGTTGATAAAGTAATACTTGTTTACAATACCAAGAGATTTGTAAAATAACACAGCGAGCTCATCCTGATAAATATGCCAAATCTGCCATTGTAATTATGGAGAGAGGAATTTTTGCCGTTCTAACAATTTAGGCAATTGCGAACATTTGTTTTTTTAACACCATTTAAAATATATCAAGGCTGTAGTTTGTTTGGTTGAAAACGGCTGTGAAGATAAATTGTACGTAAATATCTCAGGATCGAGTGCCAGTCGTTTAACTTTGTAGATCACATATATTGTGTGAAGTTACTCGGAGTTTATGGTATCGGTGTTGTCGACATGTTCCACATTTATCAGTCTGCTGTCTAGTCAGTGTCCATAACATTCTTATTTTAGTGAGTTCTTGTTGAAACTGAGATTATTGAAGTATTGTTCCTTGGATGGAATGATGCTTTCTTCATATAAATGATCCGACCTTTAGGGTTTGTGTTATATAATGAAGCCATCTCCATATCTTTTTCTAGCATGATAGAAACTAAAAAGGACCCCGCAAATTTTCAGGATTCCCATTTAAACTGTGCAGAAGGACCCTATTTATTTAGGAAAAGACCCCATTTACCCAGCACTAACCCTGACCTTATAACCTACCGGTACTCTCAGCTTCATATAGATATTAAAATGTATATATTATTTATATATTCTAATATCTATGAACCTTAGAGTATATACTGAATACGGGGATCATTTTGCGGCGAGATTTGGGGATTTTTACTCATATTTTTCTTGAAAATCTTAAAAATTCAGAATATATTACTTTATATAGAAAAATCTCATGGATATTTTGCTGATCCCATAAAATCCCTCAAAACCCATAGATTTTAGAGCTAAGGCTGAGTGCAGAATTATCCCTGTATATATATATAAACATGTAGATCTCATGATGTGTTAAAGGAGGTATGAAGGGAGAATATGGAACATTTTTGTAATACCTGGTACATGTATATTACCTGGTATATTGATGTAAAGATTTGTCTTAAAAAATGCACGGGCTCTTATGCATGATTTGGCCAAGTGTTTTATAATGAAGTAATAGAGTAATAAGCTTAACCACTTTGTATTAATAATAACACAGGATCCTGATAATTTTGTAGGTAATTAATGTTTGAATGCTTCATCTAAAGAGTTAAAGGTGAAGAATTTTAGTTTAATCTTCTGCAATTTATTAACAACAGCCTAACTTATGAACTTTAGCCTATATGTACAGGATCATACATCTTTTATGCATAATAATTAACTGCCGTCTCTTTCATATGCCGTATTTGCCTTGTGCATATATATGAGGAAATAATGATAAACTCGGTCACATTCATTGTTTTATGTAACGATTATTTTACACAGCCATGGATACATGTTTTATGTGACGTTTCGATGACTTAAGTTTGAATACCCTGTCATCTTCATCAGATAATCTTTACATAAATCATACTTTCCAACCTGAAGAAAATGTTTACAAATATCACATTCAATGTATCTATACATGTTGTGGCAGCTTTGTTGTTTGTTAATGCTCCCGACCTGTATGTATGATTGAACTCTATAATTACCATTCAAATCAAGTACCTGCATGATAGCTGCTAATTGTTCTCTTTGAAATACATTTTCGACAAATCCCGGCCTGGCCTGAAGATTTCAATCACGTTACGTAGGCTTTTAGAGCCCCAGCGGACCTAATTAGACACATGAAAATAACAGACTAGCTGTTATCACTCACGATGGTCGTATCCCGTAAACTGTCAAATTATCAATAAGAAAAATGGTTTTCTGTCAGAAAACAAATATTGGTAATGTGAGGATTGCGTGAACACAAGACCCGCGGCAATCATGTTGTCATCGTTTACCGAGATTGACTGCAAAGTCTCATCTTTTAAGATAACAGTTTAGTTAAGCTAATGTATGGGGATGGATCTTGGTGTTATTCTGTGCAATTAGTAGGGTCATTTTGGTGTTTACATTGAATTCACTATTACAGTTGAAATGCATTGATTATTTACAGTAATGGTGCCATTTACCGAGTTTGGTCTCGTCTCATAAGATTGCTGTCTAATTAATAGCGTAATTATGGCTTCTTTTTTTAAGATATCGAATATAGGGGTGAATCTTATGTGTTAGGTTTTGCAATTAGTCATTCGATTAGATGTTTACATTGAATTCATTATTGCAGTTGAAATGCAATGATTATTACAGTAATGCCAGGTGCCTTCAACCGATGTCGTATCTCATACGATTGCTGTACGTCTGACAGTCAAAAATAGCTTCTTCTTTTAACATGGCTAATATAGGGGTGAATCTTGTGTGTTAATTTATGCAATTATTCATTAATTCGTTTAGATGTTTACATTGAATTCATTATTACAGCTGAAAATGCAATGACTATTTATTTACAGTAATCGTGCCTTTGACCGAGTTTGGTCTTATCTCATGTCAATTGCAGTCTGTAGCTTCTTTTTTTCATGGCTATAATATAGGGTTGAATCTTGTGTGTTCATTATGCAATTAGTCATTTGTTGAAATGTTTACATTGAATTCATTATTTTAGTTGAAATGTAATGATTATTTACGGTGATGGCGCCGTTGACCGAGTTTGGTCTCATCTCATACGATTGCTGTCTATAATAATAGCGTAATTAAAGCTTCTTTTTTTTAAGATGGCGATTATAGGAATGGCTTAAATGTTGGGATGAAATTTAATATGTGTTAATTGTATGCAATATTAGTCGTTCGTTCAGATGTTTACATTAGAATTTCATTATGTCTACTTCCCGTGTCTAATCATCATAGAGATGAATCATATATTAATGTATGCAATTATCATTCGTTCCGATGCTTATGCATTCTTACATTAAAAATTTCATTATTGCAGTTGAAATATGCAATGAATATATTTACATTGATAATGATGTTCTAATCGATACTGAGTTTGATTATGGAATAGTCCAATCTTACACGATAGCTGTCTTATTTCATGTGACTATAGTATAGATATGAGCCTTTTGTTAATGTGCGCAATTTGTAATTCGTTCCGATGTTGCATTAGAATCTCATTATTACAATTGAAATGGAATGTTTATATTTACAGTAAATAGTGTTTCGATGGATACACAGTCTGATAGCATAAATGTTCTGTATGTCATGCATCATTGTAACTGCATCATCTACTGATCATTAGAATCTTGATCATTATTACAGTCAGAATTTAATGGTTATATATTTACATAAATTTGATCTACCGCTGTCTGTCACAGTAAAATCTATAGACATTACGAAAGCTGACTATCAGGTGTTAACCTTTGAAACCTACAATGAGGGAGATATCCCTCATTCCATATTTCTAATGAGGGAGAAAGTGTGTGAAATGCGACTGAATGTGTATTGCTCAATTTATCATTCCCATTTTATGTATCAAATTAACCCCCAGACAAACCTCTTATGGTCATTACACACACCCTACAGTAACTTAAGGAGATCATTTGACCACAGGATGTAGATTTTGAGTTTGTGAGAGTTTGGATTTGGATGAGGGAGATTTCAAGGGAGATTGGTAAATTTTGGTCAAAATGAAGGAGTCTCCCTCATAATAAACAGGGATCACTTCGGGGCGAGATTTGGGGATATTTACCCATGTTTTTCCGGAAATTCTCATTAAAAAATTCAAAATCATATTACTTTAATTTATATAGAAAAATCTCATAGATATTTTGCTTATCCCCCAAAATCCCATCAATTCTCCCATAGGTTTTAAAAGTCAGAATTATCCCTGATAAGGTACATTGTAGGGTTAATGGGTATGGACTCTAAAAGGGCAAATCCAATGTATATAGGTACATGTAAACTGAGTACATGATCAGCTACATGTAGTCAGGTTTGTTCAGAATTTCTTTGCAACAGTTGAAATGATATTGCTAATACATGTGTATCTAATTCTGTCGGAGTAGGATTTTGATCATTGATTCTTATTTCTGTAGAGAAGTCAGCAATCATGGTTTATTGCCAAAGCTGTCAACCTGAGAAATAGATTAATTGGAAAATCATGATATTACTTCTTTTCATCAATCAAATATATTTTTACTGCATTCATCATCATGATCACTGTTTTCTGATGTTCCAAACTAGGACATGTCTGTGTTAGACTTAAAATAACTAACATTTAATTACTATCAGAGTTTTCCCTGACGCACAAAAACCTGCATTTTGACTTCTAAAATTATCAAAGGACTCCCAAAATTGATGAAGTTTTATTATATATACCGGGGTACATGTAAATTTGAGGGTCCCAGGGAAAACTCTGACTCTAACATCACATTAAATGTTAAACTTCAAAATATTTACCAGACACAACCCGATTTGTATATATGCATCAGGTTATTTTATTTGGATCCTCAGTATTTTGTATATGTAATATTATATACATGCAGTATTCAAACTTGTGCATTAATGATATAATCTCTGGACCAATTGTATACATGAATGTGCATGAGCTTCCCACAAAAGAAGTCATGAATTATTTTATCTATAAGTTCGAAAGACTTACCCTAGTAATTGAAAAAGTCTTGAACTGTTCTAGAAATTCTCTGAAATTGTTCTAGAACAAATGGTATAGTACGTACTGTACAAAACTGTTTTGGATAAGTTCTAGAACAGTTCTTTGACAATTCTAAAACCTTAAATGAAACTTAATAATTTACTGTAATACTTTGTTCTAGAAATGTTCTAGAACACTTTGCTCTTGAAATGTTCTAGACATATTCAATATGTTCTAGAAATATTCTAAAACATTAGTTCTAAATATGTTCCAGAACAGTTTCAGTACATACGATGAGACAATTTCTAGAACACTTTATTCTAGAAATGAGTTCTAGCAGTTATCTGTTCTGAAACATTTGTTATAGAACTTGACATCTGTTTTGGAGTCCAGTTTTAAAACTGTTCTAGATATTCTAGAACTAATCCAGAACTCTGGATCTAACTTCGCAGGGGCATGCATTACCTTAATAAATCTAATATTCCTCCTAGTTGTGAGTCTGAAATTTCCTGTGTATAAAATAATAGGGAAATAACAGCCGACAGTCAGCATTCAGGGAGTGAGGTCTAGATTGGTTACGTTAGTAGTAGAGGTATACATTTGAGGTGACTAAATAGTGGACCATTGGTAACTGTATAGCTTGAAGCACTGAAGTAATTACTGAAGCGAGGCTATAGAGTCAAATGTCCCTGTAATTGATTTTGTTAGGCGGAGGGGTGTGTGGTATATAGTTAGTAAAAGTAACAGATCATATTGTGGGAGTATCAGATCAGGCCCTGGTTTCGTCAATGCTCCTTAACTTAAGGAAACTCCTTAACTTAAAAATCTCCATAGGAAAGCATTACAGAATTTAAGGAAAATTCCTTAACTTAAGATTTTCCCCTTATATTCTGTAATGGTTTCCTATGGAGATTTTTAAGTTAAGGAGTTTCCTTAAGTTAAGGAACGTTGATGAAACCAGGGCCAGCAGATTTATAATAACTGAGTGGTTACACATGGGTGGTCGGTTTGTACAGTGAATAGCACACTTGCCTTTCACCAAGGCAGCCAGGGTCCGATTCCACATCAGGACGTGAAAAGATATTGGATCTTCTGTCTGCATGACCACAGGGGTTTTCTCTGGGTACTCCCTTTTCCTCCAAAATTAAGACCCCTCTCTCCAGTGATTAATAAAACTTCAGGATAACTATACGTTGCATAATTGTTGTAAAATTAACAAATTTATATAGCTATCTCTTCTCTTTGAAGCTTTAAGTGAGGGTTGATTATGTCTAATTAGGATTATTATTTGAGAATCAGCCGAAAGGTTGCAATAAGAGTCCTCAGGGTCTCGCATTCTCTTCAATCTCATGATGATTATGTTTTGTTGCTCAAGCGTGTGTACACATATACAACCATAAATGCCATGTCCCTCTCAAAAGCCAAAAGACCATGAGAATTTTACAAAATTCTCATGGTCTTTTGGCTTTTGAGAGGGACATGGCATTTATGGTTGTATATATTAACTTAGACATTTTATTGTTTCAAAATTAAATGTTACTCCAGTTATTCCAAATTATAGGTGACCAAACAGGCCAAGATGAGGTAAATGCTAAAGACATTGAGATGTATTGAGAAAAACATCCAGTAAAAAGGAAATGTCTTTAAATTCATTTCACCCAGAAGACACATTTGAACTTTTCCAATTCAAAGGTTGGATTAATTCACTGTGAAATTTCACGGGTAATTAATATGTCAAAAGGTTTGTGAAGAATGGATGAACATGATGTTAATTCTTAATTTTTCTTTAAAAGTCCAATATATGTAACTTTCAGCACTTAGACTTAAAGCCAAAATCTAAAAAGCCAAAAGCCCTAATAACGTACTATTATATAGATTTAGTTAAGATTAACTGATATCAGCAATAATTCAAGATGAATTCTTACATGGTTACCGGTACAGCAGCAGTTGAAACTCGGTATTTGTAAACACGCGTCCATTTGGAACTGTCTTCTAACTTCTGCTTGTTGTTGAAGTGGGCCACTCCTGAATTATTTTCAATTCTTTGGATTTTCTGTCAAGGCCGGTTTCTTGTTAGTTACCGCTCAGGTTTACTTCGTTTTAGACTCATTTTTGCATGGTTATCAACTAGATTTTTTTTCAGAATCCCGAAAAAATCCTGAAGTTATGTATATTGGGCCTTTAAGATTTCAGTCTCATCAATGAGTAAACCTTTGAAACTACTGATGTGCAACTTACTGTTCTGTACATGAAGAACTCAGCTAGCTGAGCTAGGTTTGGCTGTTTCAGAGTGTGTCATATATCCCTACATTTACTCTCCCACTAGTTTGTGTCTCGTTTGGAAATCATTACACGAAGAGCCGTCGTCGGCAAGCCGTCGTCGGCAAATACAAGTGTATCGGGTGACTTCCGTCCATTATGACATACTGGTGATTACTGTGCTGTACTAATAAGTGAAAAAACAGACCAGTAAATAGAGTTTATATGACCAAGATGTGCTGGCTGTAGTTCAAGTCTTTGAGACAGTTTCTGGTTTCTTCTGATTAAACCAGTTTTCAATCTTTACATACAATATTGGATTGATTATCATTTATATGAACAGCTTATTCCGTCATTCTCTTCTTTTTGAAGTTGGATAAAATCGATCGGCATTTTTTTTTCATCCTCAAAATGCCGTGACAGCCAATCAAGTGAGTTTACACCATAGTGCATAGTGCCTGTCAGCTGTGATCTGTGTTAAAAAAAAAGTTGAAGTCAAAAATAAGTTGGGAAGATGGATTAAATTTAGGCCTCAAGAGCTTTTCTCTTAGCTAAAAGAATTGTCATGTTGTGTTTCTAAATTCAGGATGTCATTGTGTAGCGTAAGGGTTAAAAGATCAGGGGATGGGCCATTAAAGAAACAATATTCACTTCCTCTCTAGAGCCATTAAGTGATTTATAATGTAAACCAAATTTGATGCAAAATTTATCATGTATAAAATGGCGATCTCTTTTTGTCAAATATCATAGGCTGTTTTATAGCCAAGGCCTTGAGGGCACTTAAAGTTAAGTTTGATGTTCTAGAGAGCTTAATATTAAGAATGTATTGGTCAATGCAAGTGAGGATGTTTTCTCCAAAGACTTTGATGGAAGCATTAAACAAAAAAGATATGGTACATTAATTACAATGTTAGTATTTAGAAATCATTATGTGCAATAGAATGAAATAAATACGGGTACAGAATGTACCGTCAGTGGTAATTATATAATGATAATGAGATACAATGGTTTGTTTTATGTTATGTTGATGACAAGAAACTTTGTGACTCAAAAACGGTGGTAATAGAGGTTACTCAAAGAGTGGTTGTTGGATATTGAATTTAATTCACTCGAGTTATTTATTTTTTAAAAGTTACAAAAGACACGAGCTTTAGCGAGTGTCTTTTGTAACTTTAAAAAAATGATTAACGAGAGTGAAATAAATCCCATATCCAATAACCACGAGTCGTGTGACCTGTTTCTACCACAATATTAAATCGGCAGTGTCAGTGTTGATTTTTGGAATGAACCACGGACTATTTGCGCGAAAACGCATCATCTCACATGTATTCCCGCCAAGTTGTGACGTCGTCAACAATCGATGACGACGTCAACAATCGTGATGTCAGGTCAAAGTTCTACTTCTCAACCAATCAAAAGTCCGGAAGGTCATATTCCACTAGTGGAATATAACTATATTTATCCAACAGCAAGCACGTTTATCCAATGGTCTGGGAGTGGAATAACACGGGGTATTGTGGTAGAAAAAAGGATTCCATACATACATTTGTACATCTGTATACTGTTTTACTGTTAATACTGTTGCTATAATGCTCACACCGGGTTTGTGTTGGCAAGACTGACAGAGTAGGAGGTTTTGGCTCTTGAGGGTATATAAATATATGTTAACAGTGTACGACTATAGCACACTATAGGGTTGACTTCTGTGTAATTGTCACCATATCATGTTCTTATCCCTCACAAATGTTTGTAACAGTACCAGTCTATGACACCACACAGTAAGGGTTCTTCTGCAATTTATCACTAATCGCTGAAACCTTTGATAATTACTGTAAATATATACATGTACATGAAACCAGTGTACGTACAGTCACAGCATCCCAAAATAAGTACCACAAATCGGTAGTCAACAGCGAATGTTTTAAGTTGGTTGTCATATAACAGCAAATGTTTTAAGCTGGAAGTCATGCAGCAATTAAACAGCTAAATCAAAACTAAGGAATTCATAGTTGGTAACGTATATTAATGTCTGAGGTCAAAAAGAGCATTTTTATTAACCCCGCCCCACCCCCCAGTTAATTAAATCATCGATTGATATCAGGAAAAGAAAAGAAAATATATAAACAAAAAAAGTTGCAGAAATATTTTCACACACAACATGCTTCAGCTACTGAAAGTGTTATGGGGGATGAGGGGCTTAGTAGTAAATAGTCCCATTCTCCCCAGCAATTGCTACGGAGAAGACCTAGTAAATATAGTCCCATTTTCCCCCGCAATTTAAAATTCACATTGCCATCACATAATAGATAGTCAGCTGGTAAAATTGGATGTGCTGGGTAAACGACTATAAACATCATCGCTTTACAAAGTAACACTGCAAATTAATATCCTTGTTTTGTCACTCAAGCAACAACTATAGCTTTCATTTGAATAAACAACACATAACAGGCCGCAGTTTAATCATGATATTATACTAGAGGCCTCCGTGTGATGATCATGTGATGATCGTAAATGTTAGCGAATCACCTATATGCTGTGAGGTACAGCTTCCCGTTTAGATTGATCGACGTTTTACAGACAAACATTTATACAGCAAGTAGCGGTTAAAAGGGACATTTTCACGAAAACACTTTCATGTCGTCTATATATGTTGTGTACCATGATCAAACGTATTGATTAACAAAGCATCTGTTCATTTTGTTTATGGTAGATTTCACTCTGAGTACATCTAATAAAATAGCATGTTTATACTAGCTAAAATGTTAAATGGATTTTGTATGTTTGTAAAATTTTACATTTCTTTACATTCGCCTTTTCTTTGAAATCGTAAAAGATAATATTTCTCATCGCTTTGGTGAAATTATTTATCAGAGGATTTATTGTTTTTTAGAGTACTAGAGAATTACATAATAAATTTCTGGAATACTCCTGCCCATAACTCGCTTGCTGATCAATCTCTGTAAATCCATATTTAAGGGAGGTAAAAACATATTGTCCATCCTCTTTAATGGACAAGATCTGGAATTATTAATGTGAATCCTGTAGATTTTAATATAAATGTGAGTTAAAAAACCTATGTTGGCAATGTAGATTAATTAATAGCATAGAGGACATAATGCATAAACTTATTCTAACCTTTGAATTAGAAAAGTTCAAATGTGTCTTTGGCAGGGAATGAGTTAATTTTTTAGTACATTGTATGTATGATGATCGACAGTAAATGGATCAGTCAGTGTTATGTATCATATCAGACCCAATAAGTGCACCTCACTGTACGTCCTTTTTATTACGGAAAGAAAATGGATGTCCTTGTTTGAAAATCTATAACATTTTCCTTAAGTCACCTCATTCATCTGCTAATTCTTTTGAAAGACTAAATTATGTTCCATAGAAATGAAAACACACTTAATTTCTAAGATCTCAAATTGAAACTTTTCCCTTACAGTATTTTATTTAAAGCATATAACCAATATAATGTTTTTTGTAAGTGGGCAGTTTGCTTATTAGGTCCAATACGGATGAAATATTGTAAATGTTTGTGGTGTTGAAATGTAATATTGAAAATACTGTATTCTTAAGATAATTCATGATCAATATCTAATTTGAATATATTTTGGAAATACCAAATATTAAATTAATGTGTCGAAGACTGATGAACTTCATTGTGCTTGGTTGTTTGATATATTCAACAAAGTGAACTTATTGGGAGTTATCACCCTTAGCATTACAATCTGTCAGCATTTACATTTCTGCCTCGGTTCACAACATACTTGTGAAGGGATGGTACATTTATCAGCCCATGGATCAGAATTTGGAAAATAAAGGTCTTGAATTACAAATCTAAAATCTGATCCTGCAACAGAGAAATTGGTTGCAATTAGTGAGATTCAGTTAAATCTGATATTTTGATTTGAAGATTTTTTTGAAGATATGTCTGAATTGGCAAGACTTAATCAATGTCTCAAATTACAATCTAAAATCTTATCATTTATGTACAGAACTAATATAATGGTTGCCAAGTGTGATTCAGTTTTGTACATCTATGATATTTTGATTTTTCTGGAGATAATTCACATACGTTCCCACTTAAGTTGACTAAAATTTATCTAAGGAATTTTATTTTACCTTGTGTTAATGTGAAATAAATCAATACAAGTGCTTTTAAAGCCTTTATCGGGAGAAATTCTATTAAGATTTGATAAAAAGGTGATTGTTTTTAAAGGAATAAGATTTGAGTCTAGTTTGAAACTATAAAACTGTTACATACTGCGTTATCTCCTGCTTGTTAACGTGAATGAGTAAAGTGTTGAAATGTACATCTCATTTTAGAAAATCTACCGATCTAATGGAATTTGTATGTACTTAACTACTTCCATGATTACAATTGATTATTTCTTCACCTTTATATATTACAGATGATTTCTCACTGCGGCCCTGTTGATAGCAACGCGTGGCATATTATTGTATCGTCATGGAAACTATCACCTCGATCCCGTCCTGGCTGCCACTATGTGTGGTTTTATGTGTGCAGTATTTGGGAGAAGCCAGCCAGATATCAGGTAAAAACTACTATACTACTGTCAGGGACTAGATCAGTCGCTAGATTGAGAGTTAGTGTTTGGAACTTTCAATTAATTCTAAGCGGATGATTTCTCATTCCATATGGCAAAGACATTTAGTTTCTGGATGGTAAATGTGGTGACATTTTGATATGCACTAAATGATTACGAGACATTTTTGGATGATGACAATTCAGTTCAATCTCTGAAAAACATGTAATGCAACAGACAAAATGTTTTTTCGTAAATGACCTTGCAGTTTTGCCATTAGCCATTTAAGATTTCTGTCCAGATACCCCTTATAAGAAACACTTCACATTGATGTAAAATCAAAGATAAATCATTTATCTTATTAGTAGATTTTGTATTATTATGAAGTCTTATTAACATCATGAATTAAAAGCCTTTAAGGTTTATAGTTATAGACATCTGTGGTAGTAGAACAAAAGCCTTCAAACTTTATAGACATCTGTGGTAGTAGAACAAAAGCCTTCAAACATTATAGACATCTGTAGTAGTAGAATAAATACATTTGTAGTTTATAGACATATGTGGTAGTAGAACAAAAGCCTTCAAAGTTTATAGACATCTGTAGTAGTAGAATGAATACATTTGTAGTTTATAGACATCTGTGGTAGTAGAACAATAGCCTTCAAAGTTCATAGATGTCTGTGGTTGTAGAACAGTAGCCTTCAAAGTTTATAGAAATCTATGGTAGTAGAACAAAAGCCTAAACATAGACATCTGTGGTAGTAGAACAAAAGCCTAAACATAGACATCTGTGGTAGTAGAACAAAAGCCTTCAAAGTTTATAGACATCTGTGGTTGTACAATAAAAGACTTCAAAGTTTATAGACATCTGTGGTTGTAGAACAATAGCCTTCAAAGTTTATAGACATCTATGGTAGTAGAATAAAAGCCTGCAAACTTAATAGACATCTGTGGTAGTAGAACAAAAACCTTCAATGTTTAAAGACATCTGTGGTAGTAGAACAAAAGCCTTCAAACTTTATAGACATCTGTGGTAATGTAACAAAAACTTTCAAAGTTTATAGACATCTGTGGTAGTAGAATAAAAGCCTTCAAAGTTTATAGACATCTATGGTAGTAGAACAAAAGCCTTCAAAGTTTATAGACATCTGTGGTAGCAGAACAATAGCCTTCAAACTTTATAGACATCGATATCTGTGGTTGTAGAACAAAACCTTCAATGTTTAAAGACATCTGTGGTAGTAGAACAAAAGCCTTCAAACTTTATAGACATCTGTGGTAATGTAACAAAAACTTTTAAAGTTTATAGACATCTGTGGTAGTAGAATAAAAGCCTTCAACGTTCATAGACATCTATGGTAGTAGAACAAAAGCCTTCAACGTTTATAGACATCTATGGTAGTAGAACAAAAGCCTTCAACGTTTATAGACATCTATGGTAGTGGAACAAAAGCCTTAAAGTTTATAGACATCTGTGGTAGCAGAACAATAGCCTTCAAAGTTTATAGACATCTGTGGTTGTAAAATAAAAGCCTTCAAAGTTTATAGACATCTGTGTTAGTAGAACAAAAGCTTTCAAAGTTTATAGATATCTGTGGTAGTAGAACAAAACCTTCAAAGTTTATAGACATCTGTGGTAGTAGAACAAAACCTTCAAAGTTTATAGACATCTGTGGTAGTAGAACAAAACCTTCAAAGTTTATAGACATCTGTGGTAGTAGAACAAAACCTTCAAAGTTTATAGACATCTGTGGTAGTAGAACAAAACCTTCAAAGTTTATAGACATCTGTGGTAATAGAACAAAAGCCTTCAAAGTTTATAGACACCTGTGGTAGTAGAATTAATGCCTTCGAAGCTTATAAACATCTGCGGTAAAAGAACAATATAAATTATGTAGAGATTTTAGATATGAATCAGGTAATCAAACTAACAGAAATTAAAATGTGGTACATGGCATGCTGACACTTTGATTACATAACAATGGAGATGTGGAGTTGTAGTTAATCAAATTCTTGTAATAAACAAAAAACAATAAAGTCTTCTCTTCATGTCATTAAAATACAGCTGGTCCAAAGGAAAGTTCACCAACCATCTGTTCATCCAGTTTTAATTCATCAATATTTATCTTTCATTCAGTTTGTGGGATATAATCTTGAGGGTGACATGTATATCGCTTACCATAAATTTTCACCATTATGAACTAGCACCCAGGAGGGTCCGCCTTAAAGTAAAATTGGTTCCATTTAAAGGTCGGTGCTTACCGGTAATTAGGATAACAAAACTGGGATCTGTACAAAAAGTGCGGTTTTATTTAGTAAGATGTATAATGAAAGGAAGACATGATGTGTGACATTCTTGTCATCAATTTCGGACAATTTGTGTACATATTACCAATATTTGTACGTGTCTTTTCTTTTAAACTTGCATGTATAGTGAGGTTTACCGTACTGTTCGATGGAATCATTTAATTGTGTCCTGATTCAGGTAGGGTGCTTTTCTACCACAATACCCAGTGTTATTCCACTCTCAGACCTTTGTATAAACGTGCTGACTGTTTGATAAATATATGTTATACTATATATATACCACTAGTGGTATATGACCTCCTGGACTTTTGATTGGTTGAGAAGTTGAACTTTGACCAGAAATCACGATTGCTAATGTCGTTACAACTTGGCAGGAATGTATGCGAGATTATGCGTTTTCGCGCAAATATAGTCCGGAGTTCACTCAAAAAATCAAGACTCAGACACTGCTGATTTAATATTGTGGTAGGAACAGGTCCCATGACCCGTGGTTATTGGATATGGAATTCATTTCTTTCTCGTTAATTATTTTTCAAAAATTACAACAAACACTCGCTATAAAGCTCGTGTTTTTTGTAACTTTTAAAAAGTTATAAACTTGAGTGAAATAAATTCCATATCCAACAACCACTTGTTGTGTAACCTCTATATAAATGTATTAATTCTAATATCTCTGTACATGCATAGAAGGGGTGCATATTGGGGCAGGGGTTGAGGGATTACGATACAATGGATTCCACTTAATATCACCCCTGTTCAAATATCACATTCTTCTTTATATCATGTTTTTCTAAAGCACAATTTTTCCCTCTATATAATGTATGTAATTTTATTTGGTTAATATCATGTATTTTGAGGTGAATTCCTCTTAATATAATGTTTTTTAAAACCAATCACACAAAATATCCAGAAAATGATATTGTTTCCATTGATTTCAGATACAACTTGTAAATAATGTTATCTAATAGATTGAAACATCTTCATATATATGTACATTGAATCAAGCTAATACTTTTAGTTATGGAGATTAGAAATGCACTAGATTTAGTGGAAGAACATATTTCTCTTAACCTAATGTCACATTTCTGTTAATATCATGTTTTTGTCTGACAAATACAGCATGATATAAAAAGGAGTGTGCTTTATTCATTTAAAGTTTGCATGATAAAGACATACTGAATAATAGCCACCATTAAATTCCTGTAGAAGTTTGCAGTTCTATAATTTAATTTTACAAATGATACTTTGAAATGCCGGAGTTTTCCTAAGACACATAAAAAGGAATGTGGAAATTCATAATACCCAGAGGAGAAAACACTACATCAATTAGTTAATATTTGAAACATAATATTTTTATCTGTACTGTAATTTAAAATTGATAATGATTTTTTGCACTCTTAACTCTAATTGATTAAAATAAAAAAAAAAAAAGTATGATTTGTGTGCCGTTGAGGTTAAACCCAATTGCTAAATAATTAAATTCCTTATCCTGTTGATAGAGAACATGATCGATCTATATGAACCTTAAATATTCAATTTTCCAAAAATTAATTAAAATGTAAGATTTAAAAACTTATCAGTGAACACAACACCAATTTCATTATGTAACATTGCATAAGGGATGGATATAGTTTATTTAAATGCAAATATGATCTAATAAGGATACTGACATCTTTGTATTTAGATAGCTGAAATTAAGTCTTGATGGAAGTTTAAAGCAAAAGTACCATTGAGATAATAGATAATTGAAACAATCTTTGTATTGGATGATTTAAACTCACAGGTTGTTATGATCTAATGATAAATTTGTAATGGGAATTTAAGGCCTTTCCCGAAAGTGTTGTTATTCCCCTTGATAGGCCACAATGGTGGATACAAGATGGACTTCTGGAAAGTGTTTTGTGTTGATTTGGCTCCATGTGACAATTGGATGGCGTAATTCCCATTATGACGTCATATTTAGTTGCCGCAAATATGTTTCAAAAACACTTCCAAGTGTATTAATTGTCATAATATGGCAAACAAACAAGGGAGATAACAATACTTTTGAGATATGCCTATAGTGGTGGTTTAATTGACCGGGAAAGGCCTGAGATAGAAATACTGTTCTACACACTCAATCATATAAAATTGCAGATTTTGAATACTTTCGTACAAAAAATTACAATTAAATTTATGCTTTTCATTAGATTTGCGAAAATAAATAACTGTTATTTTATCTTTTTCATTTAAAAAAAAGTTTTGAAATACATCTGTAATTGAAAATATGTTTTTGTTTGTTCATTCATTCACCCCTGAAATTTCATAATGGACTATTCCAACCTTTGAAGAGGAAGAGTTTACATGTCTTCAGGGGCGAATGTCTGAGGTAATTGGCGATTAAACCCCATCCATGTTAGCTAGTTATGTATATTTTTCACAAGTAGTTTCAATCTATTCACTTTTGAATAAAAGTTACTGACCTTTCAATATCCCTTGATGTCCAAATTAAGAAAAAAAAATTAATAAAAGTTTAAAAGTCTTCAAAGACAGGAATATGCCCAATAAGCTTTTACTTTGTAATTTAATTTGTTTAATCACAAATGTGTGTCTTGATTTCAAAATTGAATTTTAATTGGAATTTTTCTTTTTTGGGTAATTTATTTTTGAATTAAAATTGGCATGTTTGTCAAAATGATAAGCAAATTGCTCCATGATAGTTGCTAAGGAAAACAGATCATACCTTTATTTCAGGGAGCACTGTGAGGCAAGATTTGGGGAATTTTATCTATACTTGTCATAAAGATATTCATGAGACGTAACTGAGTATCATACATTTATCACCGTTTGGTGCTCTCCTTCCTATTCTTGGGGAATGATTTTAAATATATATAACTCCAAACACCAATATTTGGTCCAGTCCCAGTTGTCTTTATTCCATCATCATCATTGTAGATGTACAGTCACGTACTACATGTGCTCTCTCTCCGTGTTCTCCTCTCTAAATCATAAGTATATCTCTCTCTCAATCTCAATCTCCACTCTCCATGTATAACAATTCTATTCTACTTTCTGACACCTAATATTCTAATTCTATTGGCTAATTTACTAATTTGGAGGCGGGTCTAAACTTATCCCTTTTATGTTCAATACATACAATGACCACTGTACTCTCCCAAGGCCAGCTTCACCTTTTAATTATGCTAAATGGACCTTACACGTTAGATCCCTTTCAGCTTGCTTTGGCCATGCCTACATTCCCACACACGGTTTCCTGTCTTGGCCGGATCTACCAATATGTTCATTCTTCAGCTGTCACCACTCTTTCCCTTTTATCTTTCTAAATTAATGTATTTTGTATTTCTTCAAAAACCTTACTGTCATATATGCCTCTTCCTCCTTAAGTTTGTTCCACAAACTTTCCTACATGTAACTACAATTTAACTAAATTCTACTATTTGATTACACAACTATACTACACATATCATCTGTACTCATTATAATTAAAGACATACCGCTATAATGCACATATAATCAAATATATCACCAATTCAAACACTATATATAATTCAATAATTGATACAAATATATTTTCAATGGCTTCAGTTAATGGTTAACAGCTCCATTGACAAATCTGTATAGATCTTTGCATAATTTAGTGTCCATTGGTTTAATTCCTGCTTTGTCCATACTTGAATTTGAAATATGCATTGTCCACTTACAGATTGTCACACACCATTTGAATAATTCCACATATAAAGGTTTACACAATAATTACACATGTTTTCCATGATCACAACATTGTCACTTTCTTTGTAACTACCAACACGTTGCACATGCAGATGTAGGTTCCATGCAGATCATTTAGCAAAATAGACTTTCATTGATAAACAAACAATTTGTCAGATATATTACACTGACTTCCTCTAAATATTGAGGTTCATGTTTATCGTCTAATGAAAAATGGATCACATGTCAGCCAATTTTCCTCATTTGGTTTGTTTAGCTTCTATACCTAATAGTTTTCTTACATTTTCTACTGGTATATTAATTTCTTTTCCATTCCAAGACTTCAACTGCCCATGAAACAATAACTGTAGTAATTTTTTTCTTTTTCTCTCTCTATTTTTAGTCTGCAGACTCTTTAAGCATTTCATAGCTTGATCTTTATTTCTTGGCTATATATTCATTCAATATTTGCCATTTTCCAACCTACACTATACTCTTAGGTTACTCTATGAGAAAAAGATTTATACTAGTACAGTTTTTGATACAAAGTACCGTTCAAGGGGCTCTTACTGTCGTGATTCCTACTTTCCTGTATTACAAATTAAATCAAAGCAAAACATGTCATCCATCTAGTAAAAAAAAATTTTACCCAATGTTTCGAATAAATGTTTTTACGTAATTTCTATCTTTTTGGACATAAATGAACGAAAATTATCTACCAAGATGGTAACTTGTAAAAACTATCAGTAAGGAAAAAGGACCAAAGTCTTATAATTAGAAGCCGATAGTTTAACCATACTTTCTGCATATGTTACTATTCATGATTGATTTCTACTATTTCTACGTATACTACACTATATATTTACTTGTAACTATATGGGAAACTGGATTTTTATTTATTTTTTTATTATATATTTATGTATATACATGTACTAGTACTACTCTCCACTACTACTCTACCACTACATTAAATGTGCCTGCCTTTCCTTCCCTTCCTCCTACTTCGACCTTGAAGAGTTTTATTTATGTGGTACTCTCGAATCAAATGTTCAGGTACCAATCTTTCCTTCACCCATTTAGTCTCTCTTTGCTCTACCCACTTTACCCTATACCACTTTACACCATTACTTGGCTTGCAACACAGAATCTTTTCCACTGTGAGCCACACCTCGTCCTCTGTGTGTGTATCAGTATCATTACTGGGGTCAGTATCTGGGATGGGGTCATTAGTTTGGGTCTGGGATACATTATCCTGCTGATCCCTCTCTTCAATTAGTTCTGGGTTCTGGTCAGTCTGTGCATTGTGTGTCTGGGGAGGGGGATTTGTTGGTCTGAGTTCTGGACTGATATACAGTTTCATCCTATTTGCATGGATCAGAGATTTCACAACTTTGTTTGTCTTGCATTCTCTGAGTCTGTATCTGTGGTTTTCCAATGCATTAGTGATATAGAATGGTCCTACCCATTTCTGACATAGTTTGGGGGACAATCCTACTGGTACTCTTTGACAGTGTAACCATACTCTCTCTCCTATTGCAAAGTCTGGATTTTTGGCTCTCTTATCATGTTGCTTTTTGTATTTTTGCTGGGCCTTCTGTATGTTTTCTTTTGCAATGTCCCTAAACATTTCATGATTCTGCATGATTTTTGTGAGATGCTCTTGTGCTGTTTTGGAAAGCGTTTGATTTGGAATCAAAGCTGTATCAATAGGCAAACAACACTCTCGACCAAACAAAAGGAAATATGGAGAAAACTGAGAAGACTGAGTAGATGGTACTGCTCGGTAGCTCAGCATGATACTTGGTAGTAATTCGTGCCAATCACTCTGTTTATCATTGCAAAATGCTCTCAATGTTGTGGCGATGGAGTCATTCATGCGCTCACAAGCAGCATTTGTCTGAGGGTGATAAGATGATGTTTGCAACTTGGTGATTTGAAAAATCATGCACAATTCCTTTACCAATAGTGACACAAAGTTTTGGCCTCGATCTGTGAGAATAACCCTAGGAGCTCCGTATCTGCATATGAATTCACTGTACAAAACTCTTGCTATCTCTGCTGCCTCATATGACACTAAAGGAAATGCTTCGCACCACTTTGAGAAAGAATCAACAATGAGAAGAATGTACCTATGACCTTGCGTAGTCTTGGGTAATGGACCCAGAATGTCCATGTGGATACGACCAAATACATCCTCCACAGGAAGAGGTTTCAAAGGTGCCTCTCTATGATGTGCATCTCTTTTTGCTCTTGCACACACCTCACAAGATTTACAATAGTACTGAATGTCCTGAAACATTTTATGCCAGTAATACTTCAGTCTTATGTTATAAAATGTTCTCTCAATGCCTTGGTGGCCTGCTGTTATCGAATCATGATAGGCAAGCAGTATGTCATTTCTCAGGGACTTTGGTATTACCAACTGTTTGATAACTCTCTCACTTTTGGGACCTTTACCCCTGGGGTAGTACAAATGAAAAAGTACACCATTGTCTATCAAAAAGTCATTAGATTCTCTGACAACTGTATGTGCTAAATTCCTATCATCAGGAAGAACTCTATCTTCTAGATACTTAATGATGTGAAGCAAATCAGGATCATTAAGTTGATTGACTCTGAGGTCATCTGGGGTCCTGCCGAACACTGGGGTGTTACTACTACAGCTGCCTGGCTCCTCCCTAGCCTGACCTTCACACCTGCTCTCTAGCACTGAAATATGACCTGCTATATTCTCTGGCCAGTGTAGTGTGTATCCAACCCTTTTCAATATGGGGGCTATTATGACCTCATGTATGGGGTCATTTTCCTTTTGATCTGGGCTTACTGGGTAATCTCGTCTAGACAAACTATCTGCATTTGAATGCTTCTTGCCTGCTTTGTGCTCTATGACAAAATTATAACCTTGTAACAGGATTGCCCATCTTGCAATTCTACCAGCTTTCTGCTTGGAATTCTGTAAAGTTTTAATTGCCATATGGTCTGTCAGTACAGTGAATTTCTTTGAGGCTAGATACACATGGAAATGCTTGATCCCCTCCACTAATGCTAGACCTTCCAAATCCGTGATGCCCCAGTTTCTCTCTGCTTTCCTCAATGATCTCCCACCATAAGCGACAACCTTTTCTTTTCCTTCAGCATTTCGCTGCCCCAGCATATAGCCTATAGCTTTAGTAGAAGCATCCACATAGAGTATAAATTCCTTATCAAAATCTGGGTACACCAGAATAGGTGCAGTAGTCAAATATTGCTTCATTTGGTCAAAAGCCTGCTGACATACCTCTGTCCAGTGAAATTTTGTGTCATTCTTCAGAAGCTCATTCATAGGTGCAACAACCTCTGCAAACCCTTTTACAAACCTTCTATAGTAATTGCACAATCCTAAGAATGCCCTGACATCATGAACTGATTTAGGAGTGGGATACTCTGTCACTGCTTTAATTTTCTCTTGGTTCACACTGATACCCTCCTTTGAGAAAATGTGACCCAGATATTTTACCTCAGCCACTGCAAAATTGCATTTTGAGGGTTTTAGTTTCAGGTTAGCATCTCGCAACCTCTGAAATATCTGAGCCAAATGGTCTAAATGCTCTTGAAATGTTGAGGAGAAAACCAGTATATCGTCTATGTAGACGAGTGCAAATTTGTATGTCAGATCTCTCAATACCTCTGTCATCACCATTGAAAATGCTGTAGGTGAATTTGAGAGTCCAAATGGAAGTTTGGTAAACTGGTAAACACCTTGATGAGTGACAAACCCTGTTTTTGATTTAGAATCTTCTGCCAAAGGAATTTGCCAAAATCCTGATCTCAAATCTAAGCTGGTATAGTATTTAGCTTTAGCCTGACCTATAGTGTCTGATATATCATCAAACCTGGGAATGGGGAAGCTCATGGGTGCAGTGACCTGGTTCACTTTTCTAAAGTCAATTGCAAACCTATGCTCTCCATTTGCTTTCTTTACTAAGACTACCGGGCTCTGCCAAGGTGTGTTGGCTTCTTCAATGATCTTATTTGCTAACATTTCCTTTGTCTGTCTCTCTATTTCGGCCTTAGCCTGAGGTGATGTCCTATAAAATCGTTGTTTTATTGGTTTCGCATTCCCAGTGTCTATTTCATGAAAGTACAGATTTGTTGTTCCCAATTCTGACAAGTCCTTAGCAAAGATGTCTCTATTCTCACCCAGAAAAGCTAAAAGAATGTCATTTTCTTCTTTTGACAAAGCCTCAGAGTTCACTTGTACACCCAAATCTCTAGCTATGCTAATATTTTCTTTTGTGACAAACTCTTTACTTGTATGTAAGGTAGTCATGCAATCACCAGTCGGTAACTGCTGTTGGGGAAGCTCACTTGCTAAATCCTCCTGGCTTACTGATGTAACCAGAGCAATAGGCTGCCTAGCCTTAAGAGTAACAAAAGCATTTGTGGGGTTCAGTACTTGATATACAGTTTTGTTTTTTTGAACTTCCGACACAGTTCTGGCACCCATTACACTACACTTAGTTGGAAGGCTGGAAATTGGCCCTAACACCTTTAACCCTTGTCTACAACTTTTAGTTTGAACTGGTACCATTGCCACTGACCTAGGCGCTATTTGTATGTTACCAACCAGTCTGGCTAAGTCTGACTTTTTCCCAACTTTCGGCTGTAGAAATGCTACCATGGCTAGTCCTCCCTCTAGCTCTAAGCAATGATTCCCACAGTCTATCTTTGCATGATGTTTCCCTAGAAAGTCTGTACCCAAAATGACTGGAAAGCTTAGGTTATCTATTACCTGAAATGTCTGTGTCATTTCTAGATGTCCTATTGTGATAGGAAGTGTCACCTTGCCCTTGATCCCTATGTCACTACCATTGGCACTATACAAATGTTTAAAATTAGAACTCTCTACTTCACACTTCTTCCCTAGATCTGCTTCTTCAAACACCTTTGTATCTATACAAGAAACCCCTTGCGCTCCAGTATCTATCAAAGCCAAAAATGTTTTATTTCCTAGCCTTACATGAATTTGATAGTCATATTCATTAAACTGAACTGCAACATGTTTAGATGTTTCCTCTTTATCCTTGTGGTGCCCGTCTCTAGATTCAAAGACAGGCGCGTACCCCTATTTATCCTTATGATCATTTCTCCTTGAACCCCTCAATTTCATGCCCCTACAGATGGCCTTGATGTGACCCTTTTTACCGCAATTGTAACATTCTGCATTTTTGAACCAACATCTATGTGCATCATGCTGGTACTTACCACAGTGGTTACATTGAACTTTTGATCCCTGTCCTTGGGTTGGTGGTCTCACACTATTTACACCTTTGTTCTTCAAATCAGAAAGTTCCTGCTTGCTGGTCTCACACTCTTTTCGTAGTAGTGAAAGTTCTTGTTGAAGGGTTTGTATTGTAGTTCCTGACAATTCCTCCTTGATTGGGTCTTGACCGATGGATTGCGCCATGCAGCCAAACTTGACAATGTCTGCCACTGTACTGGCTTCCTTTCCTAGTACGAATGACTTCACTGCTGCATCTAATCCATTGATTAACACATCAAACATCTCCTGGTCCGCTCGGTTCAATTCCAGCCGAACCGCCTGTACCGACTCTACGTACGTTTGCACGTCCCTACCATTTTGTTTTGAGTCTAAAAATTCCTTGACCCTCCTTGGCCTGTCTAGTTCACTTGGAAAGAATCTGTTTTTAAACTTCTCCAATAAAACCTCCAAGTTATCTTGCACGGCTTCGGGTTGTGAATATAGCCATTTCTCAGCCTTTCCCTTCAACAACAGGGATAATTGCAGTGTCTTTTCCTCATCTTTCCACTTTCTAATTTTACTAACTTTCTCAAATTTTGAAAGCCATATCTTGGCACACCCTTGTCCATCAAATTTCTCCAGTATCACTATACTGTCCTTTGCTGTCATTTCGTTTCCTGGATCTGGCACTGGCACCAGGGTGAAGATGGTTTTACCCTGATACCCGGATTCTCCGCCACATATCACCGTTTGGTGCTCTCCTTCCTATTCTTGGGGAATGATTTTAAATATATATAACTCCAAACACCAATATTTGGTCCAGTCCCAGTTGTCTTTATTCCATCATCATCATTGTAGATGTACAGTCACGTACTACATGTGCTCTCTCTCCGTGTTCTCCTCTCTAAATCATAAGTATATCTCTCTCTCAATCTCAATCTCCACTCTCCATGTATAACAATTCTATTCTACTTTCTGACACCTAATATTCTAATTCTATTGGCTAATTTACTAATTTGGAGGCGGGTCTAAACTTATCCCTTTTATGTTCAATACTTACAATGACCACTGTACTCTCCCAAGGCCAGCTTCACCTTTTAATTATGCTAAATGGACCTTACACGTTAGATCCCTTTCAGCTTGCTTTGGCCATGCCTACATTCCCACACACAGTTTCCTGTCTTGGCCGGATCTACCAATATGTTCATTCTTCAGCTGTCACCACTCTTTCCCTTTTATCTTTCTAAATTAATGTATTTTGTATTTCTTCAAAAACCTTACTGTCATACATTGTTGCTCAAAATCTCCTCCCATCTTTCAAAGCGTCCCTGCGTGGCCAAGTGATTAAGGTGTCTCAACATTCTTCCACTTATAAGCCCTCCACCACTGGGTTGAGAGTTCAAATCCCACGTGAGGCAGTTGCCAGGTACTGACTGTAGGTTGGTGGTTTTTCTCCAGGCACTCTGGCTTTCGTCCACCTCCAACACCTGACATGTCTTTAATATACGTGGTCTGGCTGTGAAATGATAGGACATAAAACAATAATATAACCAAACCTTATCTTTCATTGAACACTATGTTCTTATCAAATGCCTTGTTTACTCTATAGTCTTTAGTTTGATTTCTCCTTGATTCTGTCAAGTTTTGTTTCCAAAACTGCAATTTACTTAGTATATTGTATCTCCAAAGATTTCTGATATATATAATATTTTGTTCCATAAAGTCTTTTATTGAACAGATTCCAAAAGTTTTCTTTTTTAATTTTACCTTTAAGGTTTTAATGTTTCTGTTAATTTAATTTAAAACACTGTACAATAATTATAAAAATACACAAAATTCCCTGTCGATTTTTTACGTTCATACAAGCATTATTGTTGAAAGCAATTACATTATTTGGTGTTCTGGTTATAAGATATAATAGTCATTTTGTGATTCTGTTCAGAAATCTGAAAACATTGACATTTTAAATTCGTTTATGGGAACATAATGTTGAGCCACGAAGCGATTAAGTGAAAAATAAAAGCAATTCCAACCTTATATTATTGTCACAACCAAAATAAACTTTTCTATATATCAGATATTTGTAAAAATTATTTGACTTTGCCAAAGAATTAACTCTACAAGGGGGACTAGCTATAACAGTTTATACTGTAATCACAACTATAGACCTTGTCATAACCTGTGATCGGGCAAGAAATGATACCACTGAGAGAAATTCAGTCCAAGAAATAATTTAATAACTGTGAGACTTTAAAGTTTTTAGAACATGAACTCTTTAATTATTGCTAATATTTCTACTTTTTATCACAGGATTATAGTTAACGGTCTATAGATGCTAAACATGACCGTGTATCCCTTACAACAGTCTATAGATACTTTACTCATCAACCCCTATAGACACATTTGAACTCTCCTAAATCAAAGGTTGGAATAGTTCATCATGAAACTTTGGGGTGAATGAGATAGATTGCAACTGCCTACAGTTAATCAAAGCTAGTGGCTCATTATTGAAAGGACTTTGTATGGTTTGGGCCTATTTTGGCCCCCAAATCATCAAATTTTGAAACTGATTATTAAACTCTAAAAATAAATGTATTTCAAATATGGAATACATCCCTGATAATACTGAAACAATAAGTATTTGTTGTTTCAACTCTGGTTGTCATGGCAACCATCTCAAATATGCATAAATTAAGAAAATTTGACCATTTAGTAAATTTTGACCCATTTTTGGATAGTTTTTCTATCAGAAACTTTAATTGAGCGCATTGAACAAACTTTATATCAAATGAGAATATGTGTGCTCATAAACCACATTTTTAGGAGAAATTATAAAGTTTGTTCAAGAATGCGCTCATATGGTTGCTACGTGAAAAACACTGTAAAAGTGACCAAAATTGACCAAATATTTACATTCACATAATTTATGCATTTTCAAGAAGGTTACCATGGCAACCATAGCACAAACAACAAATAAATATCATTACAATTGCATAAGGGATGTAGTCTATATTTGAAATAAAATGATTAGAGAGTTCAATAATGAAATCCAAAATTTGATGGATTTGGGGGGCCTGAAAAAAACAGGTAAAACTATACATAGTCCTTTTAATCTCAATTTTTTTCAATCTGGTCAATAGGATTTGGGGAATCTCCTAATAATATATAAAACCTTTTCATAATAGTTTGGTTTGACTGTGAATCAAATGAGATTAACCGTTTTATAGGTCAGAGAACTTTTTCTTTATATAAATGGTACAAAATATAATAGTACCATTTCTTTTTGAAAAAAAGGAGATGGTTCTGAATTTAGATGAAATAATTCCCAAATTAGGTACAAAATAAAAAAAAAAAAAAAAAAATTGTTACCTTTTATAATTCTCTATCTTTCTGAAATTCTGTATTATTTGGTTTTGTAAGTAAGTTTCAATTGAAATAAAATATACGAATTTTCTCAATTTTACCGTATTTAAGCTATATTTACAATTTTTTACCAATGTTGATGACCGTGATTATAAAGTCAATAAAGACTTTGAGTGTAGTATGATGGAAAGGTAGTATAATCATACTTAAAGAATGCATACAATTAAAGGTCTAGGGTTTGACAATGAAAAACTTCACCTTGCTAATGCCCTAAATGCACACAATTCCAACAACCAAGGTGGAGTACAGATTAAGTGATCTTTGGCGAGTGTTATCGCATATGTGCTGTAGCATTTAAGTGAATGAAAACGGCACTATAAATGATAGCGTTGAATGCACAGACCCACTACCAACAGAACACACTACATCTCCAGCTACCAAGGGAAGCAAGTTAGCAACTATGAAATTTCTATGAACAAGAGAAGCAATTATGAAATTTCTATTGACCAAGAGAAGCAATTTGGAAATATCTGTTGACCAAGAAAAGCAATTATGAAATTTCTATTTACCAAGGGAGGCAATTATAAAATTTCTATTCACGAAGGGAAGCAATTATGAAATTTCTATTTACCAAGAGAAGCAACTATGAAATTTCTATTGACCAAGGGAAGCAACTATGAAATTTCTATTTACCAAGGGAAGCAACTATGAAATTTCTATTTACCAAGGGAAGCAACTATGAAATTTCTATTTACCAAGGGAAGCAGCTATGAAATTTCTATTTACCAAGAGAGGCAACTATGAAAATTTTAATTACCAAGGGAAGCAACTATGAAATTTCTATTTACCAAGAGAGGCAACTATGAAATATTTATTGACCAAGGGAAGCAACTATGACCTTTTTACCTAGGGAAGCAACCATGAAATATTTATTGACCAAGGGAAGCAACTGTGAACTTTTTACCTAGGGAAGCAACCATGAAATATTTATTGACCAAGGGAAGCAACTATGAACTTTTTACCTAGGGAAGCAACCATGAAATATTTATTGACCAAGGGAAGCAACTGTGAACTTTTTACCTAGGGAAGCAACCATGAAATATTTATTGACCAAGGGAAGCAACTATGAACTTTTTACCTAGGGAAGCAACCATGAAATATTTATTGACCAAGGGAAGCAACTATGAACTTTTTACCTAGGGAAGCAACCATGAAATATTTATTGACCAAGGGAAGCAACTATGAACTTTTTACCTAGGGAAGCAACCATAAAATATTTATTGACCAAGGGAAGCAACCATGAAATATTTATTGACCAAGGGAAGCAACCATGAAATTTCTATTGAACAGGAGAAACAACTAGGATATTTCTATTGACCAAGAGAAGCAATTATGAATGAAATTTCCATTGATCAAGAGAAACAGCTATGAAATTTTCATTTACCAAGGGAAGCAACTACGAAGTTTCTATTCAGATTTTTTAAGTCAAACTATATGTTTAATAAATTGTCTGTAGCCCTGCCTGCATTTGAAAATACAATATAAACTTGTTCATCCCTGAAATTTCATAATGAAAAATCCCAACCTTTGAATCCAAAGAGTCCAAAAGTATCTTCAGGGATGAGTTAAAGTTAACATAATTATAAACTAACAATCTTGAATTGTATCTAAAGGAATTTTGTTTTCACTTTCAGCCAATATAGATATGCCGTGTAACAGCGGACAGGAGTATGTCCTAGGCCTGGGGGATTATTTGTCTGTGGGAGCCAGGGGGAATCAGTTCTTCCTGGGATCGTGTGCAATTAGTATCACAGCCAGGGACAAGAACTTCAAGTGTAATAAAATTTGTTTCTCTATGGATTCCTTTCGTTTCACAACTTGTGACATTATGCTGAGTTTCTACGACTCGGGAGTATGGAACTTCGGTACAGCTAAACCAGATTTTGTGAGTATGAACTACACAAGCAGGTGACTCTATAATTTTAGGACTACAAACTTCAAATTCAACCTTTTTCTATTCCTAATTGTCCATGTGAAAGAGTCCTTGAGTATTTTTCATGAAGGAGATCTGTACATTTGAAATTTCAAAAGGCATCTTACTATTTTTTTGGAAGACTAAGCTGATCATTTATGTAAGTATTAAAGGTCATGTAGGGGTCAGATGTGTTTGACAAAACTGAACATTTCTTAATTGGCTCAGCCTCGTTAACTCAAAGTCTGCAGGACTGTTTAAAAACCTTTAAAATTATATGAGTATTTCACTTAAGTGAGTAAGATTACTCAATGTGAAGTCTGGCCTGAGGACCAAGTTAAAACATTGAGTTAAATGGGGTCTTCAAATTACACAAGTTCCAGATAAGGGAGTCGACAGTACTTTAAAGCAATGAATTTCTCATGGCTGCACATATTGATTTTATGATTCAGACAAGGCTGAGTTCAGCTGTACCAATTGGTCAATTAAATCACCCTTAAAATTAAAAATGTTCCAGAGTGGTAAGTGTCGAGCCCCCGCACGTGGTGACTGGTGTACCAGTGGTACCACTGCAATGGTCAGGTTAGAGAATCTCCGTGGAAACTTGGCGCGGATGGTAGGAAAATACGAACTTCAGATGACAGCTACTGCCCGGTGTTCTGAAGAGAAGGCGGACATTGAGCTGATGGAGACCGATGGTAAGTATTGAAAACCTTACTTAGTGGTAAGTATTGAAACCTTACTTAGTGGTACGTATTGAAAACCTTCAATTACTTAGTGGTAAGTATTGAAACATTACTTAGTGGTAAGTATTGAAAACCTTACTTTGTGGTAAGTATAGAAAACCTTACTTAGTGGTAAGTATTGAAAACCTTACTTAGTGGTAAGTATTGAAAACCTTACTTTGTGGTAAGTATAGAAAACCTTACTTAGTGGTAAGAATAGAAAACCTTACTTAGTGGTAAATATTAAAAACCTTACTTAGTGGTAAGTATTGAAAACCTTACTTAGTGGTAAGTATTGAAAACCTTACTTAGTGGTAAGTATTGAAAACTTACTTAGTGGTAAGAATAGTAAACCTTACTTAGTGGTAAGTATTGAAAACCTTACTTAATGGTAAGTATAGAAAACCTTACTTAGTGGTACATATTGAAAACCTTACTTAGTGGTAAGTATTGAAAACCTTACTTAGTGGTACGTATTGAAAACCTTACTTAGTGGTAAGTATTGTAAACCTTACTTAGTGGTAAGTATTGAAAACCTTACTTAGTGGTAAATATTGTAAACCTTACTTAGTGGTACGTATTGAAAACCTTACTTAGTGGTAAGTATTGTAAACCTTACTTAGTGGTAAGTATTGAAAACCTTAGTTAGTGGTAAGTATTGAAAACCTTAAATTACTTAGTGGTAAGTATTGAAACATTACTTAGTGGTAAGTATAGAAAACCTTACTTAATGGTAAGTATAGAAACCTTACTTAGTGGTAAGTATAGAAAACCTTACTTAGTGGTACGTATTGAAAACCTTACTTAGTGGTAAGTATTGAAAACCTTACTTAGTGGTAAGTATTGAAAACCTTACTTAGTGGTACGTATTGAAAACCTTACTTAGTGGTAAGTATTGAAAACCTTACTTAGTGGTAAGTATTGAAAACCTTACTTAGTGGTACGTATTGTAAACCTTACTTAGTGGTAAGTATTGAAAACCTTACTTAGTGGTACACCTTACTTAGTGGTAAGTATTGAAAACCTTACTTAGTGGTAAATATTGTAAACCTTACTTAGTGGTAAGTATTGAAAACCTTACTTAGTGGTAAGTATTGAAAACCTTACTTAGTGGTAAATATTGAAAACCTTACTTAGTGGTAAGTATATATGATAAGCATTGTTGTGATTAAAGAAAAAATATTAAGCTTTTAACTAATTTACTCCTACAGGAAAATGTGATCTCCTCTAACTCAGGGGTTGGAATAGTTTATTATACCCCCCCCCCCCCACACACACACACACACACACACACACACTTAGATAAGGGGGGTAATATGTACGTTTGTGCATGCAATCATACGCGAAAGGACCTTGTGTACAAGATATCTCTTGAACACTTGGGCAGATGTGGTTCATATTCACACCATACCATCCCGCTATCACGTGCTACAGCTGATTAGAATTTTGTGATCATCGGTCAATGTTGAAGGTCAAAAGTCACTCTTGACCGCCTTGTGGAAGGGAAGGTATATTTATCTTTAGAAATAACGGTGAGCCCCTGCTCAATTTCCTTTTATTATGAGGATAGATATTTACATCTAATGAAATATTTCATGTATTTTATTTTAAATGAAGAAATCTTTTGATGATGAAGGTTGTATTTTTCCGTTTCAGGGGAGACAACCTCGGGCGGACTGAGTATGACAGTAATGGTGGGAGCAGTACTCGGGTGTATCATACTCTGTCTCCTAATGGCCGTTATACTGCTGGCCGTTATGTACAGAAGAAAACATCAGCACCAGACCTACCACCAGGCAGCAACGACCATCTCCAACACACCCATCTCCCCAGGTAAAACTACCATCTCCAACACACCCATCTCTCCAGGTAAAACTACTATCTCCAACACACCCATCTCCCCAGGTTAAACTGCCATCTCCAACACACCCATCTCCCCAGGTAAAACTACCATCTCCAACACACCCATATCCCCAGGTAAAACTACCATCTCCAACACAGCCATCTTCCCAGATAAAACTACCATCTCCAACACACCCATCTCTCCAGGTAAAACTACCATCTCCAACACACCCATCTCCCCAGGTTAAACTGCCATCTCCAACACACCCATCTCCCCAGGTAAAACTACCATCTCCGACACACCCATCTCTCCAGGTAAAACTACCATCTCCGACACACCCATCTCCCCAGGTAAAACTACCATCTCCAACACACCCATATCCCCAGGTAAAACTACCATTTCCAACACACCCATCTCCCCAGGTAATACGACCATCTCCAACACACCCATCTCCCCAGGTAAAACTACCATCTCGCCATCTCCCCAGTCAAACTACTATCTTCAACACACCCATTTCCCCAGGTAAAACCCCAACACACCCATCTCCCCAGGTAAAACCCCAACACACCCATCTCCCCAGGTACAACTACCATCTCCAACACACCCATCTCCCCAGGTAAAACTCCAACACACCCATTTCCCCAGGTAAAACTACCATCTCCAACACACCCATCTCCCCAGGTAAAACTACCATCTCCCCAGGTAAAACTACCATCTCCAACACACCCATCTCCCCAGGTAAAACTGCCATCTCCAATTCACCCATCTCCCCAGGTAAAACTGCTATCTCCAACACAGCCATCTCCCCAGGTAAAACTATCATCTCCAACACACCCATCTCCCCAGGTAAAACTACCATCTCCAACATACCCATCTCCCCAAGTTAAAACTACCATCTCCAACATACCCATCTCCCCAGGTAAAACTACCATCTCCCACACAGCCATCTCCCCAGGTAAAACTACCATCTTCAACACACCCATCTCCCCAGGTACAACTACCATCTCCAACACACCAATCTCCCCAGGTAAAACTACCATCTCCAACACAGCCATCTCCCCAGGTAAAACTACCATCTCCAACACACCCATCTCCCCAGGTAAAACTACCATCTCCAACACAGCCATCTCCACAGGTAAAACTACCATCTCCCACACACCCATCTCCCCAGGTAAAACTACCATCTCCAACACAGCCATCTCCCCAGGTAAAACTACCATCTCCCACACATCCATCTCTCCAGGTAAAACTATCATCTCCAACACACCCATCTCCCCAGGTAAAACTACCATCTCCAACACATCCATCTCTCCAGGTAAAACTATCATCTCCAACACAACCATCTCCCGAGGTAAAACTACTATCTCCAACACACCCATCTCCCCAGGTAAAACTACCATCTCGCCATCTCCCCAGTCAAACTACCATCTTCAACACACCCATTTCCCCAGGTAAAACCCCAACACACCCATCTCCCCAGGTAAAACCCCAACACACCCATCTCCCCAGGTACAACTACCATCTCCAACACACCCATCTCCCCAGGTAAAACTCCAACACACCCATTTCCCCAGGTAAAACTACCATCTCCAACACACCCATCTCCCCAGGTAAAACTACCATCTCCCCAGGTAAAACTACCATCTCCAACACACCCATCTCCCCAGGTAAAACTGCCATCTCCAATTCACCCATCTCCCCAGGTAAAACTGCTATCTCCAACACAGCCATCTCCCCAGGTAAAACTATCATCTCCAACACACCCATCTCCCCAGGTAAAACTACCATCTCCAACATACCCATCTCCCCAAGTTAAAACTACCATCTCCAACATACCCATCTCCCCAGGTAAAACTACCATCTCCCACACAGCCATCTCCCCAGGTAAAACTACCATCTTCAACACACCCATCTCCCCAGGTACAACTACCATCTCCAACACACCAATCTCCCCAGGTAAAACTACCATCTCCAACACAGCCATCTCCCCAGGTAAAACTACCATCTCCAACACACCCATCTCCCCAGGTAAAACTACCATCTCCAACACAGCCATCTCCACAGGTAAAACTACCATCTCCCACACACCCATCTCCCCAGGTAAAATTACCATCTCCAACACAGCCATCTCCCCAGGTAAAACTACCATCTCCCACACATCCATCTCTCCAGGTAAAACTATCATCTCCAACACACCCATCTCCCCAGGTAAAACTACCATCTCCAACACATCCATCTCTCCAGGTAAAACTATCATCTCCAACACAACCATCTCCCGAGGTAAAACTACTATCTCCAACACACCCATCTCCCCAGGTAAAACTACCATCTCGCCATCTCCCCAGTCAAACTACCATCTTCAACACACCCATTTCCCCAGGTAAAACCCCAACACACCCATCTCCCCAGGTAAAACCCCAACACACCCATCTCCCCAGGTAAAACTACCATCTCCAACACACCCATCTCCCCAGGTAAAACTACCATCTCGCCATCTCCCCAGGTTAACTACCATCTTCAACACACCCATCTCCCCAGGTAAAACCCCAACACACCCATCTCCCCAGGTAAAACTACCATCTCCAACACACCCATCTCTCCGGGTAAAACTACTGTCTCCAACACACCCATCTCCCCAAGTAAAACTACCATCTCCAACACAGTCATCTCCCCAGGTAAAACTACCATCTCCAACACACCCATCTCCCCAGGTAAAACTACCATCTCCTCAGGTTAAACTGCCATCTCCTTGGGTAAAACTACCATCTCTAACACACCCATCTCCTCAGGTAAAACTACCATCTCTAACACACCCATCTCCTCAGGTAAAACTGCCATCTCCCCGGGTAAAACTGCCATCTCGCCAGGTAAAACTACCATCTCACACACACCCATCTCCCCAGGTAAAACCCCAACACTACCATCTCCCCAGGTAAATGTATTGTATCCTAGCTTTTGCCTCAGATGGACAGAGTGTATTTTACTAGAGAGCCAGCTGTCCAAGTATTTAAGGTGTCTGATATTCTTATACCACTCAAGTTAAAACTGCCATCTCCAACTCACCCATCTCCCCAGGTAAAACTACCATCTCCAACACACCCATCTCCCAAGGTAAAACTACCATCTCCCACACAGCCATCTCCCCAGGTAAAACTACCATCTTCAACACACCCATCTCCCCAGGTACAACTACCATCTCCAACACACCAATCTCCCCAGGTAAAACTACCATCTCCAACACAGCCATCTCCCCAGGTAAAACTACCATCTCCAACACACCCATCTCCCCAGGTAAAACTACCATCTCCAACACAGCCATCTCCACAGGTAAAACTACCATCTCCCACACACCCATCTCCCCAGGTAAAACTACCATCTCCAACACAGCCATCTCCCCAGGTAAAACTACCATCTCCCACACATCCATCTCTCCAGGTAAAACTATCATCTCCAACACACCCATCTCCCCAGGTAAAACTACCATCTCCAACACATCCATCTCTCCAGGTAAAACTATCATCTCCAACACAACCATCTCCCGAGGTAAAACTACTATCTCCAACACACCCATCTCCCCAGGTAAAACTACCATCTCGCCATCTCCCCAGTCAAACTACCATCTTCAACACACCCATTTCCCCAGGTAAAACCCCAACACACCCATCTCCCCAGGTAAAACCCCAACACACCCATCTCCCCAGGTACAACTACCATCTCCAACACACCCATCTCCCCAGGTAAAACTCCAACACACCCATTTCCCCAGGTAAAACTACCATCTCCAACACACCCATCTCCCCAGGTAAAACTACCATCTCCCCAGGTAAAACTACCATCTCCAACACACCCATCTCCCCAGGTAAAACTGCCATCTCCAATTCACCCATCTCCCCAGGTAAAACTGCTATCTCCAACACAGCCATCTCCCCAGGTAAAACTATCATCTCCAACACACCCATCTCCCCAGGTAAAACTACCATCTCCAACATACCCATCTCCCCAAGTTAAAACTACCATCTCCAACATACCCATCTCCCCAGGTAAAACTACCATCTCCCACACAGCCATCTCCCCAGGTAAAACTACCATCTTCAACACACCCATCTCCCCAGGTACAACTACCATCTCCAACACACCAATCTCCCCAGGTAAAACTACCATCTCCAACACAGCCATCTCCCCAGGTAAAACTACCATCTCCAACACACCCATCTCCCCAGGTAAAACTACCATCTCCAACACAGCCATCTCCACAGGTAAAACTACCATCTCCCACACACCCATCTCCCCAGGTAAAATTACCATCTCCAACACAGCCATCTCCCCAGGTAAAACTACCATCTCCCACACATCCATCTCTCCAGGTAAAACTATCATCTCCAACACACCCATCTCCCCAGGTAAAACTACCATCTCCAACACATCCATCTCTCCAGGTAAAACTATCATCTCCAACACAACCATCTCCCGAGGTAAAACTACTATCTCCAACACACCCATCTCCCCAGGTAAAACTACCATCTCGCCATCTCCCCAGTCAAACTACCATCTTCAACACACCCATTTCCCCAGGTAAAACCCCAACACACCCATCTCCCCAGGTAAAACCCCAACACACCCATCTCCCCAGGTAAAACTACCATCTCCAACACACCCATCTCCCCAGGTAAAACTACCATCTCGCCATCTCCCCAGGTTAACTACCATCTTCAACACACCCATCTCCCCAGGTAAAACCCCAACACACCCATCTCCCCAGGTAAAACTACCATCTCCAACACACCCATCTCTCCGGGTAAAACTACTGTCTCCAACACACCCATCTCCCCAAGTAAAACTACCATCTCCAACACAGTCATCTCCCCAGGTAAAACTACCATCTCCAACACACCCATCTCCCCAGGTAAAACTACCATCTCCTCAGGTTAAACTGCCATCTCCTTGGGTAAAACTACCATCTCTAACACACCCATCTCCTCAGGTAAAACTACCATCTCTAACACACCCATCTCCTCAGGTAAAACTGCCATCTCCCCGGGTAAAACTGCCATCTCGCCAGGTAAAACTACCATCTCACACACACCCATCTCCCCAGGTAAAACCCCAACACTACCATCTCCCCAGGTAAATGTATTGTATCCTAGCTTTTGCCTCAGATGGACAGAGTGTATTTTACTAGAGAGCCAGCTGTCCAAGTATTTAAGGTGTCTGATATTCTTATACCACTCAAGTTAAAACTGCCATCTCCAACTCACCCATCTCCCCAGGTAAAACTACCATCTCCAACACACCCATCTCCCAAGGTAAAACTACCATCTCCAACACACCCATCTCCCCAGGTTAAACTACCATCTCCCACACATCCATCTCTCCAGGTAAAACTATCATCTCCAACACAACCATCTCCCCAGGTAAAACTACCATCTTCAACACACCCATCTCCCCAGGTAAATCCCCAACACACCCATCTCCCCAGGTAAAACCCCAACACACCCATCTCCCCAGGTAAAACTACCATCTCCAACACACCCATCTCTCCGGGTAAAACTACCGTCTCCAACACACCCATCTCCCCAAGTAAAACTACCATCTCCAACACAGTCATCTCCCCAGGTAAAACTACCATCTCCAACACACCAATCTCCCCAGGTAAAACTACCATCTCCTCAGGTAAAACTGCCATCTCCCCGGGTAAAACTACCATGTCTAACACACCCATCTCCTCAGGTAAAACTGCCATCTCCCCGGGTAAATCTGCCATCTCGCCAGGTAAAACTACCATCTCACACACACCCATCTCCCCAGGTAAAACCCCAACACTACCATCTCCCCAGGTAAATGTATTGTATCCTAGCTTTTGCCCCAGATGGACAGAGTGTATTTTACTAGAGAGCCAGCTGTCCAAGTATTTAAGGTGTCTGATATTCTTATACCACTCAAGTTAAAACTGCCATCTCCAACTCACCCATCTCCTTGGGTAAAACTACCATCTCTAACACACCCATCTCCTCAGGTAAAACTACCATCTCTAACACACCCATCTCCTCAGGTAAAACTGCCATCTCCCCGGGTAAAACTGCCATCTCGCCAGGTAAAACTACCATCTCACACACACCCATCTCCCCAGGTAAAACCCCAACACTACCATCTCCCCAGGTAAATGTATTGTATCCTAGCTTTTGCCTCAGATGGACAGAGTGTATTTTACTAGAGAGCCAGCTGTCCAAGTATTTAAGGTGTCTGATATTCTTATACCACTCAAGTTAAAACTGCCATCTCCAACTCACCCATCTCCCCAGGTAAAACTACCATCTCCAACACACCCATCTCCCAAGGTAAAACTACCATCTCCAACACACCCATCTCCCCAGGTTAAACTACCATCTCCCACACATCCATCTCTCCAGGTAAAACTATCATCTCCAACACAACCATCTCCCCAGGTAAAACTACCATCTTCAACACACCCATCTCCCCAGGTAAATCCCCAACACACCCATCTCCCCAGGTAAAACCCCAACACACCCATCTCCCCAGGTAAAACTACCATCTCCAACACACCCATCTCTCCGGGTAAAACTACCGTCTCCAACACACCCATCTCCCCAAGTAAAACTACCATCTCCAACACAGTCATCTCCCCAGGTAAAACTACCATCTCCAACACACCAATCTCCCCAGGTAAAACTACCATCTCCTCAGGTAAAACTGCCATCTCCCCGGGTAAAACTACCATGTCTAACACACCCATCTCCTCAGGTAAAACTGCCATCTCCCCGGGTAAATCTGCCATCTCGCCAGGTAAAACTACCATCTCACACACACCCATCTCCCCAGGTAAAACCCCAACACTACCATCTCCCCAGGTAAATGTATTGTATCCTAGCTTTTGCCCCAGATGGACAGAGTGTATTTTACTAGAGAGCCAGCTGTCCAAGTATTTAAGGTGTCTGATATTCTTATACCACTAGCCTTCTCTGGTTCGAGGCCCATTTGAGGTGATCACCAGATACTTGCTGCTAATTTAGTCACAAATGGTTTTGTTCTTGGAACTCAACTTTCCTCACCCACTTCAACTGGGCTCGTCCTTAAGTGACCTAAAAAAAATATATTAGATAATTCCACACTTTCATCATCATCGGAAACCCACGATACACTTCTCTGATGTTTGCATACCATGGGCTAAAATAGATGGAAACCCTCGTTTTCGTACTAATATAGAAGCCAATCATATCGATACTTTCATTCACGATTACATGCAGCCGAGACATTCGACAGCTAGGGAATCCCGTTTAAATTGTAGCACCGCCTGTCAACAAAACCTGTTGATTGTGTTATAATTGTGTCGATTGTGATTAAAATATAAGGTCCTACTATACGGAGATTGACATCAGCGTCATGCCTACAGAAATATACTGGTCATGGTCAAGGTAAAATGTTCTAACAGTGTCACGAGAGCGACCATTCTGATTGGTCGAAATCTCCAAATAAACTTCTATTTGGGGAGACGAGCATTTACATCAATTTTAACCCAAGGTATGCAAATGTTAGAGAAATGTACCGTGGGTTTCCGACGATGCACTTTCATTTTCAGAATCTCGAAAGCTATTTGAAATGATTATGCTAGACAGTGTGCAATGTATAGATATGCAATAGTGGTTTGAAAAGTTTCTAAGGTCAAGGTAAAAAGGAAATTGTTACTAAACACTTAAATAAACCATAAGGTTATAAGATAATAACGGCCATTATCTCAGGATCAAAAGGACTACAATAAAGCCGTCACTCTCCATCTTCACAGCTATTCAACTCACATCACACTAATATTTGCAGTACAGTACTTGATGTATTAGTTAATCATTTATAATTTAGGGCCTTATACAGTGCACTCCTCTTTATATCATGTTGCATTTGTCAGACAAAAAACATGATATTAACAGGAATGTGACATTAAGAGAAAAATGTTTTTTTCACTAAATTTAGTGCATTTCCAATCTCCATAACTATAAGTAAGTGTACATATGAATATGTTTCAATTTGTAGATAACATCATTTCAATTAAAAATCAATTTTGGGGTTAGGCTGTTTTTAGGCTGACTTAGCAAAACATTCCGCACGAAAATATCCACTTTTATAGTTAAAGAATTCTGAAGCATAAATTGTTGTAATTTCCTAATAATTTGTTTTGTTCAGATACATCATACCGCCCTGTCCAGGAGAGCTGTGGGGTCATAGACCAAGTGGACGATGACTGTACGCCCGCGTTGATCAAAGAAAAATACAGCTGTGGCGTGGAGCGTACACCTTCCCACCCTCGGCTGCCTACAGCGCCACCTGTTGACGATTGTTACTCAGATTTACGACCCCCGAGTTATAGCTACTGTGTAGCTCCTCCTGATTATAACGGAACTCCGACGGAAAATACTGTATCAAGGGAAGACAACCCACTCTGATATATGGAGTTTAATTTCATGGATGAATGACATTAAAATTCAATCATGCATATCATGGAGAGCGATTTCCCCTTTGGTTGAATGGTCTTCAAAAGAGGTCTCCCTTATCCTCTTCTAACCATCTGCATCAGTTAGTGCATTTGGTTAATTCAGTGAAACGGACCAATCAGAATCCATCTCTCGTCGATGTATCCATTGATACAATTGGTCCCATTGCTGCTTAGTGGACCAATCAAATACTTCACACAATTGTTTAAAAAAGTGATTGATAATTTCCAGTGTATTAATTAGCATCAATTTAGGACATAGCAAGAGATGAAACCCTGGAATAGTTTGTGTATATTTGTGTAACATTTCTAGTGAGAGCTATAAGTCCATAGCAAGGGAAGAAATTAATACATGATTATTATGCTGGGGATATATGACTTTATGTGTAACTGAATTTGAACTTTTCATATGTTCTGCAAACCATTCCTCAAACTCTGGTTCAAGGGAGGTAACTCATATTAGTTTCTGAATGTTGCAGGGTAAAAGATATTATTTGTGGAATTCTTCAGATTATGGAAGTTAACAGTGGTATTTGTAGCATTTTTATTATTATTATTATTTTTTTATTATTTTTTTATTGTTTGCATTCTTACAAAATGTCTTGCCTGTTGTCATTTTTTTATGGAATTAAAAAAAATCTTTCAGATCTGCCATTTTAATTGCTTTACAGAATGCTTTTATCACGATCCTACATACACATTTTACCAATAAACAGTTGGAGTATGTTTTTGTAGTTATTTAAGCTCATCATAATGTGTATATTAGTGTTTCCATCTTCATTCACCCATCATTGAAACAATAGTATTTTTGTGAAGTAAAGAAAGGGCCATAGATGTATAACGGACGAGATCTATTTGTTTACTTATATATATTTGTATCCTCTCATCATATACATACAAAGCTGCATGTTTAGTGTTTCCTGAAAGGTCATCAATTGTTTCCTAGGGTCATTAGATATTATCAGTGTTTTATTGTTAAGTTCCTCAGTTGTTTATGAAGGTCCCCAGTTTATATCTGTAAGTCACCAGTATTTCCCAGGTATCATCAGTACATGGTCTTTGAAAGTTTTTAGTGGTTTCTGAACATCATTCTGAAAAACGATCAATTGCGGTTTTAGGTCATAGATAGTCTTGGAATATTATCAATGGTTTTTAAAGATCAATGAAGTGACTCTTAAAGGTTATCTATAATTCTAGAAGGTCATCAGTGATTCATGAAGGTCATCAGTGATTCTTGAAGGTCAATAGTGATTCATGAAGGTCATCAGTGATTCGTGATTCTTGAAGGCCATCAGAGGTTCTTGAGGGTCATCTTGGTTCTTGAAGGTTATCAGTGATTCTTGACGGTCAGCAGTGATTCTTGAAGGTCCTCTGTGATTATTGAAGGTCAACAGTGGTTCTTGAAGTAAACAATGATTCTGAAGGTCATCAGTGGTTCTTCAAGGTCAACATTGATACTTAAACATTGTCAGTGATTCTTCAAGGTCAACATTGATACTTAAACGTTGTCAGTGATTCTTCAAGGTCATCAGTGATTCTTGAAGGTCATCAGTGGTTCTTTAAAGTCATGTAAGGTGCTAGAATGTCCCTTTATTTGTCCAGTAGATTACATGTACAAATATCTTTTCCAGACTGACACTGACTGAAAATTTACTTTTCTTGCAATTACCCAGATGGTATGAATTTTCTTGTATAAATATAGGTTTATTGAACTACTAAGAGTCATTAGCTAATAAACCTAGTATTGCTATATCATTATGATGATGGTGTATTGATATGTAATAGTAAAATTGGGATTTAATATTGAGGATCTATAACTCTTCACCTTTATACTAAAGTAATACTTTTCCCATATTCCTGAAACAACATTATGTGTTTTATCAATTTTCTTTTTAATAAATGAGACATGACATTAAGAGGAATGATAATAAGAGGATTTTGTACCTAAGTCTTTGAACCACTGATGGAACAAGGAGATGGCTGTTTTGTCTTATCTTGTCTATATTTTCATGTCAAACAATGAAAAAGTGGGTATTTAAAGTTGAAACAGAACCTGATCATCTAAAAACATTTATCATAATGCACAATTAATTATGAGAATGTGGTAATTGATCAGATTATATTTGATATAAATATAAATCCTTAATCCTATAGATCATACAATGTACCTTTGTGATTGTCCAATGTTGTGCGATTTATATTGACATCAAAGTTTACAATTTCTTCAATTTTACTGTAATTCTAGTCAAAGGAATTTGTTAATTTAAAGTTTTAATAGCATTTATAACAAAATATCAACTTGACTACTGTATTGAGTTATAAGCGATCTATACATAATTAATATAAAATTGATTATGATAAAAAAATCAATAAAGGAAGTGTTGAAAATGATTTATTAAAGTAGGCAATTTTGTCATCAAACTCATCTTATCGTAGAATTTTTTTCGCAGATAATTTGTAAATGCATTGAACATTTGTATCTGACTAAAACAATATCGTCACAATTGGTTAAATAAGGTTAGGCTTTGGTGACAGAGAAAGGCCAAAAGATTGTGTTAACCTCAGTTACCAGAGAAAACCACTGACCTATGGCCAGTACATACCTGGCCATCCTGTATATCCAGGTGTAACGATCACCTACGCTCTCTACACCCCTGGAATATGTCATGACATAACTGAAGGCTCTGTGTGCGCAACCATGTTGATTAGATAAGAAAACTGGTTCGACCCTTTGATGTACATCAAAAGAATCTCATGGCCACATATCGGTAAATATTAACAAGCTATGAAGTTGGTTGCGGCTCCTTTCTAATCTTCAAAAGACAGGCATCAGCGATATATTCTAGGGGTGTGGAGAGCGTAGGTGATCGTAACACCTGGTTTATCAAGGATTGTACCATCTGGCAACTGCTTCATCTAGATTGATAAAAAGAAAATCATGTACTTTAAAATGTATCTTCACCAGCAGGGAAACGGTATTTTTTTATCATAATATATTTATTTCACATTTGTACTATGTATTTGTGTATGATAAATACATCTACATGCATGTACTGGGACCCTAGGTAGTTAAAATGATATTCGAAGCTTAATGACAAGGGGAATAATTTGTATAGATCTTCTTTTATCTGTCATTTTGTTTTCATCGGTTCAATCATGAGTTCAACCATTTGGCCTAAAAAATGGTTATCTCATTCAGCCCTGAAAATTCATAATGAACTATTCCAACCTTTGGATCAGAAGAGTCCAAATGTGTTTTCAAGGGGTGAATGAGCTGAGCAGCTTAAGTTTATCAGGGAGGTTCATTATCATGTGCTTCTTTTTTCATCAAGTATTCTGACATATTCTGGTCGACCAATGTAAAAATAATTCATTTGTTTCTTATTGAAAATTTCTCGATTGTTTCAATATTTTTTCTATGTTGAATTGTCCTCACAACAAAATGGAGGTTAAAATCTAGATCTGAAGGGAGTTTATAATAATTTAGGTTTTGATAACAATGCTATATTTGTACATGTGTTTAACTGTGATTATCTTAATGAGAAATTTACATTGATTATAATTTAGAATTTTTATGAATTTCATAATTTATGTTTTTATACCAATCTAGGAAATAGATTATTTTGTTTTATTTTAACTTGTGTTACGTTATTTTGATGTTCAAGCTTTAGCATTTTAGTTTAGAACGATATTCTTAACCGACATGAACATAGGGTAGGAGCAAAGAAAGATAACTCCTATATCTATGTTTTACTAAAAGGAGATTTTAAAAGTTGTACGCATTAAAGGCCCAATATACGTAACTTCAGGAATTTTTTCGTGATTCTGAAAAATTCTAAAAAAAAATCCAGTTGATAATCATGCAAAAACAAGCCTAAAACGAAGTAAACCTGAGCGATAACTAACATGAAAGTCTTGACAGAAAAATCCAAAGAATTGAAAATAATACAGGTGGGGCCCACTTCAACAACAAACCGAAGTGAGAAGACGGTTCAAAATGGACGCGTGTTTACAAATACCGATTTTTCAACTGCTGCTGTACCGGTAACCGCGTAAGATTTCATCTTGAATATTGCTGATATCAGTTAATCTTAACTAAATCTATAAATATAAAAATTTATAAGGCTTGATTTTCGCATCAAGATTTGCCGAAAGTTGCGTATATTGGGCCTTTAATAGGTATCTATAAATGTTGACACATGTTTACACCTGTCAGTAAATATTGACACTTGTATAGATGTGTTGACATCTGTAAGTAAATGTTGACACCGGTCATTAAATGTTGACACTTGTATAGATGTGTTGACATGTGTCAGTAAGTGTTGACACATGTTTACAGATGTTGACACCTGTCACTAAGTGTTGGACACCTGTCAGTAAATGTTGACACATGTTTACAGGTGTTGACACCTTTCAGTAAGTGTTAACACTTGTAAAGATATGTTAACATGTCTTTAACTGTAGATGTTGACACCTGTCAGTAAATATTGACACATATTTACAGGTGTCAACACCTGTCAGTAAGTATTGACACTTGTAAATATGTGTTAACATGTATTTAACTGTTGATGTTGACACCTGTCAGTATGTGTTGACATGTGTTTTTAATTGTAATTTTGGACACCTGATTATAAGTATCACCTGTCTACAATTTAAATCTGTCAAAGTGTTGACACCTGTTGGAGTGTAGACATAAGGTTATTTGATATAACACTTTGTTACTTGTGTTGACACCTGTCAATAAATTTGTCACTTGCATAGATGTGTTGACATGTGTCTTTAACCGTGGACACATGTTTTATAAGAATTGACACTTGTGTATAGTTGATACAATCTAACTATTTGTTGAAATCTGTTTGAGTGTTGACATGTGTCTTTTAAAGATTACACCTGATTAATATTGGTGACACCTGTCAGTAAGTGTTGACACTTGTATAGATGTGTTGACACATGTCTTCAGTTGATAAAAGCTATCTTAAAACTAGTGTTGAAGTCTGTCTATAAGTTTCTAAATTGGTATGACAGTCTTAAGACATGTTTGAGAGTTGACAAATTGCACATGTTAATTTGTTTTGACACGTGTTAATTTGTGTTGACACGTGTTCATTTGTGTTGACACCTGTTCAATTTTGTTATACATGTTTATTTGTGTTGACACCTGTTCATTTGTGTTGACACCTGTTCATTTCTGTTGACACCTGTTCATTTGTGTTGGCACCTGTTCATTTGTGTTGACACATGTTCATTTGTGTTGACACATGTTCAATTGTGTTAATACATGTTCATTAATTTTGACACCTGTTCATTGGTGTTGACATCTGTTCATTTGTGTTGAAACCTGTCAATAGATGCTAGTCCATATATATATTTGTTGACGCATGTAAATAGGCATTGACATGTGAAAAGAAGATGATGTCAGATGGTTTAAGAATATTTACAATGAACTATCCCTGTTATAAAATTATCTTTAGTTTGTTACCTATACTAGAAGTATACATGTTTATTTGATCAGAGTGTGTGGAAATGTCATCCATTTACCTACCAATACACCTTATGTTATCAAATCCATTGTTGAAGATTTCAATATTCCATTCCCTGTCACATCCTAAATATTGCCCCCGTAACCTTATCAACGCTTTCACCACTTTGTACCATAATAGACTGATCCAGGCATGGTAGAGTCTACTTATATAAAGCCACACAGGGGAGGACAGGTTAAATTTAATTAACTCATTCACCCCTGAATTTTCATAATTAACTATTCCGGCCTTTGAATTGGAAGAATTAAAATGTGTCTTCAGGGGTGAATGAGTAAATATGTGTTCTTGTGAATTAAAACAGATATTTAATTATTAATAAATTAGATGAAATTAAGGTTGATCGGTATAAGAAATGCTCTATGAATATGGGTGTACAATATACTCCACTAGGATGAAGTATATTTTATGATACAGTAAGTGAGCATTTTCAAGATGTCCTGTATGTGAAAACTGAGGTTGGGACCATACATCTTTTCAGAATCAACTATTTAAAAAAAGTGTCCTCAATTTTATGTAAAGCTGAAAATAATCTGCTTTTGAAAAAGAAAAAGAGAAGGAAAGTTATTTTTTTAAAAAGTTAAAAATAATATTAGCTTAAGTATATCCTAATTAGCTGCCATTGACTAACATGAGGAGACATATTGAGAGGTTAATGTGTTCCGACATTCTACCACTAGCTCTCCACCTCTGGGTTTCGAGTACTGACCGCAGGTCGGTGGTTTTACACCGGGTACTCTGGCTTTCCTCCACCTCCAAAACCTGCCACGTCCTTAAATGACCCTGGCTGTTAATAGGATGTAAAACAAAAATAAACCAAACCAAACATGGTATCATAAAGTTATTCATGGCCATTAAAATTTGCAGCGATAAACTTCATTAAATTTGTTTTGATCTGAAGCCAGTTAAAGTAATTAGAACTCGAAAGGAACTTGGTTTACAGATCTTTATATACAACACATGACTATAAGAGAAACTACAGGATGTAATAGAAGTGATGTTTGGGATTCTTATTTTACATTCATTCATCCAGTGCCATGACTTAAACTTTTAGTTATTTATTTGTGATAAACATCAACATCTGTTCATGTGACTTTTTAAAATGTGACTAGTCAAGAGTATGAAATGTGTATATATATATACATGTATCTATATTTTTAACGAGGTGTTTTGTGATTGCTTTTCATTGCCAGGCCTGGGAGCTGTTCATTCATTGTGTTACGCAAATAAGCAGGAAAACGGTGCTTCTTAAATTATAGTCAGGTGATGTCATGGGGATTGAAGAACTAAATATGTGGTACTGTATTTGCCGTAATTAGCCCCACACCAGGCACCATTCAGCAGGGGTACATGTATTGCAATTTTATATAGGAGCCCCTTGTAATAGTCAGGGATCACTTTGGGATGAGATTTGGTGATTTTTACCCATATTTTTCCTAAAAATCTCATTAAACTTTCAAATAATATTACTATATATATGGAAAATCTCATTGAAGTTTTACTTATCTCATTAAATCCCTCCAATTCTCCCATAGGTTTTTAGAGCCAGAATTATCTCTGAAAAGTGACAACTGAATTACTGGAATTCTATATTACAGTATGGTAGACCTCCATATGCACATGTTTACAAGAAAAAAATCACAGATATGGGTAACAAGTGACATTTTTTGTCCTTTTTTTAGGCGCCTTGGGCGCTATAGTTATGCAAATACAGAACCTTATTATTACCATAAGATTTACTTTTTAAATTATCCCCCTTTCAGAAAACTACCCGATGACTTCTATTTACAAGTAATCATCATTGTTTAAGAGAGAATATCAAACTAGGAGAAATGAAAAAGAAATATTTCTATAGTAATGTTAGAGATGAATTTGAAGTATTATCTACAGTATTTATTTTGTGAGTTTATAAATCCTTAAAATGTGAAGTTATTATAAACTTTAAGTTTATCTGAAGTATAAACCATGTACTTTGGTTTATGAACTGCTTATTGATTGATGGAAATGATGGAAAATATATACATATTTAGTACATGTAGTTATGGGAGTGATGAAACATATTGCAGTTATGGGATAATGAAACTTATAGTATTTATGGGATGATGAAAGCTATAGTGGTTATAGGGGTAATGCAACCTATACACATGGCAGTTATATACACATATACAGTGTATTCCTCTTTATATCATGTTGCATTTATCAGACAATAACATTATATTAACAGGAATGTGACATTAAGAGAAACATGTTTTCCCACCAAATCTAGTGCATTTTCAATCTCCATAAATAAAATTAAGCTACAATATGAACATAGAAATGAAGATGTTTCAATATATAGGGAACATTATTTCAATTAAATGTAATTTTTGGAGTTGTTTTTATTTTCTATGTAATATTTTGTACAAGTTGTATCTGAAATCAATGGAAATGACATCATTTTCTGGATATTTTATGTGATTGGTTAAAAAAACATGATATTAAGAGGAATTCACCTCAAAATACATGATATTAACCAAATAAAATTACAAAAATCATATAGAGAAAAATGGTGCTTGGGAAAAACATGATATAAAGAGGAATGTGATATTAACAGGGGGGTTATTAAGTGGAATTTCACTGTACTAGTTAATGAGTTAAAGCCCCAATATACGTAACTTCAGGGAAATTTTCGTGATTCTGAAAAATTCTGAAAAAAAATCCAGTTGATAACCTTACAAAAATAAGTCTAAAACGAAGTAAACCTGAGTGGTAACTAACAAGAAACTTTTGACAAAAATTCTACAGAACTGAAAATAATTCAGGTGGGGCCCACTTCAACAACAAACCGAAGGTAGAAGACGGTTCGAAATGGATGCATGTTTACAAATAGCGTGTTTCAACTGCGGCTGTACCGGTAACCGCAGATAATTCACCTTGAATATTGCTAATATCAGTTAATCTTAACTAAATCTATAAATATAATAAGTTATTAGGCTTGATTTTCGCTTCAAGTTTTGCCGAAAGTTACGTATATTGGGTCTTTAATTATTGAGTGATGAAAACTATTCCTTGTTAGTCATTTAAGTAAATGAACCTTCACTATCCAGCTACACAGTCATTTCTGTATTATATTGGCACAGATTAATAAACATCTAACTGATATTTAGATGAAATATATTCATACATACCTGGCTACTTAAAGGCCCAATATACTTAATTTTCGGCAAAACTTAAGCGAAAATCAAGACTAATAACTGATTATATTTATAGATTAAGATTAACTGATATCATCAATATTCGAGATGAATTCTTACGCTGTTACCGATACAGCAGCAGTTGAAACTTGGTTTTTGTTAACACACGTCCATTTTGAACTGTTTTCTATCTTCGGCTTGTTGTTGAAGTGTTATCAACTAAATTTTTTTTCATAATTTTTCACAATCACGAAAAATTTCCTGAAGTTGGGTATATTGGGCCTTTAACATGAAATTCAGTATCAGTTCATTAATCTCTCTAACTTCCATACAAGGTTATTATGTATGTATAAGTACATATATAAGTGTTCAAGTTTATGTTGCTATACTTACAGAGCCGGGCTGGCAGTTGTGGATAGGTTATGGTGTTTCTATGTACATTCAAAGCGTTACTTTAAGTGGTTGCATTCTATCATGTTTTTAAAACTTTGTTTCCTACAGTTTAATATGCTTGAAATTTTAATGTCAGATCAATAAAATTTTGAATATATTTTGCATTTGTCTTATTTTTAATCAAATGATTGCAAGTGATGCCAACTAACAACATTACAATCTTTAAGTAGGATCATACTGCAAAAGTTGACATTTTAGAGTGTAAAAATACTTGGAGTCATTTTTTACTTTTTTTTTCAATACTGTATTATTTTACATATTTGTTCACAATTAAATCAATGTTTTCACATGGAAACAAATTTTTCGTATAATAGTGTTCAAACATGGTATGGCAGGAATTAGATTAGATATTACAAGTCCTTGGTATTATCCCACTCAGTACGAGAATAAAATACCTATACCAATACAATGTACTTGTTATTCATACCTGATATGCATTAGCATTATTACAAACAATTATATATATACTTGAATGATTGTATAGATCAAGTGTATATCATAATACACGATTTCAGAACCACTGACTTTACAAATACTTCAGCACCTTGATCTGTTACAAAAATTTCGCCGATATTTCATTTTAACCCTCGAAAATAAATTTCCAATTACAGTATAAACATAGTGTAAAGAACGGGCTCATTGTTCACTTGTTTCTGGGCCCACAGGCACTTGTGACGAGGAGAATAACCATTTATATATATATATATATATAGATAATATAATGAATAGAACAATTAAAAACTAAATTTTCCAATTTTCTTTTTATGTTATTAATCATCTAACACAAAAATGAAAATCATTGCCAAATTTCAGCTGGATACGTCAAGCGGTTAATTGTAAATTTCACAAAAAATCGACGATCAGACTGAAAAAAACGCTATATATATATTTATAGATTATTCTCTTGGCTACAAGTGCCTGTGTCTGGGCCAGCAAGACATTTGGTCTAGTGGTGTCTATTTCAACAGAAACTTTGCCGTTGTTCAGGACGATGAGTAGAACTCTGGAGAAAGCATCCTTCACAGCCCTCTGATAGGACAGCTTCTTAGCCTTACAGAAAGCCTTATAAGCTTGGCCCTACTCGCGAGATCTGCCAAAGTAACGACCTACCGGTATATGTATTTTATATGAAGGAGATCCGTAGTTTGATACCCTTAAATCTTTGTCGCTGGCCGGCCATTTAGCTAACGCACATTTTACATTGTAATTCTAGGTTTAAATAGAACAATATATACATATGTAGCTGCGGACGAATGCACCCTTACAAATTAAAGCCCTAACAGACTTTGGTGTTCCTCAGATCCTACCCAGAGATAATAGTGGCAAGTACCCGCTTAATTAAGAATACGTCTGTACCTATCCAATATTAATTAAATGGTCGGTGACAAATACCATTAACGTACAACGCGAGGAACTACAGAAGTGCATTACATGAAGAAGTCCTTTGAAGACCGAATCACCGCCGACGGATTCCTTTGTAAGCTAATGAAATACTTATCTCTGTGCTGAATATATAGCCGGACTGGGGTCGAGGTAAGTTATTATTTATTAGGACTGTGAGTGTAACTGTGCAACCTATGCAGTTTATCTGAAGAATTGGATATGTAATTTCAAACTTAAATGTAGATAATATGTTCAGTTTTCGATAGTATATATGTAATGTATATAACACTGGTCATTGTATACCAAATTCGAATGGCATTCATTTAAACTGTAAATGACATAAACCATGTGTTGACGTCATCCTTATTATGACGTCATAACATGGTGATGTTTTTTTTACCATCGATATTTCATTGGATACAATCGTTCTAGACACGATGTACTTTAGCAATAAACAGCATTCAGTTCCGTGTTATGGTCCTATAACAGAAAACAGGATTGCAGACAAAATGAACAAGGCGTTGGAGCGTTATATTGTTATAAATTTGTACAATTGTAAGTTGTAATTGATATGAAAATACTCCAAAATGGTATTTTTAAAGAAATGGCATTTACAGTGTTATGAAAGACAGCTCTGCAAACAAACACAATGAGCATTCACGCGAACTGAGTGTCCATAATTATAAAGGATTGTACGAAAGCCACACGAGAATAGCAGCCTTATCATTTAGAATAAGACACAGTCGACTTAACTTTATGAATTAAACTGCACCATACAGCTGTTTCGTCCCCCTAGGACTCGACAGAGACGATGCTAAACAAGGGCATCACACATAAAGCCTAGAAGGCGACTGGGGAAACAAAAACAGCCGAAATGTCCAAATACATACATTGTACAGGGAGATGCACTAGCTCCATAATTTAATAAATTTCGATATTTTCAAAAACTGAAGAATTTCAAATGAATATAATGTACATGTGTATCAGGCATGGGGTTATTAAAAATGTAATGGTATACAATGCAATGCGTTATATTTTTTTTTCAATAACTTGAATGAAATGTGTAACTGAAGGTAAATTTAATTACATATTGTATATATTCTGAACCGTGGCATTATTCAAATTAATTAAAACGTGACATACAGGTTACGTTAAATCCCGGGGACTTAAAGTTCACTAGGACCTGCATAATTTAGGATAATATAAGCAGTAGACCAATTGCGCTGAACTTATCTTTAAAACTTCATTTAAGTCATCTTCGGAAATACACAAATGGGGAGTTTTCATAGGCACCACAGGAACTATCGGAAACCCTCGGTACACTTCTATGCAAGCGTCAGAGAAGCGTACCGTGGGTTTCCGACGATGCATTTAAGTCTTAATAGCGAAAATGGACGGACTCAATCTTAGTCTCTAAGCATCGGTGCTCGGCATGAGTCACAAAGAAGAAAGATAACGTGTTTTACACAGATCTCTAGTTTTATATCGATGTTAAGGACTTGACTGCAGATGTCTACATAAACTTCGTTATCTCGAACTTGTATAAATCGAAGACTTTGTTTAATTCGAAGTATCTTGTCTGTGTCTCCGAATCTTTCAGAAGCATGTATGTGAATCTTAACAAATTGAAAAAGGAAATGTCGTCTGTAGGATTTGTCTTCTGTCAGATGAAGGAACTTTAAAAGTCCATTTTTTGTATCTGTATCTGAGTCCTTGTTATAGCGAATCACTTGCATGTGTTTAAAGTTCAGCTTCGTCCCTACTATTGGTCCAAAAATGACGGTATGCTTTCAATGGTCTACCAAATTTCTGATGCAGGTTCGACAGCACTACAAATATTTATCGTTATCTAATTATATCCTGGCTACATAATTTTTATATATTGTATTTATTGTATTTATTGAGGCACGGTGGTCTAGTGTTAGGACGCCGGCGCGGGCTGGTGATCGAAAGGGTTGCGAGTTTGAGTCCCAGCCAATCCTTGAACAAGATACTTTACTCTGCTTGACCCAGTCTGCTGTAAATGAGTACATGGTTGGGCAGTGCTAGAAGTTGAATGCTAGCTGTGAGCGCCAAAATGGCAGCACCGGTTTTATACTCCCCAGGAAATTATGAACGATAATGGCTGGTTGCTAAGGCCATTTAACCTAGGATAATAATTTGTGAACCGTTTAAGACGACGTATAGGTTGTGATAAAGCGGAATATCAGAACCTCGAATTATCATTATTTTTTATTATCAATTATCTATCTATGGACTGTAAAAAAGCTTTTGAGTGACTTATGCTTGCTAGATAGGGCGCCATATTAAATATTGTATGCTATATGTTCCAGTCTGGTTGTTTACACATTTTGTTTAAAATGTAACATTTTTTTATCTTCTAATTGACAGAAACAAAATGGTGCCCATGGAAGCTCAAAATCACTTTGCAAACATCAGATACATCATGACTGTACACAGGCTGAAACGGTAAGGACACACTGAAATAAATTTAGGATAATTTATGTTTGTCTTCTATATCATTTAATCGCCACCTGTATTCATGCATATTCATGGTATGTTCTATATGATGGTGTACCTTCCGTTATGCTATCTTCGATAACTATGTATCACATACAGGTACCTGGGGAAATATATTACAGTGAAATAGTTACTTTTCTACCACAATACCATGTGTTATTCCACTCCGAGGCCATTTTATAAACGTGCTGACTGTTGGATAAATATATGTTATATACCACTAGTGGAATATGACCTTCCAGACTTTTGATTGGTTGAGAAGTTGAACTTTGACAGGAAATCACGTGGGTCAATGCAACGTGCAAATATTCCGCAATTCGCAGCAAAACAACACTGCCACTGCAACTTAATATCATTGTGGTAGAAACAGGTCACACGACTCGCGGTTATTGAATATGGAATTTATTTCACTGTCGTGTAACTTTAAAAAAATAATCAACTCGAGTGAAATAAATTCCATATCCAGCAACCTGTGTGTAACCTCTATTTACTAAATACCCGCAGAGGTGTAATATACATAGTCTTCTGATAGATTTGTGCCCAAGCATACTTTCTTATTCCGGCTATAATTTATATTGAAAGCAATCTCATTTTGTCAAAGTTTTTAAACAAACTTGAATAGACATGAAACCAAATAATGTTTTCAATATTGAAATTGACGTTTTGAGTTTCAAGAAAGCTGCCTTTCGCACAGAATACATGCATGCTTGTGCTTTAAAACGGTTTCATATGAAATTAGCTAGAGTCGATCAACCATTTAAATACAAATATAGCATATCTTATGAATCTGATTCAGTACCATATGAACTTATATGTATCAAGAATTCTAGTCTAATTATATAAATGCTTACTATTGCTTGCCTAATACAAATATTGCACTGGCTAGCGCACTTGCCTTTCACCAAGGCGGCCGGAGTTCGATTCCCGACCAGACGCGAAAAAGGTATGCGGTCACCTGCCCGACCACGCGGATTTTTCTCCAGGTACTCCGGTTTCCTCTCACAATAAGACACATTGAGCGCTAACATCTGCGCTAACAAGAGTGATAAATATAAGTTAGATTACATGTTTCATAATTGTTGTAGAATAAATAAAATGTATTTTATATATTGCTGACATTCTTTGTTCCAGGTTGTTCGCATGCAGTGTCGTAGTAATGGTTCTCGTATTCCTGTATGTAGAGCATGTGAGATATGAAAGAAAACAACCAGACACTACACCTAAACGTCTACATCGAACGCCTAAGAATACTTCAATCGAGGTATACTTCTATAACAGACCGTCCGATTTCAGCCTCAATGTGTTCAAAGACTGTGACTACGCCTGTCATATGATTGATAAAGGGGACTATAACAAAAGCTACGCTGTCGTATTCCATTCCGCTACGCTATATAACGAGAAACCTCTGCGGAAACAAAATGACCATATATGGGTGTTTTACACCCTGGAGCCGCCCCATCGTCATCCATCAGCATATAAACTTAAACGATGGAAAGGCTTGTTCAACTGGACAATCGGCTACAGAAGAGATGCGGATATTTTGAATACGTATGGGAGAGTTGTCACGTTATCTACTGACAGACAGAAGGAAATAAAACAGAAAGAAAGTGTTATGATAAGATGGAAAGAAAAGAATGAGCAAGCCGCGTGGTTTGTTTCTAATTGTGTTGACGAGGCGAGACGAGGTGATTTTGTGCGCATGCTCCAAAAACATATATACGTCGATGTTTACGGTAAATGTGGATCACTGAAATGTTCAAAATCAAAGGATTCTGAGTGTCAGCGAATGCTAAAGGAAAAATATAAATATTACATGGCTTTGGAAAGTGAATTCTGCCGGGACTACGTAACGGAAAAGATTTTCAAGATTTACTGGGACAATACTGGTGCTATACCTATAGGTAGAGGTGGTGCTAACTATAGTATGTACTTGCCACCTAATTCGCATATCAGTACAGAAAAGTTCAACTCCGTCAAGGAACTAGGGCAACGAATGACCTCGCTGTCTAAAGACGCGACCAAATCTGCGGACTACTTTCAGTGGCGGAAGCATTACTATATGCAATCTATGGGACAAGAGCCGTTTTGTGAATTGTGTAGAAAACTACACGATCCAATGAAATATCAACGCGTGTATAATGATATAAACAAGTGGTTAAGAGGTACAAGTGCTGTTGAAATATGTAAACTGCGAAATGATATACATTAAAATGTTGCCATACCAACTTGTGATTCGATTTTCTTTTCTTTGATTTTATTATGATATGAACTTTAAAAAAATATTACAACAGTTATGAAACAAGATATTTCAGCTAATATTAATCGTTTTTGTTTGCCTTGATGTTATCTCAAGGGGGTCCTTTTGTGGCAGGAAACCGGAGCACCCGAAAGAAACAAACGTCTTCGAGCTGGTGGCACAAGAAAATCGCGTCTATAAGGGGTCTTTGTCCACTACAGACAAAGTAGTGTGTAATTCTACTGTATTTCTGACGCACATTGCAGCCCTATCTTCAGTTCTGTGTTAACACGGCTGAGTAATAATTATAAAATAGTATACAACATTTTATATTGCCCCCTATCTAGCTAGCATAAGCCACTCTGAAGCGCGTACAGTACATAGATAAACACTTAACATACAATTCTGAGGAGTTCGCATGAGCTGACTTATCATGCTCTAACTACTTGTCCTATACCAACTGGCTAATATCTCCCTATGTGTGTATGTATGCATGTGTTCTGGAGATGAGTTGTGTGGACAGGAGAAAAACACACTCTCTGAATGTTCCATGCGTATGACAATTTCGGGGAGGAAGGGTACTATAATTAACAAATCAATTCCGTTAGTTAGAATACCTGGTAACAGAATAATGAAAGAAGTCAAATGCAGTTGTAGACATGTTGTATTTCATTTTCTTTTTCAATTTTCATTTTCAATAATATCAGAAATACCAAAAGTATATTTTTTTCTTTCCTAGAGAGAGGATTTAATTCATTTTCATGAGAAATGACTTTAAATTTTGCATAAAATATCATTAGAGTTTCACTTATGGCCAGTTATATTGAATATATCTGTAACAGTATCAGTACATATCGGAGAGTTTTCACTCCCGATCAACCATGCGTGGATACTGCCATACAGCCTGTGGTATTTCGTGCTATGATCCGCTACATGGAGTCGCCTACACAGTTCACAGAAGGAGTTCTCCGAGTCGATCATATCCGTACTGGCGTAAAAACGTTTCCATTTGAAGAAATTGTCAAATAAGTCGTAGTCGCTTGATATTGTATTCAAATGTGAACCCAGGGACTGTATAGATAGAAAGTCACGTGTCGTGACGTAACTTCCGGGGGGGAGATACAGAGAAACGTTGGCTCCACTTCGAGAAACAGGTATTAAATCAATGTAATGTGAGTAAAGATTGAAGCTTTTTTCCGTGATGTAATCTTTACATAATGAATTCTCAAAACTAAGGTAAAATTTATACCACTTTTTCATGAATTTTTCACAAAGGCTTTTCAAACGTCTCCAGCATAAAAACCTGCCACACTCTCCAAACGTATCAATATTTATATAACGACCAAGGCGTAGACCGTACTGTTGTCGCATTGAGGATGTCTTACATTTCGACACAAACCAAACAGCGTCATTTTCTTTAGCCTTCCATGCCTTTGATGTTATGCGATTTGCTGTCGTCTGCTCATTTCTTTTCATATCAAATAGTGAACCACTTCTCTTTTGTGTAACAAACATGGCATATGGACTAAATATATCTGCATCTCGTCGGTATCCCAACGTCCAGTTGAAGAGATTGTTCCACGATGACCACACATTATGATGGTTTTTAGGGGATTCCATTGAGTGAAATATCCATATTTGGCCTTGCCGTTTTTCTTCTGGAAAGGTTTTAATATCTGGTGCGTGGAATATGATAGCAGTATCTTTATCTAGTTGTGATATGTGCTTCCCCGTGGTAAGGGAACATGGATTTTCACAGCTTTTGAATAAATCCGTTTTAAGCCAGCCAGGCGGATTATAATAGTGGACACGTTTCCATTTTATGGTGTTATTATACGAGGATGTATTCCTCCAATCATATGACGGTCTGTTGTCGTCACTGCTGACGTCTATGCTCACTTCCGGTGACGTCATTTCATTTTTCCGGAAGTGCATGGACAGATACGGAACTGCATACAGGACGGGTCCCATGAATAGGATCAGAATGAAGGAAATGAAGTAGAGTCTAAATCTGAAAACGGACATTATTTTGAAAAAATAAGTTTACGTAAGTAATACTGTATTTAGCAAATATATAAAAGAAATGTTGAAGCAAAGAAATATTTGAATTAGAATATCAACAGCGATATTTCTTGGTCTAGGCATTATTTGATGTTCCTGTTCTTTAAAATGCAAATGCTCACGTGGCAAGTTTGATACAGAAAATATCACACCATTTTCTTATAATGATATATCTCAGAACTTCAGCATATATAACAACCGTGTCATATATAAAGAAGTTCACATGAAAATTAACATTCGTTCTAGTAATGAACAAGTCGCACAAGTCGTCACATACAAATCATAAAAATCATGAAAACACTCACATCTACACAGGGATGATACTGAACCGCCAACAAAACTAAAATCAAACTAAAAATCGATTAAACCAGGGGCAAACTATGAACAAAGGAAAGATTTATATGGAGACTCTCGTAAAAGCACAAGAGAATAAGACCAGAAGAGTAAGCGTCTTCTGCTTCATCGACGACACCCGCCATGTAAATCTTGATCACATCCAAGTAAGCATCAATCCTCAAAATGAGAACTGAGTCATCATTGTCGATCACAACAAGTAAGCACACTTATAAGCAAATTCAAAAACTCAAAGATGTTTTTAAAGTTAGGTCTATGGTTGTTTGACGATTCAATACTCTTTTTTTTCTTGCAAACGATAAAATGTCCTCCATGTGAATGATAAAATACCGTTGATAAACTGGGTATGTTTTGTAATACGGTTTGATCTTGTATTTAAGTACTTAACCTAGACTTACGTTGGGACAGTGCAACATCGATAACCTCTGTTGGACGTCAGAACTCGAGGCTTTGTACCTGGAAAGAACATAGCTGTGATATTATACAAGACGACGAGATCAACCTTCCCACCAACACACACTGTCTAATGGAGAAACATATATTGAGATATCCAGCTATATCAAAGCTATCTACATGTAGATTGTTTCACGATGCTTTGCAAGGCAATCATATAATAACAAGCAGTAGACACGTACATCGTTCAAATTCTTTTTATTTATTTTGGTTCAACAGCAGCCACGACATCCTGGTTATCCAGGGGTTACGCTCACCTTCGCTCTCTACACCCCTGGAATCATACTCAATATCCAGGGGTTACGCTCACCTTCGCTCTCTACAACCCTGGAATCATACTCACTATCCAGGGGTTACGCTCACCTTCGCTCTCTACACCCCTGGAATCAAACTCAATATCCAGAGGTTACGCTCACTTCGCTCTCTACACCCCTGGAATCATACTCAATATCCAGGGGTTACGCTAACCTTCGCTCTCTACACTCCTGTAATATGGCAAAGCTGAAGGCTCGCTTTGTTAAAGAGGCAAGAAGACTGGTTCGACCCTTTGATGTACGTCAAAATAATCTTGGGGTCACATAACGGTAAATTGACATGCTTTTAAATCGGTTGCGGCTACTTTGTAATCTTCAAAAGACAAGCATTCAGCCTAGCGATTGGGCAGCTTTTTTGCCTGAACTTTCCTTCAGTTTTGCCATGACATATTCCAGGGGTGTAGAGAGCGAAGGTGAGCGTAACCCCTGGATATCGAGGATGTAGCCATGAAAACCCCGACTACATTTATGCACAACAAACTCTTCATGTTAAATATCGTATACTCTTACGAAGTATGATCTCTAGGACTCTGATGTGCAGCATATTTCAATTATATATAATAATGATATGTTCAATGTACTTGCTTATATCAATGTCGGTGTTTGTACTCACTTTTTGATAGTCTTGTCATGTCCCGTGTCTGTGTGTGGCTGTACGTTGGTGGAAGGAATGTTAACTGTGTTAGCGTAATGGTATGTATAAAACGGCTAACACAATGTGAGGTATTGTTTAATCTGTAATTTAACCAACCGACTAATTAAAAAGACCGTACATGCGTGTGTGTTGTCGACAAAGTTTTTTTTTAAGTCATTGCTTCTTGTGTATATATCAACATACATCGATACTATGCTTGTTATTTAAGAACATGAAGCAAACTAAAAAAATATATAAATGAAAATCAAACTTAAAAATAACCCACAAAAAAAAACGAAAAAAAAACAATAACCCCCCCCCCCCCCCCCCAAAAAAAAACCCAAACAAACACAAAACAACAACAAAAAACAAACAAATAAAAATACAACAATGAAAATAGATACAAAAATTAATCATCCTACTATCACTTACCAGGAATCAATATCTATATATCAAAAGAGTATAGACTGGACAATTGTTTGTATTCAACAACGGAATAATAATTCATATTTTCTTCTGCATATCGGCGTATACTGATACTATATTTGATATTAAGAACATAATTGAAGCACAATTACAAAAAAAATAGTTTGCAGAAAATGATTCGTATGTTACACCGCTGACAAAGACATCAATGTATATACATTGCGTATACTGTAAACTCACTTATTTTCGCGGCGACTTAATTTCGCGTTTTTATATGAAACGACTATTACACGCCGATTTAGTTTCGCGATAAATGCGGTCATTAATCAGATGTACAGTACATTAATTAAAGCATTCCTACATTTGGCATACCTCTGATTGAAACTATTTTGCGGCAATTATTTTCGCGAATTTCAATCAACTGCGAAATACGCGAAAATTAATCGCACGCGAAAGTAAGTTGGTTTACAGTATGTCCAAAAGTATATGATCGTTGCAGTAAAAGCGACAGTACGGAAACACAATTTGTCACATTTTCTAGGCCATAATTCCCTTAATCAAGACACACAAAAACACGTTTCATCACATAAACGGAATATACATCAAAATGAAACAAAGTTATCAGTATAATTTAATTTTGCCTATTCCCGCAAAGGTAAACTTTTTCAGGTTATATTGTATAACCTCAAAAATCAGACAACGCAAAAAGAGATGACGTCATATACCGCCATGTTTGGCGCGGTATTTTGTAATCAAACTTCTGATTGGTTGAAGTTGTTTTGCGGTGAAATTTATGCACATGATTGTGTAATTTGCAAATCCATTCGATTTTGGTTATAGTTGATACGAAATCATTGTATAAGACGTATGTCTCATATATGTATCTTCGGAAATGAAATTATAAGGAATAACCACAATATTTTTTAGGGTTATACGGTATATACCGTATAACCCTAAAACATATTGTGGTTATTCCTTAAATAAATGAACAATTTTGCCGAAATCCCTTCAGCCGACTCTATGGCGAAGGTCCCATTAAATCACCAAAAAACACACCATAATGTATATATAATTTATTTACATATATTTTTTCAAACGTTTTATTTTATTTTAAATAAAATTATTATTTAAAAATATACAACTTTGATATAACGCCCTATCAAGCTAACATAAACTAAGTGCTTTAATTTGATGGATTTCCTAGCCATGCCATCCAATTACATTGTAATATGATAACCAGTACCTACCCATAGATATAGTTTTATTACAGTCCGGAATTCTATCGCGTTGTGTAAACCTTTAAGCACTATCTAATTACAGTTCGTTTGATCTATAATCACACAAGACATGAATGAACATATCGAGTAGCTATACCGGACCTATTGATAAATTTAAAGATTTATTGTCAAGGCCAGTATATGACATGAGCAAACATAATGGGAACTATATACGTATTTCTGCGTTAGTTAAAATGGCTACCATGTCTTCCACTTGCAGTATATATAACACTGGTATATGGCCTTCCGGAGTATACAGTACTGCACGGTATCTGACCACCCCTGTTAGTTGTTACTAGTATGATACAGTTTTGTATTGAACGTACTTATTGGAATCTATTTTCCATTTTTGAAATTAGGTGATATTGAAGTGTGTATGGAATGCCAGAACAATGAAACAGAATTCCAACATGGCGCGCTGTGGTCGTCATTTGTCAAGATTATGGCTGAAATGCAAATTAATCAGGTAAGTTATGCAGTTTTTTTCATTCTCTAAGTATTCATGTAAACCTTTGATTTAATTAAGAATTTGTGTTTAAGATTAAACCAACAATAGAACAAGGGAATTTCCATAATAAAGAAATGAATTTTTGATACGAAATTAATATTATTGCTATAGACTTAGAGGCATAATAATGCTTGTGTCCATTGAACATGTATATCTTATTAAATCATATTAAAGATATATACTTATAAGTATATATCTTTAATATGATTTAATATGATATACATGTATAATAAACGCAAGAATTATTAGTATATATCTTTAATATGATTTAATAAGATATACATGTACAATAAACACAAGCATTATTATACCTCTAAGTCTATAGCAATAATAAGTACATAAACTTAATAATAAATATGATTACATATTAAATTATTGATATATCGATGTAATTTTTAAAATATTATGATATTGAGTTACATCGTGTCATTTGTATATTATTAGTCTACTCCATATTGTACAAATACAGTCGTACCTCGATATCTCGAACTCGAAAACCCTATTTAATATTTTGTCGATTTCGGTCATACTTCACACTAAGTTCTTGAATTTATCTTACTCAAAAACACAGATAATTCAAAGGCAATTAATACTGCCGGAGTACTACCGCTACAGTCTAGTCAATGTAATTATCGTTACCGGTTTATCGGTTATCTCCCTTAGTGCGCTATTTCAATGGATGAAGATAGTCTAACGTATAGCTTTCCCCCCAATATAGTATATATATACATTCAAAACGATTTTGAACTTCCTCCTATAATATAAAACTACCACAGGGGACTGTATCAAGCTATATGCCTCCCCTTTAATAAAATAAAGCTACCACAAGTGACTGGAGCATGCTCCTTGCCTCCCCTATTATAATATAAAGCTACCACAGGGGAGTGTAACATGCTCTTTGCCTCCCTTATTATAATATAAAGCTACCACAGGGGACGGTATCATGCTCTTTGCCTCCCTTATTATAATATAAAGCTACCACAGGGGACGGTATCATGCTCTTTGCCTCCCTTATTATAATATAAAGCTACCACAGGGGACGGTATCATGCTCTTTGCCTCCCTTATTATAATATATTTACACCTCTCCCTTCTTGTGCTTAGTAAACTCTGACTGTGAATAGACTATATTAGCGTATACGCAGTGAAAAAAGGCTCGGCGGATTAATATTTGTTCAAATATGGACCATATATTGAATCAATTTCGTGTGATTAAACAAGAAATAGTTTCTAGCAAACTTTTGATTCGTAATGATACGCATTCGAAACTCTTTGACGGGAACGTAAACACGGCGGCGCCCTGCAGTTGTGACGTCTGACGTCGGACCGCGTCACAACCAGATCACTGTGTCAATGCGTGTACATAAAGATCGTTATAAATAAAGAAATAAATTCGACTAGATAGAAATATTATTTAATAACAAATTTACATACGATGTTACGAAGAAAAATAGTGTTGTTCACAGTGTATTTTCTAAATCAACCAACATATTGATGAAATCCAATGGGACTATATTAACTTAGCAGCCACGGCCATCGTAGTTACCATCTTAGCAACCCGCTTCGAATGTTTTTTTCTTCATATAGCACTTGAAAATTAATAATGGTGTAAATATAAGGATTGTACCTTATTTTGACTGCGTATACGGTAGTATGCCCGCAGTTGGCATCGAACATATTCACTATGGCGCGCTAACGCGAACCATAGAATATGTTCGTTGCCAACTGCGGGCATACTACCGTATACGCAGTCAAAATGAGGTACAATCCTTATATAAAGCTACCACAGGGGACGGTATCATGCTCTTTTCCTCCCTTATTATAATATAAAGCTACCACAGGGGACGGTATCATGCTCTTTGCCTCCCCTATTACAAATGTATAATCTAAAGTTATCCCTGAAAATTTAAGACAGGTGACGAAGCAATGAGAAAAATGTTAACTGCTTTTGACGAAAAAGAACAAGTTTCCTCAGGTGTCAACCAGGCATACAGTTGATTTCCAAGTTAAATTAAAAGAGAAATGGAGGCTGAGCTACCAAAATTGAGCGTAAGAAATGAAACTGGTACTATAAACACTACACTTCGACGTAAACCTTATTGGACTGACGAGTTACAGAACTTGATTCACAAAAATAATAAATGTGAAAGGTTATGGTTAAGCGAACACTGACGTCTAATTACATTAATTATTGTATTTTGTTAACGCATTACTTAGACGCGAGAAACGGAGATTTCAAAAAATCAAAAAGGACGAACTACTTGTCATGTGTAGCAATTCTCCAAATGCTTTCTGGAATAAGATACTTTTTAATAGGCCAGCTAGGTATGCAAAAAGACCGACAGAGTACCACCATACCAAATAGAATGAGAGATGTAAATGGCAATATTACGGGAAACTCTTAGGCTAGTGAATCTCTAAAGGTGTGGTACGACACCTTCCAAGACCTTCAAAGTTCTGACATGGTGACGTGACTGACGTCATAAAAGACAATGAGAGATGTTAGGAACCAAAATTGATATTGATAGCAGTCTATCAAATCTACCGATATCACGTCAGGATGTTGAAGATTCTGTTAATCGTGCTAAGTTTCACCAAGTGGCTGGCATAGAAAATATACAGAGCAATGTCCTCAGAAATCCAGCTGGTATTGTATAATATAAAACTACCACATAGAACTGTACCATGCTCTTTGCCTTTCCTATAACAAAAAACTACCACAGGGGTCTGTAGTACATACCGGTTACCTTTCGTCGAGGTCTATTTTTATAGATCGGGGTTCTCTCCGACCCGTTTCTTATGTTGTCTTCTCTGGTAAAAGTATGGGCTTTGTCTTCCCTTTTCTCTTTTCTTGTTCCCTGTTGTTTTTGTCTTCCCTGTAACAAAATCTTCCATAGGGTCTGTAGTACATGTATGGCCTTTGCCTCCCTGTTATAACAAAAAGCTACCACAGGGGACGGTAGCATGCCCTTTGACTCCCATATAATATTACTATTAATATTACGATACAACTGGGGACATAGCATGATATTTGCATCCCATATAATACTATATATCTACAGGTTGATGACACTATGGTCAAGTTTTATGGTCGCCATCTTGATCTCGTCGAGAAATATTCTGTAACTTTGTGTGATATGAAGATGGACGTTTTTCAGTTTGCTTATAGGTGTGCTTACTTGTTGTGATTGACAATGATGACTCGATTCTAATTTTGAGGATTGATGCTTACTTGGATATGACCAAGACTTACATGGCAATTTACACGTGTCGTCGATGAAGCAGAAGACGCTTACTCTTCCGGAACACACTGGTCTTATTTTCTTGTGCTTTTACGAGAGTATCCATGTAAATCTTTCCTTTTTTCCTATATTTCCTTTAGTTTAATTGAGCTTGAGTTGGGATTATGGTATGGTCGATGCTTTGGTATTTTTTGTTGTTTTTTTCTACATAAGAAGACAGTTGCACGATAATGTCAGTCCCTATAACTTATCACAGAGGATTGAAGCATGCTCTTGGCATCCCTTATAGATTAAAACACCACGGGGTATGGCGTGTAACACGTGGCAATATTATAACATCTTCGGATGTCTACCAATTTATAATATAAATGTGGACATTTTTACTTAGTTAATATGCTGTGATATTGACCAGAAGGAAAGATATAGAATGATCATAAGGCGACATATTCCAGGGGTGTAGAGAGCGTAGGTGAGCGTAACTCCTAGATATCGAGGATGGCAATGCTGTTACAGTTTCGATTCTGTATACCCTGGTAGTTTGTATTTTGATTGATTTATCTGTATTTTGATTGATTTATCTGTTTTTTTGATTGATTTATCTGTATTTTGATTGTATTTTGATTGATTTATCTGTATTTTGATTGATTTATCTGTATTTTGATTGATTTATCTGTATTTTGATCGTATTTTGATTGATTTATCTGTATTTTGATTGATTTATCTGTATTTTGATCGTATTTTGATTGATTTATCTTTATTTTGATTGATTTATCTGTATTTTGATTGTATTTTGATTGATTTATCTTTATTTTGATTGTATTTTGATTGATTTATCTGTATTTTGATTGATTTATCTGTATTTTGATTGTATTCTGATTGATTTATCTGTATTTTCATTAATTTATCTGTATTTAATTGTATTTTGATTGATTTATCCGTCTTTTGATTGTATTTTGATTGATTTATCTGTATTTATTAAATTGTATTTTGATTGATTGACTTATCTATATTTTTGTTGATTTATCTGTATTTTTATTGACTTATCTTATATTTTTTTTTCTTTTCAGAGTTGGTCCCCTGCTGATGTGTTTTACCATTTGCTGTGCCGTCACTGTTCTCCTTTATCTTGCCTTTCATGTAGCTTTGCATGAAAACCACGTGTCTGACTATATTTTGCCCAAATCGGCCGTCCAACAAAATAACAATATGGTGCCGTCAATGAGTATAAAAGCTCCCAAAGTACACAGCAAGCCTTCTAGAGCTTCAGAATTGCGAGTAGAAACATCAAGTGAAAATATTCATATAAAACGAATACCTAAACTCAACCTGGTCTCCTTGCCCACGGAAAGTCTACCGATAGAACAGTCGTCAATGTTTGTAAAGACTCCCGGAGAAAGTCCTATAGACACTTGTAACCCTAGGGGAGCTTCACAGACCAACGGTTCAAGCGTCAATGGGACGTGTATTCGCATTCATTACTACAACCCTCCAGTATGGATTACGTCGAAAGCATTAGAACATTGCAACTACAGGTGCTATTTCACATCCGGAAGTAACTACCAATCTGCACCTGCTGTTATATTCCATACATCAGATACTGTTAGATCTCCGCCGAAGAAGACGCCCGGACAAATTTGGATATTTCATTCTTTGGAAGCACCGGGAAATAGCAAGACTGATTTTAGGCATTGGAAAAGACGGTTCAATTGGACATACACATACCGGCGTGATTCTGATATCATTCAGCCTTTTGTTAAACTCCATTTCCGAGATGTCGAGTTGGATATCGATAACTTCATGAAAAGTGTTCCGTTGCTATGGCAAAATAAGTCACGTGGTGCGGCTTGGTTTGTTTCTCGTTGTCAAGTGCAAAGTAACCGAGGTGTATACGCTAAGCTGTTGTCGAAACTTGTCAATGTTGATATTTTTGGGAAGTGTGGCAATATGAAATGTCCGTCTACAGAATGGCGTGACTGTAATATGATGTTAAACAAGCTATATAAATATTATCTATCGTTCGAAAACACTTTATGTGTGGATTACAATACTGAGAAGGTATTTAACCACTTTGTGGACATGTCGTATGTTGTACCTGTTATAAGGGGTCGAAGTAACCTAACCATGTACCTTCCCCCGGGATCTTATATTAACACAAACGATTTCAAATCCGTGTCCGATCTCGCATCTTTTATGACGTCATTAGCTGCGAACCAAACAGCTGTTGATCAATACTTCTCATGGTGGAAGAAATTTTACTTTACCCGATCCGGTTCAAGCGGCATTTGCGAGATATGTAGACGCCTGCACCACGCAAACGGCTATCGTCGTTTATATGAGGACGTCGGGTCGTGGTTTAAAGGCTCAGAAATCAGGCATAATATGATGTGTAAACACCCTAGAGATATCAAATAAAATGATTCCATCACTTATTGTGTGGTTTACTGAAATACAAAATTGTTTTGATAATTTCCTCTTCCTCTGTAACAGAACACGTTTGATACAAGTGTTCGTTGCTTTTAGTTTATTCTACAGTTTGTACTTTTCAGGGGCCGCGGTGGCCGAGTCGTTAAGGTGTCCCGATATTCTAACACTAACCCTCCGTCTCTGGGTTGCGAATTCGAGACCCACGTGGTGCAGTTGCCAGCTACTGGCCATAAGTCGGTGTTTTTTCTCAAGCTACTCTGGCTTTCCTCCACCTCTAAAACCTGGCACGACTTTAAATGACCCTGGCTGTTATTAGGACGTACACAAAACAAACAGAACTAAATCAATTCTACTTTCCAGGTGAGATGGGATGTCATTTGCATGGAGTCTGTCAGAATGTGTGTATCTGTTCTTGTCGAGGTCAGATTTATACGATTAACTTTGCCCCTATCCACTATGATCATAATTTTGTATCATTTTGAACTGGCTTCCTGTTTCATATCATAATTTATTACACTTTGATTGGATAGACGTGCCTGTTATTGAATGAATTATTGACCTTAGCCTAAGACCCCTCCCTTGAGCTATATAGTGTTACACCTTCAGGTCAAGGATCGACAAAGGAACAAAAAGGAGGCGACTGACGTGAGAACCAACTCCAGAACTTGGGTTTTAATATTGTGCCTTGTACTTCGATATGGGCACAGAAATGTGCAAACTAAGTACGCCACTTCTGGTTTTAACGTTGAGCGTGATGAAGGAAATGGGTTCTATACCCGATTATGGTAAGAACTGGTCCATCTATTGCTAATATGAAGTGATCGGGATGAATGGTCTGCTGGGTACCTTCAGCAAGGTGTTTCAGTTTTTACGTTTTATAAAACACTGGTGTCATTTCAGGGCGTCCTCGATGTATGTGGTGTGGTTGCACTTTTTAAATTCGTGTGTATTTGTGAAGCTACGATATGTTCGCGAAACCTCCTTCCGATAGTTTTTCGATTTAAAGTGCTACCAAATTGAAGTATACTGTCGAAGGCCCCAAGCAAAACACTCGACCCAGTCACATTATACTGACAACAGATGAACCAGCCGTTCCACTCCCATAGATCTTGAAAACACATACATGTTCACGCTTATACGACGCAGATGGATGCACGTCAATAAATTAACTATAAAACGGATGAGCGAAAACCACTTAAAAACTCTACATTTACATACATGTAGTATTGCATATCTACAGACAAAAATAATTTATTCCGCCAACCTATAGTGTGTTTATAGAGATCCACAAAAAAGTGGGCCGGTTCTTAATCGAGATGAGGGGGCTCACAGACTCTCGCACATCTATGACCAAGTCTTAAACAAAGAGTAGCTGAATCAAGCCATTTCGGTACAACATTTACTATTGTACATGCGCCTAACAGCGAAGTGAACGATTCTTCGTTACATGTACCAACTTGTACACAATTTTCACCTCAGTGTGCAAACGCTTTGCTGGTCAATTGTCTGATGAATGTGACAGAGTACATATCGTACTAGTCATCGAAACGTCATATAAACATTTATTGGTTGTATTAACTAATCTTAACATAAATCATACTTTCCAACCCGAAGAAAATGTTTACAAACATTGTCATTATGACTTATTAAACATTAAAAGTAAATCTTCACTCATCGATAAAACTAATAGGTAATGTTGCATATTAGACAAAAAACAACGAAAGAATAAGCATGTTTTTATATTCTATCAATAAGCTTAACTACTGGCCACAAAACATAAGAGTTTGAATGTTATTTAGTGTTAGAAAAAACAAACTTCAATGAAAATTGCTCAGAATGTCTGTCTCTCCTTCAGCTTTCAGAAAGAAAATAAAAGACAAAATATGTAAGAAAATCCTGGATATTGGTTCTTCTTTAGAAGTATCACAATGTATGCATGTATTGTGCTCACAATTTTAACAATACATGTATTTTTATTTTAAACAAATAAACAGATAACTCTGCATTTGACAACATAAACTTCAATTATAATTTTTCAACACTGATATCATATCGAACAAGTGTATCGGGGATAGGGTCATTTGTTGTCCTGTTACCGCTCTGTGATTTGTTCCATTCAGCCTCCGTACCTTTACCAAACACCAGAAACACAACTGTCCCCGCCACATAGAAAGCCATAGATACGTAGAAAATTGTCTGCCACTGTTGCATAGTTTCCTGAAAAATAAAATGTTTTCTCTCTTTGTGTTTCGCTACTTTGTTCCATAATGTCTTATAAAACATATTTAATTTTATTTTCTGTGAATAAATGTTCAGAAAGTATGTGTCTCATGATCATCGTTCTTAAAAAAATAAGAGAATGTCGAATTATATTCGTTTCGTATATCAATTAATAAACTTACATCACATTTCTTTACTTAAATTCATTAATGCCTTATATCCGCGTCATGCCATTTCACATACATACAACCATAATATTAGATATATAAACATCAAATAAACCTAACTATGAAAAAACAAGTTTGGCAAAGACACTATATCCGGTCTACGACAGCTGATGTCGTAAACCGGACAATGTCGTAACATTGTCGTAATCGTGTGACTACAGAGTTTAGAACAATGCATGGATTCTGTACATGACTTTAATCAGACTGCAGTTTAACAAATAGACTCCAAGTATAGACTCCAGGTGTAGAAAGCGTAGGTGAGCAAAGCGTAACCCCTGGATATCGAGGATAAGGCTAGATGGCATGAATTCTAGTACTCTGACCAATAATAAATAATAACTTTATTTACAGGTATAAAAGTGTGTACAGACAAAAACTACATAGCGGATTATACTTTATAGTTATTGTTACTGTATTGTAATTGTTGTAGTGGAAATTCATGAGAACATTTGTTATCTTGATAAATGCTTTCATTCATGGCAAAAATGAAGCAAAACACAAAAGACTGCAATATGGCTGATGAAAGGTAACGTTCGTTTTGAGACAATGAATGTGAACATATTCTCTTTAGATAAAAATAATCATATATTGTTTTGGGTTAAACACTTACAGTTGTCCTTGTGGGATCATACATAACTGTTGATAGTCATATACTTGCAGTGGACCCCCGATAACCCGAACACATTTGTTCCCAGCCCAAAACGTCCGGATTACTAGTTTTCCGGACTGTGGAGTTTTGGACTGGTGCGTACAAATAACGTTACCGAAATCTGTTCTCATGGATTTCCGTCCGGATTGTGAGATTCCGGACTATCGGCGTCCGAAATATCCAATGTTTATACTTACGTTGTTGTTTGTGAGAATTCCTACAAAGTAAGGGGATATCACTCCTGCTACATTAGAGGAGAAGTTGATAAGTCCCATTAAAACCCCTGAAATATAAATATGAGTTATTAAGATATGAATAAAAAGGCATTGTCAATGACAGGGTCAATTACTTGAAAATTAAACGTGAACACGGAACAAGGAACAAGGAGGCTCAAATCACTCGATGTTCTCAATACAACTATAACAGGCATTACGCTTTAATTACTTATACGTTATAACTCGTTGCTGAAACAGGTTCTAGATTATCATGTTTGCATCTTATTTAAAACAGGATTATAAGGAGCTAATCAATAAAATACATATTATCTAATTTCATTTTATTGAATATTTTTACCAACCTTAAAAAAATAAATAAATAAAAAATACAAAACATTTATTTAGGCTTTAATTATTTTCAAAGAATCTTATCAAAACAAAAGAAGTCATTTTATTGAATATTTATACTTACCTTGAAAAATAAAAATAAATAATTTATACAATAACATTTATTTAGGCTTAAGTTATTTTCAAAGAATCATATAAAAAAAAAAATCTTAAGATTAAGGTATATTGCATGTATGTTGTATATTACCTATTAAAACCAGATAACTATGCTAACGTTAACGTATTTAATAATAGGGCATTAAGGCTGATGTCTTTACAATGTAGAATATATAGTATTCCAACGTTATATTTAAAATGTTTACTTACCTGAAAAATTAAATCCAATGTCGAGGAAGTTGACCCAGAACCCTGAGCCACAAAATCCCAACATGCCGTTTCCAATGACGATCAGGGTAACGATAACCACGTGATCACATCCAGCCAATTGTATAAACGGAAGGCAGACGGCAGCCGAAAGCAAACCTAGTAATTATTAACAAGCAATTATCATGGCTAGAATTCATAAAGTAGAATTCGTTGTGAAATGAATTGAAATAGATAGACTTTTATTTGTTTTTCAGCACTTTATTTATTTATTTATTTATTTTTTTTAAAGTTATGCCATACAATGTCTGTGAGATTACAGGACGAGTCCATTCTCTGTGTTGTTTCATAAAAAGTAACTAAGGAAGATGGCTCATTGAGATATGTGTGATAATCTTTTCTTGAAAGTTAGTTTTCGATTAAAATATTACATGGAAACTAAGTAAATTCATTAAAAGGTCATTGTGTTTATTGTGAAGATATAAGGGGTTCAAATTTTGACGGGGAAAATTCCTCTGGATTTCTCGATAGAAATACATGCCGAAAAATAATTGATAAAAACCGGGGAGATGAAAATAAATACATAAAACTTTGAAATAGTTTGTCAAATGATTTTTCAGATATATATTTTGATAATTCAAAAAAAGAAAATAGGTGTCACTAAGCATTTTAACATATTTTGATATGGAAAATGCAGAGGAGTCCCAAAGAATTCAAGTATTTTATATAATAGTATACTTACTGACTGAAGTGAAGAGTTTGCGGACGACTATTGTTGAAAGACATCTACGACGGCGTATATAGTCTGCCAGCCATCCGCTAAATAGGCCTATAAGCATCGTCGCTAGATTTGGAATAGCCATCAATAACCCATCCTAGGGGAAATACGAAGTTGTCACAGAATATCGACAGACAACATGAAAACTCATTATACACTTTATTAAAGGCCCAGTATACGTAACTCAAGGAAAATTTTCGTGATTATGAAAACTTCTGAAAAAATCCAGTTAATAACCATGCAAACATAAGCCTAAAACGAGGTAAACCAGAGCGTTAACTAACAAGAAACTCTAAACAGAAAAAATTCAAAGAATTGAAAATAATTCAAGTGGGACCCGCTTCAACAACAAGCTGAAATAAGAAGACAGTTCAACATGGACGCGTGTTTACAAATACCGAGTTTCAACTACTGCTGTACCGGTAACCGCGTAAGAAATTCATTTTGAATATTGCTGATTTTCGTTTCAAGTTGTGCCGGAAGTTACATATATTTGGCCTTCAAACATAACTTGCATTATATTTATGCAAACTAATGAAGGGAAAAACATTATTATCAATCTGTTTGAAGAAAACATCATTCTAAACATGCGTTGTTCTACTTTAATTTAATGTTATCCTCGATATCCAGGGGTTACGCTCAGCTACGTTCTCTACACCCCTGGAATATGTCATAGCAAAACTGAAGGCTCTGTGTGTCCCATGCATCTTGTAGATGAAGCAAGGAGACTGGTTTGACCCTTCGATGTACATCAAAAGAATCTCGAGTCGAGGTCACATATAAGTAAACATTGACAAACTTTTAAGTTGGTTTCGGCTCCTTTGTAATCTTCAAAAGACAGACATCAGCATAGCGATTGGACAGGGTTTTGCCATTACAGCGTAGGCGAGCGTACCCCTGGATATCGATGATGATTCAATCAAAATATAAAGTGAAGCGTTTGCTCATTTCATAAAAAAACAAACGGTTTTTTTTATTTAATATGGAATTACAAAACTTGTTTAAAGGGGCACTCCGCGAAAGTAAATTCTTTTTCAAATTATTAAAATATTATTAAAATGATTAAACATCATCATTACGCGTATACGTGTTAGGTCCTCTTTCTTTATTTATTTACAATAATCAAGAAATAAGTTATTTTACGTACCTGTGTAATATCAAATTTTTGTATCTTACTCATGTATGTTGGTAGTACTGTGGTGGTTATATAAGCGCCCCAGGACTGGAAGAATGCTGCTAACATAATGGCCCATATTGCTGAAGACGTCAAAATAGCTTTCCAGGGCGTCGATTGTTTCTATAAATTAGAATTACATAACGGTATATCCTCAACCGACAATAAACTGTTTCATTTTATGAATGTTTAACAAATGTTGTTACAGTCTTATAAAACACATATGTAAATTTGTCTGCAATAAAGATGTGTGTTATAGGCCTGTAACAACATCATTAAGTTGCGAAAACGTTCATTACTTATATTTACATTTTGATTGAATTGTTGTGCTTTATTTAGCTATTTCTACAGGTGTAACAGTTTTTTGAACATCAAAGCAAGTGAAGACAATAATGAAACTGATGACGTAACAATAGAGATTAATGACGTCACAATAGCAAATGCTGTTACAGCCTTGTAACAACACTTGCCTTCACAATGCATTAATATGGCAGGATGAAGAGCAAATAACAATATAAGCGATGTGTACTATAGACGTCATGGAAATACCTATTTAAGAATCCAGCCTATTACCTTTACGCAGCTCTTTTTCGAATTCAAAACTTTTTATGTTGATGTCATTCAAAAATGTGATGGAAACAATGATAATTGTTTTAAACAAGTGTATAAAGTAATTCGATGAAAATTTAAGAAATTCAATGGTGAACTTGAATAGCTAAATGTGTAATGTAAGATATGAAATAATAACGCTTCGTAAAGAATGCTAGCATAAGTCGCTAACTCTTCCGGGATACCTGGTCTTATTCTCTTGTACTTTACTTTTTCAATGGTATCTTTGTTAATCTATCAATTTTTGAATTTTGGTTTTTGTTGACGCTTTGTCATTGCCTTTTTTCATACATTGTACATATACAGGTCAGTGTAACATAGCATATGTACAGAGAAAAGATAATCCAAATTTACCTTATGTTCTCTTTGTCCAGCTGTGCTTTCTATGTATTTTCTTTCTCTCATCGAGATCCTGGGATGAGAGGCAGGAGTCTCGAATATAAGGAAATGCCAAAATAAAAACCAGACACATCCAAAACCACCTACAGAATTACAAAAAAAAAACTCATTGTAATGATTAAAATGCAGATCTTATTTCTACTCCGTTACATAACATGTTCTGACAACATCTCATAAGAGGTCTTGTTCTGGCGATCTTTGTAGTCTCTTTACTTTACACTGTAGTAGATCATTATAATTGATGACAGTTGACGATGTCATCTACAGCAAGTCGTTTCGTCACAACATTGCATACAAGTTTGTTGTGATGAAATAACTTAACAATTATGCAAGCTATTTCGCCCAAAAACATTGATGACAGTTGACGCTGTCATCTGCAGCAAGTCATTTCGTCACAACATTGCATACAAGTTTGTTGTGATGAAATAACTTAACTTGTATGCAAGCTATTTCGACCATAAACCTTCACCTTCATGATTCAGGCAGCCATAATTTGATTGGCTATTGCAAAAGGTCACCAGAACATGACATCATATAGGATGTTTGTCGGATATTTATATAAAGAATCTGCATCTTAATCAGATTAATTTGTAGCCGATGCAATTATCAATTAAAAATCACTGAAATGCAATTATGGAATGATGTCAAAAACATTGTTCATTTAAAATTTCATTTTCCCCTCTTTTGTTAGTCTAGATATGTTATAAGTACCGTAAAAATAAGACTTTAATTTCATTTCTTGAATATTTTTTCACTTATTTTGTTTTTAAAAGTTTTGACACATTCAAGATTTAGTGTTGAAAATGATACCATATGTGAACACGCATTAAATTCCGTCTAGCATTACTACACAAATGAGTGTATTGTCGTGCATGATTGATCGTTAACAGTGATACACATAATGATATATGGAATCTTACCGAATATGTAAAAACTAGCAGGCCAACCTCCCAGGAAATGTGAGCTACACAAATACCCCGATACTGGTAAGACAATCACATTCCCTAACGACGCTCCTGAAAAAAAGAGAATACCGAAGCGTCAACAAAACCATATTCTGGACTGAAAATCGGATAAACTAGCGAAAAGAAAAGAACAAAGGAAAGGTTTTCTCGGATACCCTTTTAAATGTTCAAGATAATAAGACCAGGTGTTCCGAAAGAGTAAGCGTCTTCTGGCACCCGCCATGTAAATCTTGGTCACATCAAGTAAATGTCAAGTCCTCAAAGTGAGAACCGAGTCATCATTCTTAATCACAACAAGTAAGCATACTAATGAGCATACTCAAAATTGTCCATCTTCATATTAAACAGGGATGCAAACTATTTTTTAATTATACCAAGATGGCGATAATAAAACTTGTTTATAGTTTTTAACAACCTGCATTTCTTGAATTCATTATGTATTCAAATCGTGTACCACGAAAATGTGTGTATTATGCACCGTGCCACCACAATAGATATAGTTATCTCATTGATAACTATGGATAAGGAGGTTCAAGCAAACCTCTGGGACTAAAAAATAAAACCAACAGAGTCTACCATCCCCTTTCATGAAAGATGACGTAACACACACATATAACGATTTTTGCGACCATGTATAATTTTTAAGTGATTCACGAAGTACGCCACTGTACGTATTATTACCTGTGTTCGCCGTAACTGTAAGTAAGCTCCTCTCCATTTCTGGTATCCATTTTCCCTGCATATTTGCTATTGCTGGGAACGTTGTGCCCTGAAAGATTCCAGAAATATTGTGTAATCTTTATGTTTTTTTCACTTTTTATATGACAAAACGGTAGAGATAGATCTATTACCACGTGAACACATATATAGAAAATAATAAGAAAAAAATAAAACTAACACCCACCCCCCCCTACGCCCCCCCCCCCCCCCCAAAAAAAAACAACAACAAACAAACAAAAAACCCCAAAACAAACAAAACCCCGAAAAAAACAAACGAAAACCGATAAAAAAATGAATGGTTGAAACGATAAAAAGTGATGAGATACTGAGATGATGAGATGGTCATTATACTGTATATCATGGCATTGTTATCGTACCAAACCATTCATAAAAATGTGATGAGACCCTTAAAGTTATAGTTGTTGATGGGCCGTAAAACTGAAACACACAAACAAATAAACAAACATATTGCAAAATTGAAACACATATTCGTCGGTTTATTGCGCTTCCTGTCTTATATAAAAAAGAAAGAGAAAACATATTCAATTATGAAAAAAATTTAAAAAGATTTGAAAACAAAACCTTGTATGCTAATATTTGTTGGAGGGTGGATGGTAAACTGAGGAGATCACATCCAAAATAGTATTTACACTGGTTAAGTGCATTTGCCGTTATGAGTACTTGAATTTTTTAGTTAGGTACCTTTATGTTTTTGAGTTTGCTTATTAGTGTGCTTGCTTGTTGCATTTTAAGGGTTAATGCTTACTTGGATGTGACCAAGATTTACATGTCGGGTGTTGCGCTTACGCTTACTGTTCCGGAACACCTGGTCTTTTCTCTTGTACCTTTACGAGGGTCTCCATGTTAATATTTCCTTTGTTCCTATTTTGCCTCTAGCTTTATCGATTTTGAGTTCTGATTATGGTTTTATTGACGATTTGGTATTACCCCCTTAAAATTGTTTGTCATAATAATTATGCAATGACATCCTATCACAAGTACACTACTTCATCTATTTTTAATACAATTTGAAGAAGGATATACTTTTGAAGTTATGTTGATTATTAATCATAAATGAAAACTATAATAAGTAGTAATTACTGTATATGTACAATGTGTTCTTTTAGCACAAGTGAAATCAAAATGGAAATTTTTTCCTGGCTGGAATATATCTTGATGAAAAGTTTCTTTATACTGTTATGGACTTTTTACTTGGATAATATGATGTGATATTGACAAGAATGAAACATATTGACCTCGGCAAGTGCCATCATTCGGTTTTCTGTTATTAACTGGTTCTCCAGTCAATATCACTATTTAACAAACTTAACATGTAAGCGATTCATCTAATGATAGCAGCCATAAAAACATTATATAATAATATGTATTAATAAAGCATGGTTTAGTCATTAGCCGATGTTGTTCATCTCGTTCGATGATAAAATTGTCCAAAAATATATTAATCATAGGCGGATCCAGGATTTTGGGCTAGAGGGGGCGTACATTTTTTGAACTTGTAGTATAAACAGTATTTTATATTCCGGGTGAGGGGGTAGTTAATTGTTGGACGTACATTATATATTACATTCAACTACACTGAAATATATAGGAATAAACTGTGTAAGTCTGATTTGGGGCGTAGCCCCGATATTTTTTATAAATATTTCTACCAAATATATGGTTCGCAATGCTATCTGATGATAAAATTCTTAGCTGCGCCCCCTCTGGATCCGCCTATGTTAATCACTTGTTTCCAACTGACAAAGGTAAAAATAGCAATTAAATGAAACATATAATTATACATGTATACGCATTAACATGTACCTACCGAAACTAATCCCTCAATAACCCTTGTGGTGATAAGTGCCCACGTGCCGACCTTAGCAACCACAGGGGTCAATAAGGTCAGAATTGCCATGATCAATATTCCGAATCCAAAGAGTTGTTTCCCGCCAAATCTTTCCGACAGCATTCCCCCGGGAATCTGTGTGAGGACGTAACCATAGAAGAAGGAGCTGAGGATGAGTCCCTGGGTAGCTTCATCCCAGTCAAAATCCATAGCCTGAAGTATAAATAATGGAAATAAACAAAAATATTTATCTCAACAATCCACGGAAAATAGAAAGATAACTGATAGGTTTTTTTCTGGATATGTTTATATTTTTTATATATCACTGTTCATTCACCGTGCAATAGTAGGGTGCAATAAGTACGATAACTTTGCAAATGAGTCTTATTGCCTTGGAAACACTATTGTGACGTAATATGTAAATGACGTCACATTTTTTACATCACGTCTCAGCAAAACGTGTCTTCCGTTTTAGAGGATGATTATCGAAAATATACTAATATGTTTTCTTAAACTATATAAACATGTCTAAAATTTACATTTGTATGTTTATGTAATATTGAATTACGTAAACTCATTTAATAAATTAAATATTTCATGAACACATGTGTTAAATCTATAAATTGAGGATCTAGTTACAGGAGTTTTCATGTAATATTGAATTTATTGAACGTTCGAGATAATTAATGAATTTACGGGTTTAACATATTTAACATTACATGAAGACGAGTTTTAGATTTGAATTATTAAACAGCCCCTCTCCAAGTCTCCTCAAAGCTTTTCCATTCCCCGAGATCCTGAAACAATCTTAGACTTAGTTTGCTTAGCCAATCAGGTATGACGTTACTTTTTGTAACGTTATTTTTGATTGGATAAGTCAAAACTTAAGACAAATTTAGACTTGTTTCATGATCCTGGTACCAGTTCACTAAAAAAACAATTTCTAAACCCAGTAATAAAAATACAATAGGTACAAAGTCTAAGGTTAATTTTGCTGATGAAGTTACGAAAATATGGACCCAGATTATTACATTTTTTAGGGCTTATTTAATTGTTATGCATCACAATGTTATAACTGTGTTTAAACTGAATTTTACGTTTCAGGGTATTGTGGAAGCAATGAGAACAATATCCAGAAATGTAAGAATGCTTTTTAGAATTCAATCTGAACCTGTAAGTTAGAATTTTAAAGTTTTGCAGAACTCAAAAATGATCAGCTCTATGTTCCTGTAAATTGTTCTACCTTATTTGCTGTTTGTTGTGTTGTTAGGTTGGAAACTGGATTTGGACACTCCCCAGAATCTGATACGTTAGGATTGGAAACGCTGTCGGTGTGGTTCGCCATGGCAACCATAGCAACGCTAAGGTTGTATCGTAGAGCATACAGGTTAAAGTAGCCGATAAAAGATAGAATTGTGAACGTATGCCTTGCTCCATATCCTGGACAACATGTAAACAAAATATGTAAACAAAATATTCATTACAATTGATTGCACTTCATACCATGTTTGCATTACAGAAAAAAAAATGATTTGTGTAATGGCGGTCATAAAGGTATCGGTAAATATTCATAACAATTGATTGCATAACATACCAAGTTTGTATAAGAAAAAAAAATGATTTGTGTAATGGCTGTAAGTACGGTATAGAAAAATAGAATAATGGCAAGGAAAATGGCATTAAGACAAAAGAAATGGTTTGAACTTTGTTGAAATATTCAGTTCCTGGTCTTTTTGAGTTGAAACGAACCGCAATATGGTCACCACGAGCTGATTTTTAATTCGTCTTTGTTGTACCTTTAACATATAATTTAGTCGCAATGTTTACATATACGACGCTAGAGCCTTCGTCTCTGTTGTACCTTTAACATACAATTAAGTTGCAATATTTACCTGTAAGACGCTATAGCGTTCGTCTACAATAAACTTACCTGTGTGTATGGGTATTTGTTTAGATCCCTCTTTAACTAGTAGTTTACTTTTCTCGCCAACTCCGTCATTCACAGATGTCATATTTAAAAACCTTAAAGTGTCCGTGCATGCAGTGTTAATTAGAGATTTTATAGTTGGTTTCCGTATAAACCCTTACATACTTCAATGGCGATTTCGATCTGATTCACAATCAGTAGCCGTTAGTTATGTTATTAATGTGTCCCGATTTGTTTATCATATATTTCGGACAGCTTATCTGACCCCGATACAGGTAGCGACCTTTTAAGACCACACAATCGTTCTTATTTAATAATTCAACGTTAAATATTATGCATTCTTTTCTCAATAAGTGAGGTAAAAAAACTGAAAAAAATCTTCTTTTATACGGCGTTGTAGCAAGATCAGAGCATACTGTTATTATGATCACTTGTGTCTCTTTAATGAAATTGTGTAGCCATGGTTTCAATTCTTGCGAAATATTAAAGTTTTCTTCATGACCTAATCTTACACCCTTAAGAATGAGGCTTTAGTATGAATGATATTAAAACCCTCGCTATATCTTCTTGTTTAATATAGATGCTTTTATATTTAACCATGGTTAGATAACCATTTACCCTAGTTATATAAACCTTTACCATGGCTGCATAATCTGTAACCATGGTTGCATAATGTTAAACCATGGTTGGATAACATGATCCAATGGTTAGATAACCTATTTCATGAACTATAAATAAATAACCTGCTATCATAATTATATTACCTGTTACCATGGTAAGACAACCTGTTCCCTTGGTTAAATGACCAGTTATCATAGTTAGATACATGTAACATGTTATAATGTTCCATGGTTAAACATGTTACCTTGGCTAGATACTTGTATAAACGTTAGCACTATCAAGTGTGTAAAACTATGTATATCCTATCTCCGTATGTTCACTTAAACGTCGCGAAATTGAAATGCTTCACAAGACCAGTTCAGTTAGCTGTTATCTGTATGAATGTGATTTCAAGCTTACTCTTTCGGAACACCTTGTCTTATTCTCTTGTACTTTTGCAAGGGTCTTCATGTAAGTCTTTCCTTTATTCAAAATTGTCCCTTGTTTAATCGATTTTGAGTTTGGATTATGATTTTGTTAACGCTTCTGTGTTCTGTAATTTATTTTTGCTATTAGTCCAAAATCTGGAAGGAAAAATATAATTCCGATTGATGGATTATTTCTTAAACAATCTGTAAATGGCATAATTTGTATATATTTACAGTCTACACTGACATTCACTCGATAACCATTACTCAACAGACTATCATTATCACTGCATAACTGTAGTCAAACACGTGACAAATTTCTGTGACGTCGACAACAATTCATGTGGGCGGAGCTATGCAAATCCTACAGTTTGAAACACAATTGTGTGACGTCACCAACAATTAACGTAGGCGGAGCTTGCAAATTTCATGCTGTTAATTTATTGAAACATTCCCACGTTTATTAGTTTTGAAATGAAATCTGTGTCCGAAGATTTGACTATAATGAACAAAATAGTTACGAACATTTCACAGAAAGATACTGTAAATATAAGGATTAACTTTCTATTTTGTTTAGGCTATCGGGGGATAACTACAATGAAAAACGGGTAAATTCAATAACCGGCGAAGCCGGATATGCATAATTTACCCGTTTTCCATTGTAGTTATCCCCCGATAACCTAAACAAAATAGAAAGTTAATCCTTAAATAACCCGTTATACATATGATTCATAAATGATCAGGAATAAGTAATACGTTGTTAACGAGTTTTCCGTATTATTGTAAATAATCCATTTATTATATGGTATACGTTTAGTAAAAACCGTTATACCAAAGGATGACGCTTCTTTTCCCTCATATCTCGCCATGTAGGAAAGAGCTTGCCCAAGTAAGAAAGCAGTTCAATGCCTAGATGAAAGTTTTAAAAAAGACTTTCAATCCATAATGAAATTAATGACCTCAAAATAAGCGATACGATTGCATAGCTGCTATGTGATAAACGAATAGTCATAACAACTTTGTTAATTGTGTACATTTATTTGTTGTCAGGTGATCATTACGTTTGTGGTCAAGTGACTACTCAGTGCTATCTCAAAAGATTGTTTACTTTAATCGGTTAGTGTACCAAGTAGCTATCACTCCGTCCCAACTCCTAATCAGTAAGTATTGTGTATTAATAGTACATGTATCTGTATACAGCTATCTATTTGAGTCGTTACTACAAGTCCCATACTAGTTCGTAACACACTTACACCCCATCCTGTATGTGAGGAAGAAAGAAATGTCGAAAATAAAATAATAATTATCATCTCCATCATATGGCTGGGAACGGACATCATATGTACAAAAACATATTTAATGGGAAAAAAATATAATTGTGTGGGAACAAAATATTAATGCGTTCGACTGAAATACGATTGCATTGGAACGATATATCATTTCGTGGGAACGAAATATTATTGCGTGGGAACTAAATATTATTCTATGGGAACGAAATGTTATGGCGTGGGAGCGAAATACTATTGCGTATAGGAACGAAATATTATTGCGTGTGAACGAAATTACTTCAATTCTAGAACATATAGGAAGAATCTGAGGCACGTTTTTTGTAGATGACCTTTCTGTCCGTCAATAGAAAAGTATTGTCAGTTTTTGTAAGAAAATGTGAAAGAAGATCCAAATTAAAAATTGTCCGCCATTTTTTATATTATATAGTATTATGCAATTGTAAATTACCTTAACACTATAATTATACCTTCACGTTTTAGAAAATTTAATAACCTTTCCAATGATATATGATACATGTATGTTATTCAATGTATATCCAAATGATTAAGCAAAACATCTGAGGACACTGTGCCCCCCCCCCCCCCCCCATCTATATACTCTTCTTCACATAAAAGAGACGAATTAAATTTCCACAACCCCTTTCTCCGCTTAAGTTATTTGAATTTATATATATATAGCTAAATAACTCTATAAGATATCAGAAGTTATATTTTATAACGTTATGAGATATGAGGGCAGGTTTAGGAGATATCTCATTTATCATACAAGATATTTTATTAAGTATATAATGTTTTTTAATAAAATTATACTATTTCTTATACAATCATATTATATATTTTGTCAGAATGTATTTGCCCCAAATACAGCCTATTTACCACTATCAACAGTGTTCGCATTCCATTGCTGTAACATTATCGCTTGCCCCGCCCACCGTAAACGGCCATGTACACTTTGTCAAGTTACTCATGTTAACAGCTTTAATTAGGTAGGTGTTATTAGACGGCTGAAACGGGCCATCGTACTTGCTGATAATTACTGACAATTACTATTATTTGGTGTACTGAATAGACACTCGACCAACATTGACATCAAGATGATAAAATATCTAACATAGTGATAGCATAGCAACACTTATAGCGATACGTTTATTTACATTTTATCTTTAATATGAAAAAGTAACATATTTGAATAATTTTCCCAGCCCCGCATTACCATGGCGACTGGTGTTTAATGTGAAAACTAATCTTATCAGTGATATTGATGAAAGTAATTTGATTAGATACATCCAGAAATTAACGCAATATATAAGGTACAGGAATCGATAAATGAATATGGACTTGAAAACACGAAATGGAAGAAAAAACTGCACTAGTCGAAAACTGTATACTGTTATTTGATTTCTTGCTATATGTACTTTCGTGATAAAATGTTCACAATCTATTTTTATCGTTAAAATTAGTTCTCTATCAAATAAATATAAACTTTATTTATTTTACAACAATTATCAAACAAGTTCTACAACTAATATTAATAACTCTTGTTGGCCCGGATGTTAGCGCGCGAGGGGTCTTCTTGTGGGAGGAAACCGGAGTACCTGGAGAAAATCCACGTGGTCGGGCAGGTGACCCCATACCTTTTCACGTCCGGTTGGGAAATCGAACCCCGGCCGCCTTGGTGAAAGGCAAGTGTGCTATCCACCGCAAAACCCGACCACCTCTATCTGTATTCCGAAATAGACAATAGACATTAAAATTATTGGGACTACTTTAAAAACGTAGCTTTCACGATTGAATATTGATTATATTCGGTATTTAAAGCACAATATTTGATATGCAAAGTAGATGTTATTAAATGACTATTTTGATATCACACCCTTTATCAGCCTGACGGCCACAGACATGAGGGCTGATATGATGTCAAGAGCTGATAAAGGGCGTGACATCTAAATAGTCATATCATAATCTTTTTATCACACCTTTTGAAAACAGGCAAAACAAAAATATAATTTAACAACTTATTATAGCGGTAGAGTAGATATCGCGACATTCAACGTACCCGTTTCTTTCTAATCGATGTCTTAATTTTTTCCGTTCTATCCGGCAAGTTCAATTTAACAAGTAAATAGCTCTGTCGCTAACGTTCACACATAATTCTTGATCCGTGCAATACTTTAGTTTAGAGATTCGATACTACATAAAATCAACAAAATACTTGTTTTAAAAAAGTACAGTGAGTTAGGTTTTGTTTATTTTGTTTAACGTCCCTATAACAGCCAGCCTGGGGGTAATTTAAGGACGTGTTAGGTTTTGGAGGAGGTGGAGGAAAGCTGGAGTACCGGGAGAAAAACCAAAGACCTACGGTCAGTACCCGGCAACTGCGTCACGTGGGATTCGAACTCGCAACCCTGAGGTGGAAGGCTAGTGATAGAATGTCGAGACACCTTAACCACTCGTCCATCGCAGCCCCTATTGTACGATGAAGGGAAATTTAATATGAGAACGCTTTAGAATTTTAAGTCATTCAAATTTGAAATATATAATGAACGTTACCAATCATAGGATCAAATGAGTGTTAGCATACACATTTCTAAAGACCTGACGTCCATGTACTGAAAAGTTTTAATTTCTAAAGCCTCAGCTTGATATTTCAATAGGTTCGGCTTGAAACCCAACACCCCCTTTATACAATTACCAACTACACAGGTAAAACCTATATTTCGAACTATCATTAGAAGCATTTTGTTAGCGACATTGGTCAGTACATACAACGACTTTAAGCCTGTTCGAGTGGTGAGTGAAGGTTGTGTAGTTTAGAACTTAGAGGTATGAAACTAAACACAACCTAACATAATCGGTAAGTAACAAAACAAAAGTTATATAAAGAAACATAGTGTCTTTGATCAAGCCTCATTTCTATTTATTTGTGTGAATTCATAGACCTTTAAATGGGGGCGAATAACATATCCTTGAGGTTTCTGTTAGATAATCAAGCTTTAAACCATTCAAATAATATTCGTTTTTATATCATATTTTTTAAACGTTCATACAAAATACCTACATGCCGAATCTTGACAAATGCTTCATATCATAGATTATATCAGTTGAACTTGTACAGTATGTGACATCAGTAAAATATTATCTGTTGTTGTGTGATTTTATATATCATCTTCATCTAGTAGTTTTCAGTTAAGATACTGATGTCTAATAATTATCTTTCTGTGCTGTAATTAATATTTATAACTATAACATGTATGAATAAAAACGTATTTGTTATCATGATCAATACTACATTGTATACATAACTAGATTAAGGTGTTTTATTTTTTAAGCGTTGTAATTTACTTATTATTTTCCATTTATTGAATCTAAGAAATAATATTTAATTATTATTTTCTATTACTTAAAGCTGTATTACATGAAACTATTTTATTAATTTCATTACTGACTTTGGTATCATATCTACAAATGAAATGAGTTGACATTCTTAGTTGAAACAGACTATAACTTCAACTTCAAATGATGTCTTATATAAACACCTTTCTTTCAAGTTACCAGAGTTGGTGTTCGCGGAATGAGCCCCTAAAAATAATGTAAAATGTGTGTATGGCTACTGCTATATGATTGGAACCTGGGACCAAATTACGATAATAGCGTGATTTAAATAGATGGCTAGTTCCGGTTAATTCAAAGTTGGCTAATTATCTTACAGAATACACACGAACGAGTTGTACAGACCTCTGTGACTGTGATCCATAGCCATACCATTGGGTAAATGGACAGCAATCGACGCATTATACTAATGTTGGATTTAGAAAGACACGGACGAAAAGTTACCTGGGGTGTTTTGACCGACTGTTCCGTCCGAGTGATGAAGGAAGAATGAAAACAACAAGAATCTGACAGGTGTGTGCAGGTAAGCTGATGACACCTGTTTAATAATACATCCACCCAATAAAAACCTTTCCTTTATAAACATATAAACAGCGAACCAGGTGCACACTTGTAGCTGTCGTCGATATTCAGGGGTTACGATCACATACGCTTTCTATCCCAATGGAGATTGTAATGACAAACTGAAGGCTCCGTATGAATCACCTTGTTAATGAGGCAAAACGACTTGTGGCCAGGAGAATTACCATCTACATATATATAGATAATATGGCGAAATATGAATAATTAAAATAAAGTCGATTTTTTGTGTGTGAAATTTAACCGCCTAACGTATCATGATGAAATTTGTCAATTATTTTTATTAGGGTTTTAAATGATTAATAACATAAACAGGAAATTGAAAAATTGTGTTCTTATATTTTATTTTAATTATTCATATTTCGCTATATTATCTATATATAAATGTAGATGGTTATTCCCCTGGCCACAGGTGCATGTAGCGTAGATAGCATAGATGAGCGTAAACCTTTGATTTCGAGAATGGCTTGTAGCATCCACATGTGTAAAACACTGCAGGTAAGAATCAAGCGAAATAGACTGGAGTTCGCCCTCTCTCACTTTCAGTTTGCACACGTAATGTTCTTATGATCGTAGAGTAATTCAAAAGAGAAAACTCACAACAAACACACAACAAATTGTTGTACTAAATTCTATATACTACATGTAGTATAGAACTCCACGTAAGGAAGCGTGGTGCTAACTTGAAGCTTAGCTCCAAAAGATCTATTATATATGTTTCCACTATTGACTATGCAGTTCAAATTTACGAGGGTAATGTAAAGGAAAAGAACAGTATTAGACGTGTTGTAATTATTTTTGATACGCTCAATGCACAGGGGCTTGGCACGATATTTGTTTTAGATCATGGTCCATATATGTATGTATTATAGTTACACTGTAATACATACATATATTGACCCTGATCTAAACAATTCGTGCCAAGCCCCTGTGGCTCAATGCACTCAAGTCAATGGATGGTACAAAGGGCACACTAGAATAACACATTTTATAATAAGATACAGTCATGCTTGATAATAAATAGAGTGCGCGGATAGCATTAGAACTTAATGCTCGACGCCATTCAACATATAATCAAGAAATAAATAATCAATAAAATGCTTTTGAATAGACACCTTTACTCGTGCTAGGCGATTTGCTGCGTAGATCGTGAGTTTGAGGCCCTCTCAGGGCACGAGTAAAAAATGTCTTCCTTTTTTATTTGTGTTTTTCTTATTATTTATCTGATTATTAAAAACAATGTATCATAAACATTTAATGTTGTTGATCCAAAGATTAAAATGAGAATTTCCAGTTGTTACTGTACCTTGTTTAAAATATCCAGAAATAGGTTACCAGTATATTTTACACTGTATATCAATTTCTTCGGGTTTGTTGGGTCAAGAGAATATTTTATGTACTTAGGGCTAGCTAAACAATTTCTTCAAATCTAAAAAAAAAATAGATAATAGCGTTAACAAAATCATAATCCGAACTCAAAATCGATTAAACTTGGGGCGAAATATGAACAAAGTAAACATTTATATTAAGGCCCTTGTAAAAGTACAAGGGAATAAGACCAGGTGTTTCGGAAGAGTATGCGTCTTCTGCTTCATCGACGACACCCGTCATGTTAATCTTTGCCACATCCAAGGAAACATCAAGTCCTCAAAATGAGAACCGGGACATCATTGACCATCACAAAAAGTAAACACACTAATTACTATACTCAAACATCTAGTAGCTTAGCAACATGCCACTAAAGCACCACAGTCACATGTACCCTTTTGGCTATTCCGTTCAAATATTGATAAGTGTAATGAAAAAATCATGAACGGATCATTTGATGTGTTGTCATAATTTTCGGATTTGCCCAGTTCCTCCCTCGAGTCAATAATTTGATAAACTTCATACTCGATCCACTCAATATATTATCACAAAAAATGAATGTCCTAATATGGATTAGGTAAGTAGGATTGTATTTGAGCAGATTTGTGCGTTTTGAATGTGCAAACAATCGAAATTATAAATGCTTGCAATATAATACGGAAAGCTATTAAAGATATCGATACAAGAATATTGAATTTAAGGTTATGGATGATTTCATAAGCCTGCAAGTGACATAGTTCAATTTCAAAATTATCCATGTGAAGCACTGTTCTGGAAGAATCGATATAACCCTATTTGGAATACAGTAACACGTGTTCTGTCGACTTGGTATCGCGTTACTGTGTAGTAAAGTCGTCAAAAATAGACTGGTTCGTTGGGTGGCGACTGACAGTTCAGATAACCATTGAAAAATATCCTGTGTTTAGGTCTAGTTTTATTAATAACAAGCAAAGTTCATTTCATGGTCTGAGGGACTGATAGGGATAAAACGCTTGCTGAAGTAAAAGAAAATGGAAGCTGTTGACCGAGGCCATACAAATATCGACACTATCGTTGATTTACCAGAGGGTGTTAATTGTAAGCGTTTCTGGCCTGTGATTTTATATGCTGTATGGAAGACCTGTAGGTTGTCACGGTTAAGAGGGGATAAAGAATAGCTATTTGTGACCCGTGATACCTGCCCACATGTAATATGATTCAGAATGCTTTTACACCCGCAAATGGTCTAATTATTCAGTGGAAAATGGGCAATTGTGGAAAAAAACTTTACACCATATACAGTCAAACACCGTTATCTCGAAGTCGACGAGACCGTGTTAAAACTTCGAGTTAACTGAGTATTCGAGTTTCCTGAGTTAAATTTCTATTGAAAAGCTTGGTCGGGACTGACAAAACAAATCGAATTAAACGGGATATTCGAGTTATATGAGTTCAAGATAACGCAGTGCGACTGTATTTCTCTATATTTAATTTTGCCTATTCCCGCAAGGTTAAACTTTTTTAGGTTATATTGTATAACCTCAAAAACTGATGACGTCATATACCGCCATTTTGGGCGTGGTATTTTGTAATCAAACTTCTGATTGGTTGAAGTTGTTTTGCGGTGAAATTTATGCACATGCTTTTGTATTTTGCAAAATCATTCAATTTTTGTTATTATTAATACGTAATCATTGTATAAGACTGATGTCTTATATATGTATCTTTAGAAATGAAGTTATAAGGAATGACCACTACCGAAAAAACTGTGTGCACTTTTTTGCATAAACCGCTTTGCAGATTTATGCCAAGTGCACTCATTTTTTTCGGTATATATCGTATAACATTTAAAAATATTGTGGTCATTCCTTACATAACCTGTGTGACATTTGAAGAAGCAGTTTGCTCATTGATTTGTTATGTCAATCAACTTGTAAACATTTTCTTAAGGTTGGAAGCTATTTTTTTTTTATATAATTATGACTTTCCCACCTTTTGCCCCTAGCATCACTGTAGAGTCATAGGAGGACGAAAAAGCTGTATGATGCAGTTTAATTCATTTTTCGGCATACTGTATCTATTACCAAATTTAAGAGGTGCAGCATATGTGTGTGTTACGTGACCTTTACACTACATATCAATGTTTGTATGTGACATGTCGATGACTAGTTCATTATGTACCATGTCGCCTTCATCAGACAAATGACCAACACGAGTTGGTAACGAACAATTTGTCAGGGTACATAACGTACTAGCCATACAAACACTATTATAACATGAAATCTTGTGTTAAATAATCTTTACATAAATCAATCAAATATATCTTATCATAAAGGCAACCGAAACATGAAAGTATGCCTAGGTAATCATCTAATTTTTTAAAATTTAGTTATACAATGTAGATACATTTTGCCAAAAAAATGAATTAAACTGCATCATACAGCTGTTTCGTCCTCCTAGGACTCTTCAGTGATGGTAGGCGCCAAAAGTTGGGAATAAAAAATGTCCAAAGAAATGTAGAAGCAGAAGGGTAAGGTGCGTAAAAGGTTTCAAAGTGGACACTATTTGAATTATCATATTGACGACTCCAAAGCTGTAACCTGGTCTATTTTTCGTCAAAACACGAGCCATTTTTTGTGACATGAAGGTTTATGCGTTTTTGTATACCTTTCATATCGCATTGTAATTGTGTTGCCGCTCCAATACAATGACTTAACATTACGCAGAATTGTCTTAAATTTACATTCCGCGTAGCATCGAAGAAACAAGATGATTGCCTCAATAAACACATGTCCTGAACCAGCAAGTACTCCATTTAACCATGTCTTTTGTTCATATTTTGCCCAAGATTTTTTTTTTTTTTTACTTTTAGTTCGAATTGTAGTTTAGTAAACATTTTGGTATCATTTTGTTGTGTCTAGAGACAACAGACACATATATGTAACTGTGTTCTAGTTTCAGGAAACTACTTCACACTTTATTTGACAATTGAACAAGAACAAAGTATGAAAATAAATAAATAAGAGAATACCGAAGCGTTAACATAATCATAATCCAAACTCAAAATCGATTAAACCAGGGGCAAAATATGAACAAAGGAAAAATTCACATGGAGACCCTTGCAAAAGTACAAGAGAATAAGACCAAGTTTTCCGGAAGAGTAAGCGTCGTCTGCTTCGCCATGTAAATCTTTGTCACATCCAAGTAAACATCAAGTTCTCAAAATGAGAACCGAGTATCATTGTCAACCACAACAAATAAACACATGATTCAGTATCGATAATATTATTACAACATTATTTCTACAAATAAAATTTTCTTACAAGAAAAATTACACGGTACATCTTCATGGCAAGGTTAATTATATTATTGTTACAAACCTGTTATGATCAACTCTCAAGGCTGGTTTTTCCACTGTTGTTTTCCTGTTGTTTTCCTGTTTTTTCCCCAACTTTTCCAACCTATGGTGTTTACATGTCGCAGTCCTCCGATATTCTTTAGTTTGCTCTAGATATCGTGATTTTCGTGATTGATGTCAACTGCTGATCAACAAACTAACAACACAAGGATTCGAGAGATGCATGTTGATCAGAACTATGGACAAGTTTAATGGTCGTCATCTTCGTCTTATTGAGACATTTTTTGTATTTTTGAGTGATACATGTTTGAAGATAAACGTTTTTGAGTATGCTTATTAACACATTAATTAGTTCTTTCCTGAATGTATTTGTTTATAATGCCTCCAAAGTGTCACCGGTACAGAAGTACAGAAAACATCCCATAACGGTGTCTACAGTCTACCAGTACATACATACACCGTGCCACCAGTACATACATGTGTTCACACAGAACCTGCCTAGAAATTATAATACTATTAACAAAATAAGAGAATACCAAAGCGTGAATAAACCCATAATCCGAATGTTAATACGAGCAAAGAGACGTTTACGCGAAGACACATAAAAGGACAAGAGAATAAGACCAAGTGTTACGTAAGAGTAAGCGTATCCTGCTTCATCGAGGACAACCGCAATTAAAATCTAGTTCACATTTAAATTAAAGTCATGTCCTCAAAGTGAGAACTGAGGTATCATTCTCGTTGAAAGCAAGTGGGAATACTGATGAGCATAATAAAATGCACAGCTTAATATTAATCAAGGATAGAGAAAATTTTCTCAATAAGACCAAGATGGCGACCATTAAGGTTGCTTATAGCTAATAATCAGTCTGCATGTCTCGAATCCCCGTGCCGAAATTTTGTTTGACAGCAACCGACATCCATCACGAAAATCTCGAAATTGAGAGCTAGTCCTATAATAACTGCGACTTACAGGGTAGCAGTACATGGTAGCATAAGGTGGCAATGGATGATATTTTTTGTACAATGAATAATTCCTTTAACATAAATGACATACATAGAAAAGTTTATACACATCAAATTCTTAGACTTGGGCCTTGTTTCCCAGAAACATTTCTTTCCTCTATACACTGCTACTTTAACACTTTACTTTAAAGTTGTTCTACACTGTATTTCACGAAAATAAATTTTCGCGTTTTTCTTATTAAGACTTATTCACGGGTATAAAAGTTCGCGTTCTGCTGGAATAATTTGTTATTTCATAGTTATTAGTATGAACGCGGTTTTATATTTCACGAGCATGTAATTTCGCGGAATTTTATCTGACCGCGAATACGTGTACAGCGAAATTAAATCCTGCGCGAATAAAAACAGCTAAACAGTACTTGAATATTAGCACCTACAAGGGAATCCCCACATGAGTCATAAACCTATTTATAAATAGCACATTATTATTGTCGTTTATGATATCTTTCTATAGATCGCTGGGGAGGACATTATTCAAGGATAAAGTCACGCTTGCCTACCTGCAGCAAAACATTACAATACCAGCAGCACGAATGCTCTTTCACTGACCTCTGCCGGCCTGCTCAATCATATGGAACCGTTTAACAGGGACGGCTCGCTTGGGATGGGAATATGCTGAAGATAGGCGATGTGGACGATTTATATATAAATCGTTGTTGTGATGCTGTTTTGTTCTATTGGGAATGCTAGATGGGAATTCAAACCTAGCCACACTGTTCTACGGAGAAGAAATCAGGTATTTCTATTCTTCTTAATTTCTATCTGTGTGTATTGCGAAATCAGGCAACTGAAATGTAAAACTAAGAGCAATAAGTGAAATATACACAACGGGATTGACATTTTTCTATGATCATGTTTTTATGTCCCGCCATAAAATAGGAGTTGGGTGGGTATAGTAATACCATGTCCGTCCCGTCCCGTCGCGTTGCGTCCCGTCCCGTCCCATGGTATTATAACCAGCTTAGTTAAATAACTACTGTTCTTACTGCAATCAAACTTCGCTTATGTAATAAGCTTGAAGAACTAATTTCATATGGGAGGCGGGGGCATTTATGTCTCACAGACATTTCTAGTTTCTTGTGATGTTTCACACAATATGTGAATAAATACTGAGCTGGAAGTTGTCTGCAGTTTATGGAAAATTACTCAATATGTAAAAATATCATAATAGAGTGTTTTCACGTATTGCCATTACCATAGGAAGATAAATATGAAAAAAAATTAGATAAAATTTGTATTTGTAAATATAATTTCCCATTTTTTTTATATAAATATGATTCATTATTTTACAATTATTTTTATAAACAACCTAGTTAAGAATGAAAACAGAAGAAACGAGAAACTTCCCTCAATTATGAAATACTTAAATATGGAAAAAATATTGGACAATTTTTGTATTTGTAAATATAATTTCCTATTTTTGTATATAAATATGATTCATCATTTTACAATTATTTTTATAAACAACCTAGCTAAGAATAAAACAGAAAAAAACGAGAAACTTCTCTTAATTATGCAATACTTAAATTTCATTTTTTGGCATCTTAGTTGTGCATAAGCAGTCGATTATTGTGAAACAAAGTAAATAATGGCCGCACATGTACCTTTATTATATCAAAATCTACATATACATATAACACTATATTATATGTTATGAAAATCAATAATCAGGCTATGCCAGCTAGAGTAATAATGATATAAACATCTGTCACGAGTCATTTGAAATTTTCCCGTTCTGCCTCCAAAATTCAATAAACGTCCTTTCAACGAGTATAATGTATCCGTTTGATTAATGTTGGTGGAATAAATAGAAATCTGCGTAACAGCGGGGCAGTTAGACATAGGAAACATGGCGTCCTGCAAGCTGCTACCGTGAACAAAAACGTCTTTTATTTGTGTATAGAATGTCCTAAGATCCATGTCATCCATGTTAAAATGAACGTGTGTTGATTTTTAACAAGTCTTCTTCCTTTTGTTAAAGTTATAGTTCAGAAATAAATTAAGCATTAATGAAATAGACACCATCTTATCATATATGCATGATTTTAATTCTAAATGAGTATTTCTTATTTTAAAAAGATGACGTATCACATACAGGTGCTGCACTTTTTAATTTAGTAATATATACAGTCTGCCAAAAATATGAATTAAACTACATCACACAGCTGTTTCGTCCTGCTAGTTATAAATTATATTTTATCTATCAAATAAGTAACTTTTTGCGCTTCTTCTCCAACACCACTTATCCCATTTCAATTAACTTTGCAGGTAAGTTCCATAATCAAAGGCGACTCCAAATTATGTATAATATGCATTTTATTCCAAATGGCCTTAGGGGCGGAGCAAAAACGTCTTCGTATAACCAACGTAGTCGGGTAGGTGACCCTGTACATTTTCACGTCTAATGGGAGATTCGAACCATGGCCGCCTTGAAGAAAGTACGCTATCCACACGACCAAGTAGTTCGGTTATCAAGTAGACTGAGTAATTACTCGAAAATATATAGAAAGGGATAAAGTATGGAGTGAAAGAAAAGGAAAGAAATATAAAGGAGGAAAGGAATGTATATCCATCATATATATGTATGATTAATAAATGTATGATAATATATCCATCATATATATGTATGATTAATAAATGTATGATAATCTATGCTACAAACGAATATATGAGTAATATGATAATGTCTCTCATGTCTCGCCATGTTGGATAGAGGTTGCCCATGTTAGAAAGCTATGTAAGAATATAACACTCTTTCATATGCGTGTATGTAGGATAGGGATATTCCACCCGAGGGGTCACAAAATGTGGTGAAACTCGAGGCTTGCCGAGGGTTTTACCAAATTTTGTGATCCCGAGTGTGGAATATCCCTATCCTAAATACACACATAATGAAAGAGTCTTTTTCTCTCATATCAACTACCCGAATAAGCTCAAAAACCATGAAAATATGTTAAACAGGCTACCATTTTGAAATTTCAACTTTTTCCTTGAACTTTTTTGACGAAAACGAATTAGACAGCGAGTTTAAGCATACCCTATATTTGCAAACAAAGTTTTCGCAGAAAAATTTATCTCCTCTTCCTGGTGTTTATGGTTAAAATTTTGTGAAAGGTTTTAATTTTATCACGCCGTCTTTTTCTCTTTCCGCCATCAGAGTTGACCGTATTCGTGACGTCACGTCATTATTGAGCCATTGTCACATCACGTCGCGTGAATTGCTATGTAAGATAGATTTTTCTTACATAGCTTTCATACATGGGCAATCTCTATCCAACATGGCGAGATATGAGAGAAAAATCTATCTTACTTACCATATCACGCAACGTGACGTCACAATGGCTCAAAAATGACGTGACGTCATCAATTAGGCAAACTCTAGATCTGATGTCGGAAAGAGAAAACGACGGCGTGATGAAGTTAAAACCTTTCACAAAAATGTAGCCATAAAGCCAAAAAAGGTGAGATATTTTTGTTCTGCCCAAACTTTGTTTGCCAATATAGGGTCTGCTTGATCTCGCCGTCTGATTTGTTTTCTTCAAAAAAAAAAATCAAGGAAAAAGTTGAAATTTTCAAAATGGTAGCCGGTCAAATCGTAGTTGCATGGCTTTTGAGCTTATTTGGGTAGTTGATATGAGAGAAAAAGACTCTTTCATGACCAAAGGTGTAAGATAAGAAATCCCACCCGAGGGGGTTTCAAATTTAGTAAAACTCTGGGCAAAGCCACAAGTTTGACCAAATTTGGAAACCCCTCGGGTGGAATTTCCCTATCTTACATCCCTGGTCATGAACGTATTTTATAATATCCTACACATATATGTATGATTAATATGATAATCTAGACCGAGACTGGACCAGATTTGTACTAGTATGTCTAAAGAAGAGCAATATACATGTACTTCTTTCAGTTTAAATATTGAAACAAACCCTTTTCTACCATAATAAGTGGGTGTTATTCAACTCTAGGAATATCAAATAATCATAACAGCTGTTGACTAACATTCTGTTTATAACACACGTGGAATAAACTCTCAACTGAATTCGATTGGCTGACATGATGAACTTTGACCGGAACACCGTCACTTCCTGATTATTTACGATGTCATCGACTGTTTACGTCGTCACCACCTAGCGGGAATATAAACGAGATGATAAATTTTGCGCATATTATAGTCCACACTTCTTTCCAGTTGTTTCCGGCTGAGGTAGTACTAGGTACAGGTCACACGACTCGAATATGGAATTTATTTCACTCTCGTTAATTATGTTTTAAAAGTTTCAAAAGACACTTGCTAAAGCTCGTGTCTTTTTGTAACTTTCAAAAAATAAATAATTTGAGTGAAGCAAATACCATACCCAACAATGAACCACTCGTCGTGTAACCTCCTTTTATCTATGGTGGCATAAACACATCTTTTGTATCCATGGTAACAGGCATGTAAGCCATTCCTCATCTGACTGGTCTTTACTGAATCTTTAACATGTGTGATAAAGGCCAAATATACGTAACATCAGGAAGATGTTCGTGATTCTGAAAAATTCTGAAAATAATCCAGTTGTTAACCATGCAAAAAAACCTAAAACGAGGTAAACCTGAGCATTAACTAACGCGAAACTCTTTACAGAAACATCCAATATCAGTTAATCTTAACTAAATCTATAAATATAATAAGTTATAAGACTTGATTTTCGCTTCAAGTCTAAGTACATATTATGCTCGATAAGACATAACTCGGTGAACGAAACTTCTCGCATCTCTTCAGAAAACATGCTAGTTTCAACTTGCTTATATACAAGTATCATGTTCTCATTTAAATATCCATCTATGAAACTGTATCATATAAAAGATATTAATTATTTCAGAAAGATTCAGTCATTCAGTTACTCCTACCTAACAATAGAGCTTTTGGGTTCATATTACAATGTCGGCTTCCCTCCTAATCCGGTAGCTAGGGTATCACGTGAAATTAACGGAACGACCATTGCAGGGTTGTATTAAAAGTATATAGAGGATATCTAACAGTGTCTTCAGTAATACCTAATGTATTTTACGAGTGGGGCTAATATTTTGATATTTTTTACGAGTGCGCAGCATATTAGCTACACGAGTGATATATGTTTGGTATTACTGAAGATACTGTTAGATATTCTGTTTACGACATTTTTTAAGAAAATCTACAGGGACAGCTTTTGATTTTCCCAAACGTCGTTTGTAAGCAGCGTTCTGATTGATCAAATCAGAAAAAGCGATATTTCTCACTAGTGAAAAATCTATACAGAATGAATAATTTTAAATATTTCACTATTAAAATGTAATAAAAAGCAATACTAAAAATTAATTCCTATCCTTATTTTGATCCGTCCCTAAGGCTTTTTGCAATCTCAAAAGAAACCCCTATTCGACGCTACAAAATTCATGCATTTATTTGGGTGTGTTAACCTATTTTGCATGTATATGTACACATTTATATGTCCGGTTTTATATAATGGTTGTTTGTCCCCGAAAGTTGCTTGGCCGTTAAACTAAACTAAACAAAGAGCACATGACCTATGTTTTTGTACGCTTTGTGGTTTTTGCTGATTATTCTTATAACTTTTGACCATGTACCCAGTTTTTTGTTGGATAAAAAGTGACTTTTCAAACGGCACGGTTTCTGGTTCATACAATACAAATATTTTTGTACAAAGGAAAATAATGTAATGTAGGAGTAATCTCCCTTTATTTATGTTATAATTTTTTTTGACGGTAATTTAATATATATATATGCCTCTAATGCATGTTGCACGTGGGTTTTCTATGGGTTTTCTCATACACTATGGTCATTACTTTGATAACTTGTTGTGTTTGAGAACGATGACTCTGCTATCACTTTGAGGACTTTATGTTTATTGTGATGTGACCCAGTTTTACATGGCAGATGTTGTTAATGAATCAGAAGACGCTTTCTCTTCCATTGCGCCTGGTCTTATTCGTTTGTACTTTTGAAATATATCATTTGTTGATATTTTGCTCTTAGTGTAATCGATTTGGAGTTCCGACTAAATTTTATTGATGATATTCTCTGAATTTTGATTTCATTATCAACCCAGAAGGATGTGGAGAGCTTCAACGTGATTTCACATTGGCACATTGTATATATTTCTATACGTTTATATCAGCTGGTCCTATTTTAAAGTTGTTTCTTTCATCTGTATAAAATGCAACGTTCAACGTAAACACCGTGTCCTAGCGCCAAATTGGGGTCTCTGAACTGTGAACAGATTTTCACGTTTGAAAATCGCTTTTCTTCCATCGCAATGCACCTTACCCTGGTAATCTAATGTTGTACAAGTCGGCTTTTGCACATCGAAAACAGAAAAGTAAGTGTCGGGTTTCTTGTGAATGTTGAATTTCAGAATAAATTTCAGCTTGCCCTTGCTTATATTGCCAAATAGACCAAAAACTGTTATTTTTGTTACATATTATTCTGTATCTTTGAATATGCTAATTAGTTTGTATATGTGTGTTACGTCATCTTTCATGTTAAAGGGTGGCATACTTTGCTGGTGGTTTTTTTCAGTACCCGAGGTTTGCTGAAGTCTCTATAGCCACAGTTATCTCATTTGAGTAGTGGCACGGTACATATTATACACATTTTCTTAGTACACGATTTATACAGAACTATTTAATTTTAACTTCTAAATTCATAAAATTCCTAAATTAAAGGTGTTTTACGCACTTGGCCCCTCTGCTTCTACATTTATTTAGAGATTTTGGATTCCCACCTTTTGGCCCCTAGCATTCACTGAAGAGTCCTAGGAGGACGAAACAGTTGTCTACTTGTTATTCTTGAGAATGATGCCTCAGTTTTGACTTTGATGCAAGGGTAATTGATTGGATGATTCCTGGATTTTTTTGACCTATGTTGTCTATGAAACAAACATGACTGCATCTGTGATTCTTATTGTTTTGTTTTTGTAATATGTTCTGTCTTAATTCTTTATATGTTATCACTGTCATATATGTATATATTAATTGTTGAAGAGCCATATTGTAAATTAGACATAAATATATATGCAACTATGGATAAATGAAATATCTCATTATTTTTATGAAAAGATTTAGTGCGCCACCTCAGATAAAGCCATCAGTCTAACTTCAAAGATACATTTCGCTAAATGTCACTCTTATACAGAAAACAGCCATGGGGACGAGAAAAATGTAACTTAGAAACAATATCAGAGAATACCAAAGCGTCATCACAACCATAGTACGAACTTAAAATCGTTTAAACTAGAGGCAAAATATGAACAAAGAAAATGTTAACATGGGCACCCTAGTAAAAATACAAGAGATTAAGACCAGATGTTTCGGAAGAGTAAGTGTCTTCTGGTTCATCGACACCCGCCATTAAATCTTGCTCACATCTAAAGAAACACCAAGTTATCAAAATGAGAACCGAGTCATTATTGTCAAGCAAAACAAGGGAACACATTAATGAGCATACTCAAAAACGTCCATCTTCATATCATACAAAAATATAGAATATTTCTCAAAGGGACGAAGATGGCGAACAAAATACTTGCCGATAGTCTTCATCAACCTGCTCCTCTCTAGTTTTATAGCACATGGCATTTGTAAATCCTTTTCACAAGATTCGATATCGTTGTATACTGTAAAAGCCAATATTTTCGCGCGTGGAATTTTTCGCGCTCTCACTCATGCTGTTTTGCACTGTATGCCTATATAACTATTTTACACTCAAAAGTTTGAAGTGGTGTTTCATATGTTCGCGAGTGGATATATTCGCGTAGATCTAATGACAGCGAAATAAGCAAAATTTTCCACACCTCGAACAATTCTACTTTTACAGTAGAGTAGTTTGCTTTCAATGGATGTTCTCCTGCTATTTTTTAGCATTTATTTAGTGTTTCTAAATTTTATGGGTATCTAACGTTTCAGAGATTTTAAAGACACAAAGATTTAGATACACATGCAATACGCCTTCACGTGAATTTCACATGAATTTCACCTGAATTTTGGTACATGTAGTAAACGTGAATTTCACATGAATTGTGGTGCATATAATGAAAAGTGAATTTCACACGAATTTCACCTGAATTGTGGTACATGTAATACAAAGTGAATTTCACGTGAATTTCACATGAATTGTGGTACATGTAGTAAAAATGAATTTCATATGACAAAATTCACATTAACTTCACATGAATCTAATATGACGTTTTTCTTTAGTTGTTTCTTAAATGTTAAGTTCATCATAAAGTTTTCATATGAAGTTCACGTAACTTTTAAGTGGATGTTTTGTGAATTCTGTTGATTTTTGAATACATGTTGATCCGTTTTAACTTCACGTGAATTTCACATGAAAACAAATCACGTGAATTCATATGTAAAATAAAAGAAATCATATGTAGCTTTGTACATGTTTAACTCTTCCACTATTTCATTTATATTATCATATAATGAACACAATAGGAGAGATAAAAACGCTTTCCGGACCGTTTTCGTGTACGCATGACATAATCACGTGCTTTCTGGTCCCATTTGCATACTCATATGCCATCTGGCCCAGGTGTCATCAACGTTCCTTAACTTAAGGAAATTCCTTAACTTAAAAATCTCCATAGGAAAGCATTAAAGAATTTAAGGAAAGTTCCTTAACGAAGGATTTTCTCCTTAAATTAAGTAATGCTTTACTATGTAGATTTTTAAGTTAAGGATTGTTGATGAAACCGGGACCTGATCCCTGCTTTTTCCCAAAGAGAATCTGATGTTATACACTACTGTATGACTATGGTTAGCAGGCTGTTGTATAGAATAGGAGTTTAAATTATTTCTATCAAACTCTATCAAATCAAATTCTATAAATTTTCCTCTTCACTTTTAAAATATATATTGATACATTTCAAGGAGATCCGGTTTTTCACATTAAACATATCTACGGCAATGCGTATTACTTGGCTTGAGTCACGGCTGAGGAAACACCAATGCACAGCTTCCTTTAACTTCAGCGCATGTGTCCGGTATTATTGTGAGCTGGGTAGGCGTTACAAGGCTTGTTTATTTATATAAACCTTCCCGTCAACGTGTTGCATTGAGTTTGCTTATTATGTATTGGAAACACGTATACCACTGCTACACTAAACAAACTTCTGGTAAAACAAAGGAGAAGATCCAAAGCTTCACTACTGAGTTTGACGTAAGTTTTGAACTTTTGTTGAATTATATCATACAGTCGAACCCCGTTGTCTCGACGGGACCATAGAAAAAGTTCGAGTTATCCGAGTATTCGAGTTATTTGGGTTTGAACGCTAGTCTAAAGCTTGGCCGGAACCGGAATCGAGAAAATAATTCGAATTAAACGGGGTTTTCGAGTTATATGATTTCGAGATAACGACGTTCTACTGTATATTTATTTACACATACTTGGGGATGGGAGATCAAGAAATATATAGAATAGTTAATTTATACATGAATCACGATAATTAATTTATTTTGTAAGGCATACATTTCTTTTGGTCCTCTGAAAACGTTTTAAATGATAATATGATCTACTGTGATTGTAGCATTTTGCACAACAGTGAACGGGCGGTGCCATTTCTTCCGTAAAGTTCATACAAAGGTGAGATTAAGTTTTCTGCGCAAACTTTGTTTACAAATGTAATGTTAAATTCGATTAAAGCGGACATATTTAACAGTTATAGCCTAGGTATATTCACAACACGAATATTAAAAAAACTTATATTTCTCTCATATCTTGCCATGTCGGATAGAGTTTGCCCATGTAAGAAAGCTATTATAAGAAAAGTCGTACATAGCGTATCACGCGACGTGACGTCACAATGGCTCAACAATGACGGGACGCCTTGACTACGGTAAACTCTGATGACGGTTAAGTTTTCAATAAAAAGACGTAGAAACGATAAATTTATCTGCTGCTTTACAAACCATATGTTATACTAACTACTATCAAATAACGAATCAATCACCGATTAGTGCATACAGGTGCAGTATAGAACAGGCTATTGGTTGCCAACAGATGTTGTTGTTAACAGCGAACGTAAACGTGTTATACGTGACACGGGTTCTCGTCCGATACGCCTTTGAGCTCGTATTTTCACTGCTGTGTTGGAAACATCATTTTTCAGCACTGCCCTGCAGCATCTATCGGTAAAGTACTTAATAGAATACAACAGCATGAGAAGAACGGGTACCGATAAAAAGGCAGCTATTTAGAACGCAACAGTATTGATTTTATTGAATCTATTTTATAAAGAATCCCGCCTATTTCATGGCCTCAACGTCCGTCATGAGTGTGGCGATGATTAATGCCATGTCTGATATGAGTCTATACTATAAGACTCTTTCATGACCAGGAATGTAACGCTTCGGATTTACCAAATTTTAAAACCCCTCGGGTGGAATTTTCCTATCTTACACCTTTGGTCATGAAAGAGTTTTTTTTCTTACATCATCTACCTGAATAAGCTCAAAAACCATGAAAATACGTTTTGAGAGGCTACCGTTTTGAAAATTCAATCTTTTCCTTGAGTGTTTTTGACGAAATCGAATAAGACAGCGAGGTTAACATACCCTTCATTTGTAAACGAAGTTTGCGCAGAAAACTTAATCTCAGGGTGATGTCTATGGTTAAAGTTATGTGAAAGGTTTTAATTTCATCACACCGTCGTTTTCTCTTTCCGGCCTCAGAGTTTACCGTAGTCAAGGCGTCACGTCATTGTTGAGCCATTGTGACGTCACACTGCGTGATATGCTATGTGCGACTTTTCTTATAATAGCTTTCTTACATGGGCAAACTCTATCCGACATGGCAAGATATGAGAGAAATATAAGTTTTTTGAATATTCGTGTTGTGAATATGCCTCGGCTAGAACCGTTAAATATGTCCGCTTTAATTTGGTTGATACAAAATTCAGAGAATACCGAATTGTAAACAAAAGCCTTAAATTCGAACTGAAAATGTGATATATAAACCAGGAGTTCTTGATTGGAAAGCGTCTTGTTTATGTGTCTAGGACGGCGTCTGCCATTTACAATCTAAATAAAAATATTTTGATGAAAAGGAAATCCCACATTTATATATGTACGGTTGATATACCCGGCCGACTATGTCTCGGCAAATTGTCGTAATCATTGTGCCGGCGGTTAACAAAAGTATGAAAATAACTCAAGCATACTATCCAGACATCGTGATTCATAAATATTATAAACAGTTTATTTCATCCGGGTGCTGGTAACACATGCTATACTGAGAGGTAACGATAACACCCCAGTACGCCAGTACAAGGTAGGATAAGTACGTTATCCTACCGTGCAGTGGGCTCTTTATTATGCTATTGTAATCCAGGTCATCCTGGTTTTTTTATTGTTCGCCGAAGATGTTGCAATTTTCAAGTTTTACATATTTCGGAACCTATCTAGATTTTTCCACAACTCATGCAGACGGGTAAATGTTCAACTACAGTTTGTCGTGCAAAACATGTATGAATGATTGAATTCCTGGTTGACAATATCTTTGTTGAGTTTGGAGGAAAGATTTTCTAGCAGACTGTTGGTAATCCCATTCTCCTACTATACGATACAGTATAAGTACATGTACAATACTTCTTTTCTCGATTCTCGACATGCAGACCTTACCTACAATGGATTTATCCTGTTTTAATTTTAAGTGTGACAGGGACTACAAGACTATTCAGAATCAGTAGATTTGAACTTGGGTATGTTTTTTTTTTTGGCCGAGACTGGGTCATTGAGCTATACGAAGTTGAGATAAGCTTTGAGTGTACAGTAATTTGGAGTTGTAATGTGCAGTAACAATAGTTTGTTCTCAACTTCACACGCTGTTTCGTACGGGTATTTTATCTAGTATAATGCATATTTTTGACATTAAGATAACGTAAAGATATTTTGAACTAAAGCTTGTTTGTGAGATACACACATTTCCATTTAAAGCAATGTATACTACACAAAAACATTTGAAACGATTTGAAATTTTACAGAACTAGTTTAATTGTACTTCTAAATTCATACATTGAAGAGGTTTTACGCACCTGACCCTTCTACATTAGTTTAGAATTTTTTGATTCCTACCTTTTGTCCCCTAGAATCACTGAAGAGTCTTAGAAAGACGAAAAAGCTGTATGATGCAGTTTAATTCATTTTTCGGCACACTGTATCTAATACTAAATTTGAAAGGTGCAGCATATGTGTTTGTTACGTCTTCTTACATGCATTGAAGAATGATCTAATTATGCTTTCTGTTTTATAAGGATCATTTGAACAAAAAATGTTAGCATATGCCTGATGTTATCTTAATGCATTTTGACACCCATACATTAGGAGGTCTGAAAACCTGAAATAAATCCCATTGGCATATTAATATATGGAGTCTTAGAATATCAGAGCCAGCCAAAAGTTAACCACCAAACACAAAATCAAAATATACCGATGCGTCAACCCAACGATAATACGAACTCGTACGTGGTCTTCTGCTCATCGACGATATCCAATATGTAAATCGTGGTCGCATTCGCATACAGGTCAAGCCGTTAAAGTATTAGATGCAAAGATGAACAATTGAAAGATTTACACGGATACTCTTAAAAATGTACGAGATAATAAGAACAGGTGTTCCGGAAGAGGAAGCGCTTTTGCTTCATCGACGATACCAGCCATGTAAATCCTGGTCACATCCTAGTAAACGTCAAGTTATCTAATTGAGAATTGAGTCATCATTCTCTATGAATTGTAAGCACCCTAATGAACATTTTCAAAAATATCCATCGTCATATCATACAGGGATACAAAATATTAAGTGTGATTAATATGGCGTAAAAAAACTTGCTCATAGTCATTATCAACCTGTTTCATTCAAATCCTTATTTCGTAAGTTTGTTCATCAGCAGCCGACGTTCATCACGAAAATCTCGATGTCTAGAGGAAGTAGAAAATCAGCGAAATAACTGCCACATGTAAACACCACAGATTGGAGAACAGTCTTCTGACAACAGCAAAATAAAGCTCAAAGAAATGTCTGACTCACTTTCCTGAATTATACAGTAGAACTTCGTTATCGCGAAGTTGTATAACTCGAACACTCCGCTTAATTCGAAGTATTTTGTCGGTCCCTGTCAAGCTTTACACTATCATTCAAACTCGCATAACTCGCATACTCGGATTATTCGAAGTTTTTCTTTGGTCCTGTCGACTTCGAGATAACGCATTTGACTTTAGCTGAGACTCACTATTGAAATGCAGATTTATGTTTTCAAGTTTTATAAAAATGAACATTACCGAAACGTGTGTGTATATCTACTGTGTAAACAACTACACTGATAGACTGGTTTTCATCTTTACCCGACCATGACAAATATACACAGACATCTCTTTAATTTTCCTCCCTCTTAGGGACTATTATTGTGTAAATAGCAATATGCAGGTAATTGTGCATGTTATTGAATGTCATCAACATAACATAAATGTTATGGACGATGTGTAGATATGCATGCGGATTATTTTATGCAAACTTATAGTTGCCATGTTAACCAGGTCACTATAAACAGGTTTATTTTTATGAAAAAAGAATTGGCTAGGAAATGGTCCTAAACCCGTGAACAAAATTGAATATTACTACACAGGGATGATGTGAAAATTAAAATGGGTTCGTCATCAACATTGCCTTGTACAAGTGTTTATTGCAATGGTTGGGGGCGGGGTAGTAGTTACTTGACGGGTGCCGTCGATGAAACAGAAGACGCTTACTCTTCCGGAACACATATTATTTTTACGAGGGTATCCATGTAAATCTTTCCTTTGTTTATATTTTGCCTCTAGGTTTGGATTGCGGTTTTGTTGAAGCTTTGGTATTCTGTTTTTTTAGCCGTTGGATTACAGTTCTAGTTAAACAGTTTCTTTCCTGCTACTTTCAATAAGTGCATTCAACCATTTGATTTCACTACTACTAATATTGATACCTCAAGTCACCATTAAATTACCAAAAAATCAGTTAAAAGGTGTTAACAAGACAGAACAAAAACTAATCCTCATATTTGAAAAATATTTGAAGCACACAATTTTTATACCAGCTTCGAAATAATGCTAGAAAAAAAAAAAAAAATTGTGTGCTTCCTTATGATCACTGGCGTTTCATCGTTAAAAAGATCATGGAATCCCGTATCGTTATGTTTATGAATGTAAAGAAATTGTTAATTAAGGCATTTTCTGATGAATTTATTACAAAATGATAATAATACACAGAGTAAAATATAAATGTCTTTCATTCATAATTGTTCACAATGAAGTGATACGATTGTTGCTTTTATACTAAAAAACAGTGTCGTTTTTTATCAGCGATATAAAGAGAATCCTTCTAATCACAATTAGTTATTACTGTGTAATGTGAAATTAATTTATCTTCCTTATGAAGACTGATTTAAAAGTAATATTTCATAATATAATGAATATAAATATATGAATAACAATAGACATTTAGCCGATGATGATGAAATTATGACTTTGACTGATCATATTAATGATCCTTAGATATGTATAATAAAAACATTATACTTTTGTCCTTTGAGATCGCGTTGGTGATAGACAAGTCTGATATAACCTGAATGTCACGTTCAAATGCACTAAAATAGTGGAACGGTCAGAATATACCGTTAACATTATATTTCAAAACTACGAAATTTATTATATAATAGGGATTGTGCACCTCACTAGCTAAATTTGGAAGTTTCTTTTTTGCTCCTTAGACTTTAATATTTAATATCACTGACGAGTCCTGGAAGGACGAAACAGCTGTATAGCGCAGTTTAAATATTTTTGCGGCTCGACGGTATCGTAATCTAAATCGTAAAGTGGCTATTCTCGTGTGTGTCTCATGTACAATCCTTTGTATGGCAAGGGTCCAAGGTATGCTTTGTCGAGAGTTGTTAGTCAGTATATGGTTCTGGACGTTATGGTTGGATTTCCTTGTAAAAAAACAAAAATTCAACGAATACCAAAGCGTCAACAAAATCATAATCCGAACTCAAAATCCATTAAACTAGAGGCAAAATAGGAACAAAGGAGAGATTTACATGAAGACTCGTAAAAGCACAAGAGAATTAGACCAGGTGTTCCAGAAGAGTAAGCGTCTTCTGCTTCATCGACGACATCCACCATGTAAATCTTGGTCACACCCAAGAATTGAAGGAATAATTGTAGAATTTTGATCTATTACTATAACATTAGGCTGATGATATTTCTTCATTGCGTCTGTAGGAGTTACTCCCCTTGTATCCAGTTAGTCGCTGAGTTAACTGACACTACATAGACATTTGCCTATAAGAAAGAATGGTTCTATTGTTTTGCCTTAAGGTCAATACTTAGACTTGCACAAGCTCAATAATCAGTGATAAAATATCAGAAGAAACTTACGATTTTTGAACAAAACACATGTTCATTGAACTGTAAGTTGAGAGAAATTTGCTTTGGTTGAGTCCATAGGTGATAAATTCAGGTTGTCTTGAAACAGGTGCGACATAAACTGCATTGTAGTATCCCAAATACACGATCAACTCAATTCATCACCAATACATAAGACCAAAGCAGCAAGATTTGTATTCTTATAAGACCCCTACCGGGGAAGACGGAGGGGATTATTATCTCTGCAACGTGTACACTTATTAAACTGAAAATTGGTTTACAAATAGCCCATTGGGATATCTAGATCAATTTTCGATTTGGTTACGGTTGGATGTTTGTTCACAGAGTTACGGCCCTTGGACTTATAACATTTCCGTTATTTCAGTTCCCGTTCAAAATTTTCTCTGTAACGTGTGCACCTATTGAACTGAAATTGAATATACGATTCATCATGGAGATATCTAGGTCAAGTTTTGACTTGGTTACAGTTGATTGATTATTTTACAGAGTTACGGCCCTTGGACTTAGAACATTTCCGGCAATTCAGTTTCCGGTCATTATCTCCGTAACGTGTGCACAAATTGAACTGAAACTGAAATTTAGTATACATTTCATCATGGAGATATCTAGGTAAAGTCTCAGTAATTTTTAAGTGAATCATTGCATCTTTATAGCTTGCGGGGCCAGTGGGGGATATGTATTGCTTCTGAAATACTCAATTTCCTTGTTCATTTTAAATTTGTCAATTTATTGAAATGTATTGAATTATTAGGCTAGTCTACATCCTTATTTGGATTTTGACATTTTTGAAGACAAGTTTTATTCCATCAGTCGCCTAATAGGCTTCAAATTTTGACCCTTATGTAGCATCGCTGACGAGTCCTTGAACAACCTCGATATCTAGATTACGATCACTTACGCTCTCTACGCCCCTGGAATATGTCATAGAAAAAGTAAAAAGCAGAAAAAGTCTAGCCCAATATATGTATAGCCTTAGACTATGTATAACCCTAGACTATGTATAGCCCCAGATAGGTATAGCCCTAGAGTGTTAATATCACTAGACTATGTAAATCTCTAGACTATGTATATCCCTAGATTATGTATAGCCCCCGATAGGTATAGCCCCCGATAAGTATATCCTTATACTATGTATAGCCCCAGATAGGTATAGCCCTAGACTATATGTAGGCATTTACTATGTATATCCCTAGACTATTTATATCCCTTGAATATGTATAGTTCCAGATATGTATAGCACCAGATATGTATAGCCCTATCTATATATGGCCCCAGATATGTATAGACCTAAACGATGTATAGCCTCTAGATATGTATAGACGTTGGGTATGTATAGATAAATGATTTCATTGGATAAGCTGAGAGGGAGTTATACAGATCATTGGTTTGTGTGTATAAATGAAGGACCTTCACAAGCAGTCGATATCTTGTTTTGAAGAAGAAGATCCCATCACTAAGAGCTCTGAAAAAATGGCGTCAACTACAGTGGTACGTTCAGAAAACTTGAAATAACAATAGGAAGATACTAATGAACGTACTCAACTGGTGATTGGAACGGAGAAACAAGAAGATCTCGTTGCCTCTTTTGATCGTGAAAAAACCCGAATTATCACGAAACAGTCAAATGGCGATTACTGTCAACTGGACATTGGCAACGATTGTTTTGTGGTTGCCAACGAGTTTCAGGGGAGAACTCTGATACACACCAGACTATACGGAATGGGCAAAAGAGAGGCAATGTATTCCACATGGGAATGTGTCGCTCTTAGTCCACAGCAATGGGAGAGGTTACAGGTTTTGTACTGTAAAGATGAGGACGAAGCCATTATGAAATACCAAGTTGGTGAGGATGTGAATCTAAGGATTAATCTAGGGCGTAACAACTACGTATCTCTCAAAACCGGTTATGCAAGGTGAACATTCGTTGCTTGTGTATGCCTTATGACGTCAATAGACAGTTGAAGGCCACGCGTGAGGAAAAAACGAAAGAATGTGTGTTAATCATGCCTGAATACATCAGAGACATTCTCGACAATGTCGAGTACTGTGAAAAACGCAAGTGATCATCAAAATCAAGAAGACATGTTTCAGTGTTTGGAATGCAATCCTAATCAAAACTTTTTAAATGATACAGATAACCGAATATGAAGTTTAAGTGTGTATAATGTGCATATATGATTGTTTGGAACACTTTATCAACGTAACAATCGACCCTTGCTTTTTTGAGGTGATGCTCCTGTAGGAGGAAGTAAATTATTTCAACTGATCTTAAATAGTCTTCTGTTTTTTTTTTTTTTTCGTATTATCGAGTTTTGAAACCTGACCATCAGGAGAGATGATATATTTCAATGATGATGTAAAATGGGTGAAATGCTGTAAAGTTGAGTAAACTTTAAGCAAGTGAATAAACAGAATTAACGCCACCACCTTAGGACGGTGTACGTATGATTGACTGTCACTTAGTCTCCATTCCCAATGTCTTCGCTGTTACTGACGTCAGCTACTCAAGTTTACAGCATTTCACCCATTTTACATCATCATTAAAACGTATCATCTCTGCTGACAGTCAAGTGTCAAAATTCGAAAATACGAAAAACAAAAACAAAAAAAACCCAGAAGACTATTTAAGATCAATTGAAATAAAAGCAAGGGGTGCTACGTTAATTAGGTGTTGCAAACAATCAAATATACACATACGACACAATTAAACTTCATATTCGGTTATCTGTATCATTGAAAAAGTCTTGATTAGGATGGTATTCCAAACACTGAAACATGTGTTATTGATTTCAGCTTTTCCCATTCAAAGAACGACAACGCGTGGCCTTCAACTCCCCTTTGACGTCATAAGACATAAACCAGCGTTGAATGTTGCATAACCGGTTTTGAGCGATACGTAGTTTTTACGCCCTACATGAATCCTTAGGTTCACATCCTTCAACAGTTTCTTCATATTTTTATTTCATATTTTCTGAACGTACCACTGTAGCTGACGAGCTCTAAGTGATGGGCTCTTTTTCAGAAAAAAAAAGATATCGACTGCTTGTGAAGGTCCTTCTTTTATATACACTTACCAATGATCTGTATAACTCCCTCTTAGCTTATCTAATGAAATCATTTATCTATACATACCAAAGGTCTATACATCTCTATGGGCTAAACATCGTTTAGGTCTATACATAGTCTAGGGGCTATACATAGTATAGGTCTATACATAGTCTAGGGGCTATACATAGTCTAGGGCTATACATGTCTGAGGCCATGTATAGTCTGCGGCTATACATATCCGATTTGGGGTTATACATAGGTATATGCTGCTGTGAAGGCATGCTCAAGTAAATGAAAAATTGACCAATCGCTAGGCTGCATGTATGTCCTTTGAATACTAATACTAATAAAACGAGACACAACTGACTTCCGAGCCTGTCATTTTTCCCCGTTATGTGACCACGACATTCTTTTGATGTATATCAAAGGATCAAACCAGTTGTGTTGTCTTATCAAGGGGGCGAACACGGAACATTCAGTTTTGCCATGACATATTCCAGGGGTGTAGAGAGCGTAGGTGACCCCTGGATATCAAGGATGATCCAAAAAGAAGGCAACAGCTACATAGTGCAGTTTAATTATTTGGCTAAATTGTATAGAATTGTAATTGTAACTATGCTATTCACCTGTGTATTTGTTATACATTTTGTAAAATCCTTAGAAGTACAGAAGTTGCCTAGTAGACGACCGACTGACGAATCAGTTTGTGCAGTGTTAAACTATTTTTAGTGTTAACAAGCCGCAGTTGTTTCGTTATTCTAGGGATTTCAGTAATTTTCATAATTTTTTTGATCTATATCGACTGCTGACAAACAAGCTAACAACACATGGATTCGAGAGATGCAGGTTGATCAGAACTATGGGCAAGTTTAATAGTCGCTGTCTTTGTTCCATTGAGAAATATTTGTATCTTTGTGTGGTATGAAGCAGGGAGTTTACTATCAGGAAATGGAAAGTTCACGATCGGAAAATTAAATTCATCACGTCTATCGTATAGTTTAGTAGTAAGTTGTCCATGTTGGTCGTAGTTTAAGAAGGTTAAGCAGAGATCGAGGTAAGCAGCTGATGTAGAAAAGTCTGTCGTGTCCTTTATTTCCAGGTCAGAAGGGTATAAACGATCGACGTGGTCGGCAAAAGTCTTGTTGTTCATAGTTCCTATACAATCTATGTATTCAAAAAGCCAACAAACGAACTGTTTAGTTAGTGGGCTGCAGTTTATCTTCGGGTCCAACAGATCATCTGTTGCCCTCAACCTCAGTCAACAACTGTATAATATTGTAAGATGGATTTATATTCATCAAACACAAAGTATGATTTAATATCGCTTATTGATTTAGACAATGTTGTGAAAAGTTTACAAAAAAGCAATACTTAAATATTTAATGATATCAATGTTGCCTTGTTTTAGGTGTGTCAACGCCATACCTGTCTACCAAGCGGTGCAATATGGACATGAGTGCCAAAGGGAGCCTTCGAATATTACCAAGGAAGTACGTGATAACTGGTATTGGGATAATGAGTTTACTTTACCTTGGGATTTTTAGTATTCTATCAGAAAATACATCTAGGGATTTCTGTCAAACGAGTTCATGTGAGGAGAATATTATCAAATTTCATCAAACACATTTTGTTAATAAAAGCACGAAGACAATTTTGTTATGGACTACGTCATTTCTCGAGGAGTGGACCTATTTAGGGAATATGTCTGCAAGTAAATACGAATGTTCTGTCAGAACAGACAAACGTGAAATCAAAACTGTTGATGCCGTTATGTTCCATTACCTTGACCTTTGGTTCTGGAAACCGTTACCCGGATATAGAAGGCCAGACCAAACTTGGATAGTATTTAATATGGAAGCTCCGCCTCACCAACATTACACAGGGAGGTCACTGACAGGTTTGTTTAATTGGACAATGTCTTATCGCACTGATTCTACAGTTCATATACCTTATGGTGAATTTGTTGAATTGACACAAGAGCAAAAACATGCCGCATCCGTTAAATATAAAAACAGGGATTTTTCAAGAAATAAAACCAAAATGGCGGTTGCGGTAATTAGTGACTGTCCAGATGATGCGCATAGATATATATATTTACAAGAATTAGGAAAGTATATTGATATTGACTATTATGGGAAATGTGGAAATTTATCTTGTCCGAGAGATCAAACGGGTCAATGTAATTCTAATAAATATCGATTTCGTATTGCCTTCGAAAATGCCAATTGCCAGGATTATGTGACAGAAAAGTTTTGGAGCAGCTTATCCCAGGAGACTATCCCAATTGTCAACTGGGAAAGCAATCAAAACATTGAAGCTCCTCTAAGATCTTATATTAATATTCATGACTTCAAAAATGCAAAAGAACTGGGCAGCTATTTGAAGCTAGTGTCCTCGAATTCAAAATTATATAACGAGCATTTTGCATGGAGGAAGAAGTACAAAGCAAACAGCCAAGTGATGTATAAACTTTGTGACGCTCTGCACACACCAAAGGAAGCCCAGACCATTACAGACCCTAACACGTGGCTGAAGACGGATTCATGCCGCAGGTGGTCGGTAAGTACATATACAGAGGATCTTACAAGAATGTCATTGTAATATGAAATTTATTAAACAAGTTAAATAATTTAATTATTTAACGTTTTAATAAATTTGTATATGACATTGACACCATCCTCGATAGCCAGGAGTTACGACCACCTACGCTCTCTATACCCTTGTAATATGTCAATATGGTGTTTTGCCAACCTGGTAAAATAAAATATTGACCGAGGTGAATATTTTAGATTCTACTAGGTCGTTATAAGACCATATTGACCGAATCAAAGGTCCTTAATGTCTATATAAGGTATAAAAATAGTTTGCAAAATGCTGTTATATTATTACAACTATTTGATAAAGCATGAAATTTACAGTGGGGCACTATTACGTCACAATGATTATAACGTCACAAATGCATTATATACTCGGTGTTTATAAAAAAACATCAGGTAATATCACAAAATATTGACCTCAATTTGACCATATTTTAGCCAATGAGAGTTGAAGGAACTCTAATCAAATCTAATCCATATCTAATATATAAGCCTGGAGAGCACCCTCTGATGGTGAGAATGCGGTGTTCGTGTCATTTTTGATAATTTCCATGACACTATATATATAGATGATGCATGGTCGGTGAGCATTAGATAAGGCCCGACTTTCCTCGATTCTCGTTGGCTAAAAAAAGGTCACGTGGAGTTTCATTTTTTGCGATATTGACCTGATGTTTCTACTTTTAGAAACACAGAGTCAATATTTCATTGTTGACGTCATAATCATTGTGACGTCATATGCAGTATAGGTGTGATAGGTGTGGTACACGGTCGGTAAGTATAGATATATATACATCATGCCTTGTCAATAAGTATTGGTATATAGATACTATACATGTTTGGTAATTATAGATATATAAATATGATACATGATCGGTATGTATGGATATATAGATACTATACATGTTTGGTAATTATAGATATATAAATATGATACATGATCGGTATGTATGGATATATAGATACTATACATGTTTGGTAATTATAGATATATAAATATGATGCATGATCGGTATGTATGGATATATAGATACGATACATGTTTGGTAATTATAGATATATAAATATGATACATGATCGGTATGTATGGATATATAGATACGATACATGTTTGGTAATTATAGATATATAAATATGATGCATGATCGGTATGTATGGATATATATATGTGATACCAGGTCAGTAAGAATGGTTATATAGATGTGGTACAAGGTCGGTAAGTATTAATATATATAGATACGATACATGTTTGGTAATTATAGATATATAAATATGATACATGGTCGGTATGTATGGGTATATAGAATGGATATATAGATGTGATACCGGGTCAGTAAGAATAGTTATATAGATGTGATACCGGGTCAGTAAGAATATATATATATATATGTCATACCTGGTCGGTCAGTATAGATATATATACTTGATACCTGGTCAGTAAGAATATGTTCGGATTCCTTTCCTTGGACGACAATATTATCACTGGACATGAACACCTAATAAAAGCTGTGCTGAGAGATGTGCTAGCAGTTTTGTAAAGGATGTCTTTTTTACATTCATCATACCAATAACGATTTCTAAACGTCAAGCATCGAGTTCCGGCAGAAGTGTAAAAAAAAAAAAAACCCAAAAAACAGATGCACATGGAGACGCTTTCAAAAGAGCAAAGGGAACAAGAGCATGCGCTCTGTACCAATTGCAAATGGTACAGAGTCAGAGTAACTGAGAATAAAGTACAGGTCATAGATCTGATATGTCAGAATTGGATCCAGAAACCACAGGACGAGCCCAACCAACAGTCTGGTCATTACCTCTACTGACTCTGTACTAGTTGTAATTCAGGATGGTATTGTCAGTAGAGTAACTGAGAATAAGGTACAGGTAATAGATCTGATATGTCAGAATTGGATCCAGAAACCACAGGACGAGCCCAACCAACAGTCTGGTCATTACCTCTACTGACTATGTACTAGTTGTAAGTGAGGATGGTATTGTCGTCCACAGGGAAGATCTCATGACTTGACACGAAGAAGCAGATGCAATAAACATATATACATGTATATGTACCGTAGATGGTTAAGGCAGCTGAAAGTGGCATGAAAAAGAATCAACAAGCAACAGCATCCATGGCAGCCTCCTACAGGGTCAAGGCGTGGTGACATTGAACATGTCTGAGGTCCGGAGAGAAGTCTGGTCGCGAAGGATTGATACGAAAATGTGACAAAGGCTCCAGAGCTTAAGACACTCCCACTTTCTAAAGAAACATTCAAAGAGAACGTAAAGCGGGTGCACATTCAGACTGCCATTTGGAAATCAGCTCTCAGCTCAGAACCTCCAACATTAGATTCTGTCGAGTTCGGATTAGAACTTACAGAACGCAGTAAATGCTTGATCCCAGTAACATTACAACCAAACGTTAGAGTTGCTCCGTATGAGATGCTGGAAATGATAAAGTGTGGTTGTGCTACGGATACACCCTGTTGGACAGGAATGTAGTGGATGTCACTGGGAAGCACACTGCCAGAATAAGCAAACCCGACGGGTTGATGACTGTGACAATGTTGTTGAAAGTGATTTGTTTGGGGAATAAGACATTTGGTTTGGTTTTTATAGTTTTACGTCCTATTAACAGCCAGGGTCATTTCAAGACATGCCAGATTTTGAAGGTGAAGAAAAGTCGAAGTTACCGGATAAAAACCACCGACCTATGGTCTGTACCTAACAACTTCCCCACGTGGGATTCGAACTCGCAACCCAGAGGTGGAGAGTGGTAGAGTGTCGAAACAACTTCATCATCCGGCCCCGCGGAATAAGGCCAATTAGTAGTGGCAACATTATAAGCATAAGTAAAGGAGATGCTCTATGCCGACTCGGATATACATTGAAGATGATTTTTGTATACTTTGCAAAAATTATTGGTGTGATCAATACTGAAATGGTTTAATCTGATACTTTACCCCTGACAACATGTGTATACATGCCAGAATTATTTTGTGCAATATGTAGTTGCTGGGATATTGAGGAATACGAGATTTTCAGTAATGGCGGCCTAAATATGTCTATTCAGCACAACCTATGAGTGTGATCTTTACTGAAATGGCTTAATCGTATTCTTTACCCATCAACACATGGGGATAAACACCAAAATTATTTTAATACTGTGTATAGTTACTGAGATATTGACGAAAACGAGATTTTCATTAATGGTGGACTAAAGTGTGATACACTATAAGTGTGATCTTTACTGAAATGGCTTAATCGTATTCGTTCCCCTCAAAACATGGGAATAGACGCCATAATCATTTTAATACCATGTACAGTTACTGAGATATTGACGAAAATAAGATTTGCAGTAAAGGCGGTCTTACTTTGCATATTATGCGGATTGCCCAATGATGACAGAGTGGCATCATTCAGATTCTTAGAGAGCACATATCAGAGGTATAGAAACAGCAAAAAATCTGTGTACGGACCGTACTGAATGTTTATCGGTCCTTGCCACCAGACTACAAGAAGATACTATCTAAATAAAAGAACGCATTATATGCAAGAGTTATCTCCCTTTTATCGTCGAGGCAGTTTATTTGGTATTTTAATCGTTCAAAAGTTGTTTCTATATATTTTGTAATATTAAATTCATGTTTGTAACAGTCCATTCCTTACCCCCAACAAAAGAACAAAAACAAAACAACAAAAAACAAAACACAAATAAAAAAAAAATAAATATGTAATATATATTACTATATTAACAGTCTACACTGACATTCACTCGATAACCATTGCTCAACAGATTATCATTATCACCGCATATCTGTAGTCAAATACGTGACAAATTTCTATGACGTCCACACAATACATGTGGGCGGAGCTATGCAAATCCTACAGTTTAAAACACAATTGTGTGACGTCACCACCAAAATAACGTGGACGGAGCTTGCAAATTTCATGCTGTTACATATATTAAACCATCCCCACGTTTATTAGTTTTGAAATGAAATATGTGTTCGAAGATTTATCTATAATGAACAAAATAGTTACGAACATTTCACAGAAAGATACTGTAAATATAAGGATAAACTTTCTATTTTGTTTAGGTTATCGGAGGATAACTACAATGGAAAACGGGTAAATTCAATAACCGGTTATGTAAAATTTACCCGTTTTCTACAATGGAAAACGGGTAAATTACCCGTTTTCTACAATGGAAAACGTGTAAATTCAATGTATAATTTACCCGTTTTCTATTGTAGTTATCCCCCGGTAACCTAAACAAAATAGAACGTTTATCCTTAATTAGACAAAAACAAACAAAACAATGCAAACAAAAAAGTAAAGCCCATCTATGTCGTACAATAAAGTGTTCATTCTTCATAACAGTTCTACGGAAATATATGTCGTTACTATATAGAGGCTATTCAATGGTTTCCCGTTAAATCAAATATCAAATATATTTCACAAGTATGGTGGTTTTTTTTTATATTTTCACGAGTGCGTAGCAAAAATAATTTCCTTTGTAAAATCGCGGCAACAACTGATCGGGGCGGAGTGCCTAGGCTTATAGAATATTAATACGCCACAGGATGAAGTTCCATATTTGGTTCAAAATAGTAAAAATAAAAAAGCATATTAATAAAATCCATTAGATATCTATTAATTTCCAAAAAACTATAAAGGTTTTTAATTTCCTTACTTTATATGATTTGATTCTAGAATAACGAAAAAAATGGTACACAAATAATGCACAATGATATCGGACCGAAACGTATATCATCGCTAGTGATGATATAAGCAGTGTTGATATAAGTTTTATCAAGCCGATATTTTCTGATATTTCACTGGTAAAAATTAATAAAAAGATGTATCCAGGCTATTCCTTATACTTACACATTGAAATGCTGATGCAATTGCTTTTTGTACCACTCTCATTACATAAGCGATCATTTTCTGTCCAGTGTGTTTTTATACAATGCATAAATACTGCCACCAATGACATTTCAGAAGAAGAAATTCATTACGAGTATATTCCTACAATTGCGTTTCTCTTTCAAATTAAAGAATTTTATTCAATCTCATCTACAATAACATGAAAAGGTGAAAAATCAATATGTATGTACTAGATTGTTGTTTGTTGGTTACTATCGAGACTAGGAAGCATCTGTGCAGAGAAACGCTCCAGGTCCCGGAAACATCGATCCAAGCGGTGCATTTTATTGGGACTGAATTCGTAAAAACGCTTCGAAATACCTTATACGTGTTAAGCGTTCCAATGACTAGAAATGTACTGCACACACACAACAACGGAACCCGGATATAGGACAGATGAACTTGTTTATCAGCACAGATTGTTGACCTAACACGTCTGCTTTTGTCATTGTGGGCCACGTAACATTTTCGACGGACCATTTTACAGTTTTTTTAACTGTATATGATACAAAATATGACGTCATAATCGTAAGTTAATGACAATTTTATATTTGTATTTAATTGCTAATCTTGGTTGATGACATGTATTTATAAATATTTATTTAAAAGAGACTAATTTGTATTATAATTTACGTGTATATGGATCATATGTTTTTGATTTGTTTTTACGTTAATATCTACTTACATGTATCAATCTAGTGGGATATTTCTAGTTCCATAATTCCCCTAATTAACAATTATTAATAAATGGAAGCTTGAAGGGGATGGGCGAGAGAGTTGATACTGCCTAGTTCGATTAAATGGTTATTTATCAGTGATGGCGTTTCCGTTTCCATTGCATTATCAAAAGTATATATTTGTTTCTATGGAATTTATAATATTTCTTATTTCATTTTTATATATTTACATTCTGGTTGTTTTCTCTATATGAATTTATAACATGAACACAACAAACACTTTACTATGAATAGCGCATGAATACAGTATGAACACATCAATTCACGACGATTGCTTATGACGTAATATGTTAAACTTGTCCAATGCTTCTCCTGTCCATCTGCTTTGGATAACATGGTAAATGTCCCTGCGTCAAACGCTCAAAAGACTACGATTGATTTATTGGCATAAATTCTACTTAAATTAGGACTGTTCCCCTAATATTGTTTAAATGACGACACAAAACCAAACGCAGTTAGTTGATTAATTATTTAAGGATTAGTTAATTTTTTTAAATTAAACAATTTTTCAATAGTAAAATGTAAAAATATGGATTCAATAGCTTGAGTAGTATGAATGCAAATCGGTTACATCCATAGTGACTATGAAAGTGGAGCCAATATGGATGTAACCGCTTTGCATTTATACCAACATGTTAAGTAAAAAAAAAAAAACACAAGAAACGCCTTTCAATCCCCTATATATACCTGCTTCAATGGTAGCGCAACAACTTTTTATTACATTTTTACCACTGAAATATCAGGAAATATCAGCTTGATTAAACTTATATCATCACTGCTTATACCATCGCTAGTGCTGATATAAGTTTCGGTCTGATATCATGGCGCACCATTGAGTACTATTTTTTTGGTATTCTGGAATCAAATCATATAAAAATAAGGTAAAACCTTTATAGTTTTTTGGAAATAGATGAATATTTAATGAATTTTATTAATATGTTTTTGTATTTTTACTATATCTTGAACAGAAAATAAAACTTCATCATATGGCATATAAATATTCTATAAGCCTTAGACACTCTGTCCCGATCAGTTGTAACCGCAAATTTTATAAATGAAATCAGACTTTTTGGAATTTCAAAAATGTAATAAAAAGAAAATTCAGTGGTTCAGTGTTTCACTCGTTTGGCAGATTTAAAATCTTTTCACTAGTGCTACACACTCATGAAAATATAAAAAAAATCTGCCATACTCGTGAAATATATTTGATATTTAACGGGAAACCATTGAATAGCCTCTATATATTCGGAAGGTTTTGTAAATATACAGATATGAAATGTCATTTTCAATAAAAATGCCTTTTCATTCTGGTATTATCACCTGCATTTTTTTATTGATTAAAAATCTGTTTCCATTATGATGCTTTTATTTCTACCACATATTAATTTATAAGTGTTTTAGATTTATCTTTAGTATTATTTTAGTATTAACCCCTCACTAAATATGTATATATTTGAACAAGATAAGGACGTGCTTAGATGATCATGTCACACGTCATGCCAGGTCAAGCAAATCATCTTCATATATTTGTATTGAGCAATAGGGAAAACAAAAAAACATTTTTTAAAAACTTACTTTTTCATTGATCGTTACATAGTTTACAATATGCCATGTAAATCACAATATTTATATATTCATTCACAATATGAACTACTGAACCCTTCATTAAGATCATGAAATATAGAATAAAATAAAACACTATATCAGCTAGCTACTGTATTTAATGCTAAGCGAATTTAACATCACAACACATTTACCTTATAAGTATTAATTATATCAAATAAATTGTTAAAAGGAAACCAGAAAGCTAGCAATGACAGAAACATTAGCGGGAGTAAGAAACTGATCGGATTTCCCCCGACAAATATTAGTCTTGTGTCTACCTGTACTTAATCTAGTTGTTCGAAACAAATAGAGAATGACGTAGCAAGAAAAAACACCTAGAGAATAAGATCATTCTGACTCAATGCCCTGGAAGGGTAAGCGTCTTTTGCTTCATCGACAAACGATAATGTAAATTAAACATGGATGGAAATCTGGATCAAATTAACGTAATATCACGTCCTCAAAGTGAGAGAGTAAACATCATCCTCGTTCACAACAAGTAGGCATTCAAAGATAATTATCTCCCAGATCTTTGCATCTGTAATGCTACTGTTGTTTCATAGCACTTGCCCTTGCTTTTAGTGTTGGTAATATACCCAAAACCGGTGTTGAAGATAAGTAATATACATTATAATCATGTTGCTTAGGTAGGTCATTTTAATCATTTTAGACATAAACGTGTGACATCGCAATAGTTTCTTTGTTTTTTATAAGTACAATTGTGCAAATGCAAATATTTCCATAAATTATATCATTGTGAGATGACGTAACCCACACACATATGCGGCACCGTTTGAATTTATTAACAGATACAATATGTCGAAAAATTAAATTGAACTGGATTGTGTTCATGTACCACTCCAGGCAAAAATGTTTTAGAGAATACCGAAGCGTTAACAAAATCATAATCCGAATTCAAATTCGATTAAACTACAAAATGCAAAGTACAAAGTATTAAACGAGTGTAGGTCTGCTAATTGTAAAAAATTTGTTTCATTAATATCAAATTTAAAAAAATCCTTTTACATTTCCCAAAATTATTTATGGAAATTTATTAAAAAAAACTAAATTCATAAAACATTGATATTTTTAGAATCCCTGTGTAGATGCAACTTATTACAGACAAAAACGTAAAATGAAAAATAGGCTATCGACAGCAGCGTTTTCCTACATGTATAGCACACATTGATATTGCTAACAAGATTTTAAATAGCACCGTTTGCCTAAAAACAATCATTGTTTAAGAAACTACAGATTGATAACCCTTATGCAGATAAAAATTATCAGAAGATTAAGAGAATTTATATATACACAAAAATATGACAACATTGAATTTTACTGTTTTTATGGCGAACACAGGGTTATGTATCGATAAGTTGGTTTATTTATTCTATTCATTATCTAGTCTTCTAATAAATGTTTCCCCTTTGCTGAAAGCAGTCTATCTTTCAATGGAGTAGGCCTCTTTAATAAGTTTATGAGGTGCATGTACAGATAAAGGTTTTTGTAAACATCTTTATCTGTAAATATATTGTTCATTATTAAAAGGATCATGTTATCAATGTTATTGCAGACGGTACTTTATGGTATTGGTTTTGTTTATTAACGTGTAAAACATTTTAGAAAATAAATTAGCATATTTAACGTATTTGGTAATACACTAAACGTCTTGCTACTCGAAAACATTTTCTCGGTATAAAAATGATAAAAGGGTCAAAACTGGGTTACCATTAATGTTTTCACCGATAACTCTTAGAAATTTTGTACAATTAGCAAAGTGACAAGTTCAATATTAAGTTTGTGCTATCAAAACATTTTAAAATACAAAATATTGATGTCATGAATATTTAATACGATCAAAGCGCCGTTATATGGCTATAAAAATAAATTATTCAATCTAAATTTTTTATTGAAGGAGAGGCCCGTTTCAGACTTGTAAAGGTTCATTAACCCTTAAAGCACTTCATGTTAACAACATCATCCTTTATTATATCAATAGAAAGTAATGTATGAAGTCATGCGGTACTTCTCTTGGTATAATCTATACATTCTTTACATTGCCTCTCAACCATGTATCCGTGATGGTAGGTGTTTACATGTCGCAGTTGATTCGGTATTAAAAAAGTATATGTCTTGCTTGGACTATCGCTATGTTCGGCTGCTGACGAACAAATTTACGACACGAAAACAACCGAGAGATTTAGGTTGATTAGTATTATGTGAAAGATTTATGCTGGCTATCTTGATAACTATGAGAAATTTTCTGTATCTTTGTATGATAATTATGAAGATGGACGTTGAAATTATACAGAACTAGTTTAATTTTACTTCTAAATTCATAAATTTAAGGGGTTTTACGCACCTGGACCTTCTGATATTAGTTTAGAATTGTTGTATTTCTACCTTTTGGCCCCTAGCATCACTGAAGAGTCCTAGGAGGACGAAACAGCTGTATGATGCAGTTTAATTAAATTTTTCGGCATAGTGGATCAATTACTAAATCTAAGAGGTGCCGCATATGTGTGTGTTACGTCATCTTTGATATACTCTTTAGTATGCCTGCTCGTTTTAATTGGGAATTATGCCTCAGTTCTAGTTTTGAGGCCACGGTAATGTAGAAGTCGCTTACTCTTCATGTGCTTATGTTTTTGTTTTCTGTCAAAAGGTATCTGTGTAAATCTTTCCTTTGCTCATATTTTGCCCCTGGTTTAATAGATATTGAGTTATGATCATAGTTTTGTTGACGCGTTGGTATTCTCTGATTTTTTTACTTAGAAGATCAAAGGAACACATTTTGTTTTGTTTTTTTTAATTTAATACAAAAAACACAAAAAAAAACAAATCCCAAGACAAAATCAAAAATTCAAAAACAAAAATCCTCAATCTAGTCAGTATATACTGACTATTCATTACTACGGCAGTAAATTTGTCAGGTGTCTATTGGAGGCTTGTCGTTTTTTGTTTATTACTGGTCGCACAGTTTCATTGCTAATCCTCTTATATCATCTGTAGACATTTGTATTTGAATTAATGTGTTCAGCTACAGAAATATTTACATGTTGTTAGACACAGTGGTGAGGTGTCAACAAATTAAATAAATAAAACGTTAAATTAAAACCATTCAAAGATTTAAAAACAGATTAAACAGAATAGGAAATAGAAAAAAAAAATAAAAAATAGCAAAAAACAATAAGAGAAAACAAAATAAGAATAAATATAAAACAAATTATTCAGAAGTCTCAAATTGTTCAAAATGTTTGTTATAAAGACCATCTATATTGTTCATTCTTGTTCTTAATACTGCGAACGAAAAGAAAAAAAAGAAGTATCAATAGATATGAAAATATATCTAACTCATCTTGGACTAAGGACATCAAAAAATACTACATACATTCAGTTTAAAGGCCCAATATACGTACCTTCAAGAGATTGTTCGGGATTCTGAAAAATTATGAAAAAAAATCCATGCAAAAATTAGCCTAAAACGAAGTAAATCTGAGCGGTAACTAAAAAGAACCTCTTGAAAAAGATCAAAATAATTGAAAATAATTCAGGTGGGGTCAACTTTAACAACAAGTCGAAGGTAGAAGACATTTTAAAATGGACGCGTGTTTACAAATACCGTGTTTCAACTGCTGCTGTACCGGTAACCGCGTAAGAATTCATCTTGAATACTGCTGTTTTCAGTTAATCATAACTAAATTCATAAATATAATAAGTTATTATGCTTGATTTTCGCTTCAAGTTTTGCCGAAAGTTACGTATATTGGGCCTTTAAGGTAATCATTGCGTATTATTTATGACTTGCAATCAATCAACCGTATCGCTTAACGGTTATGACCTCTTCACTTGATATCGACCGTATATGTTTGCTGTCGATTTATGGGTATCGTATCTAGTCAGTCGTACGTCTGAATTCCTATACACATCTTCAGCGACAAGGGGATATACATATCGTAACAACGTCAGGTAACTTTACATTTTTCTATGGTGAGATTGTCATGTTTTCAAAAATGTATTATTACGAAAGAATATGATATTTTTCTTCTGATTTTGATAATGAATTAACAGTGAAAATAGATATTTAGTAATAGTTGGGCAAATTACGAACCTGACCCTCCTGCTTCTACATCAGTTTAATAATTTTGGATTCCCACCTTTTGGCCCCTAGCATCACTGAAGAGTTCTGGGTGTGGACGAAACATCTGTATAATTCAGTTTAACTATTTTTTTCCCGCATGAAGTATCTACACGTGTATTACTGAATTTGTAAGGTGCAGCATATGTGTGTTTAAGTCATCTTTCTACCATTGCTGAAAAAGTTGGTGAATCAAAACCTAGCTTTGGCGAGGTAATAAACCTTTAAGACGTTTATTATAATTAGGCTTACGCCAATTGGTGAAAATTGATTACATTTTTTTTTTCTCAAAAGTGACCTAATTCTTTTCTCCGTACTGGATTGTGTACCCACCAAGTATCACGTATATTTGTATTAACTATGTGAGACGGTAAATAAATGAAAAAATAAACAAATAAATTTTAAATATATACTAATACATTAAAAAGATATACTAATAAATTGAAAAGTTAAACAAATAAATAAAAAATAAAACAAATAAATAAAGAAAAAGAAAAATAAAAAATAAAAAATAAAATGATAAACAAATACATAAAAATAATAAATACAGAATGCAATGCTTGCTATCATGCATAACATTGTTTTCGCTAAAAAAAAACTACCTAAAATGATAGAACATTATGTAAACAAGATGTTTATCAATTACTTTCACATGTCAGAAATTGATATTTCATCTAAAATGCTGACAATTATTCAGTTAAACGCTTTGAAATAAAACCTAATTATTTTGTTTGTCCTAGTGTGTCAATCACTGAAGTTTGCCTACCAAAACAACTTTCTTTACCTCAATTGTATTTATTTTAGAATATGATAAGATGATAAACCACATTATTTCAAATTTAATCAATTCACTAAAACTTTTGTTGACTCTTTATTTATAAGTCTACTAGCTAATTCTAATTAAGTCATTGATAATAAAAAGGTAGCGTGATTATCAATTGCAAAACGAAGAATGTAAATAATTATGTACATGAATTATAGCTTAAGTAAACGATACGTTCTGAGTAAGTTGATAGTGTTCTGGAAAAACATCCGGGTATGGAATAAATATTAACATATACTACTCCCTGTAACATAATACTTTAAAATAGAAAACAAAACAAAACAAATAAAAAAATACATATGTAAGTATATTACAGAAATATAATTATAGTGGTGACTTTTTGTCACACGCACATGAAGAAAAATTTGAACTTTTGATTTAGGAGTTTGAATGGCCCATTTTTTCAGTTTAGGGACTAATGACTACGTCAAGGATTTTTATACAGGTACTAGACGAGACCAGTAGAGTTCTAAATGTTTGGCTATCCTTGTTTCAATTAGCATGGTTCATTAACCAAGTTAATTGATGTTAGAGTGATGATAACATTTGATGTCAGATATATGATCCATACAGAATGTATAATCATATTTGCATGGGATAGAGGGTTGTCTGGCTGGGACATTGTTATACATTGTAATTGAATCCACACTAAAACATAAAAAAAAACCATTGAATATTCAATTACATTTGATATGCAATATGCATGCACACTGAAAAATAAGCCAATTCAAAGGTGCTGTTATTTGCATTGAGTGTCATTTTACTTAGCTACCTAGACATACTACACACGAAGCAATCATGTCCAATCTTGTCATCAAAAGGCAGTTTTAACGGGACCGAGTGAACAACAACCCCCCCCCCCCCAACCATCCCCCAGCTCTAGCCCCGGATCCGTTTCTGTTACTGATGATCATTCGCTAAGGGAAAACAGAAACGGAACGGTTGACATCAGAGTGAATTATATACCTTGAGCTATTTCATATTGTTAATAACGTTGGGAGGCGACACATCGTGCTTCGTTACAGTTGACTGAATGTTTACATTCAGTACTTTCAAAGGCCCCATCAATAAAAGATAAAAAACGATTTAGTTTTAATATTTGAATTTCGAAATGAATGACAGGCATGCGTGACCAAAGTCGGCCATGCGTAATTTTGTTGAAGAGAACGACCCTATTTTCTGCAGTTCAACGAGAGGAGCATAAAACGTTTTAAGATCCATTTGTCAGTTAATTTATTCTTGGTTTATCTTCACGTCTGCTTGCAAACACGTTGGTAATATTGGTCTAGCGTACCTGGGTTATGTAACACATCGTAAACCTAATGCATTTTCCCAAAGGACATTAATATCTGTCTAAATCTATACACTGCTTATTGGGTTTGGGTATTATGTTCTATTTAGTTTATTCACATACAAATTGCCAATAGTATACGTGTACTTGCTTCTCCGAGCCCCTATTCATTTAACAGGAGGCCGATATTTTTAAATTTACATATGACTGTGTAGAGGTCAAAAGTTATATACCTCTCCTGAAAGCTTTGATAGCTTTTCCAAATATTTATATCAAAGTTATAGACATAGGTTTTTTTCATGAAAGCTATCCATGGGTATGAATGGGAATGTCAAAGCCTTGGGGAAAACACCTCATTAAATCATTATTATTCTTTTTTTTTAATGTTTCATTAATACTAGTTGGAATGATGTGTTATATCCCGACGAAGGCAATTCATATCTTCATGCTCTAACACGTTTATTTGTCAACCATCTTCAAATAATTATATATAATCATATAAAACTGCATCGAGTGAGATGACACCAGGGGTTTGGAGCAGATGTTCTGATCAAATCGTATCAGGCAAGGTTAGTGGCTTCTTATGTCCCAATATAAGAAATATTTAAATAAGATGCAATTTCTACTAAGTGCATGCCTGTTGGCGTTATCCTGGTTGTGTCTTTAATAACATATAATTCTCTGATAATCCAACGTATATTAATCACTCTTGTTGGTCTGGATGTTAGCGCGTAGTACACGACGAAAAATCACGTGGCCGGGCAGGTACATGACCCCAATACTTTTTCAAGTCCGGTCAGGGAATCGAACCCCGGCCGCCTTTGTGAAATGCAAGTGCGCTATCCACTGCACAACCCGCATTTTTGTATTTGCTGATATCAGTTTAGTTTGGTAATGAACATTGATCAACTTTAAAGATGAAAAAAAAAAGAAAAAAAAAAAAAATAGAAGTAAACTTATCAACACATGGGAGTTGATTAAGCCACTCTGATACATGTATAACAAGTGTGTCATATTATCGTTTTTGCGCTTTTACCGGTCAAAGCTACGAAATTGGCATAAAAAGTAAAATTTTGTTATTTGGACCAAGAGCACGATATCTTCATTACCTTCCCAAATTTGTGATAACATATTTATAAATGTATACAAAATTGCCAAGGATAAGTTTTATTTTTTTTTCTTGTTGATGTTTTTTACTCCAAAAGTAAATTTGGGCTACCCTTATATGTTTTTAATGAGAAAATACTTTCTTTTTCATCATTTATTTGCTGATTGAACTTTTTATATAAAACGCTCAGATATATTACTTCTTTTTAGCATGTAAAAGATCAAAAGGAATTGTTTTCTCTTTTTAAATCCACTTTATTGGTCAATTTAAAAATTTGTAGAGAGAAACGTTCTATTCACAAGACTCTAGATTTTTGACACATTTCCAGACTACTGTTTCCTATCAAAATAGACCATACTTTATCAAATTATACGAAATAAAAACAAACAAACACAAAATAAGACAAGAAAAAAAAAACAAAACAAAAAAAAAGTCCCACTTGAACCAGATCAAACCCAGTTTGAAGGTAATCGAAACCTTATAAGAGCTTATCCTTAAATAAAAGTACAAAAGAAATTTCCATGTAACTCTTGGTCACATCCAAGTAAACATCAAGTCCTCGAAATGAGAACCGAGTCATCATTGTTTATCACAACAAGTAAGCAAATTAATGAGCATACTTTAAAACGTCCATCTTCTTAAAGTAATAAGAAATAATTCAAAATAAGCAATTAGTGTAACATGAGCGATATCTCCACTAAACTCACTGAACCACATTCCGTTGAACCATTGAAACCAGTTGTCAACAATCAAATTTGGCTTAATTACATTCTAATGCAGTGTTCAGTCGAGGGTAAAATGTTAACACATTCAGTGGATACCAAAATGGGGTCATTACGATGATTTACGTCGTCGCCTCCTTCGTCCCAGATTATTGAATCACATTCCCATCTGTCCCTGGTGAATTCATCGATTTTCCTGACTACCAGGTATCCACTGGCCACCCTTTACAACTTCCGAGATGCTCCAATCTATATGGTATGCGTGCCAGCATTATCTGTAGTATATAGCATTATCTCTATCGTATTATTTCTCCAAAACCTACATATGTTTAGTGTAGAAACATGTATGCTGGTTTATGGCTTCAATGCTTTCCCTGATTATTCTTTCAGAATCTTTTGAATTAAAGCTTAGTATCTTTGAAATAAATGTAGTTAATTATAGATTTACTTGATCAAGAATCGAAGATAATTTCATTTTGTTCTTCTAAATAAGCCTGATGGTATATACGTGTATGAGCTTGCATCTAAATATTATTTAAAGCTATAACACAATGAAATACAATAAATGTCGATCAATACCATTTAAGAACGAATTGAATGTTAAAACGAGGAATTAATAAACTGTAAAAGTTGTCAAGGGTAATTTGAAACTTCCAATCAACTACTGTTGGTACAGATTGGAAACGAGTCCAACATGTTTCCTTTGAGATTGTTGATAAATGCAAAACAGATTTTTTTTCGGACTGTTACCGATTTTAAATATTGAAGTTTTCTCGACATGTAAGAGGCAACCAATTATAAAACAGAAAAGTTAGTCATTTACAAAATAAGGAGCGATTTGAAAAAAAACCCCATAGAATTGTACTTTCTTCATGTTCCAGTTTTTGCCTCGTTGATTCTATAAACCAATCCCATAGTATAGTACAAATGAGTGATGGCTTGGGATAATACGACACTTTTACAAATTGGACACTGTTCACCGCCGAATAGTCTGCAGACATATCTATGCCTTTAAGTCATGCCAAAATGTATTATAACCATGCCCAATTGCATTATAGCCTTGCTAAAATGTCTTAAAGCCGTACGAAAATGTCTTATAGTCGTGCTAAAATGTCTTATAGCAGTGCCAAATACATGTAAGTCGTGCTAAAATGTCTTATAGCAGTGCCAAATACATTATAGTCGTGCTAAAATGTCTTATAGCAGTGCCAAATACATTATAGTCGTGCTAAAATGTCTTATAGCGGTGCCAAGTACATTATAGCCGTGCCAAAATGCCTTATACGTGTAGCTGTGCCCAACTGTCCCATAGCCGTGCAAAATGTCTTAAAGGTAACAGACAAAATAGTGAGTCTGTTATGACAACACTTCAATGGTCGTTAAGTTGTTAAATATTTCGTAATAAATACATCCAATTATGCAAGAGAAATCAGTTTCATTACAATAAATTGTACGATCAGTTTGTAAACTTAAAAAGAAGTTTTGTTAAAGGGACGGGTGATGAATATTTTGTCTGTTTAGAATAACTTTAATAAAGTCAAGGTGGCCGAGAGGTAAAGGTGTCCTGACCTCTACCATTAGCCCTCCAACTCTTGGTTGCGAGTTCGTTGGGAAGTTGCCAGGTACTGACCGTAGGTCGATGGTTTTTCTCAGGGTACCTCGGTTTCCCTCACCTTCATTACTTGGCACGTCCTTAAATGACCCTGGCTGTTAATAGGACGCAAAACAAAAACAAAACGAAAATCCAATAACGAAAAGAACTAATTTTAATAGTTGCAAACAAAAAATTAAAGAACGAGTCATTGTTAATACTCGGGATTTCCGCATCATATTTCAGGTAGAATTCAAATTGGGATACATGATACATTTAGGAATATTCAGTTTCTAGCATTCCGTATATCGTAAATTTAATTTAATTTAAATTAACTTTAACGGAAATGGGTATAGAAAACCTTTTTGCGTTTTAAACGTTAAAGAACCAAACTTTTCTAAATGTTTTCATTAAAGCATGCTTCACACGGATGAGCAATATCTTTGATATGAAAAATTAAATTCATTGCACTTCAGTGTTGCCCTATCAACATTTCACGCTTTGGCTTGATTATATTTTTCTCATGGTATTAAGTCTAATTAGGTGTTATATTTCACAGTATTAAATTTCGCGGAATTTTATTTGGTCGTGCATATAGCAAAATTAAATCCCCCGCAAATTAAAGCAACCAAAAACAAATACCGAAACATCGTATATAAAAAATAGAGAATAACGAAGCGTTAACAAAAACATAATCCGAACTCAAAATCGATTTACTAGGGGCAAAATAAATAAGAGAATACCGAAGGTTAACAAAATCATAATCCGAACTGAAAATAGATTAACTAGGTGCAAAATATATACAAAGGAAAGATTTAAATCGTGACCCTTGTAAAAGTACAAGAGAGTAAGCGTCTTCTGCTTCATCGACGACACACGCTATGTAGATCTTTGTCACATCCAAGTAAACATAAAGTCCTCAAAATGAGAACTGAGTCAGCATTGTCAATGTATATAACAGAACACAAAATGAAACTCGTTATATAGTAAGAGTTTTAGTTACAGAAAGGAATTTAAAAAAAAAAACTATTAAATATTTAAAGCGTCACATGGTGTACGAACACAACAATGGAGTGTAGAAAATTTAAAGTTAACTTTAAAAAAAAGTCTGGCAAAACAGTTTGAACGATGAGAAAATATTACCAAAGAGTTTTAGGATATGCAATTATGACAAAACAGTTTTAGCGATAGAAGCAAATATCAACAAACAGTAAATACTAAAAAAATATGGCAAAACAGTTTTAACGTTAAAGCAAATATCACCAAACAGTAAATACTAAGAAAAATATGGCAAATATGTTTCAACGGTGAGCAAATATCACCAAACAGTAAATACTAAAAAAAAATTGCAAAACAGTTTTAACGGTAAAGCAAATATCACCCAACAGTTAATGCTAAAAAAACATGACAAAAGAGTTTTAGCGATAAAGCAAATACCACCAAAGAGTTATTACTGAAAAAAAACATGACATAACAGTTTTAGCGGTAAGCAAATATCACCAAACAGTTATTAGTAAAAAAACATGACAAAACAGTTTTAGCGATAAAACAAATATCACCAAACAGTTATTACTGAAAAAAAACATGACAAAACAGTTTTAACGGTAAGCAAATATCATCAAACAGTTATTACTCAAAAAACATTACAAAACAGTTGTTAAAGCAAGTTTTCCCGAACAGTTGATACTAAAAAAATATGACAAAAAAGTTTTAACGATAAAGCAAATATCACCAAAAAGTTAATACCATAAAAAACATATGACAAAACAAATTGAACGATAAGCAAGTATAACAAGTAAGGCAACTGTCGTGTTGGTGTCTTTCTTGATAAAGACTTAGATAGGACGGAAGCTTAATAAAAACAAATATTTTGAAACTTTGGATCCCCACCTTTTGGCCCCTAGCATCACTTACGGGTCCCAGATCCGTTGAATAGGTAACCGTATGAACGGTTATCTGTTCAGTAACTAAAGCAATTTGGATATTGTTACATTCTAAAGATGAATGACCTTGGTTGTGATCCAAGGTCTCAGAGATCTTGATAAGGAAAACGTATATATTATCCCTTCTCTATAAATAGCATATATTTACCAGAAAATAATGTTTTTATTCTTGTATATGACGAAATGCTGTTGTAGAATAAAACATGGTGTGATATTATCCCTCGGCATTTTTTTTTTAATTTTTTTCCCCATTTCTCCAGCTTTTGGGAGGATTGCCCCGAGTTCATCCTTCTTACACCAAGTAACCTCACAGATGAGGTATCTTTCCTTCATGCAATCTCTCTCACAATGACGTATAATTAACATTCAAAAGGAATAATCTACAATAAATAAATTATTTGATACACACAGAATTGTTTTAAGAAGGAAAAATGAGCAATAATAATATTTTAAAAATATCAGAGAATACCAAAGCGTCAACAAAACCATAATCCGATCTCAAAATCGATTAAACTAGAGGTGAAATAGAAACAAAGGAAAGATTTACATGGAGACTCTCGTAAAAGCACTAGAGAAAGACCAGGTGTTCCGGAAGAGTAAGCGTCTTCTGCTTCATCGACGACACTCGCCATGTAAATCTTGGTCACATCTAAGTCAGCATCAATCCTCAAAATTAGAACCGGGTCATCATTAAGAAAAACAAATAAAAAAAACAAATAAATAAAAAAAAGGAACAAACAAATAAATAAAAACATAAAATTACTATTTTACACATCTAACATGCATGTCCATCAACGAGATCACGTGAACTGCTGCTTAGTAAGACATAAAGCATAATAAAATGTATAATGATTGTTTATGTAAAGGTTAGCTTTTAAGACTTGTAGTTCTGAAATGTAAATATTCAATTGTCTATTCTGTTCATATATTCATGATTTATAGATCAATTTTGGAATGTGTATTTTCGCTGATAATAGCAAAACATGAATTTAACCGCAAAAATACACGCATTTTCTATTTTTGTATTTTGCATTAAACTTTCCTTGTAGGATGTCGTGATTATTTGGGACTAATAAAAGGTTTCAGATTTTCGTGGAATGCAACGAAAAATCATGACCAGGCGAATAATAAGGCTGCTGAACAAGTATATCCAGCGACACTGCTTGAAGGTGCTTGGGATAATGTGCATATTCATTGTATGGAACCGCCTGTGCAACACCGATGACTTGTGCAAAACGAACAGTTGTCGTGATAATATCATCAAATTCAGTCATACAAATTTTGTAAATAAAAATACAAAAAAAGTACTAGTGTGGACTAAATTTTTCTTTTTTGATTGGACGGAAAAAGTTGCCGGAGCTATGTCAAGAAGCAAATACAAGTGCTCCGCAACGGCAGATCGCAATGAACTCGGATCCGCTGATGCAGTTCTGTTCCATTTCATTGATCTTTGGTTTTGGGAAACAACGCCCGTATATAGAAGACCGGATCAGGCCTGGGTGCTATATAATATGGAAGCGCCTCCACACCACCATTTCACGGGACTTACGTGGAAAAATGCTTTTAATTGGACAATGTCGTACCGAAAAGATTCTACCATATTTACTCCTTACGGTGAATTTGTTCCCCTGACATATGAGGAACAGCAAACTGCTAAAGAGCTGTATGCTAACAGGGATTTTTCTAAACATAAAACAAAGATGGTGGTTGCAGCCATAGGAAATTGTCAGGATGACGTTCAAAGATACAGATATATTGAACAGTTAAAACAATACGTAGACATAGATTTTTTTGGAAAATGCGGCAATTTAACTTGTCCAAAAACCCCGAATGCTGAATGTGATTCTAATAAATATAGGTTCCGCATTGCATTTGAGAACGCAAATTGCAAAGAGTACATAACCGAAAAGTATTGGAAGAGTTTAAAGCAGGAAAGCATTCCTATTGTAAACTGGAAACCAGAACAAGTTGTTGGCAATATTCCAAAAAACTCATACATAAATATCCATGATTTTAACAGTGCGAAAGAATTGGGAGACTACCTATATTTGCTAAGTACAAACACAAAACTATACAACGAGTATTTTACATGGAAGACTAGATATAAATTATATTTCGAAGACTTGTACTCTTTGAAATACTTGTGTGACGCTCTCCATATACCAAGACAGGCACAGACAATAGTAGATCCTAACAAATGGCTAAGGAACGACACTTGTCGGACGTGGTCGGTAAGTGTAGTGAATGGTCGGTGTGTATAGTACATGGTCGGTAAGTGTAGTGAATGGTCGGAGTGTATAGTACATGGTCGGTAAGTGTAGTGAATGGGCGTTGTGTATAGTACATGGTCGGTAAGTGTAGTGAATGGTCGGTGAGTATTGTACATGGTCGGTAAGTGTAGTGAATGGTCGGTGAGTATTGTACATGGTCGGTAAGTGTAGTGAATGGTCGGTGTGTATAGTACATGGTCGGTAAGTGTAGTGAATGGTCGGTGTGTATAGTACATGGTCGGTAAGTGTAGTGAATGGTCGGAGTGTATAGTACATGGTCGGTAAGTGTAGTGAATGGTCGGTAGGTATAGTACATGGTCGGTAAGTGTAGTGAATGGGCGTTGTGTATAGTACATGGTCGGTAAGTGTAGTGAATGGTCAGTGTGTATAGTACATGGTCGGTAAGTGTAGTGAATGGGCGTTGTGTATAGTACATGGTCGGTAAGTGTAGTGAATGGTCGGTGTGTATTGTACATGGTCGGTAAGTGTAGTGAATTGTCGGTGTGTATAGCACATGGTCGGTAAGTGTAGTGAATGGTCGGTGTGTATTGTACATGGTCGGTAAGTGTAGTGAATTGTCGGTGTGTATAGCTCATGTATATGGTCGGTAAGTATAGTGAATGGTCGGTGTGTATAGTACATGGTCGGTAAGTGTAGTGAATGGTCGGTGTGTATAGTACATGGTCGGTAAGTGTAGTGAATGTGCGTTGTGTATAGTACATGGTCGGTAAGTGTAGTGAATGGTCGGTAGGTATAGTACATGGTCGGTAAGTGTAGTGAATGGGCGTTGTGTATAGTACATGGTCGGTAGGTGAAGTAATGGTCGGTAAGTGTAGTGAATGGTCGGAGTGTATAGTACATGATCGGTAGGTAAACTACATGGTCGGTAAGTGTAGTGAATGGTCGGTGGGTGAACTTAATGGTCGGAGTGTATAGTACATGGTCTGTAAGTGTGGTACATGATCATAAATTAACGTAAATGGTCCGAAATTAAAATACATGATCGGTAATTAACGTACATGGTCGGTAATAAGGTACTGATTGGTTATTTAATTACATGATCGGTGTTTATACAACATGATCGGTTAATATAGAAAGCGTTCGGTGTGTATAGTATATGGTCGGTAGATAAAGTACATGGTCGGTAAGTATACATGTAGTACATGGTCGGAATGTATAGCACATGATCGGTAATTAAAGTGCATGGTCGGTAATTACTGTGCGTGGTCGGTAATTTACGTACATGATCGGTAAGTGTAGTAAATACATGGTTGGTTATTTAAGTACATGGTCGGTGTTTATACAACATGATCGGTTAATTTAGAAAACGTTCGGAATGTGTAGTACATGATCGGTAATTAAAATGCATGATCTGTAATTAAAGTACATGTCGGTATTTAACGTACATGGTCGATATTTAACGTCCATGATCGGTAATTAACGTACATGATTGGTAATTTACGTACATGATCGGTAATACGTTCGGTGTGTATAGTATATGGTCGGTAGATAAAGTACATGGTCGGTAAGTATAGTACATGGTCGGAATGTAGAAAAAGATGTCATGAAACTAATTCCAGTTTCCTATTGATAATATTTCGACATTGTAAGTAAAACAGTGAGACATATGCTTGAATTATGTTGACATTTTTCGAACTTATGATTTGTATCACCTTCAATTGGTAGCAAAGACAGAGATGTGTCGCCCCAGATTTTTTTCTTTTCCATTTTGTTCTTTATATCATATTTTGTTTGTTTGTTTCAGCTAAAACAAGTTATACGAAGGCACTGGGACCGTTTGTTGTTTGACTTAGGATGGTGAAATATCGCGAGACGTCCCGATGACGATAGTCCCTCCTTTCTACGAATCTTCGTCTGAGAAATTCTTACGTAGTGTAATCACTTACATCCTCGCTATCCAGAGTTATGCTCATCTTCTCTGTTTCACCCCTGGAATGTGTCATGGCGAAACGGGAAGTTCCATACGCGTCACCTTGCTTTTGAGCCAAGAAAATTGGTTCGACCCTTTGATGTACAATATACATTGAAATAATCTCGATGTCACATAACGGTTAAAATTGACATGCTTAGGGTGCGGCTCCTTTGTAATCTTCAAAGAAAAGGCATGCAGCGTAGCGATAAGTCAGGGATTTTTTTTTTACTTGAGAGCCTTCAGTTTTACCATTATATATTCCAGGGGTGTAGAGAGCGATCATAATCCTCTTCTTGACAAAGGATGGTAGTTTAAGTATATATTTATTCTGTATTAAAACATAATATATTTTATATATCGTTTTACACTTTTGTAAGATTCTATATGAGTATGCAAAATATCGACTGCAATACAATTCGCAGACATTGTAAAGACATCCTCGTAAATAACACATTTCTTTCAAATCGATATTAGAAAAAGTAATTGCAACATATTCTATGAGAAGTCGAAAACTCTAATGGTAGGCAATAGCTATTCATGAAACCGTTTTCGTACAAAAATTCAGGTTCCGTTATCTTCTCCTGTGACAAATTATACTAGTTAAGGACTCGGAGGGGGTGGGGGGGGGGGGGGGGGAGATTTCAAACCTAACATGTTTTAAATGCCTTGTGCACATGATTTTGTGCTTCAGCACGATAACTGTTTCATGAATATGAACCCTGACCTTCAGATTATTATATATTACCACTCTTACTACATGTATAAATCGGGAACTGTCAGCTCCGTCCGTTCGTTTACGGAAAGTGCCGACTATTCCCGATTTTCTATTTATTTGAGATATCAAGAAAACCAGAGCCAAAGATTACCTGAAGGTTATCGGACAAACAGCGCTACAGTTATATTGAGCGAAAGTAAAGGGGAGGTTGCTATATGAAAAAAAGCATATCAATAGGACAAACTTGATTTATTCAAAAAGACGTTTTTTTTCATAATACATGTAGTGTGTTTTTCTATTTCGCATTGAGAAAATTAATTTTAGAATCATAAAAGAAAATTGTAAACATCGTGATTTTTTACGGATTGTTTTCACCTTGATAAAAATGAGAGAGAACTGATGACAGAAACGAACAATACACAGAGAAGTTCCCCAGCCTGTGAATGCTTATCAGCATATTGATCTAAATCGAGGCATTTAATTCTTAGATGGAAGAAAAGCCCAAAGATTAACCATGACTTTCTATTTAAATTTATGCAAATTAACTGTCTCCATTTACATAATAGGCCCTTTCTTCAACAGTGTTCATTTATTATACATAAAACAACTTTATTTCACAGCTTTTTTTTTAAATTTTTAATAAATTTTTTAATTTTACTTTCGACTCATATCATGATTCTTTTGGTTAGGTTGTTAAGCGCGCAGTGTGGGTTGGGGGTGGGGGGAGGGGCCTTAGTGTAGAGGCAAACTCAATGTAAGTGGTACGGCAGGTGACTTCATATCTTCCCACGCCTAATCGGTTACAAAAAAACTCATTTAATTAAAATATCCCAATATGTGGTTATCTTTTCAGATAAAATTTATAATAGCGGAAAGGGTATTCCCGATGTATACCCATATATTTTGTTATTGGAACGGTGTCCCGTCCTAGCAGGAATTTGTCTTTTTTTTAAAGAGAGTTAGTATATAAACCCTTTTTTTAAAGAGAGTTAGTATATAAACCCTTTTTTTTACTCAGTTTTGGTTTATGTATTGCATACAGGTTTACTCTTGTTCGTATTTTTCTACCAATTGAAAAATTAGAAAAAAAAAAAAATTAATAAATTAGTATATATGTGGTATATCCTGCTCTAAAGTTGAGTTGTTTTTTAAGATACGATAGGAAGATTTAGTTTCCTTTGTACAAATGGACTTTTTAATGTCATTTTCTTTCAGTCAGCCATTGTGACGATAAGCGTTTAAATATGAAATGTGTATAATATTTTTATATTTTTATATATTTATATAAAATGTGTCATTATTTACTATGTATTTTTTCAATGGTTTTATTTTGTCATATTTTATAATTCTCAGTTCAGAAGACGTATTCGTTGTGTCATTAATATTTGCGTATTTAAGTGTGCTTCTAAAAAGTAAACGAACATGTATGACATGTTGGTTATCTACAGAATGTGAAAATGAACCGCATGCTTTATTTAAAATACCTTTTCTTTCAAACCCTTTACCAATTTACTCATGTGCAATTCTTTTTATACCTTATTCACATTTGTGAATGTAAATGCATGTGTGTTGAATTAATAAAGAGGGTGGGTTGAATAAACTAATCGAATTACTTGAAAGAATTCATCGAGTTGGTTGAACGAATAAACCAAGTGGGTTGAATAAATTTTCAAATGGGTTGAATGGATTAATATCGTGGGTCGAAAGAAATGAAATTGTAATCAATTGGATTGAGTTAATTAATCGAATGGGTTAAGTAGGTTAACATTAATGGAGTTGGTTGAATAAATTGATATAATGGGTTGAATGAATTAATAGAGTGGATTGAATATATTGATCGAGTTGGTTAAAGAAATCGATCGAGTCGGTAAATGATAATTAATCGAGATCAAATGGCAGAAGGAACCTTCTAAACAATTTTGCAAATGATTCCAAAATAAATGATTAACGAAGAGATCATCGCTAAAATGTAAAATATGCAATTACGGGGTATATACTTCTGTTTTTGAAGAAGAAAAATAATTTAACTTGCACAAAATAGGCAGCTGAAAGCAATATCTTTAATTAACGATACGTATCCTACCTGGTACAGGTAAGAGATTTTGCTGAACTGAAGACTGGATCAACATTGTAAAGCATTTAATTTCGCTCAATGAATTTACATTAAGAGACAGAATATCTGTCTGTATGTTAGTTTTGATAATTATTTTATATATATATATCTTTATAATATCATATAATGTGCAAAGCACAATTTATATTTTATGATAAATGTTTAAGAATTATTCTTATAAGAATAAATGTTGCGTAACGTTTAGTTTAGTGTTCGCATTTCAAATCCAGAAATCAACATACGATATTATTGTAGTCACTTCCGGGTAAGGTATCTATGTAATTCTCACCCTAGGTGTTATGTATTGTCGTTTTAGAAATGTAGTTGATGGGTATGCACCATCGAAGCTTAGTCATTGGGAACTTATGCTCAAACGGTGCCAAAGATTTTAAGTCGCTTGGAACGTTGTCTTCCAGGCATTTTATTGTTAAAGAAAAAAAAAACAGGAAAAATGTTGAAATCATCACTTTTTTTAAATTGAAACAAACCTCACAGGTGACTTAAAATCTTTCCTTCATAATTATATGTACAGGGTATACACTTCTGATAACGAGAAAAAGGCCTTTGTCACAGCAATTGAAATTGATTCTTCATTAATTACCTCTCCTACAATCTGAAGTCGAGAATATTTTTTATAGATTTACATACCGCTATTTGGTGTTGCTTTTGTGCTTGAAAAGTAAGCAAAGTAACCCAATTTTTGGATGCAACTGCAAAATGCTAAAAAGCACTAAAATTAAATGCTGAATATTGAAACATTTTGTTTTAGGATGTGGATGTACTAGTTATGTGGCTTATAAAGTTAATAGTTACTGTGTTTATTGTCAAATGATTGAAAACCTGATTTAGCATTGCTTTATATTATTGTTTGATCGTAAAGTTATATATACTACATACTTTTGATTAATTTGTATGTATCAATATATCTATATTTTATTTTTATATGCCTGTACGATGCAATCTTTGTGTTCTAAATTAACAGTTTTACGTTTGTTAACATAAGTATGTGAGTTCCTGCTAACCATCATTATATTAGTGTGTTTAGTTTGTTTTTAACATCTTAATTCTTATTTATTTTCTCCCAAAAACTTTGATATATTGTTTTAATAAAATGTGATGTAATTTTCTATCAAAACCAAAGGAAATTATTCGTTGTAGGTTAACATGTGGAACAATTGAGTGGACGGGTCCATACAACTACAAATTGTACATGTCTTTTCAAATAAAAAATAAATAAATAAATAAAATTGGACTAGATTTTAATTCAAACAAGAAAGAACCCTTAAGGAATGTGTTTTCAGAAGAAAAGATGTGCTTCATGATGATGCCAGAATGTATATAACTAGAAATTTTACATATTTTTCAAATAAAAAAAAATTAAATTGCCTAGATTTCATTTCAAACAAGAAAGAACCTTTAAGGAATGTGTTTTCAGAAGAAACGATGTGCTTCATGATGATGCCAGAATATATGTAACTAGAAATTTTACATGTCCTTTCAAATAAAAAAATATAAAATAAAATTGGACTAGATTTTATTTCAAACAAGAAAAAAACCCTTAGGAATGTATTTTCAGAAGAAAAGATATGTTTCATGATGATGCCAGAATATATATTGATATTAAATTCAAAAATACTTAAGCATCAACAAGACAATTCATCTGAACTCAAAATCGATTAAACATAATGAAAGCATACCATGAACAATGGAAATATTAACACAAAGTTTCATGAAAAGTTCAAAAGATTTGGACCAATAGTTCATTTAGGGTAAGTGTCTTCTGCTTCATCGACGACACCCACATGTAAATTTTGGCCAAGTCCTTAAACTTAATACCGAGTCCTCATTCTAAATCACAACAAATTAGCACACTATTGAGCATATTCAAAAACGTTCACCTTCCTATTATCTTAGGGTACAAACAATTTTTAATGAGGCTTAAATTGCGACCATAAAACTTGCTCACAGTCCTCATCAACATGAATCTCTCGAAACTCATCGTCGTCATTAGTTTGTTCGTCAGCTACCGACATCTAAATAATTTACCTGGTAATGTTTAACTGTTGGAGCTGAAAACAAGTGGTGTTGGTGTGTTCTATCACGAAAATCTCAATATTAAGAGCAGGCCCTAGAATAACGAATCAACTCTGACATGTAAACATCATAGATTAGGAGGGGCAGGAATGTAACTATCAAAAAAGGGAAAGTGAACGATCAGAAAATCGAAACCGTCACGTTTATCGCATAGCTCAGTAATGAACTGTCCGTCTTGGTCATGGTTTAAGTAGAGATCAAGTTAAGCAGCTGATGTAGAGCAGTTTATTTTGTCCGTTATTTCAAGTTCAGAAGGATATATACGATCGACATATTTGTTTGCTACCTATAGACAAAACATCTTGAAAGTAAAATTAAATAATTTGGTAAGGATTTCGTTACCTGTCCTGATTAGTTCTTCCACTAATTCAGTCTCGTATGAAAACAAATACAGGTTAACTAAGAGTGGGGCACAGTTTGTTCTCGTGGGAATGCCAACATTCTGCAGGAAATTAGTTCCCCCAAATCATCAATCACATCGTTCATCTGGAATAAAATCATTCGAACTTTATTTTCCTAAGTATATTTCTTCTCGGCTTCTGTTTTGTTTTTCACAAAATATGCTCCAAGAAAACTGACAATTATTTACATGTATTTGTATCGTCGTCCACCTTTCTTGGAACAGAGAGCTCTCATAATGAGAGACCGAATACTTTCTTTCAGTTTGGTATGTGGTCTGGTAGTGTACAGGGTGGAAAAAATCAAATGTTTTGATAGACGAAACATTTTTGAGGAAGGGGTGCTCAAAATTTTGTTTTCAAAATTCACATCTTTATTATTCCACTTATGGAGTACAACAGTGTCAAAATAAAACTGTAAGCCTGATTCAATGGTTGTAAGAATGATAATAAATTTTGATAAAGGCTTGGTTGAGCAAGCAATACAACATTACTTGTAAGGATCCTTGTGTAGTTTTGTGATATAACATAGATGAGGTACAAAAGTGTAGTCCAGCGTCTTGCTCATTTACAGGTACCTTGAAAGATTTCAATACTTAAGTATGGTTAGATAGTAGGTCATGACGTATTTAATAACGTTTCAAAAGGTTATTAGATGTTTTGTCTGCAGATACGTTTATTAGATTTTCCAGCATGATTAAAAAAAAAACACGCCTCTGTTTCATTTCCCGAAATTTCCTAAATAACTACTTTTCGAATTGATATGGCCCCAATGCTTACCCGGTGTTAAACTTTAATCTAGTATTAAAATTAGTATAGTGTTAAATGTTAGTACTTTTAGTATAGTATTTCTGTCAAATTAACTGTCGGACAAAACACTATAAAGATTCTTTCTTTCCCTCTTCTATTGATTTATGGAACTCACTCCCTGAAAACATAAAATCCAATCCGTCAATAACTAACCTCAAACAATTTCTAAACGCCAACACTCTTTCTACTCGCTCCGTCCCTCAACACTATTACTACTGTAGAAGCAGACACGGCCAAATCCACGACTGAGAATGAACTGCAGCTCATTGAATACTCATCTATTCACTCGTAACTTAGTTGATAGTCCTATGTGTTCGTGTAATATGTCTACTGAAACAACTGAACATTTCCTCCTCCAGTGTGCTTATTACCAGCAGCTTAGACTTCAATGTTTTAGTCGCTTTCCTCCCAATTATAACGTTAACCTTTTACTCCATGGTAGTTCAGAATTCCCTGTTCAGTTCAACGAAGTTATTTTTGATTGTGTTCAAAACTTCATCAGTCAGTCTAAACGTTTCTAAAATATCATTACCTTCATGCCAGAAATCCTTTTATTGTTTTATCGTTTTGTAATTTGTTTACTGTATGCTTGCTTACAGTAAAAATTACAAGGAACAGATGTACAGTCCCAATACTTAAATCAAATACTGTATATACTTTGAACTAGAATTGGAAACAATTAGTGCTTGTTCGACAAATTGCATTTCTGTAGCTTTGATGCCCACCCCGATGCCACCCAGTGATCCCCATTCCGACCCCTGCACCCTTTCTCTTTCTTTCCCCTGCACTTGTTATATAGATATATATATCATATTTATGACACATGTATCATAATTTTGTCAATACCAGTCCATAGCTCATATCAATATTAGGAGACGGATTAACATAAGTACTGTGTACTTGTTTCTGTATCCTTACGTTTATATTATGTATGTATACTATTGCTATAACCATAATATAATAAAATAAAGTTTAAACTAAATGTTAGTATACTGGTGAATGTTAGTCTAGTGGTAAACAATAGTAAAGTGGTAAATGTTTGTAAAGTGGTAAATGTCAGTAAGTGTAAATGTTAGTATAGTGTAAATGTTAGTATAGTGTAAATGTTAGTATAGTGGTAAATGCTAGTATAGTTTTAAACGTCAGTATACTGGTAAACATCAGTATTGTATAGTGTTAAAGAGAGTTTAGTGGTAACCGTTAGTATAGTGGTAAACGTCAGTATAGTGGTAAATGTTAGCATAGTAGTAAATGTTTGTCTAATGTAAACTGTTAGTCTAATGTTAAATGTAAGTATAGTCGTTAATGTTAGTCTAGTGGTAAATGTTAGTCTAATGTTAAATGTTAGTCTATTGTTAAATGTAAGTATAGTCGTTAATGTTAGTCTAGTGGTAAATGTTAGTCTAATGTTAAATGTTAGTTTAATGTTAAATGTAAGTATAGTCGTTAATGTTAGTCTAGTGGTAAATGTTACTCTAATGTTTAATGTTAGTCTAGTTGTAAATGTTAGTCTAATGTTAAATGTTAGCATAGTAGTAAATGTTTTTCTAATGTTAAATGTAAGTACAATGTATAGTCGTTAATGTTAGTCTAGTGGTAAATGTTAGTCTAATGTTAAATGTTAGTCAAATGTTAAATGTTAGTCTAATGTTAAATGTTAGTCTAATGTTAAATGTTAGTCTAATGTTAAATGTTAGTTGAATGGTAAATATTAGTATTGTGGTAAATTTTAGTACATGGAAGTAATGTCAGTCTACTGGTAAACGTCAGTATTGTATAGTGGTACACTTAAATGTCAGAACAGTGGTAAATGTAAGTCTAGTGGTAAATGTTAGTAAAGTGGTAAATTTTAGCAAGGTGGTAAAGTTAAGTATAGTTTTGTATATACTGCAAGATGCTTGAGAGTAGCTAGTGCTAGCTATATTAGCTATAAACGAATAATTGAAAGAACGACCGAATAAAAACAATCTTACATTAAATAGTCTTCATAATATCGGCATGTTAATCATCCAATACTTTTTTGTTTGTCGTCAAAAACATTTCATTTCTTGTGTACAAAATAATTCGCTTGCTTTATAAGCACGAAATCCCCTCCTCGTAATTCTTTAAAAAAAAGCAAAATAAAAGCTGAGCATATTTTTGTTTTGTTTTTATTTCGAGAAAAGATGAATGATCGACCTACAAACCTGCCTCTTTTTATTGGATTTTAAACTTATA